>CM034150.1:673065332-674265332 GCA_019776745.2 Taxus chinensis | reverse complement strand
TTTTATTGAAGTGGAAGAATAACCTGTATTAAAATGGATGTCCATTTCTATGAGGGATGGTCATTTTGGATCTTCTACTTTGTGATTCATGGTCTTAATCGCCACTTCATACTCTTGTAATAGTCTACCTCCTAACTCAAGGACTCTTGCAAGTACTTTGTCTCTATTGTAGTAAAGGAGCCCATGAAAGAAAGAAAGATCTAATTTGTTTTGGTTTTCATATGAATTATATTCTTCTCCACTATGAACAACCAAAGGTTCCGTGTCTTTGACTTGTGAGAAGAGGGTTTCTAAATATTTTTGACTGAATGGGTATGTTGAATTAAAAGGATTTACCTTTAAGTTGGGTTCAACTCGTTTAGACATCATTTTTGTGATTTTTGGCATCACTCGGACTCTGTGGCAACTAGAGAGGCCTCGTCTGATCCGAAACCTCGGTGTAGGGACCTTCTACAATAGCCTCTCTCAGTTTTTTCCTATCTCATTTCAGTGCTCTCATTGTCCTACTATTTGCAAACACGTGAAATATTGCAGTTGGAGCTAGTGTAAGGTTGTCAAACGCTATATTTTGCAAACGGTGGGTCGTGGCACCAAAATGACTGCGTTGAAACATCTGGGAGGCTAGGTGAATGCTAGAGGAGGTGGTTTTTTGGTGCGTAAAAGGGTCATTGCTTCTAGGCTACTTCGTTCGGGCGTAGTCCCTTAAGAGCCTTGAGACCAAAATATCGTTCAACTTCAACGGGTGACTACTCAGACTCCGTGGCACCTAGAGAGTCCTCCTCTGATTTGAAACCTTGGCATAGGGACCCTCTATAATATCCTCTCTCAGTTTTTAGCTTCTCATTTTGGTGCTCTCGTTGTCCTACTGTTTGTAAATGTGTGAAATAGTGCAGTTGGAGCAAATGCAAGGTTGTCAAACGCTATATTCTACAAACGGTGGGTCATGGCACTGAACTGACTACGCTGGCACATCCGCGTGGCCAGGTGAATGCTAGATTAGGTGGTGTTTTCGATGCGTGACAGGGTCGTTGCTTCTGGGCTAATTCCTTCGGGCGTAGTCCCTCAAGAGCCCTAGAGACAAAAATATCGTTCAACTTCGACGAGTGACTACTCAGACTCCGTGCCACCTAGAGAGGCATTGTCTGATCCGACACCTCAGTGTAGGGACCCTCTACAATAGCCTCTCTCAGTTTTTTCCTTCTCATTTCGGTGCTCTCGTTGTCCTACTGTTTGCAAACACGTGAAATAGTGCAGTTGGAGCCAGTGTAAGGTTGTCAAACACTATATTTTGCAAACGGTGAGTCATGAAATTGAACCAACTATACCGGCACATCCAAGTGGCCAGGTGAATTCTAGAGGAGGTGGTGTCTTGGTGCGTGAAAGGGTCATTGCTTCCGGGCTACTTTGTTCAGGCGTAGTCCCTTAAGAGCCTTGAGACCAAAATATCGTTCAACTTCGACGGGTGACTACTCAGACTCCATGGTACTTAGAGAGGCATCGTATGATCTGACACCTCAGTGTAGGGACCCTCTATAATAGCCTCTCTCAATTTTTTCCTTCTCATTTCGGTGCTCTCGCTGTTCTACTGTTTGCAAACACGTGAAATAGTGTAGTTGGATCCAGTGTAAGGTTGTCAAATGCTATATTTTGCAAACGGTGGGTCATGGCACCAAACCGACTGTGTCGGAACATCCAGGTGGCCAGGTGAATGCTAGAGGAGGTGGTTTTTTGGTGCGTGAAAGGGTCGTTGCTTCCGGGCTACTTCGTTCGGGTGTAGTCCTTTAAGATCCCTGAGACCAAAATATTGTTCAACTTCAACGGGTGACTACTCAGACTCCATGGCACCTAGAGAGGCCTTGTCTGATCTGACACCTCGGTGTAGGGACCATATACAATAGCCTCTCTCAGTTTTTTCCTTCTCATTTTGGTGCTCTCGTTGTCATACTGTTTGCAAACTCGTGAAATAGTGCAGTTGGAGCCAGTGTATGGTTGTCAAACGCTATATTTTGCAAACGGTGGGTCGTGGCACCAAACCGACTGCACCAGAACATCTGGGTGGCCATTTTAATGCTAGAGGAGGTGGTGTTTCGATGCACGAAAGGGTCGTTGCTTCTGGGCTACTATGTTCGGGCGTAGTCCCTTAAGAGCCCTGAGACCAAAATATCGTTCAACTTCGACGGGTGACTAGTCAGACTCCGTGGTACCTAGAGAGGCCTCACCTAATCCAAAAAACCGGTGTAGGGACCCTCTACAATAGCCTCTCTCAATTTTTTCCTTCTCATTTCGGTGATCTCGCTGTCCTACTGTTTACAAACACGTGAAATAGTGCAGTTGGAGCCAGTGTAAGGTTGTCAAACGCTATATTTTGTAAACGGTGGGTTGTGGCACCGAACCAACTACGCCAAAAAGTTTGGGTGGCTAGGTGAACACTAGAGGAGGTGGTGTTTCAGTGCGCGAAAGGGTCGTTGCTTCCGGGCTACTTCGTTCGGGCGTAGTCCCTTAACAACCCTGAGAATAAAATATCATTCAACTTCGACGGGTGACTACTCGGACTCTGTGGCACCTAGAGAGGCCTCGTCTGATCTAAATCCTTGGCATAGGGACCCTATACAATAGCCTCTCTCGGTTTTTTCCTTCTCATTTTAGTGCTCTCGCTGTCCTACTGTTTGCAAACGCATGAAATAGTGCAGTTGGAGCCAGTGTAAGGTTGTCAAACGCTATATTTTGCAAACGGTGGGTCGTGGCACTGAACCGAATGTGTCGGCATGTTTGGGTGGCCAGGTGAATGCTAGAGGAGGTGGTGTTTTGGTGCGCGAAAGGGTCGTTGCTTCCGGGCTACTTCGTTCGGGCGTAGTCCCTTAAGAGCCCTGAGACCAAAATATCGTTTAACTTCGACGGGTGACTACTCAGACTCCGTGGCACCTAGAGAGGCCTCGTCTGTTCCAAAATTTTTGTGTTGGGACCCTCTATACAATATAATCTCTCTATTTTTTCCTTCTCATTTCGGTGCTCTCGCTGTCCTATTGTTTGCAAACGCGTGAAATAGTGCAATTGGAGCTAGTGTAAGGTTGTCAAATGCTATATTTTGCAAACGGTGGGTCATGGCACCAAACTGACTACTCTAGAACATTTGGGTGGCCAGGTGAACGCTAAAGGAGGTGGTTTTTTGGTGTGTGAAAGGGTCATTGCTTCCGGCCTACTTCGTTTGGGCGTAGTCCCTTAAGAGCCTTGAGACCAAAATATTTTTCAACTTTGACGGGTGACTACTTGGACTCTGTGGCACCTAGAGAGGCCTCATCTGATCCAAAACCTCAACGTAGAGACCCTCTACAATAGCCTCTCTCAGTTTTTTCCTTCTCATTTCGGTGCTGTCATTGTCCTACTGTTTGCAAACGCATGAAATAGTGCAGTTGGAGCTAGTGTAAGGTTGTCAAATGCTATATTTTGCAAACGGTGGGTTGTGGCACCAAACCAAATACACCGGCACTTCCAGGTGGCCAGGTGAATGCTAGAGGAGGTGGTGTTTCGGTGCGTGAAAGGGTCGTTGCTTCCGGGCTACTTTGTTCAGGCGTAGTCCCTTAAGAGCACTGAGACCAAAATATCGTTCAACTTCGACGGGTGACTACTAGGATTCCGTGGCACCTAGAGAGGCCTCGTCTGATCCAAAACCTCAGAGTAGGGACCCTCTACAATAGCCTCTCTTAGTTTTTTCCTTCTCATTTCAGTGCTCTCGTTGTCCTACTGTTTACAAACGCGTGAAATAGTGCAGTTGGAACCAGTGTAAGGTATTTAAACACTATATTTTGCAAACGGTGGGTCGTGGCACCGAACCGACTACGCCGACACATCCAGGTGGCCATGTGAACACTAGAGGAGGTGGTGTTTTGATGCGTAAAAGGGTCGTTGCTTCCGGGCTACTTCGTTTAGGTGTAGTCCCTTAAGAGCCCTGAGACCAAAATATCATTAAACTTCGACGGGTGACTACTCAGACTCCATGGCACCTAGAGAGGCCTCATATGATTCGACACCTCAGTGTAGAGACCCTCTAAAATAGCCTCTCTCAGTTTTTTCCTTTTTATTTTGGTGCTCTCGTTGTCCTACTGTTTGCAAACACACAAAATAGTGCAATTGGAGCCAGTGTAAGGTTGTCAAACGCTATATTTTGTAAACGGTGGGTCGTGGCACCGAACCAACTACGCTGGCATGTCCAGGTGGCCAGATGGACGCTAGAGGAGGCAGTGTTTTGGTGCGCGAAAGGGTCATTGCTTCCGGGCTACTTCGTTCGGGCCGTAGTCTCTTAAGAGCCATGAGACCAAAATATCATTCAACTTTGACGGGTGACTACTCAGATTCCATGGCACCTAGAGAGGCCTCGTCTAATTCGAAACCTCGGTGTGGGGACCCTCTACAACAGCCTCTCTCAGTTTTTTCCTTCTCATTTTGGTGCTCTCACTATCCTACTATTTGCAAACGCATGAAATAGTGCAGTTGGAGCCAGTGTAAGGTTGTCAAACCCTATATTTTACAAACGGTGGGTCGTGGCACCAAATCGACTGCGCCGGCATGTCTGAGTGGCCAAGTGAACGCTAGATGAGGTGGTGTTTTGGTGCACGAAAGGGTCGTTGCTTCCGGGCTACTTCATTCGGGCGTAGTCCCTTAAGAGCCCTGAGACCAAAATATCGTTCAACTTTAACGGGTGACTACTTGGACTCCATGGCACCTAGAGAGGCCTCGTCTGATCTGACACTCAGCGTAGAGATTCTCTACAATAGCCTTTCTTGGGTTTTTCCTTCTCATTTCGGTGCACACGCGTAGGTATGGTCTTGTAGACACTTGGGGAGGAGTCGTTTTCAAAATTTACAACAGTTCCAAAATTTATAACTTTTTCAAAATTTACAACATTTTCAAAATTTACAACTTTTTCAAAATTTACAACTTTTTCAAAATTTACAACATTTTCTAAATTCACAACTTTTTCAAAATTTACAACTTTTTTAAAATTTACAACATTTTCAAAATTTACAACATTTTCAAAATTTAGAACATTTTCAAAATTTACAACTTTTTCGAAATTTACAACTTTTTCAAAATTTACAACATTTTCAAAATTTACATTTTTTTCAAAATTTACAACTTTTTCAAAATTTAGAACTTTTTCAAACAATGAAAGCTTCTCTTAGCTTCGAGAATTTAAAATTCTCTACTGATAGTGCCAACCACGTGAAGGTGGAAGCTTCTCTGACACCACTAACCTAAACATAAAAGTGTTAGTCAAAGAAATTTAAGTTTCAAATCAAAACCATATACTAGATCTATATATGTACAAAATACACAAATTTAAAATAAAATATATTCAAACTTAAATCTAGATCTTTAAACTAAAAAAATTATATATATATTGAAAAGAAATTATATATACCAGACATTCAAGCATTGTAAATTCATTCCAATGAACCATCAGGATCGGATCTACTCTGAATAGCAGACAAGATTGTTTCATGATCTGACTCTCGAACCTTCCAAAGAACCTTGTTATTAGGCCTTCCTCGATATCTATACAGCTGAATATTTGTCGCTAGAACTAGATATGAATATAAGAGTATTTCCCTGTGTGTCTCAAAGTCTTGCAAACACCCAAACAGAGGAGTTTTTTAATGGATACCGTCGAAGCCAAGTTCCAGTAACTACCACTGACCATGTAGGATACTCAATATCTTCGCCATCTATAATAGGAGAAGTCAACTTCTTTCCTTCCTTGATGCAACGACATAAGAAATAGTTTGTTTCTTCTTCATT
The DNA here is from genome assembly GCA_019776745.2 of Taxus chinensis. Taxonomy (NCBI): domain Eukaryota; kingdom Viridiplantae; phylum Streptophyta; class Pinopsida; order Cupressales; family Taxaceae; genus Taxus; species Taxus chinensis. Next base: position 674,259,536 of record CM034150.1, on the reverse strand, counting down.
GTCTTTTGTCGCAATTACTGCAAACACATGTCCTACAAAAAAATAACCAAGGTTGAACAACTCAAATTTAAATTACATATTAAAATTTCAATGGACATAACTCAATACAAAAATTAAATAAATAACCATAAATACCTTGTCGCACCAAAATAAAAATTTCGTCAAAGTCCTTGGGTGTTGTAACTTCATCTGGAGAAACAAGTCGTAATGCTTGTGGAGGTTGATAACTAGGAAGCGGAGATAGAGACCTACAAATCCATCCTTCCACTCATTCTTGTGAATCACACTCAACAGTGACAAATTCGATACAAGATGCACAAAAACATGTCAACTTTCTTGTCCATACGGCCCACGAAGTAGCGTCTGAGCTACAAAATTAGTGCATATCACTGGACCCAATGAGTGTCATACAATCCTCGTAGTTACCAATATGTTGTTCCTCTATCAACCAAAAATATCTGCGAACTGTGGAATTTTCTTGAGAACCTCAGGGCCATGTTGTAAGTACACCATTCCACTATGCTCTTTGCATCTTTTAATTTAGCACCATCTTTGTACTTCAACTCTTCTCTTGAAAGAGCTCTTTTCACACATGCCCCTACACCGTCATGCTCTCCTTTTCCATGTCCAGCCTCAGTGAAACTCCAAATATGTTGCACACCCATCTTGACATGCATTCTGCTCATCCAATAAAACATTCGTGCATTCTTAAACTGAGACATGTAATTATATGACCATATATAATGTTATTTGAAGTGGATGTCCCTATCAGACAAGTTTCCATAAAATAACTGGAAACACCCTTGCACAAATTTAGTAGAATGAGTACGATCATCACTGATATAAAAGTGGTACTCTCTTAAATTTTTTTGATCATTCTCTATACTCTCAGGAGAATGTGGAAATGCTATATGCACAAAAATGGCAACTTGTACTGAGTTGTAATATTGCGATTAAACCTCCATTTGTGGTTGCAATGTGTAATTCTCTACAAAATCGACCACTGAAACAATAGTACTAATAGGAAATGTGTCTTTTCATACCTTGAACTATTCATCCAACCATCGAGCTCTATGTGTATGCCTCGCATACTCATAAACAATTTCATCCTTAAATTTTCTCAAAAATTAGAAAACGAGCATTTGTTCTGTAATTAGATCACACCGTTTAGAATCTTTTCCATCTTTCAACTGGTATGCAACTGATTTATATTTATCAAACTCAACTAAATTATGTCCTATTGTACATTCAATTTGGTCATGGATGTAACTTTCCAATTTAGGTAATCCGCCGCATGTACTACAACTTCCATCTAAACAATCCTGACTTAAAAAAATTGTGTAACTTCTTTTTCACAAAATATAGTAGGAATGAAATCCCTGGAAGATACTGGTGGAACTTGAACACCACATTCCGATAACATAGTTTCAGAATGAAAATTAGAATGAATACGTAAAAATTTAGCATAATGCATCGCAAATTCAACATGTTTCCTACAACAACAAGTGGTGCGAGCGTGGTTGATTTTCACATAGAATGGTTTCAACATTTCAAAAAAATGTTGACTAATTTTAATTTCTAGATTCTCTTGTTCAAACTTACGAAAAAATTGAGTTTGAGTCATATCTAAGAAATGCTTTGGATGTGGTTCACGATTAGTAGAACCAACTCTCTGTTTTATAACATATCTTGTATTAGGTGAAACTCTAGTGTTATCATGCCAAAATTTAATAACAACTTCTCTTATAGCATCAAAATTATTTTTGTCCTTACGCGGTGCTCTAGCAGAAAATGCCCAAAAATCGGCATTATTGAGTGATTAAAGGATATTACGTCTTTCAATTACTTTCATTAGAGTTTTTTGATTAACTTGCAACATTTGACTTGTTTGCGTAATCAAACGTTGTTTTTTTATCGATTCACTTACAACACTAGTAGTAAGTACAAGACGCACAATATTACTATCTTTAGTGCATCTCTTGACACCAACAGTGTGATATGCATCATGAAGGTTTTCAACAATTGTAGAGGTTTGACCACGTATATTAGATATTGTCAATCCTAAGGTGTTTAATGTAGGTCTCATTTTAATCAATTTCATCAAACTAACCAACAAATGACATCTTTAGGAATCATTTAAAATTTCAAAATGATTATCCCAACATTTTAGTGGCTTTTCTTTTGATTTGTCATTCAGAAAGTTTGTCAGACATTGGTTTCAAAATGTTTTCATCAATTTCAATAAAAAAATTAGGTTTCTTACGTAAAATCCTAGGAGGGGTTTTTGTCAAATTTTGCTTGTCTACAGTTTCAACATGAATTTCCTTATTCACATTTTCATTGTCTCCTTCAATTTCAACATTTGCTACATCATGAGTATTTAATTCTTCTTCAACATTGATAGTAAAAACTTCTTCATCACGAGTATTTAATTTAACTTCAACATTGATAGTAGAAACATTACCTAGTTCTTCATTGCTTACAATAGTTGGGATTGAAGATGAACCTCTTCTAGATTCACGAAGTTTCCGCATTCGCTCAAAATTTTGAATTTTGTTGGCCTCTAATTCGTTTGGTGTTTTTTTACTTAATGACTTCCTTTTTTGACTTCGTTTTTTGTCTCCCATGATGTTTTGCTTCCGGTGATAAGAAAAATATGCAGAAAAAGATAGAATTTTGCAGTAATTCATACGGTAAGGTCAGAGAGTAAAACTCACATGGTAATTCAGACATTGGGATGTGTGTAAATATGATTTATGAACCATGAGCGTGCTTTATAAACCGCGATCGCGGTTTATAAAGCGCGCTCATGGTTTATGTTAAAAAACCACGATCGCACTTTATAAACCGCAATCGCGGATCTATCTGCCGAACCTAAGCCTTGAAAAATCTTTTTTTTTCCCCAACCAAAGCTATGGAAGGTCATTATGAAGTGTAAAAGGTCAAAAAACCTCAAATCTACTCTTCCAAAGACTTGAACCATACTAAAAAACTAAAAAACATTTCACAAAAATGGTGCCATCGTGTAGGGGAGACTCTTAGCTTCGTAGAAATATTGTTTTTAAAGTGAATAAAATAAGATAAATATCATTTTATAATTTTTTACTAACAATAGGTCTTTAAGACATTTTTTCCCGTGAATGTTCATGTCTACGTTTAAGACTGTAACTTTTGTTTCGTTTATCAAAATATGATAAAACATATACCATCCCAAGCATGGAAAAATTCTATACACATTAAAAAAAAATTTGATTTCGATATTTTTTGATATAGTTATGGTGGGAAAATGGAAAGCGCTCCGTTTTCTAAATATTTTCAGACCACTTTCATGGAAAAAATCATAAAAAAAAAAATTGCTAAAAAAAATTAAAAATAAAATCCATCCCAAGATAGACAACTACATCTAACGTTTCACCAAAGGAAAAAAGAAGAAGAAGATTTGGTCATCCAAAATGTGGGCAAACGGACTACAATCTTATAAGTTTAAAAAAAAAAAAAAACTAAGTCATATAATTTTAAGTGTTTAATATAGCTAAAGTTGTCTGTTTTTTAAAAAAATTAGTATTTTAGAAACTAGATTCTGAATGTTATGATTCATATTCATATAAATTTTTCTAATTTAGAGTGCGTGTATAGCTAATAATTTTTACAAGTTGAGATTTCATTATTTTTTGCAATATGATGTCCATGGATGACCCTATATTTGTCCATCAACTTCCTACACTTACCCACCTAGAATTGTATATTATGTTTGTTTGGTTGACATTCCTAGATGTGTTGGCTATCTTGAGGAAGCTCTAAAATTTATTATCAAACACCATTAAACATGTATTGGCCATTTTGGGTTTATATTCTTAGTTATTGAAGATCACATAAGAACACGAGGACTACGCTAACTACTTCGAGGGGCTCTAAAATCTTTGTATCAGCATACCATTTAAACTTGTGTGGTTTTATTAAAGGTTCTGTGCAAAATAGGTTTGTTGGAAAATACTTTTAGGATTTCAAGCAAAGGGGAAATGGTAAAATTGCGGATGCTCATGAACTGTTCGATAAAATGCTTAAGTGAAATGCTGAATCGAATCCCATGGTTTCGACCAGATTCATTCCTCCAAGAATGGTTCAACTCTCCTTATCTTTCATAATTCTCGTACTTTAGTTTTTCTTTTGCAACGAAATATAATTTTAAAATCTTAGGATTATCATAAGATTTAATTATTTTATATTAACTTTTTACAAAATAATAAAATGTCGTATCGTAACTCACGCAATCAAAATAACCATTTTGTAGTAAACCATGAACTTCAACCCTCATTTTGAGGTGATTTAGAAAACTTATTGACCAAACTAGATCACTACAGTATTGTTTTAATCGACAAGTTGAAGTTGACTTTCTGGTAAATATGTTGACCATCTCCTGGTTTAAATAGATAAATTATGACTTCCGGAGACTCGCAAAGTAACCTTCGTAACTCTCTAAAGGGTAGGTTAAGCTTCCTTCGCGTACCTTGTTATGTGAGGTGTCACTTCAATCTTTGGATTGAACCTGAATGAACATTTGTGACCTTTTTGATGCCCTTATAGGAGCCCTGTTACACTGTTTTGCAGCGGTAGGACGCTGTTAATCTAAAACGTTGGCTTTCATTTTGAACTTCCATTTGAAACCTAGATAGAGAAATTATTATCCGTCTTTGTAAACATCAGGTGTCTTTACTATAAAATTGCATAGAACCTTCAGTTCATGGAAAAAATTATTCTATATAGTTTGGAAAAGCCATTTTGTAGGCCTAGGCTCACAGTTTGACTAGGTTAAACTGGACCAATTAGGACTGGTGGCTTCAGAAATCATGTCGCCTTTTGAAAACCGTGTTCTAGTTTTTAGATCCGACGAATCTGATGAATTCTCCATATATGGTGGAACTCATAGAAAATTTATTGTGGCATGTTCATCCATTGAACGTTAGTTTTGGACGTGGTTTTCTGAGCCCTCGAGCTAACTTTTGATCATTTACAACTAGGTCAATTACGATCGATGGCCTCAAAAAACTAGTTGCCAATCAGAAACTATTCACCAGTTCTGAATTTTGTTAGTTCCTATGAAATATTTGTATATAAATGGACATGTATAAATTTAACCATGGTGTGTTTTCTCATCGGAAGATAACATTTGAAAGTGGTTTCTTAGCCTCCGAGCCGGAATTGAATGTTTTTTACAGCTAGTAGCAAAACAATAGAAGATAGTTATAGGACCCCTGTCGGGTTACCTAACCACCATGGAAACTTGTTGACACTTGTAAATAAATTTTTAGAACTCTATCTTGTGGCTTGTTGTGTGAAATTTGACTTTTAGGAAAATAGTGGTTCTCTCTTTTTCCTATCTCTTTCTCTCTCCTTGGTTATGAAGTGAAGTGACATGAAATGAAATGAATACATGTCTCTAAACCTTTTGCTTTCGAATGAAAAATGTAATTACTATTTATATGTAAATGGGAAGCTAAAAAACATTAATTATTCTAGATTTGGGTGGATGCCATGCAAGCGATTTATCACTGATTTCATGCTCACATGGTTTTACAGGGTGCAAGAAAAATGGCAAAAAGGTGTTATGTAATTCATTGATTATTATTGTAATTTATATAGGTCATTGTAAAATGTATATATGTATAATGTAGTTCCATGATACAAAAAATTTATATTTACAAATTGTAAATATGTATGAGATGCTAGTTTTAGGGATACCTTAGGAAATGTGCCTTTAATCATAGGTGCCTTTTTTTATTTATATTTACGTATGTTAGCAAAATAAGAAAAAGAAGGGGTTGGATATGAATGTTACATGAAATTAAATTTATTATTTTATTGTGCATTCTCATTGTGAAATTCATTATGGAATCTATAGTTTTGTATTACTTAACTAGAGAATGTAGAAAAGAAAATTAAATATAACAGTCAACCTTAGTTCAAAACTAGTGTTTATCTACTCCTTCTTACATGACCTTTATTAGAATAGAAGAAACTGTAATCGTAGATTGAACTTTAACCTTGTACTTGATGACACCCCCTACTTTAGGTAAATAATACCCCTAGTTTGAGTTTAGTGTCATCGTCGGTATGTTTAGTGACATTGTCATGAACCCATATTTTAGGACCGACATGGTCTCAAATTTATTTGGAGTGTGTGGTTTCCTTCTAGGTTTGAAAACCATGCGTGGGGTCCAACACCATGTTGAGTGGTGAAGACCACCTTGGAAGTCACCTTATGAGTCCTTATTCGAAGTAATGACTATGCGGTGTAACCTTACCATCTGTGGAGTAAGTAGAGCTATTACTCCCTTAGTATCCTATTGGATTTCTAGGTCTTATGAAATTAGATCTAGAAATTAACTTCATCAAAGAATGAAATCCCTGTTGGATCCAGACAACATAAATGGAGATCTTGAAATAGTTGTTCTAGGTCTTAAACTCTTGTTAATGAACTCCTTAGTCCATCTCAGCTAAATGTGTTACCTTGGTTTCTATCAACATAACACATTGGTCTTTTATTGAAGATGGTTTAGCATAAATATGTCCTCTCACCTTAAACTCATATATAGTTGAGGCATAGATCATTAGCTGCAATTAGAATTAAACCAAACCTAAGTTGATTAGAAGGTTAACTTGGGGTTCGTGTGTAGTTATAATGCTTCCAATAATATACTTCTTCAAAATGGTAAACAAGTACTTTTGTAACTCTTTATGTTATAAAGTGACACAAAAAAGACCTAAGAAACACTCTTAATGAAATGAGAAACAAGAGTATATGTGATAATGGTTTAGGAACAAAAATTCACTTGAAGTCCTTATGGATGATTTATGCATTGAATTTTTGTTAATAATGGATACAAATTGTTCTTGGTGGGACTAGGCATTTGTGACAATATAGAGTCCACTAAAAATAAAATAAACTAAAATTATGTCTTGTAAATGCTTAACTGAATCAAACTAAAATTGGTACTAAAACCACCATAGTTCGAGAGCAAATGTGCTTCGAATGGAAGGAAGTTTATAGCAAAGGGAAACTTGAACCTTCACCTCCTTTGAATCGTATTGCTTCTCCCTTGACAACTTATGGTTGGTCCCCTTGCTTTATGAGGATAAAAATTGAACGTCAACTAAACATATTTTAAGAAACAAACCTTTGCCATAAGAATGATAGAATTAGGAACTTTGTAGGAAATTTTAAATATGAAAAATAATAATGTAAGTTATGAAGATTGTCATAAGAGATTAAGGGAAAACTTAAATGTTTGAACTATAAGTTGAATGTGGAATGAACTTATAAATCTGTAGGTAAAAAAAAAGGAGAAAATTATACTTACATAATAATTTTATTGGAATGTTAATCATAACGAAGATGTAATCATGGTAACAATGTGTTGTGGGTTTGCCAATCCTTGAGTCCCTTTTCTTGTATTTGGGTTATTTCTAGCATTCATTCATTGGGGAAAGTGTGGCATAAACATGTATATGGTGTTGTCATGTGTCTATGTGAGTCGATGAATTACGTAAGTATCCTATGCATTGTTGGGTTTTCTTTACTTGGAGCCCTTGTGGCATTGTGTAGTGAGCAATCTAAGTCAAAAAAAATCATTCTGGTAATTTTGTTGTTGTTTTTGTTTGTGTAAAATGTGGGAATTACATACTTGAATAGAGCCTTTAGAGTTTTTTTTTTGTAACTTGTTGGGTGTTATAAGCACTAATAACTTGTATTGTTCTGAGTGTGATAAATTTCAGTCAGATAAGCTTCTGGTCATTCGTCAACAAACACACCTTTTCGTGCGTCAACAACAGTTCCCTGTTGTACATCAACACAAGAAACTTGTCACATGTTAGCCAAAACACCTTGTCACACGTCAACCAAAACATATTGTTGTGCATCAACCAAAACACCCTGTCATGTGTTAGCTGAGAATTCTTGTCACATGTTAGCATAGAGATATTGTCGCATGTCAACAGAGAGTTCTTGTCACGCGTTAGCAGAGAGTTCTTGTTGCGTGTTAGCAGAGAGTTATTGTCGCGCGTCAGCAAAGAGTTCTTTTCACGTGTCAAAAAAGAGTTCTTGTCAAACGTCAACAAAGATTTCTTGTCGTGCGTCAAAAGAGATTTCTTTTCCTGCATCAACAAATATTTCTTGTCGCATGTCAACAGAGAGTTATTATCACACGTCAGTAGAGAGTTATTTTCCCACATCAATAGAGTATTCTTATCGTGCATCAAAAGGTTATTCTTGTTGTGCTTCAAGAGTATTCTTGTCAGGTGTTAGTTGAATGCTTTTATCTAAAAAATTGTACTTTGTGTACTGGCCTCTTTTGCTTCACAAGTTTGCTATACTTGATAATAGATATGTCCCCATATAGTATGAGTTAGCAAGTAGTGTTCTACTTGGTGAATAATATAGGATTATATAGGGAATATTTTAAAGAGGTAGGTGAAGTCGACTGCTAAAAAAATTAAACTGTAATTTTAAGGTGAACATGTCAATGACCTATGACAAAATATTTTCCTTTTCTATTTTTTCTAAAATGGAATATTTTCCATATTACGAATATTCACCACTAAAAAAATCCCTAGAGCACATCCAAAACCAGCAGTATAACCAAAACAACACCAAATCCAAACATGAAGATCTTATCTCTGGGACCCCAACCCATGGGATCTTAAGTGCACCTGAAGGAGAGAATTATTCCCTTTTTTTTTCTATTCAAAACCATCCAATCCTTTTTAGTATTCGGATTTACATTTTCATTGTTATAGATTGGAATCATAATTTCAAAATTCTGCTTAGAATTTTGAATCCCTAATGAAACAAGAGGAAATGATCCCTTTTCTGAATCCATCAAATCCCTAGAACTTTCAAGGTGTAGTGGGTTGTTCTGAATAGGAGGAAGCAATTCCTCATTCATAGAGTCTAAATCAACATCCTTCTTACACTTAGAATTTGAATCACTATCACATGGGTCATTTACAACCAAATGGCTAGGATTTGAATTCTTCCACCAAGATATTCTACCTTTGACATGTTTTCTACCCATATGGCAATTTGAAGCTCAATGACTGAAAGAAAAAAAAATTCTACCCATGAAGGGAAACCCCTTGTAGTCTTGATTTTGTGTCCAAATTCTGACTTCAAATTTGATTTCAGTACTTGCTGGAAAATCTACAGAAGTATCCATATCAACCAATATTTGAGCATATGTAGTGTGCTCATAATCATCAGTATTAGGATCAATAGCCATACATTTTCCTCGTGTGTTACCTATAGAGGTCAAATAGCTCTCCATCCAAACTGGTTTAACTTGGAAGGTATTAGATATCAGGTTAAACAAATGGGATTCAACTCCCAAACTCTTTCAAGAATCATATCTCTATCACTATTGCATGTCCACTTTTCTCTATATGTACCATATTCGAATTTCATAAAAATATAAAGAGATCATAGGAAGATGACTTCAATGTTGTGGTATTTGTAATCTATTCATTTTATTTAAGTACACTTTTTAATATTTCTATTTGGATTTGTAAAATTTCAAATCAATCCTCCCTAAAGGTTTTTTTTAACCATCAATTGAAACAATAAATTTCCTTTTTATCCTACAATAATTCATAAATTCTAATTTACAAGCCCATATTTGATTAACTATTAATTTGTTGACATTTTTTTTCTAGAATGCTTTCTAATTTAAAATTTTCTTTCAGTCAGAAATATGCCTTAATTTAACTGAGTAGTAAAGTAGCTCTATTCGTCATAATATTTTAAGATATCTTTTTATGTCCGTACAATTAATACATTATGAGTACAGACTAAAATATTTATTTCTTGGAAGGACATAAGAGATCATAAGTAGATTGGGTATCAAATAAATAGTTATAAGTTTTGGGTCATTACTGATTCACTTAATTTCATTACTTGAAGAACAAAGACAATTTTTTCTCATATTAACCAAGACTATTTGAGACTGGTGACAATATATGGGAACCTTACTAAGGCTATTTATTAAATTGAAATTTAGGAATGTTTTTCTAGAACTTGTATAACTCCGTAAATATTCAACTTTACGCTCTTGTGACATCTGAAAGAGCGGGGAAAATGTGGTTAAAAAACAAGATTTTAAGCAAAATGCATACGCAGTTTGAAAAGTCCATTTGCACTTTAACTTTCCAAGTTACATATATTCACTAAACCAAAAATGCACACATGTTATGACACACACATATCTTGAAAATAGGAACGTGTACATGTTAATGTCATACATGATCCTATGTTTAAGGAACATTATGTATTTATGATATCTATACTATTTAGTTAATTTTTTTATCAACCATCCAAATTTCCTTTTGCATTGAATTTAAAAAAAAACTAGATTTTTGGTATTGTTATTTGACATATCAATTACTTTGTTGGATTCTTGTCACGACATTTTATTCATTAATTTATCAAATATTTCAAGCATAAATTAGTATCGCAATAATTTATAATTTATTTGAAATATTTAAAGGTTTTTTTAAGAAGTTTACAAAATTAATTTTGTGTAATAAAAATCAATGTTTCAATTTTTTGGGGAGATTTGTAGTTAAAATTGTGAGATACATGAATATTATGTATACGGATAATTAGGAAGTTGATTTTGATATGCTCATAATTGAGTTTTAGGTATTTAATAGATTGAAATTTAATCCAAAATATTTATTTTACTTTTTTTTAATCAAAAATTGATTTCATTCAATTTCAACGAGTGATAGTTTTCTAAAATTAAGAGTTATCACATAATGTAAATTCCTTACGGTTATATATATGGATGCAGTTTTTGAAGAACTTAGTCTTTGTGCTACAAGAAAATGGCAACTCGCTTAAATTGTATCGGTCCATTTAAAAAAAGAAAAGAAATATTGTTCATCCAACACGTTATCGAATAGCTTGTTGAAGGCATGGCCAAATATAATAGTTCAATAATGAAAGTAAACAAATAAATTATGGTACAGGCAACATGAGATGTCCATGTAGGTGGAAATCCATGAAACGAAACTAAAACTAAGAGAGAAGCGCTTGGTGTTGTCAACACCAATGGATTGTGATGGAAAAACTTCTCTAAAAGCCCTGTGAAGATTTCTTTAAAGATTTCGAGTATTAAAAATGCCTGCAACACCAAATAGTGTTTGAAAAAACCTTAATTGAGAAAACAGAATAAAGTTTGACATAGCATAATGTTTTAATTATTCAATTATTGGCACTTTTCTGATTGAATCAGAAGTTTTAATAAGTTGGATGCAATATTTTTTTGTGCTTACCTGTCACAGATTGAAAGATATCCATTTCACCAAATATACCTGGCGCATGTTCGTGACGTCATCATTTATTTATCTATATCTTCTGAGATTTGTAGTACAGTTACACCATCATAGGCACTGGTGAACTATAATCCTTTTGATAGATCTCATTTTTTTGTAATTGTAAAGCATTGATTAAATTTTATATATAAATATACACCGAACAAAGAAGCACACTGATAATTTACTAGCGGAGGCAGTCTTATCTCATAACTCCATCGACTCAATTGCAGAAACGAATAGCCAAACCTTTTTTCTTTGAGGAAATGCTGAACTGAACCCAAGCACTAAATCTCCTGTTGATCGATCTCATCATCATAAATCTGCTAAGCACAAACCCTCCAACTTTTATGCCAAATCTGCGCATTCTTATCCTCATCCCTAGTTTGCGCTTTGGTAGATCTGCCTGCCTCAAATTTTTCTGTATCAGGTTTTGGGCAATCTGGTGCCGCCTTTCTGCAACATCAGCATCACACTTCTTCAGTTTTTTGTATGAATCGGTCCTCCCCTTCACAATTAAACTTGCGAATCCCGTTTTCTTCATCTCAAACACATTACAGTTCATGAGAACAGATACAAATATACACACTATAAGAGCTATTTATAAAAGATCTGCATTACTAAGTGCTTCTTGATATTTTATTTAATTTCCCTTTGATTGAATGGATCTGACATACATAAATCTGAATAAGTACATAGTATCAATAGTCATAAGCAGGTAGGTATTCATAAGCAGGTAGACCATCTCAATTATTCTCAAATAATGCATCAGCAATCGGTGGTACCCAGTGAAGCAACACCATAAATTATCTCCAGCATAAAAGACAATAATAGACAGCTTTTCTGTTTTTATTGGATTGTTTACAAGGCGCCGACAAACTGGTTGAAGCAACACCATAATTTATCTCCAGCATAAAAGACAATTATGATTAGAATTTTATACGCATGCTCCGTTAAACAAAAACAATAATTGTTTAAAACGAGCTCAAAATCTAGGATTGGTTTAAACCTAATTTGAAAATGAAACTAGCTAAAATGGAAGTGGGGTGGGGTGTACGTTGACAACTAAATTAATTTTAATACGAAACTTAAGGTCAACGGTTTGGTGAATGCGGTATGCGAGAGGCGTCCTACATTATAATTCTGGCATTCACATCCCAAGCAACGGAGATACCGTTACGTGAAAAGCAATCAAAGGTAGGGAGATATGAGAAGAAGATGAACAACTTTTAACGGCCACGAGGCTACCAAAAAATAGTTTATGGGATGATAAATCTGGCTAAAAGTTTTTTTCACATTCAAATCTCTTGTTGGTAAGCTTGATTGTAATGCCCACATTTTTCCCACTCAAACCAATGATAAACCTGATAGCAAACCGTGAAAATTATGAAATAATTATTTTTTTGAAAGGTTAAAAGGCCTTAGCCAAGATTTTAATTAAATCCCGATTATAAAATTTTAAACACTTACAAGGCAATCAAAACTAAAATAATGACCTTTTTTTTTTAACTCAATTTCAAAATGAATTACAATTTAATTCTTTCTCTCCCAGACTCAAATATTTTATTTAAATTATCCTTAATTAGCTTTTCATTATTTAACTCCATTAATCTGCTTTAAATTTTATTATTGAACACCCATTAGAAGTTTTAAATTTAATTAGACAAAGATAGTAGTCCTCTAGTGTTAATGGCACGCACAATATTAGAAAATCATTATCTCGAAAGGGCAAGGTGCACAATCAAGTCTAACCCGAATAGGCCTCATTTAAATAATACACACCCATATTTTATTTAAAACATTCCCACTTAAATACCCCATCACTTAAGTGATATAGGGTTCATCCTACACTAGTGGATCTAATCTTTCCTAGCCCTTAGATCTAGGTTTGGCAAAAGTAACCCTAGAAATCCTTATGAAACATCTTATATTCGTTTCTTTTATTCGGACTCTCATTTTCATTGTTTGGTTTACAAGGTTAAGAAAGAAGGAGGAGAAAATGAAGCCATGGATTATTGTTCCAAGATCAATGATGGATACACACAAGATAAAGATTTGTGTTTGTTCTCTACCCTATTTGGGTTGTGAGTATTTACCTATTTTATTCTGGTTTATACACGATTTGTTTTTTTTCTTTTTATTACAAAACCTAATATATACACTTTATATATATATATATATCAATAAACATGTGTACATATATGTAAATACATACATATATTTTGCAATATATATGTATATATTTATATACTTATTCAATATCTTTCCTTACCTTAAAAAAAATAAGCATTTAAAAGTTATCTCGGCCGGATATTAACCCACCCATATATATTATATGATTATTAAGGAAATATTAATATTAATTAATAAAATTTAGAAAATTCTGTTCTAAATTTTAATAAAATAATCAAGCTATATTATTAATATATATTTATCATTTATATTATTAATATATATATTTTCGTATCAATTAAGTCTTTAATTAAATACGAATTTCCAAATAGTGTGGAAGAATAGATTTTATAACTATAAAATTTATATGTGTACAAATGTACATTTACATAGGTATCTATGGTAGAGTAGGAATTTGAGCATTTATCAAATTTAAGCAAATTATCACCTTCAATTTTATTTATATAGCTACGTTAAGGGTAAAACAAGTTGTGATTTAATTCGTCTACTTGGGACAAAATTTCTATTGCAACAAAAAGAAACTAGGTTATATAACCTATTCTATCTATTCCTTCTTGTACATTTAGTTGGGTAAGAGAAAATGAACCACACTTAAATGAAATTTGTTCCAATATTCAATAAACAAGGGTTGTCGATAATACAAGATCAACATTTATTTCCCATCCAAGAGCACAAGTTTATAAAACAATGAACTCCTAAACACAAATTTAGATTTGAGATATCTTAATTTCCATTACAAGATCATTACAAAGTTCTCAATTAATGTGAATAATGCAAGTCACAATAATTTATTTACAAGAGTTATCCAATAAAAATATAAAGTTACATCCAATGTACTATAGGTACAAGTTACAATTTGTAGAGTCATAAAATATCAAGTTGGACTTCACATATCTTTCTCCTTTTTGTTCAAAGGGCACTATAAAATAATCTTTACTCAGACTCCACCATCTTCATCAAGGTAATACACAAAAAAAAAATGTGGGCGTATGAAACACTCTCCACCCAACCATTACTACAATGAGGAAGTGAGGCCTAGTTCCTCATTGGCCCCTGAGCCCCAACAATGAGACAATATGGAATATTTGACAACCATGACAATAAATATAGAATATGGGGGTACCCTTGTGCCTCCCAATGGTTTGGATTCCCACCTCAAAAAAAACCTTCAAAACAAAATCAACCCCAAAATCACTTATGCCTCCCTATAAGTAAAAATACAGCTTATGCCTCCCTCTCTCTTATGTTTCCCACAATGAACAAAATAACAAGATGAGAAAAAAGTGGGGCACCCAACCCACTCCCTCCTAAATACCCAAGAGAAACTGTTATGCCTCCCAACAAATTTCATCCCCATTTCTGTAATGCCCACATCTTTTCCACTCAAACCCATGATAAACCTGATACAAAACTGCGAAAATTATGGAATATTTTTTTTTGAAAGGTTACAAGGTCTCAACGAAGATTTTAATTAAATCCTGATTATACAAATTATAAACAATTATATTGCAGTTGGGGCTGAAAATAAGTACTAATATTTTTAAACCCAATTTCAAATACTATTGCGATTTAATTCTTTATCTTCTAGACTTAAATATTTTATTTAAATAATCCTCATTTATCTTTTCGTTATTTAAATTCATTATCCCTTTTATTTAAAATAATTTGTTTAAGGTACAAAATCAATTTTAGATTAAATCATATTAGGATAATAATCTTGGATTATTAAATTCATGAAATTTATAATAAGTTCGTTATTCTAAAAGGGGCAAGGTACACAACTTAGTTTAACCCCTTAGGTCCCATTTAACATTACACACACATTTTTTATTTAAAGCATTCCCACTTAAATACACCATCACTTAAGTAATGTAGGGTTCATCCTACACTAGATCTAATCTTTCTCAGCCCTTAGATTTAGGTTTGACAAAAGTAACCCTAGAAATCCTTAAGGAAAGCCATATATTCATTTCTTATACCTATTCTCTCATTTTCCAGGTTAAAGGAGGAGGAGGAGAAGATGAAGCCATGAATTCTTGCTCTAAGATCAATGATGTAAACACACAAGATAAAGAGTTGTGTGCATCCCTCTCCTAGGGTTTATTTGAAATCTATTTATCGTTTGTATTTATTTTCATTCTTTATCTTTCTTTTCTACCCTATTCAAAGGGCACTATAAAGTACGGTAAAGAAAACACAGGTTGCAATTTAAACAAGGCCGACTGCAAGAAAAAAACAGGGTTTGAAAAAAATAATTATGGGGCTTTATAGTGTTGAGGGGAGGGGTGGCGACCCCACCCGCACCCCATATTAAATATATGGGTTGGGGGTAGGGTCGGTGCCCCTCCCCCCAACCTTATTCAAACTTCAAAAATAAAATTCGTGGCACAAATGGCCAACCACCCACGACATCATTATTAGGTTCTTTAAAACTTTAAAACATTCTCACTTTTTAATAATTTGAAACCTCCCTTCCAAACATGGTCACTTTTCGATGGTTAAAGTAAAAAGGTGGATTTATTATTATATTAATATATAAATATATGTTAATAAACAATACTGTTTATATTTTACCATTATAAATCTAAATAAAATAATAGGTAAGTTTTAGTATATATTAATAATATATTCCTTGTATCTTAGTATTGTATAAGCATCTATGTAAGTTAGATTTCACCCTTTTTTTATTTAAGGAAGAAGATTATAAATTTATATTAAAAGATTTTTTTATTTTTGTTTATTTTTATTTTTTTGGGAATATAAATTTATATGCACTTATGTAGAATGGTAATGTAATCTTATCTAAATGAATTTTGAATAAAATATCTCTTTCATATCCATTTCGTGTCCTAATCTAAAATTAAACTTACTTTTGATTTATTTTTTTCATTTGTTTAAGGCGATTCCTCTTGTAACAAAAGGAAATTATATTAATAAATCAATTCTATATTTTTATTTTTTATATATTTAGTTGGATAAGAGAAAATAGACCACTCTTAAATAAAATTTATTTTAATAATCAAGTAAACAAGGGTTGTCAATAATGCAAATAATCAACATTTTTTCTCATCCAAGAGAACTAGCCTTTCAAAATAAAAAGGTTTGCAATGCCACTACTAAACACAAATTTTAATTTGAGAGAGCTTAACTTCCATGACAAGATCATTACAAAGTTCACATTTCATATGAAGTAATGTAAGCCATAATAAACCATTTACAAGAACTATCCACCAAAAATTTAAGGTTATATTCAACATAAAATAAGTATAATTTACAAGGTAGAGTCATAGTAGAAAAATCTACACTTCACATGCCTTTCTCCAATAAGAGCACTTCTTCCATTGAGTTCACCATCTTCATCAAGTCATACACACAACAAATGGGGGAGTAGGCAACACTCTCCACCAAACCAAACATCTAATGAGGGAGAGAAGCCTTCTTCCTCATTGGCCTCCGAGCCCAAACAAAGAAGCAATGAGGGTTATTTAGACAACCATGGAAACTCAAAAATGGCTTCTACATACACCTTAAATCAATACAATCAATGAAACACTCAATACCAATTTTACAACAAACCAAAAATTATTAAAACACAAAGGCTTCATACTAAAGCCATGGAGGAGAAAGGAATATGAGGGTTATTCTTATGCCTCCCAAGGACTTGGGTGTCCACTTATGAGCCTCAAAAAAATTCATCACAATACACAAACAACACTGTTATGCTTCCCTCCAAGAAGATACACCACTCTTATGCGTCCCTCAAGAAATCAACCCACTCTTATGCCTCCCTCAAGAAAATAACAAGATAAACACAAATCATATTTATCAACAAGGTGGATATCCCAACCCAACTCCCTCCTTAATACCCAATAACATTTCTCTTATGCCTCCCTCAAGTTTTACCCCCATTTCCATTTCTCTACCAACCTAAGGATCAAATCTATTAACCACAATCATAAGCAATACAACAACCATCATCCACACATATGAAGGCAAAAAAATAACAAGGTAAATAAAAGAGTGAAGATATACCTTTCAAATGAAGAGGATCAAGCAAAAGTAAGTTCCAAGCCTTCCAAAATCCTAACCAAGCCACCATCCATTACAAGCTCAAACAGAATTTTCAAGCAAGCTCTCCAAAATTTCAAGCATTCCAAAAACAAAACGATTGAGTAGCCCCCAATACTTCCCAAAAAATGCAATAAATAGAAAAGAGGGAGAGGGAGATGATGTGGCTCTATGTAGGATGTCACATAATTTCTTCTTCATAACACATCATCCATCTCAAACCCATACTCCAAGGCATAATAAATGGGTTGTTGAGGGGTATGACAACCCTCTTACACACACCACTTCAACCCACACGCCATAAAGATAAAAATTAAGCACATGTAAGAAATTGCAAATCAAATGTCACCTTTTAACTAAAAAAAATGGGGTCTATTTTTGACCCCACAACCCATAGGTATGGTTGGTATAAGAATTTAAGAGGTGTGGGACAAGTTAAAATTGTCCGACAAGCCTCCAAAAATGGCCCTTAAGCCCAAATCCGAGTTTCCAAGTAGGGTGGAATGTACAACACTCAAAATCACATACACTCAACTAATAACACAAGAACCGAAGAACCAACCACTATAATAAAGGAATCCTTTTGTTTCACATACATAATTAGCATACTAACATGATTAGTTCATTTAGTTAAGACACAAACTAATAATTGATAAAAAGGAAATTACATCACAAATTAAATAAAAGAAAGGAAAAGGACTACAAACAAACCCTCGGTAACAATTGTGTTCATCCGGGCCCCCATGGGAACCCCCAAACAACAATAACAAGACAACAACATTACACAAGTTGCCATGGTGACTAGTTGCCAATACCCCACATTCCTTCATTGTTGGTCTCCTATCCCCTGTAGTTTTATGTTGTGATATAATTACCTACAAAAATCACACAATACCCCTCTCTGGCCTCATGGTCGTATTAACGATGTCAAACTAATAAAACACTTATTATATCTACATATCAATTTCAACATCAAATATCATAACTACTATTGTTAAGACCAAGTAATTCAACAATTACTCTCAATTTTCAACATTTCGATTCCACTCATACATCAGTTTGTAACTAAGATCATAAACCAACTGAATCATCTAATTTAAGTAATACTTTCACTTGTTCACCATTTCACCAATTCTCCAATATCAAGGAAATTACAAAATAAATTTGAACATCATAATAAAAATCAATATGAAAATAATTCGAAATATCAACATATATCTAAACTGACAACACATAATTATCTTCCATACTGAATGTCTATCAAAAGTTAATCATTTCAGTTACAGTAATGTCTATCCTTCAAATTTCCATATCACAATGTGTTAATGTTGTTCATCTATTAATATTTACAGGTACAATGTGCAATGATTTCTATGTGTTCAGTCACAGTATTAGATTAAATAAAAAAACAATATCAAAGAGTAAGATATCACAATCAATTTATAACAAGGCAACCGCTTCTAGCTAATTGTCTTATCCTTAAATTCCTCATCAAGTCCACAGTTTGACCATATAGTCAAAATAATAACCAAAACACAATATTAATCATGATGTCCCACAGATCTTATCAGTATGCTAACTAGTATACAAGCAACAAGGTTTAAGATTAAAATTGATTTGAAATTGATAACATGGTTCAAACAGAGTCGAAGAGGAGTGGGCATTACATCCCCTTCCCCTTAGATTCGAATTCCTCTCGGAAGTCATAGAGAAAGAGGTAGGGAGTGATGTAAAATAAAATAGGATCACACCCTTTTGGAATTGTTTTGCTTCAATAAGTGTGTGTCTACAGAACCCAAGTCTTGTCCAATGCAATTCAACAAGAAAAAGGGAGATTGTAAGGGATGAGTTCTAAAATTTCTTCAAGTAAGGTTTGCAAGCATTTAATTCTATAGAGTAACTCTACGTGATCAACCAAGATTCAACACATAGCATCAAAACATGAAATGGTCAAAGGAGTCTCAAGAATAACCACCAAAGTAAAAGGAATAACTGGGAGAATTTTGTGAACTCAAGATGAATATAGTTACATGGATTCCCCATACTGCAATACAAAATTTAGTTTCCACTAAGGTTGAGTTACGCTTCAAAGTTTCGTTATTTAGTCAAGGCTAGTAACTATCAACAAAGACCATCAATTTATGTGAGAAACATGTCTACTCAAAGGTATCACAATTTTGAGATCACACAAGATGAGGTTTAACAACAAGGAAGGACACTTAAATTAGCCAAAACATTTACAATCAAGAAAAATATTCATGGGAAGTACTTCTATAACTTGAGAGGGTATAATTAATTTTTCATGGCAATACTAAGCAAAATCATAACCACAAGGTTTCATATAACCTGATTTTACACTCAAGATAAAACACACAACACTAACCTAATTTAGAAACGTCAAACATTTAGAAAATATTTCCACTAGAAACTAATATATCAATACAAGAGGCACCACTCACTCTACATAACACAATGGGATTTATTTATCTTAAATCCTAGTCAAGCTCATAAATAACCATAAAGAGAGCACATGCATAAATTGTAACACCAAAGAGCACTCAAGGGAGCTAGAGAGAAGAACAAGTAACAAGAGGGGTCCAACTAAAATCAGTGCATCGTAGAAAGTGCAGTAACATTACGGAAAAGCGAGTATGCACTTTCCCTTCCCAACGAAAAAAAGGGGAAACAACAACAAGGTGTCTCAAGAAAATAAGAAGAAAAGAGAACTTCCCAAAGTTATTTAATATCCTTTTAACATATGTTTCCTTAAATTTACCAATAACCTAGGTCACCAAGGACTAAATCAACACATAAGGAGGTTGCTTTTCTTAAAAACAAGAGATAAGACCCAATCCTAAAAGGCCACAACTCACACTTGTCGAGTTACGAGGCAACAAGGGTATACATGACCCAAGCTCCTACAAGGGAAAAGTACATACATCTATGAATAAGGGAGTGCTACGAAATTAGAACCCATCACTATCAACAAAGTGTTTCATAAATCCGAGTAGGTAGAAGAACTAAAGGTTCAACTATACATTGCACTTAATACACATAATTAAATATTACTCATTTTGTAAATCAACTATTAGATCAAAAAGTTATAGTTTCACTTGATAAACACTCTCCTTACTATTTTCCTAATTAAAATCTTCCTTCTATTATGGCATCACATATTCGTGTTATTAAGGAGCACCACTAATGATATATCACCATTCTGTATGGGCGACAAAATATTTTTTTTACTTCTAGGGAAGGTAAATTGGAAACATTTTCTTTCTATTTTTCACATAGTTTTATTTCTTCTATTAATCTACCAAGATTATACCAAGAAACCATTTTCTTTTTCCCTAATGTTCGAATTTACTTGCTAAATTTCAAGTCCAAGTCCCTCAATTAGGGTTTTATTTGGATCAATCAAATAATTTTACCAAATAGATCTTAATGAGAAGGAAGAGTCAAACCATATCACATTATTAGCTTTATGGGAATAAGAGATAAATCAACATATCACATTTTTAATTCTAAAGGAACAAGAGACATTCAACATAACAAACACATCACTAATTTTGTAAGAACTAGGAATCAATCCACCAACATGAGTCACACCAAGATTTCAAGGGATTAACCAAATAATTACAAGAATCACTAAACACTCCAAGTGGGTCTCCACAAGTATCAAAGGAAACTACGATGAAAAATCCCATTATAGAAACAAAATTTGCTTTTACTAGTTTAAGAGGTTTACATCTATTTGGGATGTTTTTTGTTTAGTCTCAACATTTTGTTCACATAAAAGACAAGGAAAGTTTCCAATCAACACTCATATTTTCACAAGATACCACCAACCAAACAACAAGATGGAAAGGAAACTTTTACTCCAAGGACACCACATTTCCCATTAGAAGACATCAAATTTAAGAGGAAAATTAACTAATCTACTCAAACATGGACTTTATGACCAAGAGTTGTAGTTTTCGAAGAAGAAGTACAACATAAGTACCACTGCAATTAAAATATTAAGATCTACCAAACTAACATCTCTAAGAGCAAGGTCAAAAAGACCCAAAAGCATCCATAAGTGTCTCAACATTTCCCAATACTATTAGGTCATGGATTGATATACATAATATTTTCAAGTGTTAAGGCAATGGTATATCTATTTATGGGTCATTGAGAGAAAAACAAGTACACTTAGTTAAACACATTTCCCGAATGGGCTTAATCCTAGCCATAATTACCAAGATACATACAATCCACCAATCAATAATTTCTATAATAAACAAGGAAAACATGGTAAAACTTAGCATGCCATCATGGAACATCACTAGAAAACAAACACTTATCCACTAAAATATACAGTCAACCAAGATTTCATCTGATCCTAATACAATCCATAAGTCCATAATCAAACACATCTACTCTGACGAGGATCAAGCTCTTACCAGATTGCAAGAGAATCAACATCACTGATATCAAAATGCAAACTAGACCACAAAGAACCATGAACTCTCTTTCTATCAGTTTCAAGTAATGAAATAGTCACTTTAAGATCCTAAACACACTCAAGGTTCCATCCTTCAAAAAGAAAGTCATAACTTAAAGCACCTAAGAAGACACTCAAGGAACCTAGGGTGTACCCCCATATGACGAAATGTCACAATACAAACATCGTAGAACCATCTCATCAACATGCACGAAAGGATAACGTAAAATTTAGCTAAGTATCCAACAAGATAAATGAGCTCCGAGTTACTAATCAAAATAAAATCCAAGAATATCGGAAATCAAAGGGAATGGCTAAGTAGTCGAATTGCAATCCCTAAAAATCTCACAAAAATATAAATAACTAAAAGAGCCTCAGATATAATCAAATCATAAAATAAGATGTTGGTCCTTGATAAAATAACACAATCTTACGAATGTAAAATACAGAAAGTCAACATCACATTAAATTTATAGCCCTTCATGGCTGCCAATAGGGGTATTATACCTCGAGCTTAGTTCTAAGAATGCATACGCAAGATTGGATCAAATGTGAAACCAAGACCTAATATCCACTTAATCATATATAGGGATTAAGTCTCCACAACAACAACCAAAACTAACTTGTCTAACCACTGAAGGAAAAAGGGATATTTAGGTGACTAAACAACTTATAATTTAATTTTATTGACCCCGTGAACACAACCACTAATGCTAAACCACAAGAATCACACCATACAACTTATAATTCCAACAAGTCCAACAAGAAAGAGTCTCAATGGGTTTATCACATCACACGACTAACGCAAAAGTTAAGACTCATCAAACAACATATTTTCAAAGGAGAACAAGTTCCTACTACACCAGAAGTTCACAAAAATATTAATCTTGTTCAACATTTATAGTTACCCGTGTTCGACAAAACACCACTAGGTGAGTACAACAATTCAAACAATTTTATTATTTTATTATTATTTTAATCATGGAGGTTCAAATTTTGTTGACTGGTTTTCTGGTTTCCAATTCGGCCAAGGTTCCAAGAGTTGAATCCACGGCACTAAACTTCTTCCATTGAGTTCACCATCTTTATCAAGTCATACACACAACAAATGGGGGAGTAGGCAACACTCTCCACCCAACCAAACATCCAATAAGGGAGAGAATCCTTCTTCCTCATTGGCCCCTGAGCCCCAACAAATAAGGAATGAGGGTTATTTAGAAAACCATGGAAACTCAAAAATGGCTTCCACATACACATTCAATCAATACAATCAATGAAACACTCAATACCAATTTTATAACAAACCAAAAATATTAAAACATAAAGGCTTCATACTAAAGCCATGGAGGAGAAAGGAAGATGGGGGTTCTTCTTATACCTCCGAAGGGCTTGATTTTCAACCTATGAGCCTTCAAAAAAATTCAATCATAATACACACACAACACTCTTATTCCTCCCTCCAAGAAGATACACCACTCTTATGCCTCCCTCACTCTTATGCCTCCCTCAAGAAAATAACAAGATAAACACAAATCATATTTATCAACAAGGTGGACATCCCAACCCAACTTCCCTTCTAAATACCCAATAACATTTCTCTTATGCCTCCCTCAAGTTTTACCCCCATTACCATTTCTCCCCCAACCTAAGGATCAAATCTATTTCCCACAATCATAAGCAATACAATAACCATCATCCACACATATGAGTACAAAAAATAACAAGGTAAATACAAGGTGTTAAGATCTACCTTCTAAATGAAGAGGGTCAAACACAAACAAGTTCCAAGCCTTCCAAAATCCTAACCAAGCACCATCCATTCCAAGCTCAAACACCATTCTCAAGAAATCTCTCCAAAATTTCAAGCATTCCAAAAAAAAGAGCGAGTAACCCCGAATACTTCCCAAAAACTCCAATAAATAGAAAAGAGGGAGAGATAAATGATGTGGCTCTATGTAGGATGCTACATAATTTCTTCTCCATCTCACATCACCCAAGTGAAACCCATACTCCAAGGCATAAGAAATGGGTGGTTGAGAGGTATGAAAACCTTCTTACACACACCAATTCAACCCACTCCCCATAAGGAAAAAAATTAAACACATGTAAGAAAGTGAAAATCAGATATCACCTTTTACCTTACAAAACATATAATAGGGTCTATTTTTATCCCCCAACCCATAGGTAGGGTTGGTATAAGAATTTAAGAGGTGTGAGATAAGTTTAACTCGTCCCACAAGCCTCCAAAAATGGCTCTTAAGCCGAAATCCGAGATTCAAAGTAGGGTGGAGTGTACAAAAATCAAAATCACATACACTCAACTAATCACATCAGAACCAAAGACCCAACCAATCTAATAAATGAATCCTTTCTTTTCACATCCATAATTAACTTACTAACATGATTAGTTCACTTAGTTAATACACATAAACTAATAATTGATAAAAAGGAAATTACATCAAAATTAAATCACATACACCAAAATTAAATAAAAGAAAGCAAAATGACTACACACAAACCCTTGGTTACAATTGGGGTCATCCTTCCATGGGAACCCCCAACAACAATAATAAGACAACAACATTACACAAGTTGCCATAGTGACCAGTTCCCAATACCCCACATTCCTTCGTTGTTGGTCTCCTATCCCAGGTAGTTTGTTGTTGTGATATAATTACTTGTAAAAATCACATAATACCCCTCTCTGGCATCGTGGCCATATTAGTGATATAGAACTAATAAAACAATGCTTATATATACATATCAATTTCAACGTCAAATATCATAACTACTATTGTTAAGAGAAAGTAATTCAAAAATTACTCTCAATTTTCAACATTTCGATTGCGCTAATACATCAGTTTGCAATTAAGATCATAAACCAACTGAATCATCTAATTTAAGCAATACTTTCACTCGTTCAACATTTCACCAATTCTCTAATATCAAGGAAATCACAAAATAGCTTTGAACATCATAATAAAAATCAATACGAAAATAATTTGAAATATTAACATATATCTAAACTGACAACACATCATTATCTTCCATACTGAATGTCTAAAAAAATTTAATCATTTCGGTTACAGTAATGTCTATCCTGTAAATTTCCATATCACAATGTGTTAATGTCATTCTTTCTATTAATATTTACAGGTACAATGTGCAATGATGTCTGTGTTCAGTCACAGTGTTAGATTAAATATAACAAAACAATATCGAAGAGTAATGATATCACAATCAATTTATAACAAGGTAACCGTTTTAGCTAATTGTCTTATCCTTAATTTCCCCTCAAGTCTACAATATGACCATATAGTCAAAATGATAACCAGAACACAATATTAATCATGATGTCCCACAAATATTATTAGTATGCTAACTAGTATACGACAACAATGTTTAAGATTAAAATTGATTCGAAATTGATAATATGGTTAAACCAAAGTCGAAGACGAGTGGAAATTACAATTTCACTATCTCATACACATTGTAAGGTCATTTCACTACCCAACACATCATGTACTACAAAATTCATTCAACACATAAACACAGAAGAAAGTGAAGAAAACAAAAGGGTGAAGACCCTACCTTTCCATAACAAGAATTCACTCCATAAGCAAGTCTGAAAATCCTCCAAGCTCAAGAAATTCCAAGAAATATTCAACTGCAAAAATCACTCCAAAAGGAAAGAATCTCCCAAATGAGAGAGCCAAAACCAAGCAAGTAACCTAGAAAACTTCACAAAAATTCCAATAAATAGAAAAGAGGGACAGATAGATGATGTGGCTCCATGTAGGATGCCACATGATTTGTTCTCCAACCCACATCACCATGGTCAAACCCAAATCCCAAAGTATAATAAATTAGTGGTTGGGGAAAATGCCACCCTCTTACATACTCAACCCAACCCACACCCCTTAAGGACAAAATTAATCACCCATATAAGAAAAGTTCAAGTAGCTGCCCTTTTCTCTCATTAAAACACTAAATACGACCTAAAATAAGTCCCTCACATCATAGGCCTAGTGGGAGGGTTACTTTAAAAGGTTTGGGACAAGCTTAACTTGTCCTAGAAGTCACCAAAATGGCCTAGAAGGTCAAAATCCGAATTTTACTTGAGAGATTGAGTACACACTACTCCAAAAAAAATTAAATTCATTCAAAGACAACACTATCACATTTACTTCCCCTATTTCTTTCACATCCTACCACTAGTTAAACAATTTTAAATTAACTTAAGAGGGGTTTTAAACAACATAATTTGACTTCACATACCTCACAATTAAAATAAAATAAACAAGAAAAAATTTTACCCAAGGTCACTATTGAGGCCTAATGGGGACTTCCAACACTAGATAAACAGCAATACACAACGTACAAATACACGAGTTTCTAGAATACCCCACATTCCTTCGTTGTTGGTCTCTTAACAGTTTGTTGTGCTATAATTTCCTTAAATTTCTACTTGGTCAGAGGGGCGTAAAAACATAATTAATTAAAGTGACTTCACAATTTGTTCAAATTAAAAAAATAATATAAACATCAAGAATTATCCAGAAATATAAAAACATCACGTCTATGTCATTATAAGTAATAGTTATAACATAGAATATTGATATACGAATCAAGCATATAGACATTCACCACAATATTCATGTCATACTTCACACTTTAGTATTGTCCAAATAAGTAAAATAAGTGTATCACTCATCTAGCAATATCTAATACTCTAGTATAATATTAAGGTCCTAGAAATATAATACAGAGTGAGAAGAGACATAAACTACAAAAATAGCAACGATATCACAACGTAAGTAACAAGGCATCCACTCTAGGCGGTCCACAATAAACATACCGTCAAAACACAATAGTACACATGAACACATCTTATTAGCATGCTAACTGGAATAAAGCACAATTTGTGATTACAATCAAAAGTTAACGGTGTTGAAAAGTGGGAATTACATCCCCCTCCCCTTAGATTTGAATTCCTCCTAGACACAGAAAAGAGGTTCATAAGAATAGAAATATGCCCTCCATGGAATTTCTTCATTTAAAACAAAAGTGGGTCCTCAGAGCCCAAGTTTTGTTGAATTCAATTTAATCAAGGTAAGGGAGAATTACAATTTCTTCAAGTAAGGTCACTATTGAGGCTACTCCCTAATGGGACCATAATGACCACATCCAAACCATCAACAGCAATACACAACGTACAAATGGGGAGATCTAACAACAAGGAAGGCACCATAATTAGCAAAAATGTTTACGTTCTTACAACTATTCATTAGAATTACTTTTATAACTCAAAAGGATTCGATTTACTTTTCATGATAAAATTGTGCAAATTTATGAGCACTAAATTTTCTATAACTCGAAATTTCACTCACAATTGGGCACACCACACTAACTGGACTTAGAAACTTCAAACACTTAGATAATAGTTCCACTTAGGAGACAATCCTTGCAAAAACTAACTTATCCACATAAGAGACACTAATCACTCTATACAACATAATGGAATTTAATTATTTTAAATCATGACGAAGCTCAAATAAATCTAAAGAGTGCACATGTTTAAATTGGTTACACAAAATATACTCAAGAGAGCTAGGAGATAAAATTGGGTACAAGAGAATTTCCAACCACAATCTACTAGTGTATCAAACCAATACTCGAGTAACTACTTATGACAATCAGGAACAAACATCAACAAGGTTTCTGAAGAGAATAACAAGGAAATTCCAAACTTTCTTTTATATCCTTAACATATGTTGCCCTAAAATTACAAATAACCTAGGTCACCAAGGACTAAATCAACACACAAGGAGGTTTTTTTCTCCTAAGGAAAACAAGAGATAAGACCTGTTCCAAACAAACCACAACTCACACTCATTGAGCTATGAGGCAACAAAGTTATGATGAGCCAAAAATCCTACAAGGGAAAAGCACATACATCTATGTACAAGGAAATATTATGGAACTAGAACACATCACTATCAAAAAGGTGTTTCAAAAATCAAGGAGGGCGGTAAAACTAAAGTTTCTATTATACATTGTACTCAGTACACATAAATGTTACTTATTTTATAAACCAACTATTAATTCAAAAGTTGTAGTTTCGCTTGCAAGCACTTCTCTTACAAGTTTTATTAATTAAAAACTTCTTTCTATTGTGACATCACATGTTTGTGTTATAAGGAGCACCTCTAGGGTTGGCATGATATCTCACCATTCTGTAGAGGCGGAAAATTATTTATTTTACTTCTAGGGAAGGTAAATGGAAAAGTTTTCTTTCTATTTTAACATAGTTTTATTTCTTCTATTAACCTACCAAGGTTAAAGCAAGGAATCATTTTCCTTTTTCTAATATTCTAGTTTACTTGTTAAGTTTCAAGTCCAAACCCCTTAATTAGAGATTTATTATGTCTAGGTTAATCATCTTATCAATTAAATTTTAATGAGAAGGAAGGGTCAACATATAATATTATTGTTTTTATGGGAATAAGAGATAATTCACATATCGCATTCTTGATTCTAAAGGAACAAGAGACCATTCAACATTACAATCATTACTATACATGGGAGTTACAACAAATATTTGGTACAGTGGGATGGTTTGTAGTAAGAAGAAAATACTTGGATTCCTGAGTGTGATTTGAAGAAGATTGAAAATGCAAAACTAGATGAATTCCATCAACTGAATTCGCAGGAGCTAAATTCTTTTCAACTAGGGGAGAATGATACGACAACATAACTTGTGGAGACCATAACTTTTGATCCTACCGTTGGATAATCTTCAAATTTTACAGGGTGGTTGATAAACAGTAGAAATATGATGATGTTAAGTGTTATTTCATTTCTTACAATTTTATGGCCATTTCGGCACATTTTTGGGGCCATATTCCTTCATCTAGTGGACTAAAATTGCCTCTGAACGTTTTTTTTTTTGCTTTTGACTAGGTCTTAGAAGTTTAATAAATTTTGTTTTGATTTTTATAATAATTCAAAATTTTGTGTGAGACTTAATTTATGAAGGCATATTTGACATGTAAATTTTGGGGCACATCCGAGTTGTTTTGCTAGTAGCTTTAGGGTTTTTAGAGTAGACGTGAAATAGAAGGAGCATTCTAATGATGTGAAAGTTTAGAGTGGATTCCAGAATGATAATAAATCTATTTTGAAACTTCTAGTTTTTATTTGTAATACTTTTTATGTATGTTTTGGAGGTATTTCAACTTCTTGTAGTTGGATCCACATCATTATGCTAGAAATTCAAGAAACTGCACAACTTTGATTTTATTGATGAGATAATATTTTTATGTTCCTACTATATCATGAATGATCAGTTTCAAATGTGAGAGAATATCCTCATTTATCTTGTGTTGAAGAATAATATATATTGCAAGTTGTTTTTCAAGAGAAATATTGCAGGTGTATGTCATGCCCATAGTTTTATGACCCAAAACCTATCCAATAAACTAGAAAAATTGGAATAATTTTTTTGTTTTATTTGTTTTACTACGTTCCATTAAAACATAAATGTAATTCAACTCAGCTCAAAACCCGATCAACCATCTTACCTAATGAGATGGAAATCAAACACAAACTATACTAAGACTACGTCCTTATTATTACGTGAAGAAGACTAAAAAACAGGGAAGCTAATAACTCCGCCACCAAGGGGATATCCAAAGTGCTGACATATTGTTATTAGTTTTTTTTGGTGAACAAAGAGATTTGATCAATGTACTAGTCAATATTATATATTTGGGGAAAACAATTAATTGCAAAAACAAGGCAGATCATATCGTTTGGCCACTTTAATTCTTTGTGCGAAAGAGAGTTTTATTTTCAATATAATATATTTATGTGTTTGAATTTTAAATGTTTAAACAATTAGTCAAGTATTTAAATAACTGTATTAATTAACTACATACTTTTTTAGAAATTCCCAACACCCATATTTTTTAAAATCTTGCCATTAGATTGTCAAGATCGAAAAACCGTACGATCGATTGAACCATATGGTAAATATTCCTTTCTAATTTCATCATAGTTTTTATTTTGCAAACGTTATTTCTCAAACAAGGCTATGAATGACATATACTGCCGAAGAAGTGTTAAAGTAAAGGTATTTTACTTTTGCAATGAATTTTATAGAAAAAGATGTGTTGGACAAAGATTTTAGATGCGCAAACAAGGAAAAGATTCATCTTAGTTGGGACCAGAGATCTTAAATGAAAGATCATGCCCAAAATTCCTTTTATTGGATGTTGGAGTTCCAAGGTATCAGAGTAATCTATAAGCTCAACTACTGCATGGGGGCATTTTAGAAGTGTTCAATAAACACGAAAGTTTGACATGGTAAACTCTAAGAAATGTGATAGAGGGTTCTGTTGCTTCCCACTAGGAAGAAAGTTCAAAACTCAGAAGAAAAGGAAAAGGCACACCAAACAAGTATTTTTCATTGTCGAAATACGACCATTTTCTGAAGCTATTGTCTTAAGGCTACAAGTTCGTGGTGGAAGAATATAAATTTAATAGGAAAATATTGTCATGTAATATAAATAATTTTTTTTTATGAATTAGATATAGATCCTCATGGATATATATACAAATTTCGCAGTACCCTTGCTATCTCTTCGCCACAAATTTCCATTTTTTACACTATAGGGAAAGTAAACATAATATATGTTTCTAATTTGCACATTTAAATTTCAAGATCTACTTCGGGATCCAAAAATTCGAAGACACCATATTTGCGAAGAAAAAATAACATAAGTGAATAAGAAAATTTGTTTTTTTACTAATAAAAAGTATTTAATATGACTACAATAAAATTTTAGCCAATCAAAAAATTGAATTAAAGATTTTGTTAAAAATGAATAAACATTTAGTTTTATGAAACTTTATGTTAAATACAACAATTGACACTTGGCAAAATAAGATTGTACAAATTAAAAATAATTAATAATGTTATGAAAATTAAAATAATGACACATTAAGTACAATGGTGTGTCCAATCAACATCCAAGTCAAAAATCATTTAAGACTTATTAAAAAAAATGTAATGTTAAAACTATAGAAAGATTAAATATTTTCCACATGTTTTTAAATTGGTTAATAAGATAAATATCTTTTTACTAATAATAAATATTTAATATGACTACAAAAATTGAATTAAAATTTTTGTAAAAAAATCAAATAAATATTTATATTTATGAGAATTTATGTTAAATAAAGCAATTGACACATGGAAAAATAAAGTTGAATAAAAACAAAAATAATTATTAATGCCATCATAATGAAAGCAATGACACTTTTCAAGTACAATGATGTGTCTAATGAGCATTCAATGCAAAAATCATTTAAGACTTCTCAAGAAAATTGGCTAATGTTCAAACTATAGAAAAATTAAATATTTGTCACATGTCATTTTTATATTGGTTGATAAGAAAAATAGATGTTTCTACTAATGAAAAATAGTTAATATGCTTACAAAAATATTTCAGCCAATCAAAAAAATGAATTAAAGATTTTGTTAAAAGAAAATAAATATTTTTTTTTATAAAACTTTATATTAAAAAAGTAAATGACACTTGGCAAAATAAAACTGGACAAAGCATAAATAATTAATTAGTTTCTTGAAGGCTATACTATCTACCTTCGACAACATAATAACAAGATGGATATGAAAATTTAAATTCTTACATTAATGCCTTTTGCTCAATTTTGCTATCATCAAATTTAAAAGATAATTACATTTTCTTGTCATTTAAAAAAATTGTTTCGGATTATATGTTAAAAAAGTGTGTGATCGTTATGCTTATGAACATATATTGATATAAGTTTGGTGAACTTGTTATTTATGGTAAGCCGGTTAAAGGTAGTTTCCTAGGGCTGCAATATTGCCTTTGGTTATAAAATATTTATGTGTTTTTCTATTAAATTTTATGTGTGATTGTACATTTTTTTGTTCATCCTAAATATGTGGTTTTATTTAAGCATTGATTTGCATTGTTTCTTTAATTCATATTTTAGTAACATGTTCATTCCTTAAAATTAGGACTTAGTGTGTGCTGATGGTTTGCTTTCCTCATATGAAGCCACAATTAATCCCACGATTTATAGTAGGCTATGCTGTAAAAAGTATTTTAAGGTGTTATACTGAGGAGATCACTCCTCCAATGAGTATATAGACAATTAGAATTTTTGCAAAACAATATCATTTTCCTTTGATCGTGTTGTTTTTATTTAAAATAAGACATTGGTTATTTTGAGTTATTTTTGCCAAATATATTAGTCCATGTTTTCCATTATGCAAGAATTTGGTAGGTTATTCAAATAATTTAGAATTATAAGATCCATAAGAATATTTTTTTATTAGATTAGGTAATAAGCATATTTTGAAGGGATCGAGAACCATGTACAACCGAAACATAAGCATCAATGCACAAAAGAGAAACGTCAAGGAAAAAGACCCCATGAGCCTGAGGAGAAACAACTAGACAAGCCAACACACAGAAAGAAGAAAGCACCATAATAGAGAAAGGACCCCACAAAGTCGACCAGTACAAGCAAATTGGCATGCTACCCAAGGAGCTCTAACTACAAAGTTCTTTCCCTTTATGAGATATAAGGCTCATTTTGAGAGGTGAATTTTCAACTTTTCCTTTCTTCATGTTGTTCACAACCTTCCAACCGTCCGCCCATTAGGATCTACATTCTTGTCCGGGTGGACATATAGACAAATTTCCAGAGGCTCCTTGTTTTTCAAACTTTGAATTTGCAAAGAACTCGGGGATTTCAGCAAAGAAGCTTGGAGCCCCCCTGTTCCCGCAACTTGTTGTTATTCAATATCCGGTTTCATGGGTAGATAGATAAGACTATGAGTAGATTCATAAAATTATTAAATGATTGAATGAATGAACGCAGATAATACACATAACACACAACTTAATAACAAATTGTTTTCGATGAAGAACACCTTGCTGTAAAACCCCACCAAATTTACTTTTGAATTTATGAATGAAACAAAAATATTAAAGTGTCTAACTAATTGTTGACCAACTGACAATTACAAGCCAACCCATTAGAAAATATTCCTTCGCTTCTTCACAACTATTGTCACACCCAATAAAATTGAATACACGTCAAATACTGAATATGAAAAATCATTAATCTTCAGTGAGCAATAATTACTCTATTTAATGGGTTGATGAATTGGGTGCAACATTTTGGTTGAACCTATTAACTTTAATCAACTGATTAAATAAAAAATTATTTAACTTAACTTTATAATATATACAATGTTAATATAACTTACTATATAAGCTATAAGATTAGTGTATAATATAAACATTAATGCCAGATGCTTGTTTTTTCGGTGTGTCACATTCAATTTTTCCTTACAAATATTAATTTCTCTAATAATCCCAATAATTTTTATTGGGGATATATACAAACTTATTTTTTTATACACCGAGATTTATAATAATTAAACCGTGTTTAAAAAACAATTAGGATACTATGTCTACAAAGATAGTCTTACATCTAATATCCCAAGTTTATCATTGATAACTTCATATATGAAGTCTTGTATGAGTTTGTGGAACATTTTTATAAAACGATGAATCTCCAAAACACGATACTTCTCTAGATTTACAAAAAAAACTCACATAAAGTGATATTTACATAAAAGCACATATTGTGATCTTTTACACTACCTTAAATTACAATATAAAGAGGAAGTATTGAAAGAAAACATAAGATCACTAAGAGATGTCATTATCATGCACACTAGTCCTCCTTACTGGAAACTCTCAAAGATTGAGCATTTCCTCAAACATACATTAAAACTTTATAGGACATAGAGGCTTCTTAAAAAACTCTACTGTAGACACAAATATTGCACATTATACAATATTTAGCCCAATCTTATACAAGTATTTAAAATGTTGTCAAGTGTAAAAACTACTAAGTAATCCCACCTTGGGAGGCACAAGGGTTTCCCCATATTATTTTCTCTACTTGGCTTGTTTTAGAGCCATTGTTTTGGGAAGTTTTTGGGTTTTAAAAAAAGAGTGTTTTGTGGTTATTTTCTTATGTGAATGTTATTTGAAAGTAAAAGTGTTGAAGCCTTGTATTTGTTTCCATGGTTGTCAAATATTTCTTATTGTATCATTGTTGGGGCACAAGGGTCAATGAGGAAGTAGGATTCACTTCCTCATTGGAGTAATGGTTGGTTGGAAAGTGTTGCCTACTCCCCCATTTTTGGTTGTGTTGATCTTGGAAGAAGGTGGAGTTTAAATGATGAAGGATTCTTGTGCATTTGGAGAAAATAATTATGGAATCTCGTGCAAATATTTACCATGTTGTCTCCATTGTGTATGGAGGGCTTGTATACTTGTATTTGTTTAAAGAGAAGTTTTTAGTTGTTTCTATCATCAAAATGTAATCTTTGTTGATACTGTAAATGAAAGAAAATGTTTGAAAATTATTTCATTACTGGTTGGAATGATGGATTATAATATTGTTAAATTAATTCAAGTTAATTGAAATGTGATTGAAGAAAAAACAAACTTGTTCTTATTTTAGATGATTTATTGCTTTCAATAGGTGTGTTGACTTGTTTTGTAAAACTATTGGAAAACCTTGTTGGAAGTTACTTGTGGGAATTTTTTAAAGATTATATGTTGTGAAAGAAAGAAATATTAATTCATATTGCATTCCTTGAAAGGCATGTGATAATAAGATAAACTATATTTGTTCATCTCTTTGAATTGATTGGAAGAAAGTCTAGAACTCTATATGTGTAAATGGAAAAATACCTTAAATGCTTGTGGTTATTCACCTTATCATTAAATGGATTTATCCTTTAAACCTATGAGAATAAAGAAAAGTGCTTGGTTACTACTAGACCTTAGTCTCAAATTGATTGTGAAATTTTAGTATCAAATTACTATAATTTTATATAAGCATCAATGTTAATTAAAGTAATAATAATAAAGTTAAAAAAACTTAGTTTTGCTTCCTATATATTACTACCAAATTGTCAAAAACAATTAAGGTTATTTGATACTGCTAGTTATATGAATATTATCATTATTGATAATAGTAATCATATTTTAATATTAATAATAGTGATATTAATTAAATATTGAGTTATTTAATATATATATATATATAGTTAAAATAACCAAAAAAAATTAAAGAAAAAAAGAAAACCAAATAGAAATTGGTATGGATGAATGGTTTAGGCTGCGGCCTACACTTTTTTTTAAAGGAAAGGGTTGGAGGGAGGGTCGCCGACCCCACCCCCACCCCATTAATAAATGGGATGGGGGGTGGGGTCGGCAACCTTCCCCCAACCCCAAATACTGCCATCAAACAATAAACCTCACAACACTTTAATAATTATACAGTCGACCCCTCCTCTCCAAAAATGCGGCCAATGTAAACTGATTCTCTCACACTATTTTTTTAACAATATTACATTATATATATATATATATATATATATATATATATATTTGATGGTTTTTGTATAATAATATCATATTTGGATTTCGGTTTTTTATTAAAATCAAATTTTAATAAAATACATACATACATACATACACACACACACACACACACACACAGATATATATATATATATATATATATATATATTCAAAGCATATATATACACCATTCTACCCATTTTTACTAAAATAGGGCAAATACCCATATGTCCATTTGGGAAAATGCTAAAATAATGAGGTAAACAAAATAAATAAATACATTGAAAACCCTAGGAAAGGGTGTAAATAGAACTAGATAAGAAAATAAGAATGTGCATCCTTCCATGAGCTTGAGATTGCCTCTCATGGTCTCCACCTCCTCCTCTACAAATCCACAAAACAAATGAAGAAACAATAACTTAAATGAAATGAAAAAATCTTTTCATAAGCACATTTAGGGTTATATGGGAACCCAAATGTAAGGGCCCTAAATGAATCCATCCAATGGATGAGATTAATCCCTACAAAAAGTAGGTGAGAAGTGAGTGAGAGAAATTTCAAATTTAATTTGCATGGATAGACTTTATTTTGGGGCCACTCTAGTATGTGTAGGGGGTGTTATTATTTCCTAACCCAAGTGCCTTATTAGAGACATTTTTATTTAATGAAAGCTTTGACCCCTTTGTGGGTATAAAAATAACTTATTATTGAATTAAATAAACAACAATACCCTTGATATTAATCGAGTAAGTTTAATTAAGGTGGAATTAAATTGTATTAAAAAAAATATAGGGGAGCCTAAGTCTTGCTTTAGAATAACTAAATTTATTAAATGGTATTGAGATATTTTTTTATTTTATTTAAAGGGGATATAAGGGGAAATTAGCAATATTAATTTAATGAAATTTTAAAACGAGAAAGTGTGACTGTTAATTTTAACCTTGTGTTGCGAGTAGGTTTTATAAAAAAACAAATTATTCCATAATTTTTCTAGTTTGACCTAGGTCTGTCTTGGGTTTCACGTGGGTAAATTTGTGGGAATTACGCTTGGTATCAGATCTGTGGGTTCAAATCTTGGACCCTTGGGCACAAATGAAAATACAAGACATGAACATTAAACCTAGCGTAACTCTAAACCTAGAAAACAACATTGTATGATATTTGTATAACATAGCAAACTTAAAAACTGAAATAAAACCTAGAATGATGGACTAACTCTCGCCTTGGTCTATGTAGGAGGCGTGGACCAGATGAGATGTTCTTACACGTAGACCTAGACTTTCCACCTCTAGATCAGGCTATATTGACCATTTTACCTCAGATATTATAGACACTTCAAGAAGTTAATGCCACTATACGTAGAGGATACTTAGGAGGATGACCTACCAGATAGGATAGAGAGAAATCTAGTAGAGGATAGATGAGTTCCATGACCTCCGTCAGGCATCCACAACTATAGTAGAGTACAAGATTCAATTTTTGGACTTTCTGTAATATGTCGACTATATAAAGGATGAGAAGGTCAGGATTTACATGTTCATCAGAGGCCTGAATTTAGATTTAGGAGGTGCGGTGCATATTCATTTCCCATAGACCTTAGCAAAGGTCATTGAGAAGGCCTACATTATAGAAAAGACTAGGTGGAAATACTCAGTAGGCTAGGGATAGAGGTGCGGAGCCAAATCCAATAGATGCACGATAACAGGTCGAGGGGGTCATCTCCTCCTCCTTGTGGGTGAACATGGTTTTGCACAATCTTAGTTAAGGTCACCCACAGTAGTAGCAACAACAAACTTGTCTACCGTTCAGACCTCCATAGATATTTGACACTCAGAGGGGACAAAGTATGGGGCCTCCCCTTAGGGGTCCCATTAGGACATAAGCTACACCGAGAGCTCAATAGTCTATAACCGGATCATCAGGATCCATAACACAGACCACTAGAGTACCTGATGGAGCCACATCTCATTAGAGAGGATGAGGAATTTTTTATAGATGTGATGTTCTTGGAAATCATGTGAGAGAGTGCCCACAGAACCCTAGTTACAAGGGTAAGGAACCAATTTTAGAGCCTACAGTTGGCGACATGGGATGTAGCCATCGGATCTATGTAGCGGTTGAAAAACCACCAGGCTGAGCATCAGGGCACTATGATAGAGACTATGAGTAGCATTGGTGGTATTACTACCTCTATAGTATTTGATTCTGGTTTGTCTGATTCTTTTATTACACCATATTTAGTATAGCGTTGCAGGATGGTGGAAGTTAGAAAGGGCCTTACATGGGACGTTGATATGGCTTCTGGAGCCAAAATCTCTGTAGACTCCTTAGTTAAGATGTGTGTAGTGGATTTGGGACCCTTCACCACTACCTTTGATCTTCGTATCCTTTTGTTGGGTTCATATGGGGTCATCTCCTTGGCATGGATTGATTATCCACACATAGAGCCAGAGTGGATTGTTACCATATAGACTATATATTTTATAGATGATTTGGGAGTTGAGTCAGTTATAGCTGGAGTTAGGAGACCCCATTTCTATCTACACTATTTCTGCTATGTAGCTTAAGCGGTGTGCACGGCGTGGGTGTTAGTT
The DNA here is from genome assembly GCA_019776745.2 of Taxus chinensis. NCBI lineage: Eukaryota > Viridiplantae > Streptophyta > Pinopsida > Cupressales > Taxaceae > Taxus > Taxus chinensis. The sequence continues at coordinate 674,221,323 of CM034150.1, read as the reverse complement.
GTATGTTATTACTGTTAGTGATAGGTCGGAGGATGGGGCTAGTGGACCTTGACTTGATGATCTCCCCCATCTTTTAGGATTTTTCTGATGTCTTTCCTAGTGAGCTGCAAGGGATGCCTCCCCCATGTGAGATCTAATTCCACATTGACTTGTTTCTAGGAGAATAAATTATCTTCATGTTCTCCTTATAGGATGACCACACATTAGTTGTGTGAGCTCAAGTTGTAGCTTGAAGGCCTTCTTGAGAAATGTCTAATCCATCCTAGTGTATCCCCTTGGGGGTGCACCAGTGATTTTTGTGAAGAAGAAGGATGGATCCTTACAATTGTGTGTGGATTACAGAAATATCAACAAAGTAATGATCAAGAATTGTTACCCCCCTTCCTCGCATTTAATTATTTGTTTGATGAGATGAAGGGGGGCCACAATATTTTCTAATATTGATCTTAAGGTTAGATACCATAAGCTGAGTATTACAAAGGTAGGATATCCACAAGTCAACTTTCCATACAAGATATGGGCACTTTGAGTTCACATTTGTGCTATTTGGTATGACGAATGCCCCTGCATTATTCATGAGCTTGATGAACAGGGTGTTCTAGATGTTTTTTTGATCGTTTCATGCTTTTCTTTAATAACTATATTCTGATATAATCACATACGTGTGAGGAGCATGAGGAGAACCTTTGTCAGGTCCTATAATGTCTTCGTGAGCAATAACTTTATGGTAACCTAGAAAAGTGTATATTCTTTCAATTAGAGGTGTATTATTTGGGTCACATCATTTATGGGGAAGTTATTGCGGTCGATAATTCCAAGATTTTAGCCATTATGGATTCGCAAACACCCACTAGTGTGACCAAGGTGCGTAGTTTTGTGGGTTTGGTAAGATACTATAGGATATTATTTTAGGAATTTTCTTAGGTTGTGCACCCCATCACTTCCCTTCAGCAGAAAGGGAAGAATTTATTATGGTTAAATAGATGCGAGAATACCTTTAGGTAACTAAAGGAATGCCTCATGAAAAAACCTATTCTTGCAGTGCTAGACCTTCAGGGTGAGTTCTTTGTTTGTACAAACGCTTCTTTGGAAGGAATAGGAGGTGTATTGATGCAGGAGGGTCGAGGTGGTTGCTTTTGAGTCCTGCAAACTCAAGGTTTATGAGCTCAAATATCTGACTCATGACCTTAAGCTTGCATAAGTTGTGCATCACTTGGTTCAGTGGATAAATTTCCTTCTTGGAAAGAGATTTACACTCAAGACTGATCACTTAAGTCTTCGTCACATCTTGATGTAGCCTAATCTCAATGCTCGTCAATGATGTTGGATGGAGTTTCTTTGCGAGTACGAAATAGAGATAGAGAATGTGAAAGGGAAGGAGAACATGGTTGCAGATGCCTTGATTAGGAAGAGGACATGTGGTTATGGTAACTTTAGTGGGTACATATTTACAGATCAGGATTTTGCAGCATCTTCCTCATGACAACTTCTATCTTGCAGCCAAATTAGATATTCAGTCTCAGAGGACCCATGAGGGGATATTTGATGGATTTTCATTAGAGGTAGATATTGTTGTCATGCATAGAGGTTAGATATATGTTCCTAGAGATGGAGGCTTGAGATAGGGAATTTTCGTAGAGGCTCATCATGTAACTTATTCAGCCCATCCCGGGGTGAAGAAGATGCATGCCACCTTGAGACAGATATACCATTAGAGGGGACTACGAAGAGACGTAGGTCAATTTATGTCATTATGTTTAAAGTTACATAAGGTGAAGGCCAAAGAACCCATTTAGCCTTCCCTTCCATCACACCATACTGGAGTGGAAATGGGAAACCATTTCCATGGACTTCATAGTTTGGTTACCGATGTCGAGATACCCACCATGAAACCATCATGGTCCACAGGTGGATAAATTGAGGAAAGTGGTTCACTTTTTTTCTGCGATGACCACCTACACAGCTAGTGCAGTGGCATGAGTATAACTTGATGAGATTGTCAAATTTCTTGGAATTCCATGGAAGATCATTTTGTGACCGCAATCCCTTGTACACTTCTCACTTCTGGACTACCATGTAGTATGATCTCAGGATGAAGATAAACTTCAGTACAACTTATCACCCTGAGATAGATGGACAGATAGAGCGAGTGAATCAGATCTTGGAGGATATGTTTAGGATGTACTTCATGGACCATCAGTAGAGGTGGTAGGAGTAATTGTATTTGGTGGAGCTTTCCTACGATAACAGTTTTCAGATTTTGATAGGCATGGATCCTTTTCAGGAACTATATGAAAGAGAACGCAGGACACTGCAGAGTTGGGAGGTATTGGAGGACAAGATTTCTCTTGGGACAACTTTACCGTAGGATTTGGAGTAGCAGGTTGTTATGATTAGGTAGAGATTAAAGGAGGCTTAGGATAGGAAGAAGAAGTTGTTAGTGAAAAATCAAAGTACCCCTAAATTCAGTAACTTGATGAGTTAAGGTCTTCAGTGTGATTACATAACATGGAGCATATCTCAAAGCATGGGACTTTGAAATCAAGAGAGATCCCTGGATGAAGGTTGATTCCTATTCCTCTGTTCAGGTGCACACATAAGATATATAGAAGATCTATTCTAAAATCTATTCTAACTTGCCAAGGAGACAGGGTTAAGAAGATGTAAGAAATTAAACCTAAACTAATAGAGGTGATGCACCAAAGGAATGTTGAACACCGTATTTCCTATCAAAGACAGACCATTAAAATGTAATACAACCACTACACACAGATAACCAATATTGTAATGAAATATCAAATAAAGGAAATGAGCACAAGAGAGGTTTGAAATCATCCACATATATGTACTATTACTTTACAAATTGATACAGAACATTACAATGGCCAAAGGCAAAAAAATTGCATTGAAGTCTTAATAGAAGGTTTGGAATCCACGAATTAGTCTACAAACTAGAGAAGAAGGGAGGGCATAAAGGAAAAATGTCCAAACATTTACAATGAGCCAAGCTCTTACCTTTATAGATGCAGTGAAGAGAGGAGAAGAAAAGAGGCAGGAAACCTGATTTGGAGCTCAAATACCAACCATCAATGCCCCTAAAAATCTGCCCACAATCTATCAAGTCCACCTCTCTATGTTTTTTGGTGTGTTGAAGAAGGAAGAACCGCAGATCAAATCAAATCTGATCTGGTTGTTGGAGAAATCACATCGTATATTAATGACATGAAGACATTTTCCTCTTTTTCACCCATGCAACTTCTTCAAAATTAAAGCTTCAGGTTTCCATGGGATAGATGAGGTCGAGACCTTTCCAATGGTACCAAACTTATTGGATTTCAGGTACTGGATCGAAAGATATGCCCATTTGAACATTTGAATCGAATCCATATAAAAAATGGTGGAAAAAACAAGTTTTACAAAATGGGTCCGCGGGACCAAAATTCACTTTTCGAATTATGTGAGAAAATGCCCAAATCTAAAAATCTCCCATAGCCCCACACACCTGTAATTCACTTTTGTAAAATTTCCTCTATAGCCCCACAGACCCACTTTTTCCCCTTTGGCGAAAAGTCCTCCCCAGGTCCGCCAGTCTGCTTTGACCTAAAACATGGCCATGTGTCCCTTTTATTTGGTGGGGTTCATATGTCTAATCTTGGACATTTGGAGGCTCAGCGGACATTTGAGTCTGCCCCTTGAGTTTTAACCTTTGGATTTTTGTCAGGATGACACGTGGAGGCTTCTGCCGATTCTTTATACTTAGTCAATTAAATGACTGACTTTGTTCCCTTTTTGGACCTGTTTAACATGGAAGCTCCATGCTCACTTAGAGAACTACTTTTGGCTTTACCTTTGAAGTTGTGCAGAAGATACGCGTGGCATCTTCCGCTGGCTTGTAGAATTTTCAATGGCCGATGTGAATTTTGGGGGATCTGGACACGTGGAGGGCTCACGCTCATTGGAGTCTCTATTTTGGGCCACACATTTGAAGTTGCACTAATGAGATGTATGAAAGCTTCCACTGATACTATCATACTTAGCCGATTTGGGTCTGTTACCTTTCAGACCCTAGGACACATGGAAAGTTGGTGCTCGTTTGAGTCTGCACCTTGGGTTCTTCTTTTAAAGTTGCGCCAAGTTGGCACATGGTGCCTTCTGTGAGTGCTTTGACTTTTTAACTTCCGACTTTGTTTCCCTTTTAGACCTGGGACACGTGGAGGCTTGGCACTTGTTTGGGACTGGCTTTTGGGCCGTACCTTTTAAATTTTCACCGTTGAGACATGTGGTACCTTCCGATGGCCCTACCATACTTAGTCGATTTAAACGGTTGATTTTGTTTCCTATTTTGACTCTGGCCCAATGGCGAGCCTGCGCTCATTTGGGAACCCATTATTTGGACCCAGCCTTGGTGTTGCACCAATGAAACACATGGAAGATTCCACTGATACTCTCATACTTAGTAAATTTGGGCCCTAAGTGAACACTGCCTCGTGAAATCTTGGGACATGTTGAAGCTCCGCGCTTATTTTGGGAACCACCCTTGGCTTTGACCCTTGAAGGCACGCCATTGAGACACATAGAACCTTCCTCTGGTCCTCTTGTACTTAATTGATTTTGGTCCACTCTGAATCCTATGTGAATTCTGAAAACTTCGAGCCTTTTGATTCAATCTTCTTATGTTAAGCTATGATCTCCTTCAACACCATTTGGCCTCATTTTGTGACCTTTCTCCTCCATTGTAGAGCTCACCTACCCCATGATTCCTAGATTTGAATGTGAACTCGCATGACAGAGCCGACCCCTAGATTTTCTTCTGTGAAGGGTTGTGTTTGATCCATTCTGTCAGGGAGGGAAAATTGAGATAATAATTTGGTGACTCATGGGGACATCAACCTTCTAGATGAAGAAAAAAATTTCCTTAGAAGTATCTATTAGGCATGGAGTCTACCTGGTAATTTCAAACTAGTCTGAAACTAACTTCTGCTGCATGCACTCTTATATTTGCAAGAAAATCTTAGATTCGAGATTTGTGAGAGTAAAGAGTTATCTGAAACCTGGAGACTTCTCCCTTATTTTATTTTCTACAAACCTAATCTTGTTGGAGTGCCATGAAAATATCCAGGCCTACTCCAATAGGGATACTCTGTTGATTTAGTTGGAAGTCTTTTTCATGAATGAGATGAACTGCATACAAGCATACACCAGAAGCAATAGAGCATGTGCACCAACACTTAGGGAAACTGAAACCTAAACTATAGTGAGACAATGTGCATATGCACTTGAAGAAATTTAAAACCTAGGCTAATATTTACAAGGGTGAGAAATTTTCCTTTTAGTAGCAATGTTTGAAGTAGATCCCATTGATTGGAATCTAAAATTCTTTGCCAACCAACTTAGCCAGGCAGAAAGCATTGCTACTTTTACATCTTGTGACCATGTAGGGACCACTCCAAATAGAATCAAAATTTGAATTCCTTCTTGGTTTTTCTCGATCTGCATCCCACTTTATAACTATGCCCACCTCTTGAAAGGTCCTTATTGTTTCTTTCTTACCAAATCTCTTCTTGATCAATGCTTTATCTTTCTCCATGATCTGCATTACACGTTATCTTACTTCTTCTACTCCCATTAACTCTGCATATCTAATTTCCATATGTTCAAACTCATCCATTACCAACTATTTCATGAGCTCCAATGATATGGGCAATACTGCCTCTTTTCCGTATACAAGCTTGTATGGGGAGCTACCTGTAGACCTTTTCGATGTGATCCTGTCAGCCCATAGAGCTGATTTGAGCTTTGTGTGCCAAGTTCTCTGATTTTCATCAAGTGTCCTTCTAATAATTCTTAGTAGGTTCTTGTTTGTGGACTTTGTTTGGCCATTACCTTAAGGGTAATAGTTTGATGAAGTGTTAAGGTATACACCATTCTTAATAGCCCAGTCGGTGATCCTTGTACCAAGGAATGCCAATACATTATCTGATATGATAGTGGCAGGGTCTCCAAACCTAGTGGCTATCCCTTCATATAAATCCAAGATGTTGGATTCATGTGCCTCCTTAAGTGCCACTGCTTCAGTCAAATTGATGAATAGTCTGTTGCTATAAGTATCAACTTATGGCCCTGGCTTGAGTTTGGGTTAATCACTCTAATGAATTATAATCCCTATTGCATGAATGGATGATCCACCGAAATTGGACGAAGGGGAAGGGATGCTAAATTTTCCTTCCCTGTGAAGAATGTGCACTTCTTGCATTTCTTGATCAATGAGTAGCAATCACTAAACACCATAGGCCAATAATAACCAACTTTCAGGATTTTGAGAGTTGTTACTCAAGGAGCAAAGTGGCCTCCTACTTCTCCATCATAAAACTCATACAACACCCTCTCAATTTGGCCTGTCCTAATGCACCCCAATAGAGCACTATTGATGTCCTTCTTGAACCAGACACCACCAATAAGCACATGTGGGATGACATGTAACCAAAAGTATCTCCTCTTTGCTTTGTTCCATTCTGGAGGGAAGAAACCTATTTGGAGATAATGCACCAAGGCTTGGGTTCAACATATAATAGTTCCATCGTTAGTTGGTTGCTCTTGATCATTCTACAGTAGTAGGACAACCTCTTCTTCATCCATTGACTCAGCTTGTTGTTTGGAAGCGATCTGCTCAAATAGACCCTTGCCATGAACTAGTTTGGTCACTTTGATTTCAATATCATACTCCATTACACGAGTGATCCAACCTGCTCTCTTCTCATTCAAGTCCTTGTTTAGGAGAAAATATTTGACACCAGCATGATACACTAGAAGTTGAATCTTGTTATTCAAGACCAAGTGTCTGAACTTCTTCAAACTCCTAATGACAAGGACCGTATTTTCAATGAAAGAATAATTTACTTCGTAATCCTCCAAGCTCTGACTGAAGAAGGCTATGGGATGTTCTAAACCTTCCTTGTTAGGTTGAACCAAGATAGCTGAGATTGTGTCTGACCCTCCAAAAGCATACAACATGAAGTCCTTTAAGAAGTTTGGGTTTATAAGAGTTGGGGCCTATGATATTGCAAGCTTGATGGCCTCAAAACTCTCTTTGCCTTATATTGTCCATTTGAATGCAAGACTCTTCTTTAGCATCATCATTAGAGGCCGTACAAGAGTGGTAAAATTAGGCAAAAACTTGCATACAAAATTTATTCTCACCAAGAAGCTTTGGAGAGACTTCTTGTGTTGTGTTAATGGAAGTGTTCAGATGGCTTCAACCCTTTCAGGATCAATTATTAACCGTTCAATTGAGACAATGTGGCCTAACAACTTTGCTTCATGTGCCAGGAATACATGCTTCTTTAGATTCAATGACACTCTGAACCTTCTACACCTCTGAAATACCTACCTGAGGTGGAAGAGATGGTCTACAACATTCTTTGAGAAGACAGTGATATCACCTAGATACACCAGAACCATCTTGTTGATCAAGCCTTTGAACACAATATCCATAGCTCACTAAAATGTTACTTCAGCATTTGACAATCCAAATGGGATCTTCTTATAAGAATATGTACCCCATTTGGTGGTGAAGGCTATCTTGAATTGATCTTCTTCTTTAACCATTATCTGATTATAGCCTGAGTATCCATCTAGCAATGAAAACCTCTCAGAGCGAGCTACAACCTATAAGATCTGTTCCATTGATGGAAGTGGATAATGATCCTTGAGTGATGCTCTGTTCAGATCATGAAAGTCCACACACAATCTGATTTCTCCTTTTATTTTCCTCACAGGCACCAAGTTTGCAACCCAACTTGAATGCTTTATAAGGAAGATGATGTTGACATCAATTAGCTTGTACAATTCTTTGCTAATGAGAGGTTCAATGTGAGGGTTTACTGACCTTTGCTTCTGTCTGAAAGGCTTAGATCCTGGATCCATCTTGATAGTGTTTTGTGCCAACCTTGGGTTGAAACCTCTTAAATCCTTGTAAGTCCAAACAAAGACATCTAGGAATTCTTGACAAAGTTGGATGAACTTAGATTTTTCTTGTTGGGTACTTACCTTTAAATTTCATAACGTTTTGCCTTCTTCTATGGAAATGGGCTCTGAATCTTCACCCTTTACCTGAATATGTTCCTTCTCCTTCTGGAATTGATCATTTGGGTTGAAGATTGACTCTTAAGTTACAAGACCCTTTAGTAGTTTGTTGGTTCTCAACTGCACCACTTGGTCACCATAACGTTGTTCCAACTTCTCTTGGTTTCTAGCCAAGAACTCATCTTCTTCTTGTAGAAAGTTGACAATTTGTTGATTGTTCTCGAAGACTTACCAACTTGTGTTGTTATCTGGGACAACTGGTCTTACAACCAATTTGATATGGGGCTGAGACTTATCACTTATTATACTTTCTATAACATCAAACGTTGCCCCAATCGCTTGCTAGTTTGTCTATTGATTCATTCATCTTCCTTAGGATGGAATTGATGCCGAATGCTTTGAAATATTTGATGAGATCCCATACCTAATTCTTGTAGGTTTTTTAATAGATCATTCTTGACAGAATTTAGTCGTCTGACTCGATTTGCAACTAGCTCACTATCACCAAACAATTGTAAGTTCTTAATCCCTCTCTTTCTTTCCCAATGCAGTCCATGGATCAAGGCCTCATACTCTGATGTGTTATTTGAGCAAGCAAATTGAAAATGGAAGGCTGAGTAAACTTTTATACCTTGAGGTGAAATAAGCATAGCTCCTCCTCCGGCTCCTTGTCTACTTCTTGAGCCATCAAAGAATAATTGTCATAGCTCATTATCATCCTTGTGGTCTAGCTTAGTGATGTCAGGAAGAGGATGATTATCCTCATGAAAACAGTAGACTCCTAGCTCAAATTCCTCCATTTCCTTGTAAGTGTCAAAAGCATGCCTCTTGTTCACCCATTCATCGAGAGTCAAGTCTAGAATACACACAACCTTGGTATCCACCTCATAAGTGCTTGGGAGGTCTTCTGTATCAAAGGACGAACAATTCACATTGATTGGGATGGGTATATGAGGATTAATATGGAAATCCACAATGGGCTCAGATCTGATCATAGCCTTATCCCCATACCTCATTCTAAATAACATGTATGACCAATCAACAGAAAAATAGCCTCAAATTTTAGCGGTGAAGTCTCTTGACAAACATAATGTAAAATGTGGTGGCGAGTCTAAGACTGATACATTTTGCAATACAGTCACATTGGGGCATGCGTACAATGTGAGGGTCAAATCCTTGATGACTCCAACAATTGTTACTTCTATCCCATCCAATTACACTACGCCCTTCGAGATGAATTCATATTGAAGATCCAGCTGATTAGATATCTGCTTCGACATGACTGAGCTACTTGTTCCCAAATCAATCATGTAATTATGCACTAGCTTGTCTCAAATGATCAATGAAACATAGAGTGGAGGGGACTTCATATTATTACCTTGTTATCCTCCATGATTTCCTTCAGGATGAGCTGCATTGGTAAGCACTTTCTCTTGTTAGTTGGGGGGCTGATTTGAGGTTGACCAATTGCCCATAACAACATGTAACAGGTCTCTCTATCCTAGAATGACCAATGAATCCCACATTGAGATGTTGACATTTGTTTTCTTCACTTGTTCAATGATGTTAAATGAGAATGAGCTATCTTTTTTCTTCCCCTTTCCTAGTACATTATTCTCTTGCACATGGGTCATTACAACTGGTTCTCGAGTGGGTCTGGGAGGTGACCCCATTTGGTGGTGAAGGCTCTGCACCTTGGCAACTACATCTTTGCTCAGTAATAGAGGGCTATTATCTAATTCAATAAGCCTGAGTATCCATCTAGAAATGAAAACATCTTCTTGGACTGTGTATTTGCTGCTACACCTATGAGGAGGTGCTTGATTCATACCATTGATGGATAGTGGGTAGTGCCATATTTGATTAATGCTCTGTTCTCAGGTCGCGAAAGTCCACACACCATCTGGGTTTATCTCCATTTCTTTTCATCATAGGCCCTAGGATTTTGGGAACCAAACTTTAATGCTCTGATAGGGAAGATGATGTCAGCCTAATTTAGTGCACCATTGGCCAACTCTTTGACTCATGATAGGACTGATTGCATGGGAAGGATTTATCATAGCCTTGTGCCATTTTGTCTGAAAGGCTTAGATCCATGATCCTCAATGTCGATAGTGTGTTTGTTGTATCATATCTTCCCTTAGGTCGGATATAGACAAACGGAGAAATATGGAAATCAAATAAAATCAGACCGTGAAATTGGTTTTGACATGCACCCTGCAGGTAAGAAGGTCTATGTCGACATGAAAATGGATGCGCCCTCGACACAGGTAACAGGGTTTCGACATATAAAAAGTCGCGCCAAGGCGCAGGTAAGAGGCGCACAACACAAGGTGTCGACATATAAAAAGTCACTAGCTCAAGTCCTAGGTTCTGCAGTTGTTTCACAACCTCAAGGTGTCGACATGTAAAAATTCACGCCAGAGGATGCAAGTAAGAGGCACACTTGCATGAAGGTTGATTCGACATGAAAAAAGTATGCACCAAGGCTACATGTAAGAGTGTTTGACTAGTGCTTGAAGTCACTAAGGTGTTGACATGCAAAGGCATAGGTCACGCCAAGGTGTAGGTTTACCAGGCTGCAATTAACACAAGGTTCAGCTCGACATGTAAAAAGTCACACCAAGGTTGCAGGTAAGAGGCGCACAACATCCCATGGATGTCGAATAATGCAGGAAATAGTCAGAATTTATAAGGTGCTAAGGTAAGTAGGCGCACAACACAAGGTGTCGACATTTGCAAAAAGTCTTACGCCAAGGCGCAGGTAACAGGTGCACTTTCACAAGGTCTGCTCGACATGCTAAATTTGAAGTCACGCCAAGGTGCTCAGGTAAGAGGCGCACAACAAAATGGTTGTCAACATGCAAAAAGTCTACGCCAAGGCGTAGGTAAGAGGCTTTCACAAGACAATTGGTTGTGAAGATCATGCAAAACAGTTGCACCAAGTTCTACAAGTAAGAGGCACACAGCAAGGGATGTCCTGAACCATTGAAAATGGATGTGCCCTCGGTGCATGTAACAAGGTGTACGACATGAAACTACAAGTTCACGCTCAAGGCGCAAGTTGGTGGCACAAATTACAGAGTATGTCGATATAGGGATGGATACACCAAGTGCGTCACCTTCAGGAGGTGCAACATGTTTGAGCACTGACAGTGAAGCAGACCCTGGACCCATGATATTCAGATGCTGCCACTAGGACTGGGTTTTGTGCATTGAGAGCGAGCTCGGATGTAACGCAAGGTTGGAATTTTCGACATATCTTTAATTGGGTGGTGAAAAATGTGTCTTTAAAATTGGCAAAATACAGTTCGCCACTTTTTGGGTTTGAATAGCCTTCTCACCTACCACCATAATGAGATGAATTGAAATGCAACCTAGAGGTGGTTGGGGTAGATTTCGATTTCCTTTGAGCTCTTATTCCCTCTCTCATTCTTCCTATTTGAGGACAAGTGTAAGGTAGAAAAACAATCCTTCTTCTCTAAAGGTTTGGAAATTCTTGTTTTGCCCCTCCCTTCTTCTCTTTGGCAGGTGAATTTGTGAAGCTTCAAACCTCCCATCTAAAACTGTAATGCAACCTTGCCTCTTGGCATTTTCCAGATAGTGTAATGTAAACAATTCTTTGGAGCAGATAATGCATTTGAACAAGTGGATAATTCTCAACCCTGCTGCTATAATCATTTAAATCCTCCTGATCTTTCACTGGGTGTACCATTTGGTTATCTAGTGCATGATCTTGCATTGCACCCCTGAATGGTTTGTAACTTGATTGGGTAGATAGATGTTCAATGTGATTGTATAACGGTGCATCACCTTTTTAGTCGTAGGTTTTATTTTATGCATCTTCTTACCATGTCCCCTCAGCAAGTTAGTTTAGGTTTTGAGTAAACCCTCTGCATTTTTACGTGTGCATATGAATAGAGGAATAGGAACTGGCCTTCATCCGGAGAGCTTTTCCAATTTCGCAGGGTCCCACACTTGGAAAAGCTCCATGTTATGCAATCACACTGAGAGTCTCAACCCATCAAGTTGCAAAAATCCATGGGTGCTGTGATTCGCCATCAACGGTGTTGTGTTAGCCTTGGGTTGAAACCTCTTAAATCCTTGTAAGTCCAAGAAAATACATCTGGGAATTCTTGACAAAGTTGAAAAAATTCATAATTTTCTTGTTGAGTACTTACCTTGCCAATTAACAATGTTTTACCTTCTTCTATGGTAATTGGCTTTGAATCTTCACCCTTTACCTAAATATTTTCTTTCTCCTTCCTGAATTGATCATTTGGGTTGAATATTGAATCCAAAGTTACAAGACCCTTTGCTAATTTTTTGGTTCTCAGCTACACCACTTGGTCACCATAATGATGTTCAAACATGTTTTGGTTTCTGGAGGAGAACTCAACTTCTTATTCTAGAAAATTGATAATTTTCTGATCATTCTCGAAGACCCACCAACTTGTGTTATTATCTGGGACAACTGGTCTCAATACCACCTTGATATGGGGCTGAGACTTATCAATTTTGATACTCTCTACTACATCAACTACCCCCGATTACTGCTAATTTTTCTGCTTCATCATTCTTCTTCCTTGGGATGGAATTGATGACAAATGCTTCAAAATATTTGATAAGAACCATACCTGATTCTTGTAGTTCTTAATAGATAACAGATCATAACTAGATCACTATCGTCGAACACTTGATAGTTTTTAATCCCTCTCTATTCTTTCCCAATGCATTCCATGGATCAAGGCCTCATACTCTGATTGTGTTGTTTTAGAAAGCAAAATTTGAAATGGAAGGCTGAGTAATATTTCATACCTTGAGGTGAAACAATCATAGCTCCTCCTCTGGCTCCTTGTCTACTTCTTGATCTATCAAAGAATAACTACCATACCTCATTATCATCCTTATGGTCTGGCTTAGGGATGTCAAGAAAAGGATGATTCTCCTCATGCAAACAGAAGACTCCTAGATTAGATTCCTCCATTTCCTTGTATGGGTCAAAAGCATGCCTCTTGTTCACCCATTTGTCAAGAGTCAAGTCGGGAATACACCCAATATTGGTATCCACCTCATAAGTGCTTGGGAGGTCTTCCTAATCAAAGGTTAAACAATTCACATTGATTGGGTTGGGTACATGAGGCTCAATATGAAAATCTGCAATGGGCTCAAATCTGATCATAGACTTAGCCCCATACCTCATTCTAAAAAGTATGTGCAACTAATCAGACAGATAAATAGCCTCCCATTTCAGCACTGAAGTCTCTTGATAAACACAATGTAAAATGTGGTGGCAATTCTATGACTAATATGTTTTGCAATACAGTCACATTGGGGCATGCGTGTAATGTGAGGGTCAAATCCTTGATGACTCCAACTATTTTTACCATTTTCCCATCCAATTGCACTACACCCTTAAAGATGACTTTGTATTAAAGACCCAGCTGATCGGATATTTGCTTCCAGCATGACTGAACTAATTGCTCACTCTGGAATCAATAATGCAATTATGCACTACCAATTTTCTCCTTAATGATAAATGAAACATAGAATGAGAGGGGGATTTAGATTATTACCTTGTTATTCTTCCATGGCTTCCTTCAGGCTGAGCCGCATTGGTAAGCACTTTCTCTTGTTGATTGGGAGGCTTGATTTGAGGTTGAATAATTGGTCATAGTAGCCTGTAACATGTCTCTCTATCTTGGAGATGGCCTAAAAACTCCCCACATTGAGATGTTCACATTTGTTTTCTTCATTTGTTCAATGATTTTAAATGGGGATGAGATATTCTTTTTACTATCCCTTTCCTAGCACATTCTTCTCTTGCACATGGGTCATTACAAATCGATGCTTAAGTGGGTCTTGGGAGGTGGATTTGGTTGAATCTGCACATTGGGAGTTGTACTTTGTAGGGTTAATAGAGGGATATGTGACCAATTTGAATTGAAGGATTTACCCATATCCAATATTCCTCTTCTTAGACCACGTATTTGCTATCTACACTATGAGGAGATGCTTGATTCATTCCGCAGAAACCTTCACCCTGCCAATTGACAAGAATGGTCTCACTTGGAGGTTCCTCCTTTCTGGGTTTCTTATTGCTAATTTTCCTCTTGACTAGGCTCTTGGGACACATTGATGGTGTGTACCATCAAATCCTTGTTTAGTTCACAATTAAAACACATTGACTTGTTTTGGGGCTGACTGCATGGGAAACACCAATTATATTCTTATGCCATGTTGTTTTATGTTGGATCCAAGGTCACTCGATGTTGAAGCTATGTTTTTGAATCATATGGTCGGATAAGGCCTAGTAGCTTGAGGTTGTCCTTGGTTTTTATTTTGATTTGCAGCCTGATCTAGTGATCTAGTTTGCTGAGTATGGGGGCCTAGCATGATACTAAGTTTGAGGCTGATACATGGCCTAGAAATCTGAGCCTATTGTTGCTTCTTTATAGTCACTATCTGATTTCCTAGGTATTCTGCAGTTGTTTCATAACCTCTTATATCTCTTTTGAAGTGTTATTGGATGAGGTGGAAGTTTGATTTGAACTCTGATTCCTTGGAGCAGGTATGGGAGATAATGTGGGTGTTTGACTAGTGCTTAGAGCTTATAAGTTTGGATGTAGAGGCATAGGTGGCCTTGGTGCAAGTTTACCATCCTGAATTTAACAATTTTCAGCTCTAATGGAAATGTTATAGGCCATAGGTAAGGTTACACATCCCATGGATTGAATCATTAAGGCAATATCAAAATTTAAATCTCTAAGGAAGTATATAAAATCACCTTCATCTGTTGGTCTTATGACTACCAAAATCCTATCCTACGTCTGTTGGAATCTGAAGTTGAAATCAGTTAACTACTCATTAGGAGCCCTCTTGATGGTTGTCAAATGTTCCAACAATGATAAATTATCTCCCTTCTCTCCAAATTGATTGTGAAGAGCTCTGCATAGATGGTCCCAGTTTTCTGAATAGAGCCTGTTGTTAGACTCCTGAACAATTGCAATGCTTTCCCCTTAAATGAAGAGGATAAAAATTTGACTGCAATGTTCATCTCAGTGATTTCATGAATTGTGCAAACATTTGAAATGTATTTAATGTGGTCACTAGGAGTAGTCTGGTTCTCTCTAGTGAAATATGGAATGCTCTTTAGTTCTACAATCGGGACTGGGTTTTTTGCATTGAGAGCAAGTGGGCTGTTGCCAGTGAAGTTGACATAGGGGTTAGGTGGTGGATGTGCCATTATGATTAGCCTAAGAACCCTTGTTGATTAAATGAAAAACCTACCAAGGGGAGGTGTTGAAAAGGTTCTATTTTTTGTAAATGGAGACCTTTGATCTCTTCTTCCCCTTCTTCCTATGTCTGGGGACAAGTGCAAGTAGATAAACAATCCTTCTTCTCTAGTTCTTGATCTAGTCTAAATCCTTCTCGTGAATCGGCCAATCCTGAGCCATTTAAACCAGTGGACTCTACCTCTTTTGGATTTTCCAGATGTGTAATTTAAAAGCATGTTAAAATATGAAAACATGCAACAAGTGCACATTAATCTTGATGTGATAAAAAAGGACACCTCTTCTCCCACCGGGCGTGCCAAAACTATTAGTGCAAAATCACAACACCCCTAAAGTCAGTAACTTGATGAGTATAGATCTTAAGAGTTATTGAATAACATGGAGCATCTCTCAAAGCGTGGGAATTTGAAATTGAGAGAGCTCTCTGGATGAAGGCCTATTCCTATTCCTCATTTCAGGTGCACACATAAGATCTGCAAAGGATCTATTCTAAAATCTATTCTAACTTGCCAAGGAGACAGGGTTAAGAAGATGCAAGAAATTTAACCTAAACCAACAAAGGTGATGCACCAATGGAATTCTGAACACCATCTTTGCTATCAAACACAGACCATTAAAATGTAATACAATTGTTGGTGCTCAATTTGGTCTCGCCCTGTTTGTCCTTGAAATTCTTCAGTTTGTGGGTTATGTCGTATTTTCTATCTCCCCGTGTTGATACATGAAAGCTAATGTCCTTCAGTTGGTTTCCATGATCATTCCTTTCCTTTGGTTGAGGATCACTTTAAGTCAATAATTTTTTTTCCGTTCCTCTTTCCATGTGAAAGAATTTGTAACTTGGGCGCAAAATCCGGTTTTTCCCCTTCCTACCGTTTTTCCACAGTCATGTTGTATTTTCCCTGTCAATTTTTATCCCAAAATTTGTGACAACATGATTGGATGTGGCTTGAAGGATCACATTTGGGCCTTATATAATTTTCAAATTCTCTGTCCTTGAAGAATGATTCATTTCCGGGTGCAAATGGTGATTTTCCTGCATTTTACGGTTTGACGGGTGTATTTTTCCCGATCAAATTTACATCTCAGCATCTGTGGAAATGTGACCCTTTCTAGTTAGATGCGGCTCACAAGGGAAATTTGAAACTCTAAGGACCACTTCAACTCAAAAATTGTCCATGTAGAGGGTCGGTGCCCATCTGAAAATCGGCCTTTATGTTTGAATTTGGAGTTTCACTAGAGAGACACATGGAGGTTTCCGCTGCCTTGCCCAGACTTAGACATTTTTTCACATGGCGGTGTAAGTTTTTCAGACCATGGACACATGAAGGGATGAAACTCATTTGAGGGTCCACCTCAGGGTCCCACCTTATCAGTCATGCTAAGGGGACACGTGGTGAGCCCACGCTTGTTCAGGGTCTCCGCTTTTTGGGACCATCTCAAAGTTGCACAAGGGAGACACATGGAGGCTTCCGCTGGTTCTGCTCTATACTTAAAATTTCCAAAGAAATTTTTCTATGGCCTGGGACACATGGAGGGACCGTGCTTGTTTATGGACCCACTCCTAAATTTTATTTTAAAGAGACATCGGGAGGACACATGGAAGCTTCCGCTCATTCTTCCCTTGGTTGAACCTTTAAACAGTCAAGGAAAACGGTCTCAGACCCTAGACAAATGGCACCTTCTGCTGATCCTTAAACTTTTTCAAACAAATCTACTGTACTGTGAGCCTGCACTTGTTTAGGGTCTCCGCTTTTGAGGACCATACTAAAAGTGTGCCAAGATGACATGTGGAGGTTTCCGCTGGATCCCTTTTTACTAGGACTCTTTCAAAGGCAAAAAGGTGTTTTTCTTGGGCCCAGGGCACGTGGAAGGCCCGTGCTTGTTTGGAAACTTACATCTACACCTCACCTTTATGGTTTCACTAAGGAAACATGTGGACGACTCAAATCTAAAGTTGAGAAGGGGTAGAATCAGTGGTTTCTATGCATTGCATCTGTTTTTTCACCATTTTTGCTCCAAGACTCCTAGAGATACGAATATGCACTTTTTTCATCATTTTTGATGACACTCCTTGTCGTTTTTGTCTGTAAAGTTCCATTGAATGGATTTAGAACTTAATTTGTGAGTCCAAGGATTGTTAAGGTTGATATTTTGAAGCTGGAAGTGCTCAGGAACTTGCAAAAACGTGAATTACTAGAGAAGATGGATGTAGGGTAGAGTTGCAGATGTAAAATATGAAAAAGGTGTTGCCTCGAGAGTGAAAAGGATTACCTGTCAAATCCAACTATACAGAGGCTCTAGAGAATGAATAAAATGGGGATTTCTTACATGAAAGAATAATAATGGTTAAAAGGACTTTCAAAAAGGGTGTGGCATGGCATCCTAGTCATTAGTCGAGGGTCTAAGAAATGTGATCAGTTCAAAATTGGTCCACATGGAAGCGTTCGGTTGTGAATATGTTAAACGTCTCTTTTTGAGGAAAATTGGTAACAAGAAAAGGTCCCTCGAAAATTATTCATTTTTTGGGGGAAAATAGGGGATGAGTGAGCGAGTGAAATGTATAAATGTAATGAGAATACTCTTGCAAAGGGTTGGGGGTTGAATTCTTAAGAGAAAATTTAAGAGATCTCATCTTCTTGAGAGACCAATCAGAGAAACCTATTAATTTCATTTGTTTTATATTTTCAATCACGTCAAGTTGGTTACAAGTGTATAGCCATTGACAAGATTTGAGGATGTTTAAATAAACTTTCCCCTGGTGATGAATCTAATAAATTTCAATTTAATCCGTGTCAACCTTGGAGTAATTTGTGTCTTGTTTGTTTCATAATGTTTGCAAGCAGTTTTTCTTATTCCTATGGAAATCTTGTGTTAAAGTCCCTCTTAATCACATAGGATCTCATCCCTGTGACAGTTTAGTGGCATTTACAATTTCATTTCAAGAAGAGCCTTCCTCCTGTGATGAGATAAAAAATTTAAAATCACTTCACTCTTATTTGTTGATAAAGATTATCTATAAGCCTTCGAGTGTATCTTAGGCATGAGGACCCAGGGGTATTTGATGTTTTATTAAGTCTTTAGCTTGAGCGTTCGTGTTAAATTCGTGGAGATTGTGTGAAACCGTGCAAATATGTGCCTCCATTGATGCACACCTTCTGGTTGAATGAATATTTTAGCTATCCTGAAGCTTTCTATCATTTAGCTTTCCAAATTGTTGTGAATTCTCTCAAATATATGGTATAATAAATTTTATCGTGCTCAATCTCCCACCAAAGTTATTCAAAAACAATGAATCCATTCTGAACTACCCTTGTTTTCCCTGTGTGTCCACGAACATATAAATTATGTTGCCAAAATATGCAAAAGCAATCAGGATTCCATAATGTCTTTAGTAACCTTAACCCTGTCTAGGAAATATAAGCATTCTTTAGAGGTGAAAAATCGTGAGAGTTAAATTGTGGTGTATTGATCATATTTCGTCAGGGTCCCCTTCCAAATTTTTGTAAAGAAGGATATGTTCATTCTCCTTCACCAAAAAAGGTTACAAAACGGGTCCTCTCACCCTAGTTGAAAGGCATGGCCTAAAGAAGTGAGGATAGATCAAATCATTAATGAAGGTGTTATCCATTTCTCCAAATCCTGAGTGATAAAGAGTCAGAAAAATCCTCTCCTCAGCTGTAAAATGACTCAAAATAAGATTTGGTTATCTCTCAGTGTCTTGCTAAATCTGTGATGTTTATTGGTTTTCAAGGGAGAATCAATTTAGATACCAAAACCATTATGGCGCTGTTTCTGGGGAACCTATTAGCATTTTTAGGGATTATTTGAGCTTTGAAATTTATTTATGTGGCAACAACATCAGAATGATGCTGTTTCCAAGGACTCTTTGAAGTATTTTACAAATGCAATATATACATACACTGGTAATACTTCTTACATGTGTTGTGTGTTAATACATTTCTGAAACATCATTATTTATTTAGATCTATAATAATTGTTCAAATTTGTAAGTTGTGAGTGCAATATTTCAAGCTTATATAGTTATTGCACTAAAGTTTGTATCATCACTGACAAATTTGAGTAGAAGAAGAGAAGATCTTGTAAGATTTGCATGAATCTGGTATTGATAGACATTTGATAGGTATTTCATAGTGAATTTTCATAAACTAAGGTGAACATACTTAGTGGCGAATCTGTGTTGTTTAAAATCTTAATAAATACCAGTGTCTTAACATATATCAAGCAAGATTTTTCATTAATCTCCACAAAGCTAGAAGGAAGAATATCTTTCTTCACCAAGGACCCTGGTAGAAGGTTGTTTCTAGAGTTGGGAAAGTCTAATTTAGAAGGAAGAATAATTTGGAAGGTTGTTGGAGATCAAGAATCAAGAAAAAAGATCTCCATTGGTGAAATTGATTAGCCTGTGATTGAAGATTGCAATACTTCCTCAAGTGAACCTGAATCAGGTAGTCTCTTTGTTGAATTGAATTCTCCATCTCGAGAGGGGCCTTCATTTGTATTTGAAAAATTTACTTCTCAATTTTCCCCTGTATTTTCCAAATCTGATAGAGTTTTCCAAGAAACAGATCCTTTAGAGGGTAGCCATTCTAAGAATTGCATCCCTGTACCACACAGACTTCTCACTCCTCATCAGTTTACATCTCCTTCAAGGTCATTTCCTTAAAATTATATGGCTCAGCCTCCACCTAGACCTCCATTTGTTGTTAATACTTTTGGTCCGATCAATTTTAGAGGTATGGTTGGCTATCCAAATGTTGTGCCACAAGATGTAAGACATAGATTGCCTAAGTTTCAAGGAAATAATGCAATTAGTGGCAATCAACACTTGAAGCTATTTGGCAATACGAAGGATGAATTTGAAATAGAATTTGAGTATGTGTACATCAAATTGTTTATCCATACTCTAGAAGAAGATGCAAGGGACTGGTATAAATCTTTGCCAGATAATTCCATTTATTCTTTGACAGAAATGAATAATGATTTTAGATTGCAGTATGGTGATAAAACAGACCCTGGGTTTCTTTTATCAGAGTTTGAAAATATTATGAAGAATCCTAATGAATTAGTGCATGATTTCAATACAATATTTATCAAAATATTGAGTAGACTGCCTATTAATTTGAGGCCATGTGATGAATCATGTCTGATAAAGTATTTAGATGAATTTGATAAGAAAGCTGCTTACTATTTGAGGAATAAAAACCCTGGAACTTTGAGGCAGGCCTTTACCATGGCTCTGTAAATTGAGAACAACATTAAATCAGTTGGAAAACCTCCTAAGAGGGAGGTTGCTGATCAACCCAGAGAAACCTCAATCAAGTAAGGTTGTGGATCTTGATGAAGTTGTAAAGAATTTCGTCGGAGCTGTCAAATAAATGTCTTACAAGCTAGCTAGCGAGGAGAAAGGAATTGGACAAGGTTCTCAAGGTCATCATAGGCAACAAGGACAAGACAGATTTGCAAACCATCCTAGAATTGATCAGATATTTGATAACAGAGGTAAAGGACCCATGGGAGCTAGATAACCCCAAGCTAGGGAAAATAGAGTAATGTCTGATCCTCTAAATGCCAGAGTTGTTGCTCTTGAAGAGACAAATGAAATTGATTGGTGTGAAAAATATTTCTTACCCCACCCGGCATGTGAAGTAGATCAGAAAATTGAAGAAGCTGGTGATGATGATGCATACATGGTGGATTTCTCTACAAGCTCACAACAAGGAGAAACATCAACTAAAGTAATAAGTGCAAGAAATGCTGCAAGTTTTTCAGATTACATTCACTGGGTACCTCTTCTTCCTCCATATCATACTTTATAAATATATATGGTACAAGCTTTTGAACTTCCTAGTAATGATTTTGAGTATCTAAGGGCTTTAATGATTACGAAGTATGATGAAGGAATCCCATCAAAAGAGGATAGGTAGTTGTTATTGAAAAATGTTGTTGCCCAAGAAAATGAGTATAAAATAAGAAGTAAAGTTGTCAAAGGGGAAGGACCTCAAGCCAAACCAAAAAAACTAGTTCTCACCAATATCCCAAAAGAAACTCCAAATAAAGATGCATCTCGCAAAGGCCTTATTATTTCAAGTAGAACTAACTGGTGTTCCCACCCATGCCTAAGATGTGAAAAATATTATGCCATCCAATGAGTTTGTCAATCTTTCTCCAAATACTACTTTTCCTAAATACATTCCTTATGACATTGCCCAAGTCTTGAGTCATAACAAGATTTCTGTTCCAATTGTTGAACTGCTTAAGATTCTTGAGCACAAGAAGAGGGCCTTTGAGTATTTGGGATTGGAAGAAGATAGGAGTACCCTAGGTAGAAATATAAATAATGTAGAAACTCCTCTTGCAACCATTGTAGACCTAGAAAAACCACTAGCATAGGAGGAGATAGGTGAACCACCTGAATTTTACTTGGGAACATCTTTGGTTGAGTCTTAATTAAATGTTGATCTGTTTTTTACAACGCTGATTATTAAGGACATATTGTTACACAATTGTATGTTTGATTCCGGAGCATCATGCAATGTTATTCCTCTCGAGGTCATGAATGAATTGAATATTAATGTGATAGTAGGTTATGGAAAGTGTACTACAATGGATTCTAGAGAGGTTTCGGTTGTAGGATGTGTAAAAGGTTTTGTGGTACAACTTGCAGCTTATCCGGGTAAGAACTTGAAACTTAATGTTTTTATTGTTGATTGCCATGCCAAATGGGGTATGTTGTTATAAATAAATTGGGTTGTAAGTGTTGGTGGAAGTGTTTAGATGGATATGTCTTTTGCCACCATTCCAGTTGAAGGCAACCTTGTAAAGCTGTATGGAGAGAAGAAGATGTTGCACCTCATTGAAGATCCCAATAATGCTTCTTATGAAGTGTTGTATGCTGATGTAGATGCCGATAACTTTGTTGGATTTTCTGATGGCAAAGAGCACAAGATTGATCAATGTAAATGTCTTGAACAAGTAGGTTTTCCTTGGACCTTGTTATTCGATGGAGCTTGTTCCAAGTTTGGAAATGGTGTTGGTATTGTTCTGATTTCTCTAGGATAGGAAGAGTTTGTTTTTTCTATAAAACTCAAATTTGAATGCACTAACAACATTTCTGAATATGAATCACTATTATTGGTTTTGAGAATTGTATGGAAATATGGTGTAAAGAATATCATTGGCAAAGGAGATTTAGAACGATTGTCAAGCAAATTAGAAAACTGTATGCTACTAAAAAATAGAGAATGAAACAATATAAGCATGTAGTCTAGGATTTGATTGAAATGTTTGAATCATTTAATATTGCACACCATGATAGAAAGTTTAATGCTGTTACAAACAAGGTAGCGGTGTAGGATCCAAATTTTGAAATTGTACAGTATCTCCATTTTGTGAGTATGATGTTGAAATACTAACAAGGCCATCTGTCCTAGAAAATGTTAAAAATTGGCAAGTGTTCGATGATGATTCCCAGGTGAAATGGTTTCTATAGAACCAAGGAGAGTTTTCTGACCAAAATATAGATTGGGAACCAATGGTGTGTGCTGCTGAAAGAAAGGAAAATTTATTTGGCAAAGACATCATCAAGATGAAGACAAACATGATTCCTAGGGGTTTGGTGGCACTAGAATCAAACTTTGATAATGATGATTGAATTAATAACAGAAGTATGTTAGTTTAAAGAGATATGGAAGAGCAAAACCTGGGCACAAAGGAAAAACCACGTAAAATCTGGTTAGGAAGCAATCTGAGCAAGGAAGAGAAGCAGTCCTATGTTCAATTGTTGAAGAAATATCAAGACTGCCTAGCTTAGTATTACTTTGAGTTGAGGGCATACAGGGAATATTTGTTCCAACATAAAATTCCTCTTGAATCTAATGCCAAGCCTTTCAAAAAAAATAGAGGCCGATCAATCTACTCCTTTCTTTGAAGATGCAAGAAGAATTGAAGAAGTTGAGTGATGGAGGGATCATTCAGCCACAAGGCACTCATCTTGGGTTGAAAATTTAGTACCTTTCAGAAAAAATAATGGTGATATAAGGTTGTGCATAGACTTTAGGAACTTGAATAAAGCATCATTGAAAGATAATTACCCTCTGCCAAACATGGAGAATATGCTACAATTGGTGATTGGTTCTGAATTGTTATCCACTTTGAATGGTTTCTCTGGCTATAATCAAGTTGTTGTGAAGGATTTAGAAAGAATAAAGACTACCTTTACCACTCCTTCGGGAACTTATTTATGTCAGAATTCCTTTTAGCTTAATGAATGCTGGAGCAAATTTCCAAAGAGCAATGGATGTAGTGTTTGTTGGTTATATTAATGATTTCATTGATGTTTATCAATGTGATGTAACTGTGTTTTCTTGAAAAAGAAATGACCACTTAAAACACTTGGAGAGAATGTTGTTAAGGTGTAGAGAGTATGGCATATCATTAAATCCCAAGTTATATTTTGGAGCGCAAAAGGAAACGCTGCTTGGTCACATTGTATCAAAGGAAGGGGTCATGATTGATCCCGAGAGAGTGGAAGCCATTAGCAAGCTTCCAATTCTGAGAACTAAGAAGGGAGTTCAATCCTTCTTTGGACAAATAAAATTTATCAGAAGATTTGTGTCTAACTTTGCTGAGATGACCATCCCCATTACTAGCATGCTGAAGAAGGACCAAGTTATCAAATGGGAAGAAGCTTCTATTCAATCTTTCAATGGGATCAAAGAAGCATTAAATCATGCCCCTATTTTGGCAGAACAAAATTACAAGAAGCCTTTTCAAATGTTTTCTTTTTCTTCAGAAAACACCATTACATTTTTCTTGTTGTAGAAGGATGATGAAGGGGTTGAGAGACCAATTGCCTTTTTCAGTAAGGCATTATAAGGAGCTGAGTTGAAGTACACCATCATGGAGAAGCAAGAATTTTCCTTGGTGAAAGCAACAAAGGTTTTCATACCTTACATCTTGAGATCTAAAGTTTTTTCTTATGTTCCCCACACCATGGTGAAAGATATCTTATTAGAGATGTAGGTCTCAAGAAAAAGATGCAGATGGGTAAACAAGCTGCAAGAATATGACATGGATATCCAAACCACAAAATTGATAAGAGGTTTGGGCCTAGCTAAGCTTATGGATGATAGAAACTTACGAACTATTGATGTGAATGAAGTAAGGGTGGATGACCTTGAAAATTTGGTAAGCTATGAAGGGTACAAAGATATAATCTTTTATCTCAGACATCTATGCTGCCCTGAACATTTGACTAAAAATCAGAGAAGAGGTCTTAATTTAGCCTCCCAAAAATATGTCATTATTGATTTTGGGTTAGCTTGGAAGAACCCCGAGGGAGTGATCTTGAGATGCATCACTAAAGATGAGGCCCTAAAATAATTTCTTATCTCCATGGAGGAGTTTATGGGGGACATTTTTTTGGAAGAGTTACAACACATAAAATATTGAGGGTTGGTTATTGGTGGCCAACTCTTGTCAAGGATACAACTTTATTGGTTAGGAAATGTGAAAGTTTCCAGTGTTTTTCTAGAAGATTGAAAGCTTCAGGTTCCCTTCCTTTGCAACATGTGTCAATTGAAGCCCCATTTAAGCAATGGGGAATGGATTTCATTGGCAAGATTTCAGATCCTTCCAGTGTTGGTCATAAATGGATTCTTGTAGCCACTGATTATTTCACTAAGTGGGTGGAAGAAATCCCCACCAAGAAAGCAACACACCAAGTCATCATGGACTTCATGCTTGTTGGTCATCAAATAGGACTTTACGAAGAGCAACAGTCAGGGGACAAGAAGTCCCTCCTCTTTAATGGGAGAGGTTCCCTTATTCAGAAACGAACCTATTTACAAATATACAGAACATGATTTTTTGGTTGAACTTGGATATTATGAAAGTGTTTTCTATAAAGATCATCAATTACAAAATGTCTGAGGAATGAGAGTACGAGAATGAGCAGAAAGGCAACATGCAAAATTATAGATAACAGAGTAATTCTTTATGTATGCGAAGTTATAGTGAATTGAAACAAGATCATTTGTATCATATAAATAAGATGGAATTCAGAGACACAAAGTTTCTTAACATGACACAGACAAATGATCTTCACAAAAATTAAATGAAAGCTTGGGGATAACAGAGATCAGATAGACAAAGAATGGAAAGCCCTTCTGTATTGATTTCTTTATGATCTATTTACATTTTCAGAAAATAAACCAAGTTTTTCCTCCTTTCAAAATGGCGTGGAGAGGCCATTATATAGCTTACAAATCAGTTACTCTTTGTAACTACTTCTTTTAACTAAAGATTAGTTAAGGATTTCCAATCGCAATACCTCAACTAATTACAATGAATTCGAGAAAAAGAATTAGAAAGGAAGAGAAGAAAACGGAGAAGAAGACAGGTGGTTAAGACTGGGAGGGACCCACTGACTTCAAAATTCACTGCCTGAATCTCTTCAATGCCTCGGCTATGTCTCTGCCACAGGGAACTGACGTGTTGGTTGTAGACTGACCCCAAAATCCAAGACACTTCTCCATTTCTTTATCAAACTCGACATGAGTATGATAATCTTTATTTGCTTCCTCAATGGAAGATTGAAGAGAGCAGATCTCCTTCATTTTCTCTTTGGAGATGGAGCTTTCCTTGAATAGATTATCTTTGACAAAAGCTCTAAATTGAGCTTTGATTTCTTGCAAGGAAAGAGGCACACCAAAAGTTTCATCCTGAAGATGACAATGTATATCTTTGAAATTTGATACAACCAGTGTCTTGAAAGCTTCACCCTTCTACCAGCTATTCTTCAGCTCTCCCAAAGCCTCCTCCAAGACTTTGATCTTCCACTCCACGCTATAAAATCCAGGACTTTGATAGATTATCCTTTGCATCATGAAAAACCTTATTTGCCAATAAAATGTTCTCATCTGTCTGTCCCATGAGACGAAGGTCTACTATGCAATTGCTCCAGAGTTTGAGCTCTTTATCTATGACCCCGATAGTGGAGGAGAACCTCTGTTGCAAATTGTTCACCTTTCTATGGAGTTTGAAAGCTTCATCGATGAATTTCAATCCTGCAACAAGCATATCTTCCACCATGGCCTCTATAGCTCTGCCATAGACAGAATACTTGTGCATGTCTTTGATACTCTATACTTCATCTTGGCTCAAAATTACAGGTGGTGGAAGAGTAGTCAATGGGGTAGGGTCCAAAACTTTGTCCTTAGAAAAAAGAGATTTGATCAAACTTGTGAGAATCTAGGCTTGTTCCTCCAACTGTTCAATAGTTTGCTGCCCTTTCTCTACCCTCCCAATGACTCTTGTGACCGTTTCCTGGAGGTTGTGGATCTCACCTTCAGGAGTAGACTCTCCCATTGGATTCCTTGAGAGTTCTAAGTCAGATGCCTGTAAGTCCTGCTCTGATTTATCTACTGTAGGCTTAGAAATCTCCAGGAATTGCTGACCCTGAGCATCAGACATGGTCCTGGAGGTGGTTCTGGATTTCTTGGCGCGAGAAGGAGTAGTGCCCAACATGGCTGCCACAACATCAAAATTTGGCCCTGAGCTCCGAGAGGAAGATTTCCTCTTCCTACTGTCAACAAAAGGTTGCACCCACGCAAAAGAGGAAGAGGAAGTAGCAGGAGGGGCAAGAGGACCAAGATACATAGAGCTCATGACGCTCAAGGTTTGCACAGCTGTGGTCTCAAGTTGAGATGTGAGTGGGGCTCTGGAGACAATTACTGCAGAAGAATCAATAGCACTTGGAAGTTCAGTGCTCTGGACTTCCTTATCTCTATCCGTTGGATCTTCAGGAGCATTTGCAGGGGTTGGCATTTCACTCTCTTCACTTTCACTGAGAACAATGATGTTCTCTGGTCCCAAAGGCACTTCTACCTAATTTCTTTGAGGATCTTTTTCCACAGGCTCCTTCTTAACCTCTTTGAGTTTCTTCTGGTACACTTGAGTGGATGAAGGAGTGGAAGCTGCAGGTCCTTGCGTTGATGAGGAAGGAGGGGTTTTCATAGGTGTGTCTGATATGGGAGTCGATGCTTCCCTCCTTAGTGTTGAAACATCCTTAGAAGAGGATTCTCCTGAGTGCCTTCTGAGCTCTCGAACTTTCCTGTCAAATCAGACCTTAGTCCTGACTAAGACTAGAGCTAGGATCTCAACCAGATCATCTTTCTCTTTCCTGTTCCAATCGAAGTCCTCCAAGGGAGTGTGCTTAACCACATTGTCATAATCATATGAGTATAGATCAGAGTTGTCATCCTGGAGTCCTTCAGGAACTTGGTACAAGCCGAGTTCTTGGAACAATTGCAGAGAAAACCTGCCATAGTGCCTCCTAGCCTCAAAATCGTCTGCACAGTCAGCCCAGTAGTCTTCTGTATCTACCCTATGATGATAGATTATCTTGATGTTCTATTCAATGAACTTCTTCAAGTTGAAGCAGGTTCTTAGCTTGAAGAAATGAACAGTGATAGGAACCAGGGCTCTTTCTATGTTCTGTGCGTCCAGAGCTATTTTACAAGTGTAGTTTCCCAAAGAGATAGGAAAATGCAAACCAGAAATCTTCTTGTCTCTGCAGGTTCTGTGTAATTTGTCTAATTGCCTACATACCTCTATCAAAGCCATCTTGTCACTGCAGAACATGGGAAGCCTCAAAGGGGTGCTCTCATAGCCAGCAAGCCTGATATAAGAGAATTTTCTGAATTGGATAAAATAAGCACCGTAGTGCGATATCAGATTCATGGCTTCATCAGAAAACCTTCTAGCAGTATCACCTTTAAGCAGCCTGACCACGTACATGGTGAAAGCATCATTTACCCTTCTGAAATTGCGATTGCTGGTCTCTAGGGTGAACTGCGGGTAGTAGGCATATACAGGATCATCCTTATGGGCATCAATGTAAGAAAAACCAAACCATTGTCTTGATGCCGCTAGAGTATACATCAGGTACGAAGTCATGTAGAACTTCTTCGTTTGCTGTACATTGGACAGCTGCTCTGCCAAATTCATGTTGATGATTTCTACCCAGTTGATATTTTGAGTTCCCTCGCACACCATGCTGATGAGTGGGCACATCCAGAAATGGAACTCGTTAGTATAAGGTAAGCCCATAATCTGAGCTAGTAGGATTATGAAATCTGACAACTCTTCATTGAAATCTGCTCGGAAGAGAGTCTTGGATAGACGAGATGCTCCCTTCTTAGGGTTTTTAAGCCATGACTTTGCCACCCATGCCTTGTATTTGTCACTGTCTTGATTAAACATGGCCTGTGCTTGATCCCGGGAAACAACTATGGCATTATCCGTTTCTGGAATCCTCAGTGCAGTGCTAATGGCGGCAGCATCCAGCTTGGCGATGCGTTCCCCGTGTACATTGGTTAATTCACTCGAATCAGGGTCAAAGTGAGCTCCGCATGAAAGCACTGTATCAGCACATTGCACCGAGATTGGGAAACCTCCAGCAAAAGCCAAACCGCTATCGTGAATCATCTGCGCCATTGGTGTAGGGTTTGCGTTTGCCATCCTTGCCCAAAAATCACTGAAATCAAGATGACGAGCTTCACTGTCCCCAATATTGTGAACGGCAGACTTAAGTGGCGAGATTTGTTCCTATCCCTGAAACTTGATCTTCATATTGATAGTAACTCGGAGGACAGAGCCACAAACTAGACTCGGGAAGGAATTACAGAGGGAGGGGATACACGCGCAGGTTTTCTTATTGCAAGGGTTTGAGCAAAGGATAGCATGGAAGCAATGTGAAAAATGCAAAGGGGGTATGCTTGTTATATAGCCGATTAAGAGAGAGAAAGACAATGAATGCGCATTTAATACATACCTACCAATTTGAATAAGCATGATATTCAGGTAGAGTAGGAAAAATAAGCACAAATGGCACTTGGTTCATTTGGACATGTGAGACGCGAATGCGCGAAACACGCGGCTCGGTCGATTCGGGCGAAGCAGGGAAAAGATGCACAAATGACTTTTGGGACATGCGGGACGCGAATGCGCAAAACACGCGACTCGGCCGGATCGGACGAAAAGGTGATAATGGGTCTGGAAGAGTTTGGGACATTTGGGACACAAAAACGTGAAGTACGCAGTTCAGGCGAATCGGCCGAAAATGGAACAACTTGCCCGATTGAACCTGGGACACTTGGGACAATAAAGTGCAAAGTACGCAGTTCAGGTGAATCGGCCGAAAATGGAACAACTTGCCCGATTGAACCTGGGACACTTGGGACAATAAAGTGCGAAGTACGTGGTTCGGGTGTTTCGGCTGAAAATGGAACAACTTGCCTGATTGAACTTGGGACATTTGGGACAAGAAGTTGCGACGGGTCCGAAAAAGACAGACCTCGGGGAAACCGGCCGATCGGGGAACAGAGCACACTTTTGAACTTGGGACGTGCGGGACAAAAATGTCCAACAGGCCCGAAAAACACACAAAATGACCCAAAAACACAGATTTTCTCAATTCCATGACTTTTAACATTTTCAGTACAACAGAGAAGACACTTAAACTCAAAATTTTGAAAATTCACTTTCTTAAGAGCAGGGAATTTTGAGTGGACAACAATGTTGAATCAAATCATATGCATATTTGGAGTACCAGCTAAGATTGTTGCTGATAATGCCATGAGTTTTAGAGCTAAACCTTTGGTGGCAATGTGCAAAGGGTATGGAATCAATTTGACATATGCTTCTAACTACAAGCCCTAAGGAAATTGAAAATATGATTCCAACAATAAAAAATTGTTGAAGATCATTAGAAGAACCTTGGAGCTGAACAAAAAGAAGTGGGGTGAGCAACTGAAGTTTGCTGTTTGGGATGACATAATCAATGTCAAAAGGGCTACTGGTAAAAGCTATATGGAACTCAAGATTTTCTGCCCCTTCATTTGTCTGGTAATCAGTAGCAAGAGAAACCCATTTGAGTTTACTTGTATATGACAGGCAACTCAAGAATTTTTGTACAATGTATAGTCCCCTTCATTTGTTTGTCCTAGTCATTTTTTTGGTTTCTCAGTTTAGTTTTATTATTATTCTACTCTGCAAGATTCAAAAAATTGAAGATCATAGGGAGTGCCCATCCCTGATTCGAAGTCAATGTTTGTGCTCAATTTGGTCTCGCCCTATTTTTCCTTGAAATTCTTTAGTTTACGGGTTCTGTCATATTTTCTATCTCCCCGTGTTGATACGTGAAATTTTGTCCTTCATTTGGTTTCCATGATCAATCCTTTCCTTTGGTCGAGGATCACTTTAATTCTAGAATTAATTTTCTGTTCCTTTATCCATGTGAAATAATTTGTAACTTGGGCGTAAAATCAATTTTTTTCCCTTCCTTCCATTTTTCCATAGTCACGTTTTATTTTCCCTATCAATTTTTGTCCCAACATCTGTGGAAACGTGATTGGATGCGGCTTGGCAGATCACATTTGGGCCTTATATCATTTCCAAATTCTTTGTCCTTGAAGAAGGATTCATTTCCGGGCGCAAATGGTGATTTTCGTAGATTATACAGTTTGACGGGTGTATTTTTCCAAATTTACATCTCAACATCTGTGGAAATGTGGCCCTTTTTAGTTGGATGCAGCTCGGAGGGGCATTTTGAAACTCTAAGGCCCACTTCAACTCAAAAATTCTCCACGTGGAGGACCGACGCCTCATCTGAAAATCTGCCTTTTGGTTTCACCTTGGAGTTGCACCGGGGAGACGCATAGAGGTTTCCACTGCCTTGCCCAAACTTAGACATTTTTTCATGCAACCAGTGTAGCTTTGTCAGACCATGGACATGTGGAGGGCCGATGCTCATTTAAGGATCCACCTCAAGGTCCCACCTTAGCAGTCATACCAAGGGGACACATGGTGACTCCGCGCTTGTTCAGGGTCTCCACTTTTTGGGACCATCTCAAAATTACACAGGGAAGACACGTGGATGCTTCCTCTGGCTCTGATCTATACTTAAACTTCCAAAAGCAATTTTTTTAAGGCTTGGGACATGTGGAGGGACCACGTCTATTTGGGGACCTACCCCTAAATTTTATTTTGAAGAAGTGTCGGGAGGACACGTGGAAGCTTCCGCTCACTCTGTCCTTGCTTGGAATTTTCAACGGCGAAGGAAAATTTTCTTGGACCCTAGACACATGGTGCCTTCCACTGATCCTTAAAATTTTCCAAACAACTTTGCCTAAATGAGATACATGGTGAGCCCCCGCTTGTTTAGGGTCTCCACTTTTGAGGACCATATCAAAGGTGCACCAAGGTGACACATGGAGGATTTTGCTGGATCCTTTTTTACTAAGAAACTTTCAAAGTCAAAAAGGCATTTTTCTTGGGCCCAGGGCATGTGGAAGGCCCGCGCTTGTTTGGAAACTTGCCTCTGTACCTCACCTTTGCAGTTCCGCTAAGGAAACACATGGACATCTATAATCTAATCTATTTTTCTGCCATTTTTTCTCCAAGACTCTTGGAGATGTGAATACACACTATTTTTCATCATTTTTGATGAAATTCCTTGTCATTTTTGTCTATAAAGTGCCATTGAATGGATTTAGAACTTAATTTGTGAGTCTAAAGATTATTAAGGTTGATATTTTGAAGCTGGAAATGCTCAGGAACTTGCAAAAACATTAATTACTAGAGAAGATGGATGCAGGGCAGAGTTACAGAGGAAAGAGAGGGAAAAGGATGAAATGATGGAGGTTGTAGGCACAAAAGATGAAAAAGGTGTTGCCTCAAGAGTGAAAAGGATTACCTGTCAGACTATACAGAGCCTCTAGAGAATGATTAACATGGGGATTTCTCGCATGAAACAATCAGAATGATTAAAAGGACTTTCAAAAAGGTTATGGTATGGAATCCTAGTCATTAGTCGAGGGTCTGAGAAATATGATCAGTTCATAATTGGTCCACCTAGAAGCTTTCAGATGTGAATTTGTTAAACGTCACTTTTTGCTGCAAATTGGTAACAAGTAAAGGTACCTAGAATATTCTTCTTTTTTGGGGGGAAAATTTGGGATGAGTGAGCGAGTAAAATGTATAAATGTAATGAGAATACTATTGCAAAGGGTCGAGGTTGAATTCTTAAGAGAAAATTTGAGAGATCCCATCTTAGCCATTGACAAGATCTGAGACTGTTTAAAGAAACTTTCCCCTGCTAATGAATCTAATTAATTTCAAGTTAATTTGTGTCAATCTTGGAGAAATTTGTGTCTGTTTTGTTTCAGAATGTCTGCAAGTAGTTTTTTTTATTCCTAATACAATCTTGTGTTTAAGTCCCTTTGAATCACACAGGATCTCATCCCTATGGAAGTTTAGTGGCATTTGCAAATTTTTTTCAAGAAGAGCCTTCCTCCTATGATGAGATAAAAAATTTAAAATCACTTCACTGTTATTTGTTGATAAAGATTGTCTGTAAGCCTTCGAGTTTATCTTAGGCATGAGGAACCAAGGGTCTTTGATATTTTACTGAGTCTTTAGCTTGAGCCTTTGTGTTAAATTCTTAGATATTGTGTGAAACTGTGCAAATCTGGGCCTCCACTGATGTACACCTTATGGTTGAAGGAATATTTTAGCTATCCTGAAGCTTTCTGTCATTTAGTTTTCCAAATTTTTGTGAAGTCTCTCAAAGATCTAGTATAATAAATTTTATCCTACTTAACCTCCCACCAAATTTATTCAAAAACAATGATTCCATCCTGAACTACTCCTATTTTCCATGTGTCCACAAACATATAAATTATGCTACCAAAATATGCAAAAGCAATCAAGATTCCATAATGTCTATAGTAACCTTAACCATGTATAGGAAATATCACCATTCTTTAGAGGTGACAACTCGTGAAGAGTTAAATTGTGGTGCATTGATCATATTTTCTCAAGGTCCCCTTCCAAATTTTGGTAAAGAAGGATATTTTCATTCTCCTTCACCGATAGAGGTTACAAAATTTATTCTCACACCCTGGTCAAAAGGCACGACCTAAAGCAATGAGGATAGATCAAATCCTTAATGAAGGTTCTATCCATTTCTTTGATGCCTGAGTGACAAAGAGTCAGAAAAATACTTTCCGTAGATATAAAATGACTCAAAATAAGATCTTTCTATCTCTTGGTGTCTTGCTAAATCTATGATGTTGATCAGTTTCAAAGGGAGAATCAATTTGGACACCAACAATAACCACTATGCACATATAACCAATATTGTAATGAAATATCAAATAAAGGAAATGAACACAAGAGAGGGTTGAAATCATCCACAGATATGTATTATTTCTTTACAAATTGATACAGAACATTAAAATGGCCAAAGGTGAAAGACTTGCATTATAGTCTTAATAGAAGGTTTGAGCTCCATGAATTCATCTGTAGACCAGAGAAGAAGAGAGGGCGCAAAAACAAAATGTCCAACACTTTACAATGAGCCAATCTCTTACCTTTATAGATGTAGTGAAGAGAGGAGAAGAAAATAGGAGGGAAACCTAATTTGGAACTCAACTATTAGCCATCAATGACCATTCAAATCTGCCCATAATCTGTCAAGTCTGCCTCTTTATCTTTTTTGGTGTGTTGAAGAAGGAAGAAAGGTGGATCAAATCAAATTTGATCTAGTTGTTGGAGCAATCAGATTGTATATTAATGACATGAATAAATTTTCCTATTTTTTACCCACCTAACCTCATCAATATTAAAGTTTCAGGTTTCCATGGCATAGATGACGTCAAGACCTTTCCAATGGTACCATTTTTTTTGGATTTTGGGCACTGGATCGAAAGATATGCCCATTTGAACATTTGAATTGAATCCGTACAAAAAATGGCAGAAAAAAAAAGTTTTGCAAAATGGGACCACAGGCTCGAAATTCACTTTTTGCCTTATGTGAAAAAATGCCCAAATCTCAAAATCTCTAGCAGCCCTACAAGCCCAAAATTCACTTTGGAAAAATTTCCTCTGCAGCCCCGCAGACCCCCTTTTTCCCCTTTGGTGAAAAGTCCTCCTAGGTCTGCTGATCCACTTTGACCTGAAACATGGCCACATGTCCATTTTATTTGGCAGGGGTCATATGTCCGATCCTAGACACGTGGAGTCTCAACACACATTTGAGTCTACCCCTTGAGTTTCAACCTTTGGAGTTGCACTGGGATGACATGTGGAGGCTTCCACCGATTCTTTATACTTAGTCAATTAAACAGCCAACTTTGTTCCCTTTTTAAACCTGAGATACATGGAAGCTCTGTACTCATTTGGAGAACTACTTTTGTATTTACCTTTGAAGTTGCATGGAAGATACGTGTGGTGTATTATGCTGGCTCCTAGAATTTTCAACAACTGGTGCGACTTTTGGGGGATCTAGACACATGGAGGGCTGACGCTCATTTGAGTCTCTGTTTTGGGCCGTGCCTTTGAAGTTTCACCAATGAGACATGTGGAAGCTTCTGCTGATACTCTAATACTTAGTCGATTTGGGCCTGCTTCCTTTCAGACCTTGGGACACGTGGAAAGCTGGCACTTGTTTGAGTCTCCGCCTTGAGTTCTTCTTTTAAAGCTACACCAAGCTGGGACATGGCACTTTCCATGAGTCCTTTGACTTTTCAACTACCAACTTTATTTCCTTTTTGGACCTGGGACACATGGAGGCTTGATGCTTGTTTGGGATTGGCTTTTATCCTATGCCTTTTGAATTTGCATCATTGAGACACGTGGCACCTTCCGCTGGCCCTTCCTTACTTAGTCGATTTAAACATTTGATTCTATTTTCTCTTTTTACTCTAGCCATGTGGCGAGCTCGATCTCATTTGGGAGCCCGCTCTTTAGACCTAGCCTTGCTATTGCATTGATGAAACACTTGAAATCTTTCGATGATACTCTCATACTTAACCGATTTGGGCTCTGAGTGAACACTGCCTTATGAAATCCTGGGACACGTGGAAGCTTCACGATTGTTTGGGGAACCACCCTTACCTTTGACTATTGAACGTGCGCCATTGAGACACAGGGAACCTTCCCCTGGTCCACTTGTACTTAATCAATTTGGGCCCTCTCTGAATCGTATGTGAAGTCTGAAAACTTTGAGTGTTTTGATTCAATCTTCTTCAGTTAAGCTCTGATCTCCTTCGACGCCATTCGGCCGCATTTTCTAACCTTTCTCCTCCATTGTAGACCCCACATACCCCCTGATTGTAGGATTTGAACATGAACTCATAGGACAGAGTCAACCCTTAGATTTTCTTCTGTGCAGAGTCATGTTTGACGCATTTTGCTAGGGGGAAAAATTTGAGATAAAAAAAGTATGCGGATCAGCAAAGGAAAAATCATAGTTTTGAGGTGGGCACGAAGGTGTTTCTTCGTTTCAAGCCTCATAAGAGACCTATCCGTTATGGAAAAGGATCTAAGCTTGCTCCTAGATTTGTGGGTCCATTTGAGATCTTGGAGTGTATCGGTTCTTTGGCCTATCATCTATCATTTCTACCCATCTTGTCTTGGATTCACAATGTATTTCACGTTTTTGTACTTAGGAGGTACGTTTTAGATCCTTCACATGTATTAGATTGGACCTCATTGTAGGTACAGGATCAGGTGATGGTGATGGTGGAGCCTATTCGTATTTTAGAGCGTATGACCTTGGGCCTTCGAGGTAGAGAGATTGATTAGGTTCAGTTTTAGTGGGATAGATACGATGAGACAACAACTACGTTGAAGGAGACCATGCCTCTAAGAGTACAATTCCCACATTTGTTCTAGTGACTTCAAAGAGGAAGTCGAGTCTAAGGGGAGCGAGATGTAGTGCCCATTCCTCTTCAAAGTTTATGTGATTATGATGTTACTTAGCATATACTTGAGTTATGGAATTTTCTCTCACATTTTAGATATTAATATAAGGACATTGTTATTTTGATTGGTTAATTTATAGACAGTATGGATGTTAGACTTATGACATGATTATAGGATGGATTATATGAATATTTGGATATATTGAATTGTTGATTTTGAGCTTATATTGGACTAATGCATTTAATTTGCTAATTATATGATGCTTGATGATGTTATTGATGTCGTGATATTATTTCTAGTTGATATAGTAATGAAATTGAAATAATTTAAATTGTGAATAATGGTGAATTACTTGTCTTGGTTTAAGTTGCGATAATTAATTATATGTATATGCATGTATTTTATTACTTCGATGTTGTTAATATGGCCACGAGGCCAGAAAGGTATTGTCATAACTTTTATAGGTGTTTGCAACACAATAAACCAAAGGGGGATAGGATACCAACGGTGAAAGAATATTTAGTATTGGCAACTGGTCACCATTGCAACACGTAATTTCCTATGTTGTTTGTTCTTGTAGTTTGTTAGGAGGTCCTCATTGGGTGGTGACCTCAAAAGTGACCTTGGGAATATTTTTAATTGTCTTGTTGCTTTATTTATTTGTGAATTATTATATTTTTATTTGCATGTGGATTCAATTTTATTAACTGTGTTTAGGACCCCTCTTAAGTTAATTTAAAAGTGTTTATCTAGTGATAATTAGGATATGACAAAAGAAGGGAAGTAAATGTGAGTTAGCTTTAATGTGGGATGAGTTTAATTTGTTTTGGGTTGTGTGTACTCAATCTTCCTTGTGAAATTCAGATTTTGACCTTCTATGCTATTATGGAGACTTGTGGGACTTGTCCCACACCTTCTAAAGTCACCCACCCACCTAGCGTATGATGTGAGGGACTTATTTTAGGTCCTATTTTTTGTTTTAATAAAGTAAAAGGGAAATCAAGTGCACTTTTCTTACATGGGTAATTAATTTTGTCCTTGAGGGGTGTGGGCTGGGTTGAGTGTGTAATAGGGTGGTCTTTTCCCCAACCACCAATTTATTATGATTTAGTGTATGGGTTTGAATTTAGTGATGGGGGATGGATAAGAAATGATGTGCATCCTACATGGAGCCACATCATCTCCCTCCCCCTCTTTTCTATTTATTATAATTTTAAAGAAGTTTAAGGGGTTAGTCTCTTGGTTTTGGCTCTCTCATTTTGGGAATGCTTTCTTTTTGGAGTACTTGTTTGATTTGAATATTTCTTGGAATTTCTTTTGAAGTGGATTCTAGTTATGGCAAGGTAGGGTCTTGCACCCCTAGTTTCTTCTCTTTTCTTGAATGTTTATGTGTTGAATGAATGTGTTTCTTTCTTGATGATTATTGGGTAGTGAAATGTCTTTAGGATGTGTATGAGATAGTGAAATGGGGATAAAAATAGTTGGGAGGCATAAAAATTTCTTTTTGGTATTTAGGAGGGAGTGGGTTGGATGTTGCACCATGTTCTAATCTTATTATTTTGATCATTGTGGGAGACATAAGAGAGAGGGAGGCATAAGAGTGAGGGAGGCATAAGAGGTTCTTTTAATTGTAGGGAGGCATAAGAGATTTTAGGGTTGATTGTGTTTTGGAGGTTGTTTTTGAGGTGGGCATGCAAACCCTTAGGAGGAACAAGGGTATCCCCACATTCCTTTCTCTACTTGGATTTTTTTAGAGCCATTGTTTTGGGAATTTTTTGGGTTTAAAAAAAATGAGTGTTTTGTGGTTATTTTCTTGTGTGAATGTTATTTGAAAGTAAAAGTGTGGAAGGATTGTATTTTTTTCCATGGTTGTCAAATTTTCCTTATTGTCTCATTGTAGGCGCTCAGGGGCCAATGAGGAAGTAGGCTTCAATGCCTCATTGGAGTAATGGTTGGGTGGAGAGTGTTTCTTATTCCCCCATTTTTTGTTGTGTATTGATCTTGGAAGAAGGTGGAGTTTAGATGATGAAGGATTCTTGTGCATTTGGAGAAAAGAAGGATGGACTCTCTCGTAAATATTTACCATGTTGTCTCCATTCTGTATGGAGGGCTTGTATACTTGTATTTGTTTAAAGAGAAGTTTTTAGTTGTTTTTATCATCAAAATGTAATCTTAGTTGATATTGTAAATGAAAGAAAATTTTTGAAATTCATTTCATTACTAGTTGGAATGAGGGACTATAATATTGTTAAATTAAATCAAGTTCATTGAAATCTGATTAAAGAGGAAACAATCTTGTTCATATTTTAGTTGATTTATTACCACCTTCAATAGGTGTGATCACAACACCCTTGAATGTCTACAACCGATGGGTTGAGACTCTCAGTGCGATTGCATAACATGGAGCTTTTCCCAAGTGTGGGACCTTGCGAATCGGGAAAGCTCTCCGGATGAAGGCCAGTTCCTATTCCTCTATTCAGATGCACACATAAAAATGTAGAGGGTTTACTCAAAAACCTAATCTAACTTGCCAAGGAGACAGGGTAAGAAGATGCATAAAAATAAACCTAAACTAACAAAGGTGATGCACCGAGGAATGAAGAACACCTGTCTTGCCAATAAACACAAACCATTAAAATGCAATGCAAGATCATGCACAGATAACCAAATTTGCAGTGAAAGATCAGGAGGATGCAAATGAACACAGAGAGGGTTGAGAATCATCCACAGACATGCATTATTTTCTCCAAAGATTGATACAATACACTACAAAATGCCAAGAGGCAAAGTTGCATTACAGTTTTAGATGGGAGGTTTGAACTCCACAAATTCACCTGCCAAAGAGAAGAAGGGAGGGGAAAAACAAGAATGTCCAACCTTTAGAAAGAAGCCCCTCCTTACAATTTATAGGAAGAATGAGAGAGGGAAGAGAGAGGAATTCCAAATCTACCCCAACCACCTCCAGATTGTATTTAATTCATCTCATTATGGTGGTAGGTGAGAACCCTAGCAAACCCAAAAAATGGTGAACTATATTTTGCATTTTTGAAGAACTTGTTCTCACCCAATTAAGCTTTCCGAAAAGTCCAACCTTGCGTGAATCCGAGCTCCCTGTGAAAAGTTATGGCCATTTGAATATCTGGGTCAGGGTTTGCTTGTCGGGTTCGGGGTGTCAACGCTCAAAATGTTGTGCAACCTTGCATTGGCAATCCTCATGTCAACATACTGAAAAGTTATGGCCATTTGAATATCTGGGTCAGGGTTTGCTTTTTCCTGTCAACACCTTCTGATCTGCCTCAACCTGCTCAAAATTTTGTCGACACTTCCTGAAGTGCTGGGTGCAACTTTTTCATGTTGACACCCTGATCCTTCAACATGTGACATTTTCCATGTCGACACCTTCTGATGTGCACCTTCAACCTGCGCCAGGGTGTGAAAATTTCATGTCGACATCTTCTGATCTGCACCTTCAACCTGCACCAGGGTGCAAATTTTTCCATGTCGACACCTTCTGATTTGCACCTTCAACTTGCGCCAGGGCGTGACTTTTTCCATGTCGACACCTTCTGATCTGCGCCTTCCAACCTGCACCAGGGCGCATGACTTTTTCCATGTCGACACCTTTTTACGCCTCCATGTGCCAGGGCATTTTTTCCATGTCGACATCTTTGCCTATGCCTTCCAACCTGCACCAGGGCGCGAATTTTTCCATGTCGACATCTTTTTACCTGCCTTCCAACCTGCGCCAGGGCATGACTTTTTCCATGTCGACACCTTTCAACCTGCCCTTTAACCTGCGCCAGGGCGCAACTTTTTCCATGTCGACACCTTTCAACCTGTCCAACCTGCGCCAGGGCATGAACCTTTTTGTTAACATAAATAAATGTCAGGTTTTGAGTTTCTTTGATTTCCATATTCTTCTGT
The DNA here is from genome assembly GCA_019776745.2 of Taxus chinensis. NCBI lineage: Eukaryota > Viridiplantae > Streptophyta > Pinopsida > Cupressales > Taxaceae > Taxus > Taxus chinensis. The sequence continues at coordinate 674,181,232 of CM034150.1, read as the reverse complement.
TTGTCTATATTTACCTGGGGAGGGAGATATATACAACAATTTGGTGACTCAACGGGATCACCTGCCTGCTAGGTAGAAGATCAGTGGCCTTTTAGCAATCCATTGGGCATGGAGTCATAAGCAATAACCTAAAACCAACCTGATATCTGATCCCGAGCCTGATACCACAACTCCTTCTCCGAGAGCACGCTGAACTGTAGAAATTCAACCTGAGAGCAACAAAACCTATGCCGAAGCACTTAGGGAAATTGAAACCTAACTACAACAAGACAATGTGCATCCACACTTAGAGGAATTGAAATCTAGGCTAATATTTACAAGGGTAAACCTTTTCCTTTTAGTAGCAATGTTTAAGATAGATTCCATTAACCGGAATCGGGAGTTCTTCTCCATCCAATGTAGACAATTGGAAGGCATTACTACTTTTACATCCCGTGACCATGTAGGGGCCACTCCAAATGGCATCAAACTTGGAATGCCTTCCTGGTTTTTCCCGATCTGCATCCCATTTCAGAACTAGGTCCCCTTCCTGGAAGGTCCTTGCTCTTGCCTTCTTATCAAACCATCTTTTTACTAAGGCCTGATCCTTCTCAATCGTCTGAACTGCATGTTCTCTGATTTCTTCCAATTCCATCAACTCTGCATACCTGGCCTCCATTGGTTCAAACTCAGACAACTCCAACTGCTTCATGAGCTCCAATGCTGGCAATTCTAATGATATAGGCAATACTGCCTCTTTCCCATAGACCAACTTGTAGGGAGAATTACCTGTAGACCTCTTTGGCATTATCCTGTCAGCCCATAATGCTGATTTTAGCTTGGTATGCCATGTCCTTTGGTTTTCATCCAGAGTCCTTCTGATGATTCTTAGCAAATTCTTGTTCGTGGACTCTGCCTGTCCATTACCCTGCGGGTAATAATTTGAAGAGGTGCTCAAATAGATTCCATTCTTGACAGCCCATTCTGTAATCTTGGAACCTATGAATGCCAATGCATTGTCTGATATGATAGTGGCCGGCACACCGAACCTGGTCACTATTCCTTCATAAAAGTCTAGTATGTTAGACTCATTTGCTTCTTTGAGCGCTACTGCTTCGGTCCACTTGGTGAAATAGTCCGTTGCCATGAGAATCCACTTGTGGCCTTGGCTTGAGTTTGGATTGATGACCCCGATGAAGTCCAATCCCCATTGCATAAATGGTTGGTCAACCAAAATTGGGTGCAATGGAAGTGCTGCTAGTCTTTCTTTGCCTGTGAAGAGTGCACATTTCTTACACTTTCTTATCCATGTATAGCAGTCACTGAACACTGTGGGCCAATAATACCCTGCCTTCATTATCTTGAGAGCTGTTACTCATGGGGAAAAATGTCCTCTGGAATCTCCATCATGAAAATCTTGTAACACCCTCTCAATTTGACCTGTCCCAATGCACCTCAATAGAACTCCATTGATGTCTTTCTTGAACAAAACACCATCAACAAGCACATATGGAATGGCTTGTAATCTGAAGTATCTCCTTTTTGCTTTGCTCATTTCTGGAGGGCATAGGCCTATCTGTAGGAAGTGTATCATATTCTGAGTCCAACAAGGAGTGGGCACATCATCATTTTCCTGTTCTTGACCATCCTGTAGTACCAAGACAGTCTCTTTTTCATCACCTGCTTCAACTTGCCGACTCAAAGCTAGTTGTTCACATAGTCCCTTTCCACGTACTAGTTTTGTGACCTTGATTTCGATGTCATATTCCATGACACGAGTTATCCATCCTACACGTTTCTCATTCAGATCCTTGTTTAGAAGGAAGTCCTTGACTCCCGCATGAGAGACCAACAATTGGATCTTGTTGTTTGAGACTAGGTGCTTGAATTTCTTTAAGCTCCTGATCACTGCAAGGACATGCTTTTCAATGAAAGAGTACCTAGTTTCGTATTCCTCCAAGCCTTGACTGAAGAAAGCAACTGGTTGTTCTAATCCCTCTTTGTTTTGTTGTACCAGGATTGCAGAAATTGTGTCTCCACCACCGAAGGCATATAGCATGAAGTCCTTGGAGAAGTCTGGATTGACGAGAGTCGGAGCTTGAGATATAGCCTCTTTTATTGCCTCAAAACTTGCCTTGCCTTCAGATGTCCACTTAAATGCCATGCTCTTCTTTAACATCAGTGTTATTGGCTTTACGAGAGCTGCAAAGTTTGGAACAAACCTGCGGACAAAATTGATCCTTCCTAAGAAGCTTTGAAGAGCCTTCTTGTGACTTGGCAATGGCAATGCTCGAATTGCTTCAACTCTTTCTGGGTCAATCGTCAACCCCTCCTTTGAAACAATATGGCCTAGAAGTTTTCCTTCGTGAGCCAAGAATATGCATTTTTTGGGATTCAATGATACCCCAAATCTTCTACACCTCTGAAATACCTGCCTCAGATGAAAGAGGTGATCCGCTGCATTTTTGGAGAATACAGTGATGTCGTCAAGATATATCAGAACTATTTTATTGATCAATCCCTTGAATGCCATATCCATTGCCCTTTGGAAAGTGGCTCCAGCATTTGATAGCCCAAATGGCATCTTCTTGTAGGCATAGGTGCCCCATTTGGTGGTGAAAGCCATCTTGAACTGGTCATCTTCTTTCACCATTATCTGATTATACCCTGAGTAGCCATCTAGGAGAGAGAATCTCTCCGAACCGGATACCACTTGCAATATTTGTTCCATTGAAGGAAGTGGGTAATGGTCTTTGAGAGATGCCCTGTTGAGGTCTCGGAAGTCCACACACAACCTGATTTCTCCACTCTTCTTCCTGACCGGAACCAAGTTTGCAACCCAGCTTGAGTGCTTGATCGGGAATATAATGCTTGCCTCTATTAGCTTGTTTAGCTCTTTCTTCATTAGAGGCTCAATGTGAGGGTTGACTGGTCTCTGCTTCTGCCTGATGGGCTTAGCATCTGGATCCAATTCTATGGTATGTTGTGCCAACTTCGGATTGAATCCTCTCAAGTCTTCATAGCTCCAAGCGAAGACATCTGGAAATTCTTGGCAAAGCTTGTATGAAATCTGATTTCTCCTGCTCAGTGGCCACTTTACCAATTTGAAGTGTTTTGCCTTCCCCAACCAGAATTGGCTCTGAATCTTCTCTCTTGACCTGTATGTTAGCCTTTTCCTTACAGAACTGGTCGTTAGGGTTGAAGATAGACTCCAATGTTACTAAACCCTTGGGAAGCTTGTTTGTCCGCAGCTGCACTACTTGATCCCCGTACTGCTGCTCTAGTCTGTCCTGATTCCTAGCTGAGAATTCAGCCTCTTCTTGCAAAAAATTGATGATCTGTTGATCATTCTCAAACACCTGCCAGCTTGTGTTATTATCTGGAACTGCTGGCCTCACAATCACATGGATATGTGGTTGTGTTTTTTCCCTTCTGATGTTGTCAACCACATCAAATGTTGCTCCAACTGCTGCGAGCCTATCCACGGCTTCATTTTTCTTCCTGGGTATGGACACGATGTTGAAAGCTTCGAAATCCTCAATGAGGTCCCATACCCTGTTCTTGTAGTTCTTCAGCAGGTCATTCTTTGTAGCATGTTGTCCCCTGACTTGGTTGACGATTAGCTCGCTATCCCCAAACACCTGCAAGTTCTTTATGCCCTTTTTCCTGGCCCAATGAAGTCCATGAATCAATGCCTCATATTCAGCCGTGTTGTTTGAACAGGAAAACTGGAAACGAAAAGCTGAAAAATATTTGATGTCTTGTGGTGAAATCAACATTGCACCACCTCCAGCACCTTGTCTGCTTCTCGAACCATCGAAAAATAGTTGCCAAACTTTGTTGTCATCCTTTTGTTCAGGCTGAATGATGTCGGGAATGGGTGAATTTTCTTCGTGTACACAATACACGCCCAATTCAGATTCTTCAATTTCCTTGTATGGGTCAAATTCATGACTCTTGTTTTCCCATTCATCCAAAGTCAAATCAGGAATTCCCTCGACCTTAGTACCTATTTCTAGATCATTTGAACACTCCTCCTGATCAAAGGCTGAGCAATTTGCATTGATAGGACTTGGCACATGAGGTTCAATATGGAAATTGGCAATTGGTTCTGACCTGATTGTTGCTTTGGCCCCATACCTCATCCTGAAAATCATGTGTGACCAATCTGCAGATAAATATCCACCGATTTTTGCAGTGAAGTCTCTTGATAGACACAACGCAAAGAGTGGCGGAAGGTCAATCACAGACACATCTTGCAGAACTGTAACATTAGGACAGGCATGTAGTGTTAGGCTTAACCCTTTTATGACCCCAACTATTCGAACTGTTGTTCCATCTAGCTGTACTACTCCTTTCAACACTGGCTCATACTTCAGACCCAGTTGATCCGCTATTTGCTTCGGCATCACTGAACTACTTGCCCCTGAATCTATCATGCAGTTGTGTACCAAGTGGTTTCCAACAACCAATGACACATAGAATGGTGGAGGCTTCAAATTCTTGCTTGGTTGACCCCCACCCAGTTGCACTGCATTAGTGAGAACTTTCTCCTGTCCCCAGTTTGATACATTCGAGGTAGACCAATTAGCCATTGCAGCTTGCAATAAATCTCGTTGCCCTGAGATCGCCAGTGATTCCCACATGGAAATGTTCACATGTGTCTTCTTCATTTGATCGATGATGTTGAAAGGGGATGATCTGTCTTTTTGTTGTCCCTTACTTGGCGCAACCTTTTCTGGAGCTTGAACAGGCGCATGTGTTGCTACAACAGGTACCTTAGGCTGATTTTGCACATTTGGAACTGCATTTGGTCTACTGACCCCTTGTTGTGTAGGAGTGGGCTGAGAAACAACTGGATTAGATGGTTTCCCCTCTTCTATGCTTCTCTTCTTTGACCATGTGTTGACAGCCACGCCTTGAAAAGGCTGTTGGTTAACTCCACAGAAGTCTTCCATTTGCCAATTGGCCAACGTGGTTTCTGTTGGAGGTGCTTCTTGTTGTGTTTCTTGCTGCTGATTCCCTGCTTGGCTTGGTTCTTGAGACACACCAATGGTTTGCACCATCAAGGCTTGATTTAGTGCACCATTGAAACATGCTGACTGATTGTGAGGTAGATTGCAAGGGTAACACCAGTCGTACTCCTGTGCCATGTTGTTTTGTGTTGGAACCAAGGCTCTTGAGGATGTCATTGCATTTGGATCATACGGTCAAAATGGCCTGGTAGCTTGAGGTTGTCCCTAGGTTTTGGTTTTGATTTGCAGCCTGAGCTGGTGGTCTATTTTGTTGGTATGGGGGCCTAGCCTGGTACTGCGCTTGAGGCTGATACGGTCTAGCACTTTGAGCTTGCTATCTTTTGATAGTCACCAGCTCATTTCCAAGGTTCTGCAGCTGTTTCATAACCTCCTACAATTCCTTTGAAGTATTTGAAGAAGTCGATGCCTCATTATTGCTTTGATTTCTAGGAGTTGGAATGGGATTCAACTCTGGTGCTTGACTGGTTGTAGGATTTCCCATATCCGGATAGAGAGGCATTGGTGGCCTTGGTGCAAGCTTGCCAGCTTGGATCAAATAGTTCTCTACTCTGATAGCTGTGTCATAGGCCCCTGGCAGCGTTGTCCCTCCCATTGATTGGATCATCATGGCTATGTCTGAATTTATAGCCTTTAAGAAATAAAGGAATGTGCCTTCGGTGGTTGGTCTAACAGCTATTGGAATCCTGTCCCATGTCCGTTGGAATCTGAAGTTGAAATCTGTCATTTGTTCGTTAGGAGCTCTTTTGATTGTCGTCAGTTGTTCCAATAAAGACAAATTGTCTACCCTCTCCCCGAATTGGTTGCAAAGAGCTGAACAAAGTTGGTTCCAATTCGTAATAGACCCTGCTGTTAGGCTCCTAAACCACTGTAAGGCTTTACCTTTAAAAGATGAAGCCAACAACTTGACTGCAACATCCATTTCATTTATTTCATGGATTGCACATGCATTGGCAATATCCTGGATGTGGTCAATAGGAGTAGTATGATTTTCTCCTGTGAAATAGGGGATATTCTTTAGCGCTGCAACCAGAACCTGATTCTGAGCATTTAGGGCGAGTGGACTACTACCCGTGAAATTGACAAAGGGATTCGGTGGTAGATGTGCCATTATGATTGGCCTAAGAACTCTGGTTGATGCGAGAAAAGGTCTACCAGGTGGAGGTGTAGACAAAGTCTGGTTAGGTGGAGATGGTGATCTTTGTGGTCCTCTTCCTCTCCTTCCTCTGCCTGGTGATAGTTGCAAGTAGACAAATAGCCCCTCTTCTCGAGTATCAGACCTGGTTCGAATTCTTCTCATGTGCCTGGGAAACTTTTGTTGCTACACCACTGAATTCTATCCCTTTGGAGTCACCAGATGTGTTAGAGAACGAAGCCTCAAAAGGCTAGATTCTACCAAGTTACACACCAAACCTGACAATATTAAAAATAGAATTTAAAACTTTGAAGGACCCGGAAAGATACAGTTCTTCAATTCAGTTATCAGGTCTTGTTGTGCAGCTACTAATCCCTGAAAGGTACAGGTGAAACTCAGGTCATGCAAGGCAACTTACAAAACCTGAAATACACCGTGTCAGAACTTGGGACATGCTCGACACCTGGGAAAACCTGAAATACTAAAAACTATGAAATTTTGAAAGTCAAAATCTCAAAAATATAAGAATACCCTTTTGAAGATTATCCCCCAATCTATCAACTGGTGAAATTTTGACTTGTTTTGAGCAAGTTAAGCCCTTGAAAATTGATTTCAGAGTTCAGCCTGGAAGGTGAAAAAATCTGAAATTGTAAAACTTGCAATTTCTAAGTCCAAATTTCTTGAAAATTCCTTCAAATCTTGTGGAATGACCTCTTGGTCCCACCGGGCATGCCAAAACTATTGATGGTGAATCACAACACCCCTGAATGTCTGCAACTCGATGGGTTGAGACTCTCAGTGCGATTGCATAACATGGAGCTTTTCCCAAGTGTGGGACCTTGCGAATCGGGAAAGCTCTCTGGATGAAGGCCGGTTCTTATTCCTCTGTTCAGATGCACACATAAAAATGCAGAGGGTTTACTCAAAAACCTAATCTAACTTGCCAAGGAGACAAGGGTAAGAAGATGCATAAAAATAAACCTAAACTAACAAAGGTGATGCACCGAGGAATGAAGAACACCTGTCTTGCCAATAAACACAAACCATTAAAATGCAATGCAAGATCATGCACAGATAACCAAATTTGTAGTGAAAGATCAGGAGGATGCAAATGAACATAGAGAGGGTTGAGAATCATCCACAGACATGCATTATTTTCTCCAAAGATTGATACAATACACTACAAAATGCCAAGAGGCAAAGTTGCATTACAGTTTTAGATGGGAGGTTTGAACTCCACAAATTCACCTGCCAAAGAGAAGAAGGGAGGGGAAAAACAAGAATGTCCAACCTTTAGAAAGAATCCCCTCCTTACAATTTATAGGAAGAATGAGAGAGGGAAGAGAGAGGAATTCCAAATCTACCCCAACCACCTCCAGATTGTATTTAATTCATCTCATTATGGTGGTAGGTGAGAACCCTAGCAAACCCAAAAAATGGCGAACTGTATTTTGCATTTTTGAAGAACTTTTTCTCACCCAATTAAATATATCCAGTCGTAGTTGGCAAGAGGACCTTGTAATTTCCAAAAAGTCCAACCTTGCATGAATCCGAGCTCCCTGTGAAAAGTTATGGCCATTTGAATATCTGGGTCAGGGTTTGCTTTCTGTCGGGTTCGGGGTGTCAACGCTCAAAATGTTGCGCCTCCTGAAGATGCACCTTGGTGCATCCATCCTCATGTCAACATACTCTTAAGTGTGCCATAGGCGCTGAAAATTTCATGTCAACATCTTTTTATGCCTTCTAACCTGTGCTAGGGCGTGACTTTTTCCATGTCAACATCTTCTGATCTGTGCCTTCAACCTACGCCAGGGCACGACTTTTTCATGTCGACATTTTCTGATCTGTGCACCTTCCAACCTGCGCCAGGGCACACTTTTTCCATGTCGACACCTTTTTACCTGCGCCAACTTGCACCAGGGTGCAACCTTTTTCCATGTCGACACCTTTGACAACCTGCGCCAGGGCGTGACTTTTTCCATGTCGACACCTTCTGACCTGCACCTTCCAACCTGCGCCAGGGCACATGACTTTTTCCATGTCGACATGTTTTTACGCCTGGGCATTCATGCGTCAGGTTTTGAGTTTCTTTGATTTCCATATTCTTCTGTTTGTCTATATTTACCCGGGGAGGGAGATATATACAACATAATAATATTTTAATATTATTAATAGTGATATTAATTAAAATATTGAATTATTTTATATATCTATATATAAACATATATATTTCCATATATATATATATATATATATATATATATATATATATATTGAATATTGTTCAAATAATTAGAAAAAATCTTAAACAAAAAAATAAAACCAAATAGAAATTGGTATAGCCGAATGGTTTAGGCCACGGCTTGCACTTTTATTTAAAGGAAAGGGTTGGGGGGAGGGTCACCGACCCCACCCCCAACCCCATTAATAAATGGGATGGGGGGTGGGGTCAGTAACCCTCCCCCCAACCCCAAATATTGTCACCAAATAATAAACCCTGTGGCACTTATTATGTTTGAAAAGTAGCATGCTAGGATTTGCACATTACAAAATGCTACTTTTGACTAACATGGGATTGTCTCAAGGTGTGGGACCCTTGCAATTGAGACAAACCTTTAGAGAAGGATGGTTCCTGGCCTATTCTAGTGCTAACCTATTCCTAAACTACCAATTCCAAGGGGCCAGAGGAACAAAAATACATAAAAATGTAAATCCTAAACTAAGGGAGGCGATAACACCAAAATAGGATTAAAGAGATTCCTAGTGAGTGAAAGTGGTTAAAATGAGGAAGGAAAGGAAAAAAAAATTTCCACAATCTCAAAACACATTTTTAACCTCCAAGCTTTTGGAGCACAATAAATCTAAGCCGTGCAAAGAAACACAATGTGCACAATATACCTACAAAATATAATAGAAGGAAAGAAATGCAATATAAATCAAGATAGGGAAAGAAGAGCCACAAAACACTAATTTTATTGCTTAAAATGATGCACAATCCATTATAGTATAATCAGAAGGTAGGAATCCTTAACAAAATACGTAAATTTGAGGCCTGCAGATCACAAAAGTGCTGGAACAATTTTGGCAGAGCTCCTTTACAATTTTGAAAAATCTCCCCTTTCGAATGAGGGGAATTTGCATATATATAGAGAAAAGGATCCACCAACCAATATCCTTCATTAATATCTTGTACAGAAGTATGGGTGACCATGCCTAATTAATATGGTTGTTGAAATACAATGGATGGTGCCATTAATGTCCGATCATATATGCAACTCTTTGCTCTCACCCAACAAAAATCACTAGCTGATGCATGAAAAGGACAAAATACTCGCCACTGAGGAGAGGAAGGATTGTCACACAAAAAGAAGAATTTTTTTCACATGACAGTTAGAGGAGGTGACTTGTAAGAACAAAAGGAGGCTAATGCAAGATAGGAAGTGACAATGACGCGTGACAAGAAAGTGGCAGTGATGAGGAATGTGTGGTGTCACATGTCAAGAAGAAATAGTTGACATGTGACAAGGGAGGATTATGATGCGTGACATGGAAGGACGATGATGTGCGATGGGGAAGGACGCTGACACATGAAGGGGAAGGATGATGATGCTTGATAATCCATACATTTTACTAGCTAACCATTAATGAAAATCCTACTCCAACCTTTGTCATGGCTCGCCAGTTCATCACGAAATTCCCTGTAAATTGCTTTCATTCACTATTAATCCCTTAACCTATTGAAGGTTCATCCATTTTACAAGGGGTTGCAGAAAATGGATAATGATTGGTGAATTGTAGGGTGATCTACCTGTTAGATCTGAAAGACCACTAATCTTGCATCCATTAGGTACTAAGTCAATTAGATTGTTAAAACCGGCCTAATGTCTGAAACCTCTTGTGTCTTTGGGACACTGCTCAGACATTACTTCATCATCGGATCTTGCTTGAAACTAGAAAGTGCAATAGCAAAAAATCACAGCCATGTACAAATAGCAAAATCATACATATCCCAAATGGAACATGTAAAGAGTGCACAAGCACTTATCTATAAATAGAACCTAGCTACAACAGAACAACATGTGCTGACAAATACTTTGAGGAATTACTAAATATAAGCTAATATGTAAAAGAAAGATACTCCCATTAGTGGTAAAGCTTGAGATAGATGCCATTGACTTGGATCTACAATTCTTCCCCATCCAACTTTGTCAATTGGAAAGCATTATTTTCTTTGTACACCCTGAAATAAAGTAAGTGGCCACTCTATATTGCTGTCAAATTTGGAGTGTCTTCTTGGTTTGGTTCTGTTTGCATCCCATTTTCAGAACAAGGTCTCCTTCTTGAAAAGTTTTATTTTTTGGCCTTTCTATCAAAAATCATCTTTATTTGAGCTTGGTATTTCTCCATTTTTTTCATGGCCTGGTTTCTTATCTCTTTCAACTCCATGAGCTCAGCATACCTGAATTCCATAGCTGGAAAATAAAACAACTCCAGTTGCTTGATAATCTCCAGGGATTGGTAATTCAAGGGATATTAGTATCCTTTCCTCCCTTCCATAAACCAACTTGAAAGGAGAACAAATAGATTGACTTCTTGGGAGTTATTCTATCAGCCCATAAGGCTAATTTCAATTTGGTATGCCAAGTCCTTTGATTCTCATCCATTGTTCTTCTTATGCAATCCTCAGTAAGTTCTTGTTCATGGACTCTACTTATTTGTTACCCTAGGGGATAGTAGTTTGAATAAGTTCTCAAATAGATTTCATTTCTGACAGCCCAATTAGATATCTTTTCTCCAATGAAAGACTAAGGCAGTATTTTATATTATAGCTGGAAGGAACACCAAACCTTGTTGCAATACCTTTGTACAAATCTTGAATGAGAGCTTCATTTACTTTCTTAAGTACAATTTCTTTTGTCCAGTTAGTGGCATAGTAGTATGTGGCTATAAGAATTTATTTGTGGCATATGCTTGAACTTGGATCGATCATCCCAATAATAATCAAGCTCCTATTTCATGAAAGACTACTCAACTAAGATAGGATGGATGTGGGAGAGATGCTAGCTTCATTTTACCTATCAAGAAGGCACACATCTTCCATTTCTTGAGCCATGAGTAACAATCATTGAAAAGGTTAGGCCAATAATAACCATCCATCTAATGATCTTAATTGTTTTTTCTTTTGAGGAAACATGACCTCCTGTATCTCCATTATGAAACTCGTGCAATACCCTCTCTATCTGGTCTATCTTGATGCACCTTAGGAGGAAACCATTCACATCCCTTTTGAACAAAATACTATCTACAAGACACATGTATGGGATGCAATGAAGTTTGAAATACCTCCTTTTGGACTTACTCAATCCTTGAGGATTTTGAACCTATTTGAAGGAAATGTATAATATCCTGATTCCAACAAGGAATGGATATGTTGTCTCCAGTCCATTCTTGTTTATCTTGCAACACCATGATAGCTTCTACCCCCTCTCTTGATTTAGCATGTAGGTTTGAAGCTAGCTACTCAGATAACCTTTTTCCTCTAACTAATTTGGTCACATTTATATCAATATCATACTCCATGACCTTGGTTATCCAAGCAACTCTCTTTTCATTAAGGTCCTTATTCAAAAGTAAATATTTTACACCAACATGTGAAACTAATAGATGAATTCTAGTTATTTGACATTAGATGCCTGCATTTCTTTAAACTTCTAGTCACAACAAGGATATGCTTCTCAATGAATAAATATCTCAACTTGTAATCCATAAAGGATTCAACTGAAGAATTTGATATGACTGATGCGGTCCTTCTTGATTTAGTTGCACTAGTAAGGAAAATATTACATCCATACCTCCAAAAGTGTATAAGATGAAGTCCTTGGAGAAATATATATTTATTAGGGTTAGAGCCTATGTAAGGGCTTGCTTTATAGCTTCAAATCTTTCTCTTCCTTCAAAAATCCATCTGAAAAGCATGGTCTTCTGCATCATCATTGTTAGTGGCTTGACAAGATGGTAAAAGCTAGGAATAAACCTCCTAACAAAATTAATTTTCCCCAAAAATATTTGGAGAGACTTTCTTGTGACTTGGCAATGATAATGCTCGAATGGCTTCTACCCTCTTTAGATCAATTATCAACCCTTCGTTAGACACGATGTGGCCTAAGAGCTTGCCTTCATGAGATAAGAATATTCACTTCTTTCAGATTCAAAGACACTCCAAATCTTCTACATATTTGGAACACTTGTCTAAGGTGAAAGAGGTGACTTGTTGCACTCTTGAAGAATACAGTGATATCATCTAGATAAACAAGAATCATCTTATTGATCAACCCTTTAAATTCCATATCCATTTCCCTTTGGAAAGTTGCTTTGACATTTGATAGTCTAAATGGCATATTACCTATAAACATAGATGCCCCATTTCATAGTGAAGGATGTCTTGAACTAGTCGTTTTCCTTCACCATGATCTGATTGTAGCCTGAGTAGCTTTCTGAAATTTAAAACCTTTTTGATCCAGCTACTACTTACAAGAATTGCTCTATGTGGAAGGAAGTGGATAATGATCTTTAAGAGAGGCTCTATTTATGTCTTGTAAATCCACATATATCCTGATTTCCCCATTTTTCTTCCTAACCGACACAAGATTTGTCTACCCATGAAGAGTGCTTGATTGGAAAGATGATACTTTCTTCAATGACTTTGTTCAGTTCCCTTTTCATGAGAGGCTTGATATGAGGATTGACTAGCCTTTTCTTCTGCCTAATGGGTATAGCTCTTAAATCTAGTTCAATGGTGTGTTGTGCCAATTTTGGATTAAATCCTCTAAAATCTTCATTGCTCCAGGAAAATACATCTCAAAATTCTTTGACAAAGTTGTATGAATTCATATTTTTCTTCCTCAGTGCTTACCTTTCCAATTTGAAGTTGTTTTTCCTCTCTCCAACAAAAATTGGCTCGAAATCCTTGCTTTTGACCTAAATGTTGGCTTTCTCTTTACGAAATTGATCATTCGGGTTGAATATGGACTCCAATGCAACTAATCCTTTTGGAAGTCTTGTTTGGTCTGTAGCTACACTACTGTGATCCCCATATTACTACACTAATCTTTCCTGATTTCTTGAAGAGAACTCAACCTCTTCCTGTAAGAAATTAATGATCTGTCGATCATTCTCAAATACCTCCCAGCTCGTGTTATTATCTGGTACAACTGGCCTTACAACCACTTTGATATGTGTGGCTAATATTTCATCAATTTTGATGTTTTCTACAACATCAAATGTTTCTCCTTATTGCTGCAAGCCTATCCACAACCTCATTATTCTTCCTCAGTATGGCTTGAATATTGAACGATTCAAAATGATCAATTTGATCCAATACCCGATGCTTATAGGGTTTTAGTAGATCATTCTTGGCAGAATGTTTTCCCTTAACTTGGTTGATAATTAACTCACTATCCCTAAAAACTTACAAGTTTTGTATACCTCTCTTTCTTTCCCAATTCAATCCATGTATCAAAGCTTCATACTCAGCCGTATTGGTTAAACAAGTAACCTTAAAACAGAAAGATGAGTAGTACTTCATACCTTGTGGTGACAAGAGCATTACTCCTCTCCAATGCATTGCCTACTCTTTGAGCCATGAAAGAATAGCTTCTATACTCCATTATCATCATTATCATCTAGTTTCATGAGGCTAGGAAGAGGTGGGTTTTCCTCATACAAACAATAAACTCCCAACTCAACCTCCTTTATTTCCTTGGTATGGATCATATCCATGAATTTTGTTTTCCCATTCATCAAGAGTCAAATCTGGGATGCCCCCAACTTTGGTATCTTATTCCTGAACATTTTGGAAATCCTCTTAATCAAAGGCTAAGCAATTCACATTGATTGGGCTTGATACATGAAGATTAATATGAACATTTGCAATAGGTTCAAACCAGATTATAGCCTTAGCTCCATACCTTATTCTGAAGAGCATATGTGACCAATCAGCTGATAAGTAACCTCCAATTTTGGTAGTGAAGTCTCTTGACAAGCACACTGCAAAGAGTTGTGGCAGGTCAATCACTGATATATCTTGTTGAACCATGACATTAGGACATGCATGCAATGTGAGGCTTAAACCTTTTATGATCCCAACAGTCCCCATAGTTGTCCCATCTAACTGTACCACTCCTTTAGAGACCAGGTCATATTTCAGACCCAATTGATCTACAATCTGTTTCGGCATTACCAAACTGCTAGCCCCTGAGTAATTCTTGCAATTGCGTACAAGGTTTTTCCCAATAATCAAAGATATATAGAATGGATGAGGCTTCACATTTTTACCTTGCTGACCTCCATGAACTCCTTCTTGTGCAGATCCATTAGTGAGAAATTTCTCTTGATTCCTGGACAACTTGTTTGATTTTGACCAATTTTCCATGGTTTTTTGTAACGAATCCCATTGGCTTGGAATCTTCAGTGATTCCCACATAGAAATGTTTACATTGGTCTTATTAATTTTATCAATAATGTTAAAAGGAGATGGGTTCTCCTCTTATTGCCCCTTACCTAACATGAATTTCTCCTACACATGGGCTACTGTAACTAGCCTCTGAGTTAGCTTAGAAGGTAATTTGGGCTGATTTTGAATGTTTCAGGTTGTATTTGGATTGCTAATACCCTGAAGTGTAATATAAAGATGAGAGGTAATCGGATTAGATGATTTCCCTTCCTCTATATTCCTCTTCTTAGACCTTGTGTTGGCTGCTACACCTTGAGGAGGGGACTGATTTATTCCGCAAAAATCCTCATCTTGCCAATTTACAAGTGTTGTCTTGTTTGGAGGTGTTTCCTAGTTAGCTACTTCCTGCTGACTCCCTTCTTGGTTACTCTCTTGAGGAACACCCTCCGTAGTCACCATCAATGCCTGATTGAAAAAATCATTGAAGAATGTTTCCTGATTATGCGGTTGGATGCATGGGAAACACCATTCATATTATTGTGATGTGTTGTTTTGAGTTGGAACCAAGTCACTAGATGCTGAAACTCAATTAGGGTTATATGCTTGGAATGACCTAGCAGCTTCGGGTCATCCTTGGTTTTGGTTGAAAGCTTGAACATGGGGCCTGCTTGGAAGATATGGAGGTTTATTTGCTTGGAAATGAGGCTGATAAGGTCTCAAATTTTGATCTTATTGTCTCTTAAGAGTTACCAACTCATCTCCTAAGTTTTACAAGTCTTTCATAACCTCCTGCATTTCATTTGAATGTCTAGAAGAAGAAGTGTATGCTTCGTTTGAAATATGATTTGTTGGAGTAGGGATGGGGGCTATCGTAAGTGTTTGATTAGGATTAGGATTCCCCATATCTGGATAAATAGGCATAGGTGGCCTAGGTGCAAGTTTACTGGTTTGAATTAGGCTATTCTTAGCTCTAATGGCTATGGCATAGGCTTCTGGTAGGGTTATTCTCCCCATAGATTGTATCATAACCGATATTTAAGAATTTAGAGCTTTAATTAAAAAGAGAAATGCACCTTTAGCTATTGGTCTAACCACAATTGGGATCCTTTCCCATGTTCTTTAGAATCTAGAATTGAAGTTTATCATTTGCTCAGGTTGTCCCCTTTTGATCATAGTCATCTGATCTAAAAGAGATAAGTTTTCAGTCCTCTCCCCAAACTGGCCACAGAGAGCTATGCATAATTGATCCCAATTCTGAATTGATCTTTCGTTGAAGCCTGTAAGTCATTGTAATGCTTTTCCCTTAAAAGAGGAAGCTACTAGATTCACTGTAACATCCATCCTAGGAATTTCATGTATGACACATACATTTGTAATGTCTTAAATGTGATTGATGGGAGTTATATGATTTTCCAAAGTGAAGTATGTGATATTATTCAATGCTATGTTATCCAAAATTCACCCCTCAAGGTAATTTTGATAACATGCATCAAATTCTTTAGTCCCAAGCAATTATATTGATTCAAGGCAAAAAATCATGTTTCTGGGGTCCCCTCGGCTTCTTTCTAACTCTCCTGTCCAAGAGGAAAACCCAACAAGTTTTAAAAATGTGAAAAAGTTGCAGAAAACAAGCTTGGGCCAGGAAAAATCATGAAAAATGGCTAAGTCCTAGTCCTTGCAACAGTCGGGACATAAGGGACATATGGGCGCGAATCGGCCGAAAGGCCGCCAGGAAATCCACGGAGCAGTTGGGATGAAAGGACGAGCGGGACGCGAAAAGGTGAACCGGCTGAAAAGTGGAAAAAATCGACTAAGTGTTGTTTTCGCACAGTTGGGACAGTTGGGACAAAGGTACGCGAAAGACGCGGACCGGCCGGTTTGGCGCAAGTCAGTCCATTTCAGGCGGTTCAGAGAAATTTTTCCCAGGAAGTCCAGGACAGTTGGGACAAAAGTGCACAGAGGATGTGAACCGGCCAGTTCGGCTGAAACAGAGGACTTTCGTACTGGGACATCCGGGCCAAAAGAGCCGAGAGCGAATGGAATCTCGCCACGTGTCTTCACCGCAAAGAGGGACAAGGAAGCTCGAATCGGCCGAGGTAGGAGATTTTCATACTGGGACAGCTGGGACAAAAGTACACACAGGACGCGGGGGACGCGAAAAGCCGAAGCGGCCAAAGGCAAAGAAGAAAAGTCAACGTTTGACCCGTGAAACTTCAAACGGCCATAACTTTTGACTCCAAGCTCCGATTTTCACAAAATGAGACTTTCTGGAACAAGCACAACGTCCTCTACGCCACAAAAGCTGGATTTCTTATTTTTAATGAGGTTAGAAATATTTAATTAAGATAAACATATTCGGCTCCACTCAGTTAATGCTCATTCCCGTCAAATGACAGAAAACGCCTGCTAGATCCCAAATAGTTGCCCGCACTCAGAAGGCCATAACTTTTGCATTTCTCAACGAAATCACACAAAATTGGTACTGTTGGAATTTTGGCTCTGAGCTCAACACACAGCAATCAAGAAATTCCAGATTCGGTGATAAATCAATGGATATTTTTTATAAAACGAGGCCGAGTTCATAACAGTGTTTCATTTGGTGGTTGGGAGTGCAATTAAGAGGCATGGTCATCATTCTTTCTCTGCTGCAGCACCTGGGACAGTATGGGGATCCTTTTGAAAGTAATATATAATCATTTTACTCCATTTAATGCCTCTTACAGGTGGTTGAAGGACAGATTTCGGGATTTCCATTTTCCCTTCTCTTTTCCTTCTCATTTTTCTATAAATTGGAGTGTTGGGCTCATTAGATGGAGGGAGGTAGTTTTGTAGCAAATCTTTGCCAAAATTTCTTTGTGAAGCTAATGTGTTGCAGGCCCTTGTTGTGGACTCCTTGCATGGTGATCCAGGCCCTTATCTTGTAATAGATTGAACTGTGCATACCAGGAAGCAATAAAATACAAGTTTGTGGATGTATCTTCCCCTGCTGTGTTTTCTTGCATTCTTCTTGCCCCTTTAACCTTATTTACAAGAATATTGTGTCTATTATTATGTTCTTGCAGGGATTCATTATCATTATGTATGCTTGGAATATTGTTGTGAATGCATTTTGCTAGATTATGGAGAACTGTCATCACCTCTTCTAGTGTGCACTTTGCCTCTGTATTTCACACATTTGGAGACTACTCTCACACCCTCCTTTTCTGGTGTATCACTGCTTTAGTGTAGGCTTTCATTTTATGCATCATCTCTCCCTAGTCCCTTGGAAATTTAGATTAAAATAGTTAGTTTCCCCTGCATTAGAGTAGATTGTGGCAGGTAGTTTAGGAGCAAGGACCAGCTTTCTCTGGAGGTCTATCTCTAGTAGCAAGTCCCACAACTTGGAGATAGTACCCATGTTATCCAATCACACCGTGAGTACAAGTATATGCACTTGTATAAACACAAGGGTGCTGTGATTCGGTGATAACATGCTGCTATCGGGATTGGATTTTCTGCATTAAGGGTGAGTGGACTGTTGCTTGTGAAATTTGTATAGGGATTGGGTTTTGCCATTCTGATTGGTCAGACAACTCTAGTTGATTGGATAAAAGGCCTACCAGGTAGAGGTGTTGACAATGTCATGTTTGGTGGAGATGGAGACCTTTGATCTCTTCTTCCCCTTCTTGCTTTATCTAGGGATAAATGTAGATAGATAAATAGCCCCTCTTTTCTAGTTCTTGACCTTATTTGTATTATTCTCATGATTGATAAACTTAGGCTGCTGAAACCACTGGATTTGAGTGACAGAGTCACTAGATGTGTTTCTCCAAAGCCTCCAAATGCTGAAAATTTACCAAGAAACACACCCAATCTTGATAAAATGAAAATATTAACATCTGGCCCCACCGGGCGTGCCAGAACTGTTATGTCTGAAAAGTAGCACCCTAGGATTTACACATTACAAAACCCTACTTTTGACTAACATGGGATTGTGTCATGGTGTGGGACCCTTGCAATTGAGACAAACCTCTAGAGAAGGTTGGTTTCCAACCTATTATAGTGGTAACCTATTCCTAAACTACCAATTCCAAGGGTCCAGAGGAAGACAAATACATAAAAATGTAAATCCTAAACTAAAGGAGGTGATAACACCAAAACATGATTAGAGAGATTCCTAGTGAGTGAAATTGGATAAACTGAGGAAGGAGAGGACAGACAAAGTTTCATAGTCCCAAAACACATTTTTAACCTCGAATTTCATGGAACACAATAAATATAAGCCCTGAAAAGGAACACAATGTGCACAATATACCTACAAAATATAATAGAAGGCAAGAAATGCAATATAAATCAAGATAGGGAAAGAAGAGCCACAAAACACTAATTTTATTGCTTAAAATGATGCACATTCTTAACTTAAGAATGAGAGAATTAAGAACTTTGTATGCAATTTTAAATATGTGAATTAATTATTTAAGTTAAGGAGATTGTCGTAAGGGGCAAAGAGCCAACTTAAATGTTAAAACTGTAAGTTGAATGCAAAATGAATTTAAGATTCTGTAGGTGGAAAAATGATAAAATTATCCATGCATAATAAGGTTCTTATAATATTAATCGCTACTAATATGTAATCATGGTAATGATGTGTTGTGGGTTTGCTGATCCTTGAGTCCCTTTCTTGTGGTTGGGTCATTATTAGCATTCATTCAATGGGGAAAGTATGGCATCAACATGTATATGGTGTTGTCATGTGTCTATGTGAGTTGATGACTTATGTAAGTGTTTAATGCAATGTTGATTTTCTATACTTGGAGCACTTGGGGTGTTGTGTAGTGACCAATGTAAGTAAAAAAAAATTTATCATGGTATTTTTACCGTTGTGTTTGGGTGTGTAAAATGTGGGCATTACATTTGGTATTAGAGCGGAGGTTCATGCTCTCGAATCTCTAGTGAAGATTTGAGTTATGATGGAATTGCATGATGGTGGTGGACATTGGAAGAGTAATGTGATATAAGTGTGATGTGAACTATGTCATAATTATGAAATTGTGAATGCACGTGTTGTGTAATTCAGTTAGTGTGTATTTTTTTTTATCATGATTGATGTGCTTGTGATGATATTATTCACTCTCCTTGCATGGATTCTATAAAGAGTTAATGTGTGATGTACCACCTTATTGTGTGTGACAAAAGAATGTTTTTGTGGATGGTGAAGTGCTAGAGTATTTTGGAATTTTGTGATATAAAGGTGTATTGATGTATTACATGAAAAAATTGTTGTAAAGTGAATTGTATTTTATCATGATGTTGTCACCGTGTTGTGATGAATTGTGTGTGTCACCATGTTGTAATTGGAATTGACTAAATGTTGTAAGGTTAGATATTGTGTTCCTCATATGTATAATTCATGTAATATGTGATGGTTCATGTCATCATTTAGGGGCATATGGTGAGTGTATGCTCCCTAGTGTACAGTGATTTCACTTTGCATGCAAAATGTGTTAATGTGATGTATCATAACTCGCGAAAGTAATGATTTTGTTATACCCTGTATATATACCATGTGTAAGATGATATGGTTAATGTGTGTCAATCATCATTGTGTTAGTGTTGTAGTTATATGTTATGTTGTTGACCATACACTAATTGACCCTAAGAGATATCGGTAAAATGTGTATGTTTGGAGTGAGGAAATGTGTACCACTGACCAGTCACTTGAGATGAGTATGAGATAGGAAGTGGAGCATTACATATGCTGAAAACCCACTTTTTTCAATTTGGTATGTGTGGTACTTTCTCAATGGGTGTCATGCATATTGTATTTTGTGGACACCTTAGGATCAGTAGATGGTGACTTGTACTCTTTCCTCTCTCCCAATATTGTTGTCATATGGATTGAACCTATGTGATTTTGACTATGTTGAGCCTTGTCAAAAGTGGTTGTGAGATGATTCAGATAGAGATGATGACATTTGTATTGGTTGATATATTATTTTATGAGTCGAGGCTCGATGCTCCAAGTTCCAGCAACTCGTTGAGTACCACCCTTGGTGGTTGTATAAGGCCACATAGTTATCGTAATGTGTTATTACTATGCATGTATTTAATTCATAAATTGAACACTTTCCTTTTCTTGCTAGAACTAACAGTTTTTTTATTGATATGTTTTTATCTTTTGGGAATTTATTTGGTTGTTGCACTAACATTTGGATTTTTACACTAACAATGGTTAATTAGCCATTTACTTTTCTTAGTTTTAAATTACGTATCAAGTTTAAACATTTTATAGCCTAGCCCAAGGCTTGGGATTTTTGCCACTTGGCATTTGATATGGATTGTTATGCTGGTTCTAATGTCATAATGTGTTGGAATTGGGTCATGGGATTCACCATGGAGTGGTGGAACCTATGGACCTTCTTTTTTGTATGAGGGTACATGCCAAGGAGTTATAGATAAATAGTGGGTTGTTGAACCATGAGTTATTATGTCACTTTGGTAAGAGGTATCCAGACTCTATGCACCTAGGGCCATAGGGTGACCGGCCTCTTTTCGGGAGCGAAAAGAAAAATTTATCTTTATTTGATTACTTGAGGGAGGCATAAGAAACTTGAGGGAGACATAAGAGACTTGAGGGAGGCAAAAAAGACTTGAGAGAGACATAAGAGACTTGAGGGAAGAATAAGATACTTGAGGGAGACATAAGAGACTTGAGGGAGGCATACAATATTTCTGTTGGTGTGATTGATGCTTTGGGAGGTACATGGAGTTGTCCTATGATTCTGGGGAGGTATATGCAGTTGTTTTGTGATGCTTTAGGAGATATAATGAGATTGTTTCGCGATATCTTGTGATGTGTGGATTTGGTATAGTGAGTTATGTGTACTCCTATGAGTCTTATTAGACATATTTATGTTTGAGGCATGACACCCCCCTTTATTGGTATGGACTATTGTACATTGTCTTGGTAGTAAGTGGGTACATTCATGGTATTTGGTTCATGTTGTACTAGTTGTATTCATATCAATGTCATGATTCACTGTTTATTACTCACACTTGTGTGTGTTAGATCTATGCTTATGAAATAATTGTTGGAAATTCTTGGTTATGTTGACTACGTGTTTATCTTTCCATAGTGGAATTAGAGGTGTTGTGATGCAATACAGTCATTAAAGTATGTAGCGAGATGTCTTGTGAACCATTAGTGTTGCGTTGTTCCTGATGTAGTATTATGATGTAAGTTCTATTGGGCACCTACGAACATATGACAACTAAAATGATAAGAATTGAAATACTAAGAGTTTGAGATTAAGAAATACTTTAAAGGAAAATATTAAGTAATAAAGTAAAAGAGAACTACCAATCTTAACAGATCATTAAAATTTAAAATATTACCAAATTTGGTTTGCTTCCTTGTGGTCATGTTGTATGGGAGAAAAATGTTTGCTAAAAATTGCGTGTAATTATTAACTTTCTTGTCTACAAACCCTTTGTGATTTTTTTTAATGTCACATCGAGGATGATGCTCTTATAAGGGGAGGGAAATGTAGTGCCACAATTAACTTACAAAATAATAATAATATAAAAAAATGAATTGAATACATTAGGTGAAGGGTGATTTGTGGGGATGTGCAAGCAAGACCATTGTTAGTGTCAGGAGGTTGGCATGTGGAGGAATTATGGAAAGGTATGGGAATCCAAAGTGATTCACAGACCTATCATTTCCCTTGTCTAATAATGAAACACTTCATTAAGAATTAATCACGTAAAAGTAGGCCAACATTGAAAGTGTAGCAGTCTTTGGATAGTTGCAGTCAGGAAAGACATGATATAAGAGTTAACTAAGGTAGATGGTTTTAGTTATTTGAGTAGGGTATGCATATCCATAAAGGAATGAAGACCTATCAATTTCATTGCTTAATAATATATGTACTTTATTTGAGATCTTGACACAAAAAAACCCATGTTGAAGCCAAGAAAACGTTGCAAATTTAGAAGTAATCCATTAGTTCTAGCAATGAAAAACACTACAGGGGATCCATATTTTCCATGATCCCCATCTTCACAAATCCTTGATGAAGCATATCACATTTTCCCATTTCATTCAAAAACCTGAGGCACTCTAGAGCATATTCAGCTTTGTAAAAATTTTTTTTTTGAGAAAGGATACAATACAATACTATCAAGGCGATGGAATGATGATCCTGGGTTTGTGTATTATACACATTTACAATAGTCATAAATTTTTTAGAACCTTCATTGTGAGGTGTTTGAAAATGATGCCATTTCATTAGAGCAGGAAAGATTCCAAGAAATTTTATTATTGATGAAATCTATTCTTTTTCTTCTTGAATTGTAAATCAATTATTGAGAAGCCACGATGGATCAGAGATTTACCTTCAGTTTGAAGTGAATGAAGAAGAATCATGAGTAATTAGGTTTCCAACATGGGAATTTAAATTTTCCCTACATCCTACTAGCTTGTGTCTAAATAGGAGCTTTGGAACACCATAAGTACATCCATCAAAGCATAATGGAAATCTGATTTTTCTTACTTTGCCAGCTTCCTCCCAATCTACACCAATATGGGAGTGTTGAAAGATGTCTTAACTGTAAGGTCCAAAGTAGATATTCCTACAAAACGTGGATAGAATGCACTGCAGTTATAGCAAGATATGTACACATTGGGTTTATTGAAAAGGCCTTGGAACCTTTCAAGCAAATGCAAATCTAGGCTTCACAGCCTCTGGCAGTATCCTCCACCCTTTTCCAAAATGGAGGATTAAGAAGAGGGAATGAATATCTCTGAGTAGATTGTTAATGAAGCTTTAGGACTCTTAAAAAAAGGCTCCAAGATATGCGGCCTCATGGGATTCCATGATTATCCAATTTATGCAGAATGGGTTTATTAACGAGGCCCTAAAACTTTAAGTAAATTCCTTGGCGAGACATGGTGTATTGGAATGTGATGATTGTGGATCTTCCAGAAAAGGGACTAGTTGGCGATGCAGTGAAAGTATTTGAAGAAATGCCTATTCAAGATTTAGAACCAAATCCCTCAATTTTGACTGAATTTGTCCCTCCAGGCATGGTATCCTTACCTTTGTCTTTTATGATTTAGTTCTTCATTTGGAATTTAATCTAAAAAATAAACCATTAGAGAAATATACAATTGGGTATTTTAATTAGAATGTTAGTGAGAAACAATAAAACTCCATCTAGTTATATACATTCCTATTTACAATTTTGCCATCAACCATGTTGCAACCCAACCTTGTATGTGCTCATGTCCATTGGTATTGGCGAGAGCTAGATGATACATCAACTAAAACAACTATTTTTGTTTAACTTGCAATGTTAGAAAATCACAAATTTCACGAACTCACAAAACAATCTTCTATAACCCATAAAAGAGATATTAACTTCCGTTTGTGTTCCTTGTTATGTGGGGATTGTATCAAGCTTAGATTGAACTTGATTTACCTTTTGTGCTCTTTTTATGTGCCTTCTAGGAGACCTGTTACACCGTTTTACAGATTTAAGAAGATGGTAAAACTGAAAAGTTGGGTTTCATTTCGGCTCGTCATTTGAATCCTAAGAAATAAACTACCTTCCACCTTTGCAAACGTCTAGTATTATTACTATAAAACTCCGTGGAACATTTAGTTTGGGGAAAAAAAGTCTTATAGATAGTTTGGAAAGGGCATTTTGTAGGCCTCTGGTCACAGTTTTACTAGGTCAAACTTGACAAATTATGTGTTATCACCGAATCACAACACCCCTATGTTTATACAAGCATAGATACTTGAAATCACGGTGTGATTGGATAACATGGGTACTATCTCCAAGTTGTGGGACTTGCTACTTGAGATAGACCTCCAGAGAAAGCTGGTTCTTACTCCTAAACTACCTGCCACAATCTACTCTAATGCAGGGGAAACTAACTATTCTAATCTAAATTTCCAAGGGACCAGGGAGAGAGAATGCATAAAATGAAATCCTACACTAAAGCAGTGATACACTAGAAAAGGAGGGTGTGAGAGTAGTCTTCAAATGCGTGAGATACAGAAGCAAAGTGCACACTAGAAGGGGTGATGACAGTTCTCCACAATCTAGCAAAATGCATTCACAAAAATATCTCAAACATACACAATGATGATGGATCCCTGGAAGAGCATAATAATAGACACAATATTCTTGTAATCAAGTTTGAAGGGGCAAGAAAAATGCAAGAAAACACAGTAGGGGAAGATACATCCACAAACTTATATTTTATTGCTTTATGATATACACAGTTCAATCGGTTACAAGGTAAGGGCCTGGATCACCATGCAAGGAGTCCACAACAAGGGCCTGTAACACATTGGATTCACAAAGCAATTTTGGCAGAGCTTTGCTACAAAACTACCTCCCTTTACAATGAGCCCAACACTCCAATTTATAGAAAAATGAGAAGAGAGAGAGAAGGGAAAATGGAAATCCCGAAATCTGTCCTTCAACCACTTGCAAGAGGCATTAAATGGAGTAAAATGATTATATATTACTTGTAAAAGGCTCCCCATACTATCCCAGGTGCTGCAACAGAGAAAGAATGATGACCATGCCTCTTAATTGCACTCCCAACCACCAAATAAAACACTGTTATGAATCCAACCACGTTTTCTGAAAAATACCCATCAATATCTCACTGAATCCTGAATTTCTTGATTTCTATGCATCAGGCTCAGAGCCATGATTCCAACAGTACCAATTTTGTGTGATTTCATTGAGAAATGCAAAAGGCCTTCTGAGTGCGGGCAACTATTTTGGGCCTGGAAGGTGTTTTCTGTCATTTGACAGGAATGAGCATTAACTGACTAGAGCCGAATATGTTTCTCTAAATTAAATATTTCTAACCTCATTAAAAATAATAAATCCAGCTTTTGTGGCGTAGAGGACGTTGTGCTCATTCTAGAAATTCCAATTTTGTTAAAATCGAAGCTCAGAGTCAAAAGTTATGGCCATTTGAAGTTTCACGGGTTAAACGTTGACTTTTCTTCTTTGCCTTCAGCTGCTTCAGATTTTCGCGTCCCCCTCGTAATTTTGTTCCAATTGTCCCATGGACCACCTGGGACACATTCTCCCGCATCGGCCGGTTCGGGCTTCCTTGTCTCTCTTTGCGGCCTTTTCTCCTTTTCGCGTCCCACGTGTCCCTCACGTACCTTGCGCACTTTTGTCCCGGCTGTCCCAGACGAAAATCTCCGAACTGCCCAAAATGGACCGTCTTGCGGCAAATCGGCCGATTCGCGTCCTATGCGTACTTTTGTCTCGACTGTCCCAAAACCGCGTGAAACAAAAACTTGACTATTTTCCCTGCTTTCGGCCGATTTGGATTTTCACGTCCCTCGCGTCCCGACGTCCCGACTGTCCCGTGGACTGCCTGGGACAAAAATGTCTGACTTAGCCAATTTTCTTTGTTTTTTTGGCCCCAAGCTTGGTACGACGAACCTTAGTACGACCCGAACTGGTACGACCCGAACCCTTCAGACCTGAAATACTTTAAAATAGTCCTGCAACCTTATTTTTTGCATTTTTCACCTTTTTTATAACTCGTTGGGATTTCTTCTTGGATGGGAGGGTTAGAGAGAAGCCGAGGTGCCCCCAAAAACATGATTTCGGGCCTTGAATCAATCTACTTGCTCAGGACTGAATAATTTGATGCATGCTATCAAAATTACCTTGAGGGTGAATTTTGGATAACATTATGATCGGTGCCTTCAGAAAACCCATCGCCGTTTGAAACCAATTTGCGAGTTCTCAATATCATCAAATGTGATGAATTCTTCATATAAAAGGGAACATGTAGGAAATTTAACATTGGAAATTCATCCATTGAACATTAGTTGTGGACATGGTTTTATGAGCCCTCGAGCTAACTTTTGATCATTTGTAACTAGGCCAATTACGTTCGATGGCCTCATAAAACTGAGCACCATTTGTAAACTGTTCGCTAGTTCTAAATTCTGTTACTTCCTGTGAACTATTGGTGTATAGATGGACACATAGAAATTTACCTGTGTTGTGTTTTCTCATCGAAAGACAATGTTTGAAAATGGTTTCTTAGCCTCCGAGCTTGATTTGAACGTTTTTGAAAACTAGCAAGAAAATGTAAAAAGGAAGTTTTAGGATCCCCATCGGGTTACCTAACCACCGCAAAAACTTTTTGACAATTTTACACAACTATTTGGAACTCTATCGTGTGGCTTGTTGTGTGAAATTTCACTTTTTGGAAAATATTGTTTCTCTTTCCTTCCTTTCTCCTTCTCTCTCCTTAGTTATGAAATGATGTGAAATGAAATGAAATGAACACATGTCTCTAACCTTTTTCCTTTCAAATGTAAATTATTGTTATTATAAAGCAAATGGAAGAATAAATAACATTGATTATGCTAGATTTGGGTGGATGCCATGGTAGCGATTTACCGTTGATTTCATGCTCACATTTTTTTATAGGATACAAGTAAGATGGCGGAAGGTTGTGGGTCTGATTCATTGCATGTTGTTAGAATTAATGAATGTTAATAGAAGGAATTTTTTATGTATGGTTATGTTATAATAAAGTTTTTTTATTTGAAATTTTGTAATCTGTATGAAATGCTAGTTTTAGGGATGCCTTGGAAAATCTTCATTTAATCATAGGCACCACTTAAATTTAGATGTGTGTGTGTGTGTGTGTGTGTGTGTGTGTGTGTGTGTGTGTGTGTGTGTGTGTGTGTGTGTGTGTGTGTGTGTGTGTGTGTGTGTGTGTGTGTGTGTGTTAAATACATAATTAAAAATATTATAATGCATTTCTAGGTTCAATACATGATTAATTAATTAGTGCGTTGCATTCTTACTTTGTAATTATAATAAAGAGATCTAAACAAAACACTCAACCCTAGTTTAAGAATCACGTATAACTACCTTTCATGTGTGAATCCTTTTAGTTGTGAAAATTAAAACCTTAGAATAAACTTCAATCTCTACACTCTATGTCATTATTCTCGCATGATCTTTCTTAGCCCAGAAGAAATTGAAACCATAAAATGAACTTAAACTTTTTTTCTTGATGGAACCTCCTAGTTTAGGAAAACAAGACCCCTAGTTTTTGTTACCGTCAATGTTAGTATGTTTAGTATTATCTTCATGAACCCGACGATTAGGAACGACATGGTCAAACCATTTCTGGTGTAAGCAGAGCTAAGACCTCCTTAGGATCCTAGTGGACTACCAAGTCTTATAAAGTTATATTAGAAATTAAATTCATCACCCAATGAATTCCTTTTGGAATCCAGATGACACAAATGAATCTAGTGAAATAGTTTTGCTATGAATTAAACTCTTCTTAATGAAATATTTAGTTCCTCTCAGCTAAATGTGTTACCTTGGTTACTAACAACATAACACCTTGGTCTTTCATGAAGGTTATTTAGCATAAATATGTACTCTCACCTTAAACTCATATATAGTTGGGGTGTAGATCCTTAGGTGCAATTGAAATAAAACCAAACCTTAGTTGATTTGAAGGTTATCTTATGGGTAGAAAATTATAAGTAACTCTTTGTAAATGAAACTGATTATAAATACATTTTCCGTGATCTAAGAATGTTTATGGGGAAAGGGTATCTTGAATCTAAATCTCCATCAAATCCTAATAATTCTTTCTTGATATCACATCAGATTGAATTTTGTCATAAGGATAATTATTAAACATCATATAAACATTTGAGAAGCATATTCTTAACTTAAAATTAAGAACTTTGTATGCAATTTGAAATATGTCAATTAATTATGTAAGCTAAGGAGATTGTCGTAAGGGATAAAGAGCCAACTTAAATGGTCAAACTGTAAGTTGAATGTGAAATGAATTTAAGAATCTGTAGGTGGAAAAAAATTAAAAATATCCATGCATAATAATGTTCTTATAATGTTAATAGCAACTAAGATGTAATAATGGTAATGATGTGTTGTGGGTTTGCCAATCCTTGAGTCCCTTTCTTGTGGTTTGGTCATTGTTAGCATTCGTTCAATGGGGAAAGTGTGGCATCGAAATGTATATGGTGTTGTTATGTGTCTATGTGATTTGATGACTTATGTAATTCTCTTATGCAATGTTGAGTTTCTATACTTGGAGCACTTGGGGTGTTGTGTAGTGACCAATGTAAGTCAAAAAAATTTTTATCATGGTATTTTTACCATTTTATTTGGGTGTGTAAAATGTGGGCGTTACATGCAAAATCCATTATAGTATAAGCACAAGGCAAGAATCCTTCACAAAACACATAAATTTGAGGCCTGCAACTCACAAAAGTGTTGGAACAATTTTGGCAGAGCTTCTTTACAATTTCTAAAAATCTCACCTTTCGAATGAGGGGAATTTACATATATATATAAAAGGATCCACCAGCCAATATCCTTCATTAATTTCCTATACAGATGTATGGGTGACCATCACTCATTAATATGGTTGTTGAATTAAACTGTATGGTGTCATTAATGTCTAGCCGTATCTGTAACTCTTTGTTGTCACCCAATGAAAATGGGTAGGTGATGCACGACAAGGACGAAAGAATCGCCACTGATGAGAGGAAGGATTATCACATGATAAGAAGAAATGTTGTCACATGACAGGGTGAGGAGGTGACACACATCAAAAAAAGGAGTATCACGCAAGATAGGAAGTGACACTAACGTGCGACGAGAAAGTGGTAGCGATGAGGAAGGTGTGTTGTCACAAGTCAAGAAGCAATAGTTGACGCCTGACAAGGGAGGATGTTGACGCACGATGGGGAAAGATGCTGATGCGCGACGGGGAAAGACGTTGACGCATGAAAATCCATATATTTTACCAACTAACCATTAATGTAAATCCTTCTCCAAACCTTCACCGCGGCTCGCTAGCTCATCGCAACATTCCCTGTAAACTGTTTCCATTAACTATTAATGCCCTGACCTCTTGAAGGTTAATCCATTTTGCAAGGGATTGCAGAAAATGGATAACAACACTTCAATATTTGTGTAGTCAACCCTTCCTCTCCAAAAATGTAGCATGTGTAAACCAATTCTCTCACACTATTTTTTAACAATATTACATTATATATATATATATATATATATTATATATATATATATATATATATATATATATATTATATATGTCTATATATATATATATACATAGATACGTATATATATATATATATATACGTATTATATATATATGTATATATACATATATACGTATATATATATATATATACATATATATATACATATATATATCTATATATATATATATATGTACATATATATGTATATATATATATATGTATATACATATATACATATATACATAGATACATATATGTACGTGTACATAGATACATATATGTACGTGTACATAGATACATATATGTACGTGTACATAGATACATATCTATATACATATATACATATATATACATATATACACATATATACATATATATATATACATATATATATATCATATATAATATATATCATATATTCATATATATCATGTATAATATATATCATATATATCATGTATAATATATATCATATATATCATGTATACATATATATCATATATTCATGTATATCATATATTATATATCATGTATTTCATATATATCATATATAATATATATCATACATTCATATATATCATATATAATATATATCATATTCAAAGTATATACATACAACATTCTACCTGTTTTTACTAAAATAGGGAAAATACACATATGCCCA
Organism: Taxus chinensis; assembly: GCA_019776745.2. Taxonomy (NCBI): domain Eukaryota; kingdom Viridiplantae; phylum Streptophyta; class Pinopsida; order Cupressales; family Taxaceae; genus Taxus; species Taxus chinensis. Next base: position 674,150,862 of record CM034150.1, on the reverse strand, counting down.
TTTGGGCGAATGCTAAAATAATGAGGTAAAAAAATTACATTGCAAAACCCTAGGAAAGTGTGTAAATAGAACTAGATAAGAAAATAATAATGTGTGTCCTTCCATAAGCTTGAGATTGTCTCTCATGGCTTCCGCCTCCTCCAAAAATCTGCAAAACAAAAGAAGAAACAATAAGTCAAATGAAAGGAAAAAAGAGATTTTCATAAGCACATTTAGGGTTATATGGGAACCCAAATCCAAGGCCCCCAAATGAATCCATGTAATGGATGAGATTCATCCCTATATAAAGTAGGTGGGAAGTGGGTAAGAGAAATTTCAAATTAAATTTGCATGGGTAGACTTTATTTTGGGGTCACTTTAGTATGTGTTATTATTTCCTAACCTAAGTGCCTTGTTATAGACATTTTTATTTAATGCAATATTTGACCCCTTTTTGGGTATAATATAACTTTATTATTTAATTAAATAGACCACAATACGCTTGAGATTAATTGAGCAAGTTTAATTAAGGTGGAATTAAATTGTATTAAATAAAAATATAGGGGAGCCTAAATCTTGCTTTAGACTAACTAAATTTATTAAATGGTATTGAGAGATTTTATTATTTTATTTAAAGGGGATCTAAGGGGAAATTAATAATATTACTTTAATGAAATTTTAAAATGATAAAGTGTGATTATTAATTTTAACCTTGTGTTGCGAGTAGGTTTTACAAAAAAAAATTATTCCATAATTTTCTAGTTTGACCTAGGTTTGTCTTGGGTTTCGTGTAGATAAATTTGTGGGCGTAACATCCTGTGCTACAAACAAAATTTTAAAAAATTAATAATGTGCTTTCTGATTCTGACTTACAATATTTATTTATACGAATCCTTGTACAACCTATTTATGACAAGTGTTCTCTTTAAAACCTTTTCTTCCTTTGACCAAATGTGTCATACTATTAATTTTATCAAATATAAACTTCTCTCTATTGGTAAGATAAAGTATCAAGAAAAATCCTCCTCCTCTTCTCGTTTTCCAACCAAGAGGCCATTTAAACCTTCTACGTCAATGCATATCAACACTAAACTCATAGTCAACACTCTTACACCTTCTAAGGAGACATTGTCCCAACCACCACGGTGAATATTAACCTCTCTCCCTATGGCCCCACACCTCATCTTGAAACAATTCCACGATAGCAACCTTATCACCCTCCCATCACCACTAAAGTTAGACACATCATGACATAAAGGACGCAATTACAATGTAAACTTTTGTTGCAATTATCATCGTTGTGTAGCCCAATCTACTAATTGTTGTATGGAACTTCGGGAAATTATCCAAGATTTAATTGGCAATGACCAAATTGAATTCCCGAAACCTATTATCCCTCCTCCCACTAAGGACAAGGGTAAATTCAAACTTTTAAACAAATAATCCAACCAACGTGATAAAAAGGCTATGGACTCCTCTGCTAATCATACATACCATGCCACACCACCTTCCGATGTGGGAGCACGTGATTTCTTAGTCATTAGAACTGATACAACCCCCCTGTTATTTCTTTCTCTCATGTTGACTATCATGCTAGAATCACATGTGACCATTTATACATACAGGTCCTTATCGCCTCAACCCCCATCAACAACACTAAGGTTGACCTATCCTCTTATATTAGCACATGCTCCTTGTCTCTTTTAAGATCTGTTGGTTACCCTCCTTCGTAAATCAAATTTCTATTCAAATGGCCTTATGGTGTTGTTAAGATACCTGTCACAGTTTTTCCTCTCACTCTTCTCCTACCTTGTGTCGTTACTCAAGCCGTCCACCACTATGAATTACTTCTTAGTTTAAATTAGATCCATAAATCCCAAGCTATAGTCAACATCAACCACTTATGCCTTAATTTCATCTATGACAACCAAGTTGTCTCCATCGATGACATCCCTCATTCCCCTCCAGCATGCTCACACTTTCGTTCCACTTCTCCTGCACCACTTTCACTCCCTCACATAACTCCTTTGTTGTCACCACATGTGTGTCATATTCCCATTTCACCACATTGATTTTCCCCCACATGACCACTCGATTCTCTTATCCCTACAGATTGGTATAGGCATATTCCTAAACCTATTACCACCTCTCGCTGTAAATCACCACCCCAGTTTTATTCTTCCATCGACCACCATCCTCTTTATACATGACATATCATCGATATCCCTCACCTACACACTTTAAAATGCCCCGACGTTTGTATTATATATATCCCTCTCATGCATATCGACTTCATTTCATTGCACAATGTTTATCTCATGTACCACCATTATTAATGCATCCTTCTCCGTTGTCCTCCTCTCATGTACGGGTCGATGGACATCTATCCCTCGACCTTATTGGTTGATTCTTATTTCTTACCCAATTACAGGGACCTCTCCATTAGATACCCCCCCATCATCCTGCACTCTTGAATTGCTATCTCTCGCATCCATAAATTTTCATATCTTCACATGTCGACATTTTCATCACATATTATCACACCCTCGATACTTGACGACGTACCCTACTAATTCAGTTCACACCGGACTGTTGACGGATTACCATTACATTGAACCCCATACACTACAAAATAGGACCTATATATTTAAATTCTATAATCCTACATTATATCTTCATAGCACACACTACACTAGTCATCATTATATATGAGCCTAGTTTTGTATTCCATCCTCTCCTTCTACATTCACGCTAGGTCACGTAGTACATGAGTCAAGATTTTACCATCGCATATTCTACATGCACCTATCATCATATCTTCCACACTACATATAAATCCTACATCATCCTATACATACCTCATCTACTAGTCCTTTCTACCTCATCTATCTCATACACATTACATTAGTCATCATCATATATGAGTCTAGTTTTTTTTCATCCACACATCCTATACATTCTACAGAATACACTAGATTTTCTTATAGTTGGATCTAGTTTAATCTATCATACTTCAACATTCTCCTTCTACTTACGCATCTATTGCATTACATTCCATACCCACTATGAATTCTCCAGCACACATTCACATACCTTTGTCATCTATACTACATTATTCTATGCGTTGTTTTGGTATCTAAATTGATTTTCCTGTGAGGGATGAGCAACATCATGGAACTGGTAGTATGCTTAGAGACATAGGAATCATGATATGAGTCATTTTGTATACGAGGAGGGAATTCAGCTAACTCTTTGTCACTTAGGCATTGGAGAAATGGATAGCACCTCACTAAGGGCTTGATCTACCCTCACTACTTTAGGTTGTTCCTTCAACTAGGGTGAGAGGACCTGTTCTGTAACCTGTGTTGGTGAAGAACATCAAGAGATCCTTCTTTGCACAATCTTCATGAAAACCTTGAGAAAATACAACACAATATAACTCTCACGAGTTATCACACTAGAGAGTGGAGATGTTTCCTAGACAAGGTTCAGGTTACTAAAGACAATAATTGAAACCTGATTGTTCCTGCATACTTTGGCAATGGAATCAATTCATTTGTGGATACATAGTACAAATAGGGGTAGTTCATGCAGGATTCATTATTTGAAAATTTTTTGGTGGGAAGTTAAGTAAGATAAAGTTGATTGTACCAAATCTTTGAGAGTCTTTACAAAAATTGGAACAGTCACAGAAAAATGCTTTAGAAGAGCCAAAATATTCCTTCAACCAGAAGGTGTGTATCAATGGAGGCCCAGAGATGCATGGTTTCACACATTCTTCAAGAATTCAATACAAAGGATAGTGTTAAAGACTCAATTAAACGTTAGAAATCCCTGGTTCATCACACCAAAGATACACTCATAGGATTACAAACAATCTTTATCAACATAGTGAAAGTAAAGTGATTTTGAATTGTTTATTTTATTACCAGATGAAAGCTCTTATCATAATGAAATTGCAAATGCCACAATACTAACACATGGATGAGATCTTTTGTGACTCAGAGAGATTTTAACATAAGATTGCAACAAGAACAAGAAAAACTATTTGAAGACATTATGAAATAAAATAAAACACAATTATGCTCATGATCAACACAAAGTCATTCAAGGTTCATTAGATTCATCAGCAGGGGAAATTTTTCTCAACAATATCAGATATTTTCAATGGTTGTACACTTGTAACCACCTTGACATGATTGAATCCAAAAACACAGGAAAATAAACTGGTCTCTCAGACAGTCTCTCCAGAAAATGGTTTCTATTAAACTTTCTCAGAAAAGTTAACCCCGAACGATTTGCAAGAGTATTCTCATTGCATTTATACAATTTCAATCAGTCACTCATCCCAAATTTCCCCCAGAAGTCTAAATCTTCAAGAGAATATTCCTCTTTACAACATATTATTTAATCATTTTTATTCCCTTGAAAATATATTACTTTCTATTTCTAGGTGGATAAATCATGAACTGGTCACGTTTCTCAGTCTGTAAACTATGACTGGGATGCCATGTCATATTTTTTTGATGTCTTTTTAATCATTCTTTTATTCTTTCATGTAATTAATCCCCTTTTTAAAAATTCTCAGGTGGCTCCATATGGCTTGATCTGACAAGAATTCCTTTTTTAACTTGAGAATACACCTTGAGAAATGAGTGCCCTCAGATGGATACGTGCATTCATGCCTCTTAGAAATGAGTGTCCTCACATGGATTATACCACATACCTGTGCTACGACTCCGAGTTGGCCAAGTGTAAAGAAGATGCAATGGAAACCTCCACGTGTCTCCTTGGCGCAAATACAAAGGTGAAGTCCAGAGCTACGTTCCAAAACAAGTGTAGGACCTCCACATGTTTAGAACCCTAGAGAGTTACACTGATTGCTGAAAATTCAGAGTATGGGAAGGTCCAGCAGAACCTTCTACGTGTCTGTTCAGTGTAACTTCAAAAATGATGTCTAGATGCGGGAACTCAAATGAGCGTAGGCTCTCCACATGCCTTGGGCCCAAGAAAGTTGCCTCGGCCTCTTAAAAAGTCTTAGTAAAAATAGGAGCCAGCGGGAGCCTCCATGAGACTCTTTGGTAATATTTTGATATGGTGCCTAAAATTGGAGACCCCAAACAAGCACGGTCTCTCCATGTGTCTCATCCTAGAAAAGTTGTTGAAAAAGTTTAAGAACTAGTGGAAGGTGCCACGTGCCTAGGATTTGAGAAAGTTGCGTCGGATGCTTGAAAAGTTTAAGTATGAGAAGATATAGCAGAATCCTCCACGTGTCTCCTTGGCACAACTCTAAAGGTAAAACCCAGAGGTGGATCCTCAAATGAGCACAGGCTCTCCACGTGTCTATGGTATGACAAAGCTACACCGACCATTGAAAATTTTGAGCATGGGCAGAGCCAGAGTAAACGTCCACATGTCTCTTGGGTGCTCTTTCAAAAGTATAGTTCAGGGGCGGGTCCCTAAATAGGTGCGGACCCTCCATGTGTCCCAAACATAAGAAATTTACATCGGTCACTTGAAAAGTCTAAGTATAAAGAAGAGCCAATAGAAACCTCCACGAGTCTCCTTGGCGCAACTCTAAAGATGAAACCGAGAGGTGAATCCTCAAATGAGAGCATGCCCTCCACGTGGAAAATATGTTAGTTGAGGTGGGCCTACGGGGGCTTTGCATTTTATGCCACTTAAAGAAATTGAGCATTTTTGGACAATTTGGCCCACCCATCCACTTTTGATATAGTCTTTACACGTTAATTTTCTGGGCATCGATGGGGTTGCAGATTGCATTATGAATTTCATTCTTTTTCAAAACAAAGTTGAGAGTTTCAAAATTCTCTGGTGACCCACCTCCCCAATTTGAATTTTCAATGCCGACTCAAACATGTGACATTATTTGGTCCCCAGTGGAATCACGACTCATTTTAAAACTTTTCCCCTCTTCACAAAAAGGCCAAAATCTTCAAAATGCTCTGATGATCCGCCTCTACACTTTTGAATTTTCAAACTACCACTTGTCCTTTTGCGGGCCTTAGGCATTACTTTTATATTTTCATTCTTTTCACCCTAATACCTCAAAAAACAAAAAGGGCCCTCCTTTCCACAACCGCTTGATTTATGATAGGTGTACATCTTCGGGATCAAAGGAATAAATTTTCCTTGCCACTTCATATTGTTTAATAGCCAATTAGTAACTATCCGGGCCGTGGGACCAATTTGGCATTTTTTACAATTGTGAAAAAAGTGACAAGTTCATCAAATAGACCCGTCGTGCCGCATCTATATGGAAATGACCATGTAACCACGGATGTTGGGACATGATTTACAGAGGAGACACAGTCGTGGAAGACCCCCAACAACAATTTTTTTCCCCACAGACAGAAGACTGCAAATAAAACCAAGACTCAATGTGATCCATGACCTAAGGAAAGGATTGAAAATGGAAACCAAATGAAGCAGAAATCTTTCATGCATCTATACAGGGAGATAGAGAATACTTCAAACAATGCAAATTGAGAAATTTTGAACAATTAGGGAGAGATTAAATTAAGCACCAACATCAGCTCCAACTTGGGGATGGGCACTCCCTGCGAGTGCTGAAAGAACAACATAAGAGACCATGTGCCAAAAATCTATTGGGAAACAGAGTAAGGAACAAGCTTGCAAAGCAGAAAAATAATAACCAATCTTCCCAAGATCGAATCGAGAAACCAACAAGAACTGGTCACCAGGGACTAGGAGAAACTGAAACAGAAAAATACAAAAACAAAACAAAAACAACAGAATATACAATGTACAATGATGTGCACCTTGATTCTTAGAAATCAATCAAGGAAATGTTTCAAGTGTCTGACATTCTAAGTACAAACAAGCCAAGAAGTATTGATACTTTTTTAACAACTAGACATATGCTTATTTTTCTTCTCTATCAAAGTTGCTACCTAGCCATATTTTTCAAGGTTTACCTTTTGAACCTTTACCAGATCTAGAATAAAACCCATCAAACATCAGGGTCCAAGGAGAACCAACCTACTCAGGATACTTGCACTCATCAATTTTATGCTCCTTACAATCAGCATAGCCCACAAAGTTACCGACATTGACATCTGTGTATAATACTTCATAAGAAGCATTGTTAGTGTCCTCAATAATATGCAACATTTTATTCTCACCATACAACTTCACAAGATTCCCCTCAATTGGTATGGTTGCATATGACATGTCCATTTGTACACTTCCACCCACACTAGCTGACCATTTTCTAGACAATAACATCCCCCACTTCGCAGGACAGTCCATAATAACCACATTCATGGTTAAGCATTTTCCTAGAAAATTTGCCAATTATATTACTAATCCTTTGACATATCTAATTACTAGCACTTCTCTTGAATCCATAGCATTTAATTTCCCAAAATATGTTCTTACCTTGATATTTAACTCATTTATGACCTCAAGAGGCATTACATTACATGAAGCTCCTGAATCAAACATGCAGTTAGGTACCAACCTATCTTTAATAATCAAAGTGGTAAAAAATGGATCCACATTAAGCTGAGATTCAACCAGAGAATTTACCAAATATAACTCAGATGATTCACCCAGTTCCTCCAATGCTTGTGGTATTTCTAATTCTACAATAATAGGAGGAACCTCTACATTTTTCACACTCTTGCCTTGGGTTATATTTTCTTTCTTAAATCCCAAATAGTCAAATTCCCTTTTCCTATGCTTAGGGATCCTTAGTAATTCAACAACGGGAAAAGTGACCTTGATCTGACTCAAGATTTGGGCTATGTTACAAGGAATATATTTGGGTAGGACAATATTAGTCGGAAGATTCACAGTTTCATCTGACAGTATAGGAGTTTTCAGAGTCTAGGTATGGGCAGGAGCACAAGTGTTATTTGGGGTAATTAGGCCTTTCCCAGATGTATATTTCTTAGGGGTCTTCTTAGGGATATTGGTAAGGATTGGAATATTTGGCTTGGATTGTGGCCCTCCCCCTTTGACAACCGTACTTATGGTGTTATATTATTTCTCCTAAGAAACTACTGCATTCATCAACAGTTGCATGTCCTCTTCGGAAGGGACCCCTCCATCACAATTTTTAATCATCAAAGCCCTTAAGTATTCAAAATCATGATTAGGCAGATCAAATTCTTGCACCATATCAATTTCAAAAGTATTAATAGGAGGAAGAGGTAATACCCGGTGGACACAATCCTAGAAATCTTCAGCAATTTTTGTACTTATCAATTCAATTGAGGTTTCCCCCTGCTGTGAGTTCACAGGGCTCTCCATCATGCACACATCATTATATGTCTCATCATCATCACATTTCCTAAACTTCATGATCTACATCACATGGGGAGTTTGGTAAGAAACACCTATCACACCACTCGATAACACTTGCCTCCTCCACAGTAGCAACCCTAATAGTCAAAGGATTAGGAACCAATCTACTCTCCCTAGGTTGATGTTGTTTATTTCCTAATCCCATGAGTCCTTTCCCTTTTTCATCTAGTATGTGATCACCTCTAGGATGATTTCCAGATCTCTCCTGACCATGTGGCTTGTGCTGAACCTTGGAACTTTGTCCTATCTATTTTTCTACTCTGGCCAGTTTATAGGATATCTCTTTAACTGTTCTAGCCAAATTTTTTATAACCTTTTCTAGATCCATAGATTTTTTTATTGAGGCCTCTCTGGATTGATTAACTTGACACCCTCTCTCTTAGGGGGCTTTCAAGATACTTTTATGTTATTTTCTATTTGTAAGGCCATGGTGAAATCCTGCCGCAATGTTCCTGGGTTCTTATCTCTCAAGTAAAAAGCAACCTTTTTAATCAAAATCGTTAGAATATTTTATCAAACAGGACACATCACTTGGCCTTAGGATTATAGGTATCATATACAAGGTCTTATTGAACTGAGTATTAAAATCATTGATAGATTCATTTGGATTTTTCTTTATATTTTCAAATTCAGATAAAAGGAACCTAGGATCTATCTTATCCCCATATTGTGATCTAAAGGAACATTTCATCTCGATCCATGAATATATTGAATTATATAGTAAATCCTTGTACCATTCATGTATATCTTCCTCAAGAGTATGAATAAACAAATTTATATACATATCTTCAAACGCAATTTCAAAATATTCCATCATATTGAAAAAGCATTTTAAATGGTGGTCATCAGTGATGGCATTATTCCTTGAAATTTTGGCAACCTATTTCTGACATCTTGTGGCACCATATTAGGATATCCATCCATACCTCTGAAATCTATAGGTCCAAAAGTGTTGACAACAAAAGGAGGTCTAGGTGGAGGTTAAGCCATATTGCATTGAGGCAGTGAATTTACATGAGAAACAAAATGCTAGGGAACGAGGGGTCTTTAGAGCAAAAGAGTATAGCTTCAAAAATATATATTCTCTATTGACTCAACTTCATGGAAAATCCTATCAACCTTGAGAGAAACAAGGGAAAACTGAGAGGCACGTTTTTCAGACACAAATGATGGCCCCTCTCCAGTTGGAGAACTCAAATTTATATAAAAATTACTTGGTTCAGAATCACTTGAAGACATATGGTAATTTTCAACCACAGATTGATCACCTTTCAGAATTGATATCTCCTTTTTTTATTCTTGATTTCCAACAACTTTCTTGACTCATTTTCCTTTTGAATTTTCCTTTCCTAGTTCTGGAAATAACTTTCTAGTAGAGTCCCTAGTGAAGAAAGATCTTTTCCCTCTAGCTTTACACAGATTAATGATAAATTTCACTTGACACAGGTTAAGATATTAGTAATCATTGAAATTTCAATTCAACATGGAGTCACCACTAAGGATTTTCACCTTAGTTGTGCAGATGCACTATAAGTAACTTGTCAAGTGTCTATCAATGCTTAATTTCTGTAAAGCTTAATAGATCTGGCCTTTCTTTACCCACATTTATCACTATTGGTGCAAATTTAGTGCAATAACCACTAGAAAACTAGAAATACTACACAATGAACTTGTAATCTTGCACAAATCTTACAATTCTCAACAAAGGATGATGTTTAAACAATTTATTTGTACTTAAACCATGTAAGAAACATTACCGAGGTTGGTATATCTATGCATTTGTAAAAATATTCCACAGAAATGGTGCCACTTTGGTGTTGTTGCCACACAAATATGTCCCAAAGTTCAAATAATCCCCCGAAAATGCAAATAAGTTTCCGAAAATGGTGCCACTTCGGTGTTGTTGATGCAAAAATAGGTCCTGGAGTTCAAATAATCCCCGAAAACACAAATAATCCTTATAAATGGTGCCACTTCGGTGTTGGTATCCAAATTGATTCTTTTGTGAGGGTTGAGCAACATCACAGAACTTATAGGAAGCTTAGAGACAGATGAATCATGATATGAGTCATTTTGTAGCCAGGGAAAGAATTCAGTTGACTCTTTTTCACTCAGACATTGGAGAAATGGATAGCACCTCACTAAGGACTTGATCTACCCTCACTACTTTAGGTTTTCCCTTCAACCAGGGTGAGAGGACCTATTCTATAACCCGTTTTGGTGAAGGACATCAAGAGATCCTTATTTGCACAATCTTCATGATAACCTTGAGAAAATATGATCAATACAACACAATATAACTCTCACGAGTTGTCACACTAGAGAGTGGAGATGTTTCCTGGACAAGGTTCAGGTAACTTTAGACAATAATTGAAACCTTATTGTTTCTACATACTTTGGCAATGGAATCTATTCATTTTTGGATACACAGTATAAACAAGGGTAGTTCATGTAGGATTCATCATTTGAAAAGTTTTTGGTGGGAAGTTAAGAAAGATAAAGTTGATTGTATTAGATATTTAAGAGCCTTTACAAAAGTTGGACCACTCACATAAAAAATGCTTCAGAAGAGCCAAAATATTCCTTCAACTAGATGGTGTGTATCAATGGAGGCCCAGAGATGCAATGTTTCACACATTCTTCAAGAATTCAACACAAAGGCTCATGTTAAAGACTCAATTAAACGTTAGAAATCCCTGGTTCATCACGCCTAAGATACACTTATAGGCTTACAAACAATCTTAATCAACATAGTGAAAGTATAGTAATTTTTAAAAAAAAAATTCATTACCAGATGAAAGCTCTTCTCATAATGAAATTGCAAATGCCACAATACTAACACATGAATGAGATCATAAGATTGCAATAGGAACAAGAAAAACTATTTGAAAAAATTCTTAAATAAAAGCAAACAAAATTATTTTCATGATCATCACAAAGTCATACAAGGTTCATTAGATTCATCAGAAGAGGAAAGTTTCCTGAACATTTTCAGAGATTGTCGATGGTTGTACACTTGCAACCATATTGACATGATTGAATCCTAAAACACAAGAAAATAAACTGGTCTCATGGATACTTACACTTGTGCCTCTCATAAATGAGTGTCCTCACATGTATTATACCACACACCTGCACTGCGAGTACAAGTAGGCCAAGTGCAAAGAGGATCCAACGGAAACCTCCACATGTCTCCTTGGCACAACTGTAAAGGTGAAGACCAGAGGTAGGTTCCCAAATGAGCGCGGGTCCTCCAAGTGTTCAGAACCCTAGATATTTGTTCCAGTTGTTGAAAGGTCAATGTATGGGAAGGTCTAGCGGAAGCTTTCTTCGGCGTAGCTTCAAAGATGAAGTCTAGAGGCAAGACCTCAAATGAGCGCAAGCTCTCCACGTGCCCTGGGCCCAAGAAATTTTCCTCAGCCTCTGAAAAAGTCTCATTATAAAGAGGAGCCACTGGGAGCCTCCATGTGTCTCTTCGGCACACTTTCTATATGGTGCCCAAAATCGGAGACCCCAAACAAGCGCAGCCTCTCCACGTGTCTTAGCTTGGAAAAGTTGTTGAAAATTTTTAAGAACCAGTAGAAGGTGCCACGTGCCTAGGGTTTGAGAAAGTTCTTGAAAATTATAAGTATGAGAAGATCCAGTAGAAACCTCCACGTGTCTCTTTGGCGTAACTCCAAAGGTAAAACCCAGAGGTAGATCCTTAAATGAGAACATGCTCTCCACGTGTCTATGGTCTGACAAAGCTGCAACGGCCATTGAAAACTCTAAGTATGGGCAGAGGCAATGGAAAGCTCCACTTGTCTCTTCTGTGCTCTTTCAAAAGTAAAGTTCAGGGGAAAGTCCCCAACTAGGTGAGGGCCCTCCACGTGTCCCGGGTTTAAGAAAGTTACATTGGGCACTTGAAAAGTCCAAGTATAAAGAAAAGGCAGCAGAAACATCCATGTGTCTCCTTGGTGCAACTCAAAAGGTAAAACCGAGAGGTGAATCCTAAAATGAGCGTAAGCCCTCCACGTGGAAAATATCTTAGTTGGGGTGGGCCTACAGGGGCCTTTTGCATTTTAAGCCACTTAAAGAAATTGTGAATTTTTTGACAATTTGGCCTGCCCATCCACTTTTGATATAGGCTTTACACATGGCTCTCCTGGGCGTCGACGGGGCTGCGGCTTGCTTTTATGACTTTCATTATTTTTCAAAACAAAGTTGAGAGTATCAAAATGCTTTGGCGAACCCCCTCCCCACTTTGAATTTTCAATGCTAACTCAAACATGTGACATTATTTGGTACTCAGTGGAATCATGACTCATTTTACAACTTTTCTCCTTTTCACAAAAAGGCCAAAATCTTAAAAATGCTCTAATGATCTGCCTCTCTGCCTTTGACTTTTCAAACTGCCACATGTCCTTTTCCGGGCCTCAGGAATTCCTTTTATATTTTCATTCCTTTCACCCTAATGCCTCAAAAACCAAAAGGTTCCACCTTTCCGTAACTTCTTTATTTATGACAGGTGTACATCTTCGAGGTCAAAGTAAGAAATTTGCCTTGCCGCTTCATATTATTGAATAGCCAATTAGAAACTATCGGGGCCGTGAGACCAATTTGGAATTTTTAACAATTGTGACAAAAGTGACAAGTTCATCAAATAGACCCATCATGCTGCGTCCAATTATAAAATACCACGTATCCATGGATGTTGGGACAGGATTTATAGAGGAGACATAGTCATAGAAGATGCCCAACAACAAAAATTTTCCCTGCAAAGAGAAGACTACAAATAAAACTAAGAATCAATTTGATCCATGACCCAAGGAAAGGACTGATAATGGAAACCAAATTAAGGAGAAAGCTTTCACACATCCATACATGGAGACAGAGAAGACTTCAAACCATGTGGACTGAGAAATTTTGAACAAATAGGGAGAGATTAAATTGAGCACCAACACAATGTACTCACAACCCTATGACGCACTCTAGTTACTTGGTCCATACTTGACTGCCAATGGTTTACCAATCAAATGGACCTTACCTACATGTGACATGTCATAAAAATTTCATCAAATTAGTGACATACTCTCTAGGCTATATCATCACCCACACTCATCATCATATCATGTAGTGGTATACACCTTCGGTTAAATCACCACTCCCTTCACCCATTTTATAGTATCCTTTTACATCCAAATCATCACCTATTCTATCATCATTTTCTAACTAATTATATTACATCATCACTTTTGGTATTCATCCATTAGTGGTATATGCTTTAGGCTAAATCACCACCATCACCTTTTCATCACATAGTGGTGTATGCTTAGTGCTAAAATCACAACCTTCTGTTACACAACACCTAGTCATCTACGCTTCATACACCCTCATCACCCATCTCGTAGTGACATACGTTATAGGCTAGATCGTCTCCTTCCTATACCATCTTAGAGTGACACACGATTAGTGCTAAAATCATCACTCACATATTCAATAAGTCGTGGTATATGCTAAGGCTATAGGGTCCACGCACACCAATCTATATGACACTTTCCCATCCACTCCTTCTATAGTGATATACGTTTATGAATAAATCATCATTCTCTTGATTAAAAAAGTCATGATATATGCTTCAGCTATAGGATTCACACACATATTCTCCCTATGTCACATTTCATCGCCACTACACATACATACTCATCGCAGTGCGCTAGACACAACCAAGATTACTCGACCATTTCCTGATGATGCACTATCATTTACGATTCATTCTTAATTTCTGAGGGAGAAAACAAAATGAACCTCATTACATACAGTTCCATACACTCGAGGGGCACGTTTCTCCTATCATTCTATCTTGGATTCCATTCCATCCATCCATAGCATATTGCATTGTCTTGGTAGCATTTACTTTTTCTTCCCAGTGTTTTTCATGCTCATTCTATTACACATGTTAGATTTCTTTCCTATCTATCATTATTATACACACATGCGCATTCATGCCTTTTCTTAGTGTGATCATAGATATAGAACTCTACATGCAGCATGGATTCTCACCTTCTACCCTTAATATACTTGTCGTTGGGGTACCATACTCGTCTCATATAGGTTATATTGTTTCATTTTGTACTTAACATCTAATACTACTCACTTCTACAAGATTTGACATATTCATTTTCACTCTAACATGTTAATGGGTAATCCATGTGTAACACTTGTTTATTAGAAAAACATGTTTCCTTGACTACATGTTTGATTTTACTTGTCTATGTTGTTTGCCATTGTTTGCAGAATTTTCCCTTTGCTTTTTTGCACACTTTAATGTTGTTTGCGGCCATAATGGCCTTGCGTGTTTTGCGATATCATGAGTGATGTACCATATTTGAAACCCGCTTTGTGTTGTCTCCTTGTTTTCGTGCTTATTTACACTACTTTTCTTGTTTTTTTTTACATTGTATGTGTCTTATACACTTATTTACATGCATGTGTTTGGACTAACACTTATATTGGCTAGCCATCCCCTTGTTTGTGTGCATTTGTATCTACCAAGTGTTTTCCCTTTCCCCATGTAGGGCAGATTTCTAAAAGTCAGAGTGTCATTGGTCCTCTTTTAGGGCCGCATTCTCATTCAAGGGTAATCACATGTGCCCCCAAAGAGGGGGTGCATCATTGAGGGTTTGTACCAACAAAACGTATCTAAATTGGTTCATACACTGTGAATTCAGACCAGTCTAGAAACTCCAGACACAACGGCCTCAACAAGACATGGTATCCTTCAATATTTCTATGAAGCGGTCACATGCTCAGAGATTATAGTGGTTGGCCTCTCCAAACCTTTCCATCCTATAGTGTAGAATCACACAAAAAACCAGCGCAGTATAGAGATATCTTCAAAAAAATTCTGCAAAAGTAGTTAGAGTTGGAGGACAAAGAGAATTTCCTCCCTACACTTCTTCAACTAGGGTGGCATGAGATTGCATAAAAAAATTGTGACATTTCAGGATATCCTTCTACATCCTTTTTCTCAACATAGATTAGGTGCACATGTTCCAGTTTTCTATTTACACTTTCTACTATAGCATATTTTACACAATGTTTTTCTACATACATACATATTTGACTACTTGATCATTTTCTTCTTACAGGTCTGAAATATAAGAAACAAGTAGTAAAATTAGGCGCAACAACAATAAAACCAGGGAAAACGAAAAACACATCGTGACAGTACTTTTCATACTAATCATGTAAGTACACTACACACATGTGTTGCGCCCTAGGTTCACTCTCATCACTTTTATGCACATTTTTCATCTTTAGAATCCATGCTCCCCCAAATATTGATTTTAATCATTCGACGCTTAATTCTAGTCCATCGGAATGTCTTCATCTACAATATACATGGTAATCAGGTACACATCTCTATCTAATATATGTTACCGAGCTTCCCACTCACGAACATAAAGTGGGGGAAAATGTAGACACAAATATTACACAATAGAAAATATTTATCCCAGTCTTATACCACTATTTAAAAGGTTCTCAAGTGTACAAAGTACTACTAGACCTCACGTTTTGTCCACCTTTTTCTTATCTTTTATTTCATCTTTCTCTTGTGTTTCCTGATACCTATCAACCCATTTTATGATAGTTCTAAGTTTCTAGCTCTAAATCAGGGTGCCCCAGGCTATACTGGTATGCCCTGAGGTAACCAAGTTCCATACAGGGCACCCCGAGGCACCCTAGTCCCACCTAGGGTGCCTCGATCTATGCACAACCTATTTCACTCCTTTTTTGCATAGCTTCTAGATTTTGGTTATCCTTATCTTCTTCTCATTCAGCATTGTCAGGATTATTTATGAAATTAAACTTGAAAGACCTATAAATATATAGCTATAACACCATAATAAGGGTCCAAGGTCATTGCATCCTATCATTTCCATCGCTCCATCTAGGGATGCATCTATTACATCACTTCCATCCACATAATACCATACATTCAAGCTAGGAAGTCTACATCACATGCATTCTTAGAGTAGGATGGATTCTATTCATTCTATTATACTATCTACATCTTCTATAGCTACTGTAGCTTTCTATTTCACAAAGTGCGACTAGCACAAGAGCACTGATATCCAAATAACTCTCCTAGTAATTTGGAAAACTTGTATACATATTCTGGATCTGAACTCTTTATTGCAAGATTGTGAGTGCTTAAGTTTCCTTGGAAAATTCCCTTCTTTTCCTAACACTCCCTTTCATGCTTCCTCTTCTTCCCATCCTTTTGTTTTCCTTTTTGTTCCATCTTCCCCTTGCTCACATTCTCATTCTTCCTAAGAAGGTGTTCACCCTGCGCGCGTACTTTGCACTTGCTTCAATCAACTATCCCTGGCCCTTTCGTGTGCCCCACTTATTACCTTTTAATAGTTGTTCCTTGACCATGTGTTCTCCACTCAACAGTTTACCTCATTTCCCCATGCGTGTCACGCTCACCTTCCTTCTTCCTCCTTACCACACCATTTTCTTCTGCTTGCATAACTTTGTGCCCACCCTTGTACTTTTCTATGCCAAGTCATCCTCTTAAATGATTGAGCGTGCCACATGTAACCTATTAAAGTGCGCCAACAGCGTGCCAAAAATTCTATCCCAAGTCATCCTCTTACATGCTTGAGCATGCCACATGCAACCAGTTAAATTGCACCAATAGGGTGACGAAACCATGTAACAGATCAGTGAGTGAAACATGACAGAAACTACAAGAATAGTTGCATAGTTGGTCTCCTTTCAGCTAACTTGTGTGTGACACGTGTTTTTCATGTGCCAACGACTCTGAAAAACTTATGATAGCCGTATATTTTTCTACAAATATTTGATCGGCATGCTTCTGGAATTGTCAGATAGTTGCTGACATAGGCTATAGTGCTAGACATTCAAATTCAAATACTTGGCAGACTTGCTAGGTGAGAAATGGGATAACATATTTCTAAGGATTAATGAGCATATCTAATTGCTCTAACCACCTGATTCGATATGATTTTCCCTCCTTTCTTCTTCAACACTTCAAATAGACATAGGGAAGTGCATTTTGAATATTATAAGGTGGATTTGTAAGCATTGAATGATTCTTGTTGGTGGTTACATTTCAAATTCAGTTTTTCCCTCTTTTCTTCTCTTCTTATTCCATGGATTCATCTATAAATATAAGAGTTGGGCTCATTATTAATGTTGGACACTTTGAATCCTTACGCACCTTTGCTAAGGACTTCATATTTTTTGTATTTTGAGTTGTAGACCTCTAGATTTGGCTCTTGCATGTGGATATCAGCATCTTTCACCATTGTAATAGCTCTGTGCATTTCTAGAAGTAATAGAAAAATTGTTTTGTGAATATTTTCTAACCTAAAAAATGTTTGCATTCCTTCTTCTTGCCTTTTCTTTTGCATTGTGTGCCTGTTGTGTCATTTCACATCCCTTGCAACTCCTTATTTAGTTTTGTTCCATGAAACTGATGTAGTAAATAGGTTTTAAGTTGTGCTACATGTGCCTATCCTTTTTTCAATTATTCCCTTCATTTTGGCTTAGAACAGATAGTGTTAATCCCTATTTTCTTGTATTATCACCTTTTGTGTAGTTTTCTTCATGTTACCCTTCTATCCATGGTCCCTTGGAATTGCTATCTTAGCTTTCCCTTTCAGCACAAGGAGTAGCAGTAGCATTATAAATATATAGATGAAATGGCCTTCTTTGGAAATCCATCCCAAATGCACAAGGTTCCATGACTTGGAGATGCTTCTGGAATTGTCAGATAGTTGCTGACATAAGCTATAGTGCTAGACATTCAAATTCAAATACTTGGCAGACTTGCTAGGTGAGAAATGGGATAACATATTTCTAAGGATTAATGAGCATATCTAATTGCTCTAAACCACCTGATTTGATATGATTTTCCCTCCTTTCTTCTTCAACACTTCAAATAGACATAGGGAAGTGCATTTTGAATATTATAAGGTGGATTTGTAAGCATTGAATGATTCTTGTTGGTGGTTACATTTCAAATTCAGTTTTTCCCTCTTTCTTCTCTTCTTATTCCATGGATTCATCTATAAATATAAGAGTTTGGGCTCATTATTAATGTTGGACACTTTGAATCCTTACGCACCTTTGCTAAGGACTTCATATTTTTTGTATTTTGAGTTGTAGACCTCTAGATTTGGCTCTTGCATGTGGATATCAGCATCTTTCACCATTGTAATAGCTCTGTGCATTTCTAGAAGTAATAGAAAAATTGTTTTGTGAATATTTTCTAACCTAAAATGGTTGCATTCCTTCTTCTTGCCTTTTCTTTTGCATTGTGTGCCTGTTGTGTCATTTCACATCCCTTGCAACTCCTTATTTAGTTTGTTCCATGAAACTGATGTAGTAAATATGTTTTAAGTTGTGCTACATGTGCCTATCCTTTTTTCAATTATGTCCCTTCATTTTGGCTTAGAACAGATAGGGTTAATCCCTATTTTCTTGTATTATCACCTTTTGTGTAGTTTTTCTTTCATGTTACCCTTCGATCCATGGTCCCTTGGAATTGCTATCTTAGCTTTCCCTTTCAAGCACAAGGAGTAGCAGTAGCATTATAAATATATAGATGAAATGGCCTTCCTTTGGAAATCCATCCCAATGCACAAGGTTCCATGACTTGGAGATGCTTCTGGAATTTGTCAGATAGTTGCTGACATAGGCTATAGTGCTAGACATTCAAATTCAATACTTGGCAGACTTGCTAGGTGAGAAATGGGATAACATATTTCTAAGGATGAATGAGCATATCTAATTGCTCTAAACCACCTGATTTGATATGATTTTCCCTCTTTCTTCTTCAAACACTTCAAATAGACATAGGGAAGTGCATTTTGAATATTATAAGGTGGGATTTGTAAGCATTGAATGATTCTTGTTGGTGGTTACATTTCAAATTCAGTTTTTCCCTCTTTCTTCTCTTCTTATTCCATGGATTCATCTATAAATATAAGAGTTGGGCTCATTATTAATGTTGGACACTTTGAATCCTTACGCACCTTTGCTAAGGACTTCATATTTTTGTATTTTGAGTTGTAGACCTCTAGATTTGGCTCTTGCATGTGGGATATCAGCATCTTTCACCATGTAATAGCTCTGTGCATTTCTAGAAGTAATAGAAAAATTTTGTTTTGTGAATATTTTCTAACCTAAAAATGTTTGCATTCCTTCTTCTTGCCTTTTCTTTTGCATTGTGTGCCTGTTGTGTCATTTCCACATCCCTTGCAACTCCTTATTTAGTTTTGTTCCATGAAACTGATGTAGTAAATATGTTTTAAGTTGTGCTACATGTGCCTATCCTTTTTTCAATTATTTCCCTTCATTTTGGCTTAGAACAGATAGTGTTAATCCCTATTTTCTTGTATTATCACCTTTTTGTGTAGTTTTCTTTCATGTTACCCTTCTATCCATGGTCCCTTGGAATTGCTATCTTAGCTTTCCCTTTCAGCACAAGGAGTAGCAGTAGCATTATAAATATATAGATGAAATGGCCTTCTTTGGAAATCCATCCCAAATGCACAAGGTTCCATGACTTGGAGATGCTTCTGGAATTGTCAGATAGTTGCTGACATAAGCTATAGTGCTAGACATTCAAATTCAAATACTTGGCAGACTTGCTAGGTGAGAAATGGGGATAACCATATTTCTAAGGATTAATGAGCATATCTAATTGCTCTAACCACCTGATTTGATTATGATTTCCCTCCTTTCTTCTTCACACTTCAATCGACATAGGGAAGTGCATTTTGAATATTATAAGGTGGATTTGTAAGCATTGAATGATTCTTGTTGGTGGTTACATTTCAAATTCAGTTTTTCCCTCTTTCTTCTCTTCTTATTCCATGGATTCATCTATAAATATAAGAGTTGGGCTCATTATTAATGTTGGACACTTTGAATCCTTACGCACCTTTGCTAAGGACTTCATATTTTTTGTATTTTGAGTTGTAGACCTCTAGATTTGGCTCTTGCATGTGGATATCAGCATCTTTCACCATGTAATAGCTCTGTGCATTTCTAGAAGTAATAGAAAAATTGTTTTGTGAATATTTTCTAACCTAAAATGTTTGCATTCCTTCTTCTTGCCTTTTCTTTTGCATTGTGTGCCTGTTGTGTCATTTCACATCCCTTGCAACTCCTTATTTAGTTTTGTTCCATGAAACTGATGTAGTAAATATGTTTTAAGTTGTGCTACATGTGCCTATCCTTTTTTCAATTATTTCCCTTCATTTTGGCTTAGAACAGATAGTGTTAATCCCTATTTTCTTGTATTATCACCTTTTTGTGTAGTTTTCTTTCATGTTACCCTTCTATCCATGGTCCCTTGGAATTGCTATCTTAGCTTTCCCTTTCAGCACAAGGAGTAGCAGTAGCATTATAAATATATAGATGAAATGGCCTTCTTTGGAAATCCATCCCAAATGCACAAGGTTCCATGACTTGGAGATGCTTCTGGAATTGTCAGATAGTTGCTGACATAGGCTATAGTGCTAGACATTCAAATTCAAATACTTGGCAGACTTGCTAGGTGAGAAATGGGATAACATATTTCTAAGGATTAATGAGCATATCTAATTGCTCTAACCACCTGATTTGATATGATTTTCCCTCCTTTCTTCTTCAACACTTCAAATAGACATAGGGAAGTGCATTTTGAATATTATAAGGTGGATTTGTAAGCATTGAATGATTCTTGTTGGTGGTTACATTTCAAATTTGGATTTTCCCTCAATCTTCTCTTCTTACTTCAATGAATTCATCTATAAATGTAAGAGTCTAAGCTCATTATTAAGGTTGGGACATTTTTGAATCCCTTACGTACCTTTGCTAAGGACTTTGTATTTTGTGTATTTTGAGTCACATACCTCTATATCTAGTTTTTGCATGTGGATATCGGCTTATTTCACCATTGTAACAACTCCTGTGCATTTTTGGAAGTAATGGAAGCATCATTTTGTGGACTATTCTCTATCCTAAAAATGTTTGTATTCCTTATTTTTGCCTTTTCTTTTGCATTGAGTGCTTGATGTGTCATTTCTATGTCCCTTGCAGTTCCCTATTCTAGTCGTGTTCCATGAAATTGATATGGTAAATATGTTTTAAGTTGTGCTACATGTGCCTAGCCTTCTTTTCAGGCATTTCCCTTCATTTTCACTCAGAAAAAGATAGTGTTCATCCTTCTATTTTCTTGTTTCTATCTCCTTTTTAGTGTAGTTTTCCTTTCATGTTATCCTCCTTTCCCTAGTCCCTTGGAATTGTTATCTTAGCTTTCCCTTTAAGCACTAGGAGTATGCAGTAGCAATAGAAATAGATAGAAGAACCATGGCCTTCTTGTGGAGATCTGTCTCAAATGCGCGTAAGGTCCCACAACTTGGGGACGGTTCCATTGTTATCTCAAACGAATCAATTATGTCTAGATTTGAGACACGGGTGCAAGTTTGATGTCCCAGCACCACCCTTTTGGCACGACATATCACATAGTTTCAATAACTACATTACAACCCTCAAAATCAAGTGAAAATTACCAACACTTAGCATTAAATCCACCGGTTTGATAAATGATGGTCAGTCTGAAAGCTTCTATCTTCTATGTTGAAAGACGTCATCAACTAGAATAACCAACGACATACTAGTACACCTAATCGACTCCTATGACTCATGATGACACACAAAAAACCTGCTAATTTATGGTCTTCATGGTTTACGTTTAGATAGATAGGGTCAATTCTCCTATAATGTAGACCAGGGAACCCATTTTGCTTCAGATTCACCATCATTTCAAAATTCATTTGTCATAGATTTGTAAAGGAATCTATAAGAATTTTCCCTTCAGAAGGGGCCTTAAAATGAACCCTAGCTCCAAAAAAATCCCATGGTTCTAATAATTGGGTTCAAAATCTCTTATTATGAGCTGTTCTTGGATATGTCCTATTATTATATTCCCCTAATAGGTTAGGGTGCATAAGTTTACTATAGGTGACTAGTGAGAATGATATATTATTTAATATTTCTATAGTTCATTTACTAAGGTAACTTATGATTCCTCCTATGTATATGTGAACATTACAACCCTACAATAGACCATTTAGGTTTTATTTTTGTTAATCATCTACAACCTAATCTTTAGTCAGACCAAACTAAAGATCCCAATATAACATTTGATACCTATTCTCAAATATTATGCATATGGAACCTCAATATGCTATATTGTTTGATGTTGAACTAGATATTCCCATATTTATCTTATGGAGGGCCTGATGGTAAATGCAAAATTCTTTCTTTTTCATCAACCTCTCATGTTGACATATCACACACTATTATCTCCCACATGGACCTCACCTGAGGTCTTTACTCGGTGCTATCGAACTTCCCTATTGCTAGCTTTGGGGAACTAAGGTACATGACCATACTTAGTGTGAATAACACTAACATTAGCGCACCCTTACATGATATTCAAATGCATAGATAATATCAAACAATCATATCATGATGTGAGGGGGATTAGAATAAAAATATATACACAGAAACAAGTTATGATTCATAATCATTCAAGGTAACAGTTATAGACTATTCATCATTATGGGTTTACACCACTAGGGACATAGTTTAACCTGTAATTCATTGGCGTTAAATAGTATTGTAAGATTCAACAAGATAATTATTACATCCAATAATCAACTACCATAAGATGTAAAAACCAATCTTGAAGAAACTGACCTTAATGCATGTGAGAGTATATTGCCTAATGCATAGGTTATACCGATTCAAATTCTAACTAACTATCCTACTTAAAAGCTAGCAGTGGTTTCCATTATTGGAGGAGGTAAGTCCTTTGCATCGAGGTTGTCAGTGAACAAAAATTATATAGCAATAGATGGCATCTAAGGACTCTATTTGATTCAATGGAAGGGAAAATGATCCCATCTCTAATATTTATGATGATAGATCAAAATATTTTTAGTGTCAGTATGATCATTCACTTTCCATATGTCACTTCGACATTTCCTAAATTTCCCCCTTTTGTCCTTTTTTATAATTTTTTTACTTTATTCCATCTTGATTCCTTTCACACTCACACCTTGTGACTTGGGATATCTTAATTTATTGGAAATATCATCATTCAATGTACGCTTACTAGCTCCAAGCTAAATCACTATTCGTGCCCCTTATCTCTTCTAGTCTCCATTTACTTTTTTATTTGTATTTGTATCCATATAAATATCCAAAACCCTGCAAGGTAAATTGTATTAGATCATCATGGGGTCAACAATGACTTCCTAGGCCTAAACTAAATGCTATTTGTTGGTTCTTTGAAAAGTATATTTCTTCTCCGATGAGTATCCTTGGTTGAAATTTCATGAACATGGGCTTAAAATGTGTTTCAATTAAGGAGTGTGACTTCATACCTTCCCTAATTTGGAGGGTTAAGATATTCCCTTGGAAGTATGCGTCATTCTTTGGCCTCTCTTTGTGGCTTCATGCATTGTTATAATTTACTTTTGTATGATGAATGCCACCCTATCGAACCTCTTTAAAATCCGGTTTTGGTCTTTGAGCATCAATAATTCAAGGCTTGTGAGGACATGTGAACTTATCTCTCGCACTAGGCTTTGATTTCCTTCCCCCAACCATACCTATGACTCTAATTGGTCATATTTAGTCCTAATTTCATCATATCTTCTTTTCGAAAAGCATGAAATTATTGCTTGATCTCCCACTACCTCCTCTCTCAAGGGCCTTAGTTCTTGAAATGTACATACCCTTTGACCAACTGCACTATATTGGTAATGTCATATCCTAAACCTACCTCTTAATAATTCCTTGAGTGCATGGTGTCATCTACGGTAATGCATTCAATTATGCTTTAAATCTTTATGAGGTATTATTTGCATGTGAAGTTGGTAATGTCATATCCTGAATCTTTTCGTTTGTGGCACCTTAAGATCCTACATGGAGCCACAGTCACCTGTTCCTCCTTGATATTCTATTTACTTGTCAGTCAGCTTTAGTTGATGTCATGGGATTACTTGGTTTATTTGCTAATAATTGGCTTTTGGAAATGTACCAGTGGTTTCCTGGGATTTGTTTTTGGGTCACAGGAGTCTCCAGTGAAATCATCATAGATTGCTCCCAAAGTTAAGGTACTATCATGATCCTTTGATTTGCATGATTTATACCAATAAAGATCAATGCACGTGCTAAAATGTGTTTCATATCAAGTATGTTTATGGCATCTGACGAGATACCTTGATTGTTACTTCCAAGGTCAAGGGGGGAATTATATGGCTTCTCATTTCTCAGGAATAAGAGTTATGTGAATTTTGGAGGTATTTATGAGACCATTCTATCTCCTACTAACTGTGGAGGGATAAGGGGATCAATCTCCTCCAACACATCTTCAACAGACTTCAAAATGTGGTTTTTCCACCAACCCTTTAAGGGATGAATAGGACACTTGTTTCATGATCCACCTTTGGATGCTCTATCAAGGTGGACACATAACCTGGTTGGGACATGTAACATGTTGTTTCACATGTATTCTTCTATCCTAATGGCATCTATGCATGAGCCATTTTAGGTGCCTTATGGATAAGGTGACATTGGATCGGGTTCTGAGTTGGAAACTGCAAACACCACATGGTTTTGTGTGTATGCACCTTATGTGGAAGCCTTTCTCTCTTCTCTACTGGTTATGAACTTAAGTCCTCATTGCTAGGTGGATAGGATAGTTTTGATTCTCTTCTGATAGGGGAACCTTGTATTCAACCTTTCAATGATATTTCTCCTTCTGGAGGAGAGCGCTCCCTAGCTCTGGGACACTTTGTTAGTGTGTGATTCTTGTTGATAGAGGAGTTGTAGTTTTCCCTTGGGTTATAGGATTCCTTCGGAAGAAATTTTGGCATGTTGTCTCCACCATTTTTGGTGGAGGGCTTGTATAGTCTTGCATTTTAATCTTTTTTGTAATTATGTTAATACTTAAAGTTATTTCAAATCCCTGTAATTATTAGAAAAATCTTCCCTATGTAAAATTTTTTATTCTCTTCAAGTATTGAAAAGTTTGTATTTGGCTTAACTATTGTAAAATCTGACTTTAAGGCAAGTTTTGGAAATCTTGTTTTTTAAACCTTGTAAGAATTTGGAAGGAAATGACAGTTTGTAATTAATTAGAAAATCATTGTATATTTTGCCTTACTAGGCAGGTGGAAAGTTGTTGAAAATTACATAAAACATATTGTAAATTTAATAAATTATTTAAGGGAAAATGTTTTTGGTTGATCTGTGTGATGTTATGTCTTTTATTTACTTCCCTATTTTCAATCTTTTAAAGAAATTGTTTCTTTTACTTCATATGTTTCTTCTCTTTCGAAGTTAACCAGTTCAAATTCTTATATGCACCTTAAAAACAACCTGAAACCACTGTTGAAAAATATAGGTCTTGAAATGATAATGTTATTCGTATTAATCATGTTTTCTTTCCCTACACATTTGGAAAAACAAAGATTTAGGCTTATAAAATTGAGCATATATCATATATATACGTATATTAAAATATAGGAATGTATATAACTTATACTTTAATCTACATGATGATATAACCTTATTTGAATAAAGGGACAATATTGTATACAAGATTAAACCTAGGAATGCAAATGTGTGTGTGTGTGTGTGTGTGTGTGTGTGTGTGTGTGTGTGTGTGTTTTATCAAATATATATGTATAGAATACTTACTATTTTCAAAACAAAATAAATAAAAAAATTCTTTGCTTGAGAAATCCATATGGATTTGAGCTGCTGTAAAACAGTTAATAAAAAAAATTATGAAATCGGGGGTGCACGGCTTGGTAGACCCACCCCAAACCTGTAGCAAAAATTCCAAAAGTGGCTAGGCCGCTATCCTTACACACTTAGCCCAAATACGAGATCAATACACTCTGAATAACGTCGAACCAAAATAATAATTCTAGTATCTTACTAAATACATACTGATATTTTGATCCACTTTTGGATCTAGAACAATAAAAGAAATTGCATATATCTTCAGAGTAAATGCAAAAATCAACAAAATAAAACTACAGATGTATAAGATCATGGAAGATATTTAAAAAATGGTGAATTGATTCATGCAATGGGAGAGAAAATCCTCCCATTCCATTCCATGTAGCCTCTTCATCCACATAGTACTTCTCATCTCTTGCCTTTGCCTGCATTTTTGTCTTCCTATAGTTTGACCTGTGCAAATGGAGGCATTTAGGGTTAGAAATGAATCATATAGGAATGCATAAGGAAATTTAGGGCAATAAGAATGACCTAAGATCTAAGGGAGAGGATTGAATCAATCCTCCTCCCTTCATCCTCCCTTCATAATGGGTGAATAAATTTTAAGGCACTTTATAATGCTTGGGTAAATTTATTTAATGGAACCCATAAGAGATGTTCACGGGTGTGGGCATTCTATTGTTTTAGGATATTAAATTAATGTCTTTAATTTATGTATGTGTATGGGTGTTTTGATTTGTTCTAGTGGGAAATTAATGTATGAGGGGAGTTTTAATAAAAGGGTCTCAATTCATTGAGTTGTGGATGTTTAAGTGTATTAAGGGGAAAATTAATTAATAAAAGGGTTGAAAGGGGTATGTGAGTACTAAAAGGAATGGTGTAGGAATTATATTTTGTTAGGAATTTAATTATATGTGTTTAATGAAATTTAACAATTAATTTGAATAAATTTTAGAATGATTGGTTTTATTAATATTTATTAAGAAATATGATTTAGGTGTGATTTATTTAAATATTATTATTAACCATAGTGATACAAATGAAATGAAGTTAATTTGTGGATTAGTTAATAAATTAATTAGATTGGTTAATTAATTAAAATAATTAAAACTAAATTAATCCCGTGGGAGAATGATTGATTGACAAGTAAGTTTTTTTTTTAATCACAAATAAATTAATCTAGATTTAATTAAGGCATTTAATCCTTCAAAAAACCAAAATTCATAATTTTATATAGAAATATACACCCCAAAAAAAAAGCAAACTCATAATTTACTACCAGAAGCATTCTTATGTCGTAACTCCATCGACTCAATTGCAGAAACGAACAGGTAAACCTTTTTTCTTTGATGAAATGTTGAACTGAACCCAAACACTAAATCTCCTGTTGATCGATTTCATCATCATAAATCATCTAAGCACAAATCCTTCCACTTTTATCCCAAATCTATGAATTCTTATCGTTATTCCTGGTTTGCACTTTGGTGCCATCTTTCTGCAACATCATCTCATCATCATCACACTTCCTCAGTTTTTTGTATGAATCAGTCCTCCCCTTAACTCTTAAACTTCCTAATCCCATTTTCTTCATGTCAAACAGATACAAAAGTACAAGAGCTATTTAAACAAGTTCTGTATTAAAAAATGCTTCCCTATATTTTATTGCATTTCCCTTTGATTGAATGAATCTTACATACATAAATCAGAATAAGTACATAGTATGCAGGGCGGGATCGTCATTAGTCATAAGCAGGTAGGTATTCATAAGAAGGTAGGCCATCTCAATTATTCTCAAATAATGCATCAGAAATCTGTGGTACTCAGTGCAGCAACACCATAAATAATCTCCAACATAGAAGCCAATAATAGCCAGCATTTTTGTTTTTATTGGACTCTTTAGAAGGCGCAGAAAAACAGGTTTCGTGCTTTTCCAATATTATAATTAGAGTTTTATACGCATGCTCCATTAAATTAAAACAATAATTGTTTAAAACGAGCTTAAAATGTAGGACTTGTTTAAACCGATTTTAAAAATGAAATTAGCTAAAATGAAAGTGGGGTGGGGTGTACATTGACAACTGAATTAATTTTAATCTAAAACTAAAGGTCAACGGTTTGGTGAATGCGTTTTGCGGGAGGCGTCCAACATTATAATTACGCCGTGAGGTGTTCTTGTTATGGGCTGCGACCTGTTTTCCCTGACAGGTTTAGGGCATCGGACGGCTCTATTTCGGGGTCGTTGAAATCCAACGGCGGAGGAAACCCTGGATTTCATTCGTGTGGAGGAAGCGGGTTGTTGGAAGATTGCATGGGTCGTTAATGCCTGCTCTGCTTCGCCGGTTGTTCATCATTGCACTTCGTAGTCGGGGCCGGAATAGCTCAGGAATAAGCCACCTGTTCTTTGCCAATGGACGGATTATGTTGTGCATGCCAGAAATATGAGAGGGGGTGCTTCGTAGTTGGGGCCGGGATAGCTCTGGAATGAGCGCCTGTTCTTTGGCAATGGACGGATTATGTTGTGCGTGGCAGAAATATGAGAGGGCCTTTGCATGTGGAGAAGGTTTGGGTGCCTATAAATGCCTGCTTTGCCTGCTGTTTGCATTCCTGAGGGTATCTTTTCATGCTGGTTTAGATTCGTCCTGCAGTGTTCTGGTAAGTTGTCTCGGTTGTATCTTTTCGCTAACAACCAGTCAAAGCTGTGTTTCGCCTTTAACTTGCTTCCGAGGTCTTTCCCGTGGGTGGGTTCTTGCTTAAACAATGTATGGTGTGCTGTGCAGGTGGGTTTCGTGAGGGGCATATTCTCTGCAAGGTATTCGAAGGTATGAAATCTCTTTGATCACACCCTTTTACTCTGTTTTGAAACTCTGTTAAGACTGTTCTTTGATAATGAATAAGTGTATTATAGATTTTAGCAGAGTAGTACCCTGTTGTCTGCATGCTTGTTTGTTATCTAAATAACTTTCAAGTAAATTTTACCTTAAGCGTTTTATTAGTTTGAGCTGTATCTTCAAGTTTGAGCTCCCTTGCACACGAGTCAAAAAATTGTTTATGTCGGTTTGATGTTCCA
Source organism: Taxus chinensis (assembly GCA_019776745.2). Lineage (NCBI taxonomy): Eukaryota > Viridiplantae > Streptophyta > Pinopsida > Cupressales > Taxaceae > Taxus > Taxus chinensis. The sequence goes on along the minus strand of CM034150.1, from coordinate 674,121,635 downwards.
AGTAATAAAAATTGTCTTTAGAAAGTGAAATTGGGTTCTGAATGGAATAGTAAGCAATGCCTATTGGTGCTTCTGAATCAACAAAGTTTAGGATGATCCTTTGTGAAAGCTTCTGTGTAAAAGGTCCCAAAGTGAGCAATTTCGGTTGATTGGGTTTAACACAATTTACAAATTGCAGCTAAATTCTCCACCTTTGTGATTTTGGACTTAAATCTGTTAAGACTGTTCTTTGATACGAATTGTATTATAGAGTTCTCAGAGTAGTACCATTGTTGTTCTGCAACTTGTTTGTTTCTAAATAGTTTCAAGCAAAGGTTATGACCTTAAGCAGTTTTATGTGCTTAGGCTGTATGCTTCAGTTTGAGCTTTGCACACGAGTCAATAAAATTGTTTATGTCGAGCCTTTACATTTTCCATAATGAAAATTGTCTTTAGAAAGCTGAAATTTGGTTCTGAATGGAATCAGTTTAGAATACCCTTATAGACAGCATTCAACTTTACCAGGCCATTGACATTCTATTGTTTTCCACATTCCTCAGTAGGTTCTCTAACAATTTCTCTGGCATACTGAAATCCCTGTGGATTGTAGATACAAGTTGAAGTATCTTCTATAAAAACCTGATTTCATCTTGTGCGTTACTATCAAGTGAGAGCCTCCAGGGTAAAGCTTAATCGGAATGGTAGAGAATGCTCAATACAATGTAGTGACTTTTTTTGACTTGATACATTATATGATTTGTATTCATTGATTTTATCTGTTAAATGTAGATAATTTAAGGGCTTGAATCCTATTTTACGAAGTTAAAGGTGTATACATACTGACCTTTTGAAATACAGACACTAGCATAACAATGTCATGATCTGTTAAATCTTCCTTATCATAATTTCAATCTGAACAACAAAGATTTATGGTAATACTAAAGCTGATCCTGTATAAGAAGACATGGAGGACGAAAATTTCCAGCAATTGCAGTCGCAGTGTTGAGTGGACTGAATTCACCTTCAAGTTGTGATCTCTTGATAGTTTTAGCACTTTGGGTAAATTTTATCATGAAAATTAGGTCCACCATTTGTAATGTTGTTCCATGTTTTTGGTGTATTGAATTGTGAATTATCTCGGTCTACAAAAGTTACCACTTGTTTTGAATTTTACTGGCATCTTATGTTTACCTTGAATTGAGTGTATATAACTAAAATCTTACAAATTGCAGCTAATTACTCCACCTTTGTGATTTTGGACTTAACTGTCACTGCAATTATGTCCTATTTTATGGGACTTGTTAAGACTGTTCTTTGATCACGAATAAGTGACATTAAGGATTGTAGCAGAGTAGTACCCTGTTGTCTGCATGCAAACACCTGATGATTAATACTTAAAGTTATAGAAGAAATCTTCTGATCAGTGAGACCTAGATTAAACTTATTTAGATGAAAACTATCCATTTGGTTTCAGGTTTGAATCAGATGTTAACATGGAACCATAACCACACAAACAGACAGAAGTTACAGGAGGAGAAAAAGGAGATTGAGCATGGAACTGTATCTACAACTCTGAAAGAGGTATTGGTTTTTCTTTTGACGAAAAGGCCCAAGAAAACAAAAGACCTTGAAACAGTCAGCCATACAGACCAAGATTTGGATCATATGAAAGTACTAAAGATAGCCACAAATGATTTTCAGGTAATTGTTACAATCTTGCTAAATTGTAGACATCTGTTTTTTTTTTGTAAACTATTAGACTTGCTGAGAATATATCCTAAATATTAATTAAGAATATTTACTTGGTTGACGTGTGTATTAAATTTAGGAAAACAACTAGATGAATTATCCCCACTCGGTATATAAGATACCTTGAGAAAAGTCTTAGTAGACCTTGATTGAAACTGTTTTCCAGGATTATATACAGCAGGACCTTACCCTCTCCTGGGCTCAACATGTTGTGCATAGAATCTTAGTTAAAAAAAATAGCCAATTCTGAATCTATTTGAATAGGTGATCCAAGACCGGATTCAGATCCTTCTCTTCATTGAGGAGGTATTTTTCCTCTTTTTCATTCAAATCCTTTCTCCTGGTGCCAAGAAATAGTATGTTTTCAGAGCAAATAGTGCCGTGTTGTTTTTGTCAAAATGTATCTTTACATTCTTAATGTCTTTCAAAGCTTTAGACTAAGCAATCAGTTGGCTAACTTAAAAATTCTTAGGAAACATCTCCTTCTTACTAATCAGAGGAAGCTAAATAGTAGCATCTGCCCTGAATTTCATTGTTTGTCTCTTCTCTTTATTAGAAGATGACATTTACATTATGTCAGTTACTTCCAGGAGAGCTAGGGTCAGGCTTCTGGAGAGCTATGCTCAATGTTGTAGTGACTTTCTTTTTGAATGTTACATTGAACAGGATTGCTTCATCTGCCATTTTCAATCTGAACCTTAACTTTAAGGGACATTAACCTAGGATTTACTGAAGTGTAAAGGTAATACAACAGAACCTCTATGAAATACAGACACTAGCTGACAATTTCATGGATTGTTTCTTTTTCATTATAAATGTGACATTTCAAAATTATGATACAACAAAGGGATGTGTAGGAAATCATTATCTGTATAAAAAATGCGGGAGTAGCAATGGAATTCAAGTGGGTGAACTGAATTTTCTTCAAGTTGTGATAGCTCCTTGATAATTTTGAGCACTTTGGGTGTTCTGGGTTTATCCATGGTCAAAATGTAGCCCACCATTAAAGAAATATTGACAAACACATAACTAATTTCTGGTGTGCTTGCAACAGGACTTGATTGGAATTCATTCGCAACCATAACCATTCTGATTTAATCAACTCATCTTATGAAAGTTACCTAAAGAGAAAAATGGAGGTTAGTATAACTAAAATTTACAAATGTGAGCTAAATTACTACTGTTTTGCATTTGGACTTTTATCTCATCACTGCAATTAGGTGTACCTAAATTTTATGTGCATGTGTGCACATGGGTTGGATAGACACTTGTGTGTGTCCATGGATATTCGTACTTGTGTTTTTCCCCTTTATCATGTCAACACCTATCTATGCATTTCCTTGTGAGTATGTGTACCAAGCTGTTAGTTTACTAATTGCACCTTAATTGACCACACTATCGCGATTACTGATTGTGTATTTTGTTAACCAACTTTGACTTGATTAGCTGTAAAAAGTAGAGTTGCTATATGTCACTGTCTAGAGGAGAGACTCTGCCCAACTTCCTGCATACCTCATTCAAAGAAGTTTTTTCAAACGTCTTTTATTTGTTACCTTAAGGAGAGGGTATTGAACTTCATTTTTCAACAATTGTGCTTGGCCAATCATTCTATTGCAGTATATCTACTGTGGAGCTTGAGCCTAGATCCAGGTTGTGAACCCGGGAGTGGATCACTGCAACACAATGCTCTAACTTACGCACTAGAAAGGCATCAGCTTCAACTTCAATCCTGCATATCATTATTTTCTTTTATGTTGTTGGATAGTTTTCTTGATGCTTCTCGGTTAAGGGGCAGCTGTCCTTAAATTCTTCCGATTATCTAGCCAACTTATGATTGCTATCAGGGTTGCTTCGGTGGCCTTCCTCCATGTCCAAGGGTAGGGTCCCTAGCCAAAAAAATGCCTCCATTACCAATATTTACAAAAAGAACAAAACTTGTTAAAGATTCATATTACTTGTATTGCCACAGGATGTATTTGATGTTTCTATAACATTGTCTTTGTGTGAATTTATTTTTGAACTGTCCTAGATTTTGAAATTCAATCTTCTTGATCTGTGAGGATAAAGGTACTATGCGAGGAATTTTACCTTCAACAACGTACCTAAGGTTAGAAAGTCCTTGTCTAGAGTAACGAAACTCAATCAAAAAATCAGAATAACAAAGGGATTGAAAATTTGATAAGAAGTACAACCTGAGTACTTTGAACAACATCACTGTTAGGGAAGATTTGTTTGCTAATGCTTCCCAGTCAGATATTCGCTCAAATATTACTTCTGAGTTTAATTATTTTGAATATCGAGGTGGAGGGTTTCAGTGACTGCTTTACAATGGGTGTATATCAACAGTGAATAGCTAATCTTGGGAGCTTCCCATGGGGCTCGACAGGAATCACTTCATTCAATGAGGCCTCTGCAAATTCACAAGAGGAATTCAAACCAAGATTTGATAAGTGTAAAAAGGCTGTTAAACTCATGTAATTGGTCAACAATCCCTTAGGAATAATGTAGTGTACAGCTGATTTAGGGTTTAAGCAAGAGGTGGCGGTTTACAGTGCGGAAAATCCCTGCAGGTCAGGGGGTATAAAGCGTGCGGATTCAATATCCCTTTTTTAAAAGTTTTTTTGGCCAAACGGATGACATCCAGATTCTTTTGCAAAACCAGTGGAATTTTTAAGGCTACAGCTGTATAAATAAAAAAAATTTTGTGTTTATTCTTTGTCCACAATAAATGTACGATGTTTTTGGCTTGTGAGTTTTTTAGAGTTTGCGGATAAGTATGTTACTACATCTTCAGGTCAGGCGGTATAATACGTGTGAATACACTTTTTTAAAAGTTTTTTTGAAAACAGATGACATAAATTCTTTTCAAAACTGTGAATTTTTAAGGTTGCATCTGTTAAATATGTTTATTTTGTGTTTATTCTTTGTCTGTGTAAATGTACGATGTTTTTGGCTTGTGAGTTTTTTAAGTTTAGATAAGTATTTACTACAATGACTGACATTTGTATTTGTATTCGCTTGAAGTATAGATAAATTTTACTTTGTGAAAGAAAGAGTGTATCCTAGACCAAATACAGAAAACAGAATTTTTTTCTCTTTTCAAATTGTTTAGGTTAATTATTTTTTAGATATTTCTATTTTTTAAAAATCCTTGGAATAATGTTTTCAAATTTTATACTTGCTGGAAAAAGTATGTTCTATATTGTTTTTGCTTGAATTCTTTTTTATTCTGTCAAGAATAATAGTATGAATTTTGTAAAGATTATATACAGTGCCATGCCTTGTGGTTTTGTTAAATCTAGATGGACATGTAGGGGCATGTGCCCTGCCAAAGTCAGGAATTGGAGTGTGCTGAGAGATTCTATTTCTCTGGGAGGCCACTTCAATACGCCCCATGTAGGGCGTTAGACTGCGCTTTGGTAGGGCTATTTAAGCTTCCTGTCTTCAGTATTTTTAACCTCCTTTGCTTGCCATTACGGTACCTAACGTTTTCTTGTTTCCTCTTAGATTGCACTAATGAAAACATTAAGTCAAATTTGCATCCCCCCTATTGGTATTACTGTCACAACACCACAACTACGAAGGCATGAAGAATTTAAAAGAACTTAGTTTGTAGTAAATGTGTTCCATCCTAAACAATTGCGCCCTGAAAAACCACAGATTGCAGAAATTGTGAAGGCACGCCTTCACTTACCGGTGGAATCTGTCATCTATCTTTCAAAATTTCGGACGGTGGATTCATTATCGAAAGGCTTTGGGCTGGCGTACGACACAGCTACTGATGCAGAGAAGTATGAGCCCCCCTACAAATTGAAGAAGATGGGTGTCTTTGTTAAGAAGGAGAAAACAACATTTAAAAAAGATGACCATGCCAAGAAAATCCCCTATGTGCAGCAGAAAGCTTTTCAGAAAAAAAAATGATGTTACGCATTGGGCACATTCCTTTTTGACTTTGAAAATACTTGATATATATATCATGCTGTAATTAAAGCTTATGTTTTGCGTTGTAAATGCTATTTTTTTGCTTCATAATTACTTTATATAAATATCATACTCTAATTGTTGTTGGTTAGTTTTTTGGCAAGCTGGAAATACACAATGCAAACATTGTGCTATATGCATTTCTTCATAATCTGCTTACCTATAAAATATTTCAAATTTTAAGTGAAGTTTTCCAGCATAAATATATTGCTTTTTACATTTCTATTCCCATTCATATATAATAGATAAGTTTAGTTGTGATGATATAATTGAAAAAGTTAAGCTAGGAATTTCTATATGAGTGTTTTAAGCACTTACCAAGAGTCTATTTATAAAAACATTTTACACAAGATAGATTACAAATGGTTGTTATTAGGAAAGGAAATAAATTGTTAATTATCTACTATAAGAATTTTTGAAATATATATATTTGTTCAACAAGAGCATTGGGCAGCCTCTGGAAAACCAAATATGAGAACACAGATTTGCATTGTTCTATAGGACATTTTTTTTTCAACAAGAAATTAACTTCAAATTGATATACTGCATTCACATTGCCTCTTGCTCAAAAAATACTTCACCCAGACAAGCTTGCCTTCTTTTCAACCACAACATTTTGCATAGCACAGGGTTAGCATTCACATCTTTACAATGATATGTACATTGCTCGATATGTTTAGCATTTCATGTAGACCTCACATATCCTGTTGTTGAAGATGTACAAAATTTATACTCGAAAGCATTGGATGTTGAGGAATTGGACCTTAGCATTTCGATCAGAATCATATTATTGTTCGAATCCTTCCATCGATGAACGACACTCAGGATTGCAGAAAACATAAAAGAGAGACATATCATCTCCTCTTTTTATGTTGAGGTGCATCTCTAAAATATTGCTTCATGTCTTCAAAGGAAACAGTCTCAGCCCTAATCTAAGTCTTTGCATAGATGTCATTCAACAAGGTTTAATTTAAACAATTTGACAGGTCAGAATTTTCTGCTAATCAATAGCCTATATTGTTAATTAAATTATAAATAGCAATGTCTGCTCCATTTAGACTCAAAGCATAGGAAACAAAAATACAGCTTCAGATAAATGATCAAATAAAATTTGAGGACCGTTTAATTTGTTTATTAGTTATTACAGATTCAGATAATAACTGTGTAAGCACCACATTACAATCTATATCAACAGCCAAATGTGCTAATGCATAGAGTATATTTTGAGCCCTCAAGAGATATAATCTGAACTCTTAAATACTGCTGAAGAATAAATTAAACTAAACAACTTTACCAATGGATGAGATAAGATATATGTCTATCCCTGAGTGAACTCTCATCTACTGGATGTAGTAGTTAGATTTCAAACATATAACTTTAACATCAAGTAATGGTAATATTTTACATACTCAGTTGAATACATTGCCATACCAACCTGCATAAAAGCAATCAAAATAATTCTTTCTAACTAGAAGTTTCCTATTTTGGAAACTTGATAAGCTTCATTTTATAGTCACGATTGATGATGGGTTGAGAAGTTGCAGCCCGAAACCTCTCGTAATAACTCCAGAGGTGATCCCAAAGTCCATCTTTACTACAACGGCTTGACATATATTAGAAAAAACCACTACCGATTGTATACACACGTAATCCTGAAGTCCATCTCTGAGCATCCAGAAATAACCACAAAATGCTTAGGAATGTCAATGCTACAAAATTGGTTCTCATTCCAAAAAATAATCTAATGCTGAACATCTTGATCAATATAGGTCCCTACCCCTGTGCAATATTGATTACGAAACGACAATTCTCTCCAAAGACATAGCCTCAAGGATAAAATCTCTCCCCTGGAAGCTTATGTGCCCCTCAGTCAGCCTTTGTTCCTCGTAAGCAAATTAAGGATATCATTTGTGTAAGAAATCGTGCACTCTCTATACACACAGCAGAGATTGGGCATTTTCATGAAACTAGGCATCTTGAAAGCTTTTGATGGGTGCAACTGGGAATCATAAGAGAAAACTCTTATTGTGATTGCATCCATTCCCCATTGTTCTCTATTGTTCAGGATGGTAACTTCGGTTTTTCCCAGAGGACTCTGCCAAGGAGACCTTCTGAACTTGTATTTATTCATTATAACGGGAGAAATAGTATGCAGGGCTATTAAGCATAAAAAGAAATTTGGTGATGAGGGGTCAGGGAGGCAATCTGAAATGTCCATTTCTTTTTTCTCACAATATTTTGTAGAAGCTTTTTTCAAATTACTATGGACTCTGGAAGCCTAAAGGTGCTAAAATAATTTGTATTCAAAATCTTCCGTGGACATGGACAGTGTAGACTCTCCTACCTGGTTTAAAGCCCCCTTCCCCTTTAGGTGTTCTTATCTGATTGAATCCTAATGTTTAAGAACCTTAGAAATTGATTTAAAACTTTATAAATGGAAAGCTTTATGATGTCAATTATAAATTCCATTCCAATGATGGGTCAAGAAGCTGACCCTAATGTCCATCTCTTTTCTCTCTTACACAGTTTTTTTCCAGAAGCCTTTTAATAAACAGTATGGAGTGTGGAAGCCTAAAGTTGTTAACACTTTATAAAACTTAGTAATTTCTGTTCAAAACCCCTACAGCCATGGACAACTTAGTCGCTCGCTGATAGTTAAGTTAAAGCTCCCTTCTGCGTTAGGTTATTACATTTTGAATGGAAATATTTCTGAAATTCTACTTAAATCCTGATGAACAAGTCCTTGTAAACACATGAATTCATTATAGTATTCTATACAGGAAAGTTAGAGGAAAATAATCTATATGGCTCTTCAATTCTGAGAAACTTCATGTTTTTTAGTAAGATTTGGTATGGAAGTGTTTGGCGATAGGAAATTGTAGGCTTAAACATCTAAATGCTAAAGATGGAAAAGCTAGGCTAAAATTTTACTTATCTGCACATTTGGAATAGTGCAGATGCATTCCATATAGCTGGAGCGGATCTGCACTGCCACCACTCCATATGGTGCAAATATTTTACTGGATAGGTTTGTTCAAAATGTATACACAGGTATTCAATTCCAAGAACTAATGTGAAGATAGTAGGATTTGTCATGGAATATTAATCCATTGCCTGTGATGGACAGTAGAATTTGTAGGTTTTATCTTTACAATTGTTTGGGTAAAAGGCCGATGGATGAGCCCTTTCAAAGATTTAAATTTACTGTAGAACTCTGTAGAAGCAAAATACAGACTAAAATGCATTTATTGCAATAATCTTAGCAAAATAAATAAGATTTGGCCTGTAATTTATTTTATTACATGACTGAATGCAACTCTTAATAATTTTTGGCTCAAACCCTGACAAACAGGCTCTTCCAAACATACAAATCAGTTATAAAGCTTTATAGGTGGAGGATCTTGATGGAAATATTATACATAATTTAGATCCAGTTCTCAAATAAGGATACAATATTAGTTCTTCATTCTTTAGCAAGAAATCGTATGTGTTTAAGAAGTTTGACATGAAAAGGTGGTTAGTATAATCATTCACACATTTAACCCAGAAATTCTAATAGATACACATAGCTGGGCTGGGCATTTGCGAGAATCTTTACGAATTTAGTAAAATTTGGCAAGGCCTCTCAATGTTTTGGATATAGTCAATGGTAATATATCTGTAGATATATATTCTTAAGAGCTCTCGATAAATTTGTATGCACATTCAATGTGCCTTGAGAAATTCAATGTTATGAGCCACTGTGGGAAATTATGCTGATAATTATATCAATTCACACTTCCTTCTTGAAAGTTGAAGTGATTCCCCTTCAGTTGGAGGAAAATTGTTTCGGAGTATGATTTTATATTTTAAAATAAGGTAACTAGCAAGAGATTATACAGCTTATGGAAGGACTGTCCTCAAAGAAAGTGGCGTTACCCCATGGTGTAGGATGTTTGAGTTTCATTGCCCCCTTTGTTCATTGTTTCTGTACTCTTTAGCACAATTTGCAGTTATATGATAACTACCAAGATAATGTTGTATTGAGACAAACACGATATTTATCAGGAAGTGCCTGATTTCTTTCCAGACTCGCAAGTAATAAAATCAAAATTCTAAGCAGCAAAATAAACGCTCTAAGCAATTTGTGACTGATGTTAAATGTTGCAGGTTAGAGAAGATTCCCAACATACATAAAGGTGTACACAACTTAATTGAAGCCAATGTTCCATATAAATTAATAATCATTCCTGGTCATTGTACATTAAATTTTCTCAAGGGTTTGATGCAGGGTATTTATGGGGGTACAATGTCTAGCTTCTGAGCCAAGTATATGATAACTATCAGTATAATGTTTTATTGGAACAAGTACTAGATTTATTAGGAATAGCTTGATTTATTTCCAGGCTTTGAGTAATGAAAATAAAATTCTAAGCAACAAAATAAAAATAAAACTTATTAAGTAATTCGTGTCTATTATTGAAGGTTGTAGGTCAACAAAGATTCCCAACATACATAGAGGTGTATGCAACTTAATTGAAGTTGACATTCCAAATAACCAGTCCTGGAATTTGTACATAACTATAATTTGCATGGGAATCTGATTCGGGGTATTTATGGGGGCATTGTCTCTAGCTTTCTGAGATATGTTTGTCCTTTTTTAAATTCCAAACCGTGTGTAAGCTGAACTTGAAGAAATTTTTAAAGTATTCTTTATTGTTTAATTGCTTTCTTGTTTTATTTACAACTAGGTCTCATATACTTATCTTTATAACTATAAGGATACAAGGTTCTTTGTTTTGAATATCCAAGATACTAAGACATATTGTAACACTTCGATTCACAGTTTTATTGCAATTATGCACAGTACAATTTGGTACTAATATTATCTTTGTTATTTTATGATCTTGCTCCCAGACGTTAATATTTATGATCCTGTGACTATGTTATTTATCTCAACTACTATTGTGGAATTCTATCAATATCAACTAACTTACTTTAAATAGTAGAAATGATTGTGTTTCACTACAGTTAATGTCGTTAGAAATGGCTTAGTTACATTTGATGCCATTTATAAATGAAATCTTCATTGTGAAATGTACTCTTGACATAAAATGCATTTTGAAATGCCGCATACCTTGCATTGAGTGACAATCTTACTTGATTAATTTAATTGGGGAACTTGTAAATAAATTGCACTTAATAACATGAATCATCATCAGCTACTCTGCATGGATGTTTCTTTGACCATAACGACCTTAAGAATCCATCACAGCTTAATTCTTTTGTTAAAAAAGCACTAGGTGGGGGTACTAACAATATGGAAAATATGTACTATCGGAGGTGAAGTTTTATGTTTCATGATGGGGACCGTTGACATAAATTTGGATTTTAAATTCTTAAGTCAGTAATTTTTTTATTATTTGTAAAATACTGTTAAAACCAGCAGTGGTATTATTTGATTGGGGTTTGAATCCAAATATGAAATATAAATTTTGAATTGGAAGCACTACTGTGTTTATGCTATAGCATTAGTTGTACAAAAATATCAACTCCATTTTGTGTAAGGTTTGAGCATGACTTCTTTAAAACCCTTTGGATGCTATTGCTATCAGTATTTGCGTTCTAAATCATACCATCAATTCAATTTTTCAATTCGTACTCTATTCTTTCTGTTCTCTGAGATTCCATGTCTTATACTACTAGGTAAATTCCATTTTGGTTATATTATACTGCCGGTGTATATGGGTTGGTTTCCAAAAACAAGGTATGGCAGTTAAAATTTATATGAAACGGCATGTATCTGGTCTTTCTTTTGAGCATGGCCTGCATTCAAATTGAAAATCGTTGCACACACATTTTTTAGTGAAAATGTTATTCTAACAATTAAAAGTTTAGTATAATTTTCTGGCATAACAAATCTATTCCAACAAATGCATTAAAGGATTTTACTTACCTAAATGTTTTATAGCCAACTTACTATCCTCATTAGAAACCAAAGACAACTTACTATCCCTTTGTTATTATAATTTATTCTTTTATTCTTACTGTTATATTCATTATCTTATTTTTAGAATTCGCCCGCAATTCAATAACGTACTTACAAGTTAAAGTTTATTGCAAAACCTCGACTTCTTGCTTGCGATGCATGTTTTTTCCTTGTGCCATGCTGGATTTGTATACGTATAGCTAATTCTGTTTTAATTTAAAAAAGGAATCCTGAAAGTTTTATTTCTGCATTTTTAAAGTTCAAGGCACAAATAACTCGTCTAATATTTAGCAAGTTTTGCTCGCAGAAACAATTGTTGCGTACGCTGTTTCATTGACGACAGCAATTGCTACAAAAGTAATTGAAGTGGATCTATTGCGGCATTGTCCTAGATTGAGGTGATTTAAATTTTTTGAGCATTTATAACTACATCGACCTGTGCGCTATATCGTCCACATTGTTCCCTGCCTCAATACATATAATGTAACTCAAACTTTGCAAAGCCTGAAGAAACAACATTAACGACTTATGTTAATTGCATTTGTTGGTTGCAGTGCTTGCATAATACATCTTTGATTGAGCCAAACGCTCCTGCATTTATTCTCAAATCGCTTGCGCTTCGCAAAAAGGTAACTTTCTGAGGTTATGAAACGTCACACCATCTTCTAAGGTCATTAAAGGTAGTTTATGTTTTCATCCCATTCTGTCGCTGAATTACAACGAGCCCCCATATTTCAAATTGCTAGGAAAGCTCAAACTTGCATTTAACAAAATAGAACTTCTCTTTTCTTTTCCATATGTATTCCATTAATGTCCATTACATAACTATAGTGAAGATAAAAGTAAAAAATATGTACAGAATAATACTAATATGCCCATTGATTAAAATTAAATACTCTAGACAAATAAACTAAAAAGCCATATGACAACATAAAAAAAAGGGACTAAGAATAAATCAACAAATTTTCGAACAGGATTGCAACATTTCCGAAAAGCTAAATAGTCTTACACATAATGGAGATAAACTTGACTGAAGGAGGTGTGCTGAGTATCATTAAAGAATCCCCCCATAACGGCTTGACACTACAACTACTGAACTTGTCACCATTGCGTTCATCGTTCAACTCTGCAATTCAACACCGAGTGGACCTGTCAGACGGAAATCATATTCAACCTGCCCTGCTTCCCTCTAAGTTTGCAGGCCATGTACTCGACAAAATATTGCAGGAAGGGTCCATTGTGCTGCTCCGAAAATATGTCTGCAGAAATTATAATAAAGATCTGTAAGTTGCATCTACGTCATTGTTTGAGTTTTGTAAAGTCTTATTTTCTGATTTTATAATGTTGACTATTCTTTCCTTGTGTTATAGGACGGTTCTTATTACTGACATGGACAATATTGTCTCCACCTGGCCAAGGCAAGGAACACCTGTTCCCGTCCCTGAACATATTTTACGAGGGAAAGAAACAGTATGCGAGTCAACGCCCCCCGCACACACTCAGCTGTCTCCAAACACACCCACCTGCGATAGATACACTACTGCAAACAGTGAAAACAATTGCACAGACATTTCTGGTTTGACTTTAACGTCAAGGATATGGACTATAGAAGGCAGGGCTCTTGCTAAAACAACTCTCAGAGAGTACCGAAATACAAAGGGCAGTGGCGTCATCTTCGCCTTTGATTTTGTGGACAAAAAAGGTGCAGAAATAAGAATCACTTCTTTCAATGATGTTGCAAAAAAAATTCTATGCACAAATAGAAAATGCAGGACTATACAGTATATCTAATGGCAGAGTGGGTAAAGCAAATCGTTCTTACAACCATTTAAATAACGAATTAGAAATTTTCTTGCTTCCCTCGTCTACTGTCACTCCTGCAATTGAACTACAAAACGATGTTCCCCTCCATCACTTCCACTTCAAAGAAATAAAAGATATACCGTCCATGCCTGCACGCTCAATGGTGGACTTAATTGGTGTTGTGATGGCCATTTCTCCTTGCTCGACCATTCGTCGCAGAGACAATTCTGAGGCTATAAGGAGAACACTATTAATGCGAGATATGTCCGGCTTCAGTATCTCCGTAACCTTATGGGGCCAACATTTACATGATCTTTGCGAAGAGTTGTCAGAGATACTCTCAGTTCCAGATTTTCCAATCTTGGCAATAAAATATGGCCGTGTTTCAAATTTCAATGGCACAATTGTTGACACCATTTCCGCTTCAAAATGCTACGTCAACCCTCCGATTTCCGAAACACAAGCTCTCCGCGATTGGATATCATCGCCAAATTCACATGTTCCGTGCCCATCTGTCACCAGCAAAGATGGGCCTCCACAATCTATGGTTGCCAATGCTACTTTGTTACAAATTTTAGAGATGGGAAATCTCGAAACGAATGAGTGGGTAACTGTTGAAGCTGAAGTATCGAACATCAACATGGATAATTTCTTCTACATGGCTTGCCCAAGAACAGTCAATGACAAACAATGCAGAAAAAAGGTTCAGGAACAAATTGGTGGTAAATGGTTTTGCAAAAAATGCAATATTCATGTTCAAAACTGTAATTACAAGTACGCTCTGCGTATGGATTTGAAAGATGCTACAGGGGAGCTGAAAGGGGTTACTGCTTTTGATGACACTGCAGAAATGATAATGGGAATTTCAGCCGCAGACTTGCAATTTCTTTGCATTGATAATGATGCCACACAGGAGATTTTTGATCATGTCATTGGACATGCTTTCCTCTTCACTCTTTCTCTTAAAAAGCAAACATACAATGGAACAACCCAATTAAAATGTGTTATTCTTAAGTCAAAGACAACATGACATATACTGCGAATTCCACCATATGGGTGTTCTACATTTTGTTAATGCACAGATCCTCCCTCCACAACTACGCTCTTTTTGCATTCCTTTTTTCCCATAGTACCTTTTCCAAGTTCAGGTTTTTAAAAAGAATATTGTAACTTCCTTACTATATGTATTCCAACAATACAAAAAAACAAATAGTATTTTCATAAATCAACTACAGTCATCCACTAAGTTTTTATTCCTCTGCAATATTTGTCATATCTCCCTCTTATATGGTTATGAAAGAAATTATTTCATGTTGCTCTTGTCCAAAATCAATCGTTTGTTATCATTACCCATGTGTACAATTGCATTTGTTACTATCTTCTCGACCAAAATTTAATGTTTGCACGTTATCATGCATGAACATCTATATTTACGTTTCTGTAATTACTTATACACTAATTACTTTTTGCTCATCAAATTTCTTGCAGAAAACTCCAACATTCAATTTTGTAACGTTCAAATGTCTCCTCCTCAAACAAGGGAACGTAAACGAGCGTATTATGCGAAAAACAGGCTACACATCACTGAGCAGCAACGTCGTAGATACCACGCTCGCAGGCTGGCGAGCACACCTCAAACCTCGCTTCATCCGCAACAACCACAGATTCAAGCAACCCCGCCAAGTATTTCTGCTTCCACCTCCTTTTCCAGCCCACCTTGCCCCAATCTGCAGTGCATAAATGATTTGCCCAGCAGTTGTAGTTCCCATACACATTCTTCCCCATGTTACACCTCCACTTCCACTTCAGCCACCAACATTTATGCATATACTCCCTGGCCTTCTACCACACCCAAAATACCATTGACACTTCCTTCCTTTAAGCAAGCACAACAATCCTTCCGTAAAAGAATAGATACCTTTGCAAATATGAATACTTGCTCTATCTGTATGGAAAGCTACCCAGGAATCACCGGGAAAATGAGAGACCAGAAATACGTATGCAATAGATGCTTCGCTGAGAAAAATGGTCATCGCTTCTCTACATCGAACAACATGAATCCAGGCCATCAACCTGCAATTCTTAAATGCCTTACACAAGTTGAGGAAATGCTTATTGCAAGAGTCAATCCAATCTTACAAGTTAGCCAAGTTCGTGGGGGACAATACAAATACACTGGCCACACTATCAGTTTCCCACAAAATATTGAATCTATTGTTAAATACCTTCCGCGGCGTCTAGGCGAAGTGGACATCTTGCTTTTACAAAGAAAAGGACATAACCAAACAAAGTATGATTTCTATGTCAGCAGATCACGTGTTTGGGATGCTCTCCAGTTCAAAATTGCAAACGACCCTTACTACAAAGATGTTCTGATCGACTACGAAGCCTTGTCCTCTTTGCCGATTGAACAAACCAATGTTTCTTCCATCTTGCAAACAATTGAAATAAATTATCCCCCCCCCTCAAGAGGAAATTCCCCTTGTATCTGATCTAGAAGAATTTACATCTCCCAATAGTCAATCCCTTCCATCATCCTTTGTCCCAGTTTTCCCTAATTCAGGTACTGAAGAGGAAGAAATTCAACGGTTCTTGATTGGTTCAACAAATGGCTCGCCCTTATCATTACCTTGGCCTGAAATTGGCCTTTCCCCAATCAATGAATACAACACAGAAGGCTTGTTTTCCATGGCTTTCCCGACCTTGTTTCCCACAGGTTCAGCCATGTTTAAACAACCTCGCATGAAGGAGGTCCAACTTCATGAATATGCACTGCACCTACTCCGTTACTTTGACAACCGCTTCGGAGCACACCCCAGGTTCAGGTACTTTTTTCTCAACCTCATCATGCGGCATCGTAGCCAAGCAACAGCTTCTGTCTTCATGAGACAAGATATCCTTCAAAACATTCCAACATCTATAAGTGACTTGCGACAACGCCTTCAAGCTAATCCAAATGATGCACTCCCACAAAATCTCATGCGTTTTGGCGCGTCGCTTCGCGGAACTAGGTCTTTCTGGTTGAAAAGCAGAGGTGAACTTTCTGATATGGTTGAACAACTAGCAACACCGACTTTGTTCTTCACTTTAAGTGCTGCTGACACCAAATGGCCGGACCTCCATAGTGTAATGCCTGACACTAGCCCTGCAGATCCTCGTGAAGCACAACAATGGAGGAACCATAACATTATCTCCAACCCTCATCGAGTTTCTGCTTACTTACACCAAAGATTCACAGTATTCCGCGAAGAGGTCTTGCAAAACTACTTAGGAGCAACAGACTACTGGTATAGGTAAAAAATGTCTCTTCCTTTATTTCCTCTTCCAGAAAACTTCCTTATATTTGTTCATCTCTTTCCACGAATGAATGGCATCATAACCCTTCCTCTTACTTATTCATCTCTTTCCAGGTACGAGTGGCAACATAGAGGATCCGCACATGTCCATGGGTTCCTTTGGCTTCCAGAAGCACCAAATGTGGAGACAATTGACTGGAGTGACACGTCTGCTATCAACCAAGTTAGAGAGTACTTCGACAAACTTCTTTCCGCATGGAATCCCCGTTCAATTTCATGTAGATCAGAATACATTCACCGTCCACTCCAAGATGATCCATGCTTATTAAAGACATCTGAAATATTGGCAACCGATCCTCTTTTAGACTTAGAAGAAATTCTAAATCGAGTGCAAAGGCATACCAAATGCTCTGAACGTACATGCCTGCGAAAAAAAAAATGGCATGGAATGCAGGTACAAAGCACCTTGGGAACTACTTCAACAATCAACACTAGCAGTCAATGACACACACAAAGTCCAATACATGCCTGCCAGAAATGATGACAGATTGAATATCCACAACCCCGCCATGCTATCCATCTGGAGAGCCAATGTTGATTGCCAGCCTGTACTCTCTAAGCATGCAGTCCTTAAGTATATTGCAAAATATGCTTCCAAAGCAGAGCAACGCTCTGAATCATACCACCAAATGCTCTCAAGAATATCTTCAACAGCCGATCCCCATCAACCAGCCAAGGTTGCCTTCCGAAAAATGCTTACAGATAGTGTCGTTGATCATGACATAAGCGCCCAAGAAACATGTCACATGCTGCAAAAGTTGCCTCTTGTTCTTTGTAGCCGATCCTTTGTTTCACTGAATGTTGGAAAGAAAATTTTGCGTCGCATCCCTCCAACCAATCATCCAAACTCTGAGCCAACCAATTTCATAGATGCATACATGAAACGCCCAACCCATATGGAATCAATTACACTGATCGAAGCAGCAAGAAGCTGGTCTCACAACAAGCTCCGAGCAGGTGAAAAATGGAAGCAACGGTCAACAAATGCTATTGTACGCGTCTCCCCTAGATTTTACTCCATCCCCAATGACCATTCCCCTTCCTTTGAACTCTTCTGTTGGAGTGAACTTCTTCTCTACAAACCTTTTCGCAACATCCCCGCAAACATTGGAACCACATCAGAGCAAGTCATTTCCAACTGGCTATTACTCAAAGACTTTTATCATCCTTGGCATGTCAAACGCATATCCATATCAAATGATTCCTCTTCCTCTGACGAATCCCCTTCAGATTCTGAAAACTTAGGTCCCACTCCACTACATGCTGAATGGGAAATTTTATCCCGATTACGTCCAAATACTTCCATGTGCCTTGACAAGTTCAACATGCTAGGCCTTCGAGACTTTGACTTGCATCACAATTGGCTCCAAAATGGCGTACCGCTTCATTTACATGACATTGCCCCGTCATTCATCGATATGTCCAAAAACACTACACCAATCCCTTTCCACATGCAAAATTCCACATCCAGCACAACACTTTTCTCTCCAGAACAACACCAGGCTTTCAATACTATAGTCAACCATTACAAGCAAGGAACTATTTCACCCCCTCTAAAAATGATTATACAAGGTACTGCAGGCACAGGTAAATCTTATCTCATAAACAAAATCCGCAATGCATTATCCTCAACAAGCCTGCAACAACCATCTCCTCTCCTGGTCATCGCACCTACAGGAGTGGCCGCATTCAACATTTCCACATCGACCATACATGCTGCGTTACGCATTCCAATAAAAGAAATAAAACCACTCGAAGGCATGTCACTTTCCACTCTCCAACAATCCCTACAACATGTTCGCTACATTCTCATTGACGAAATGAGCTTCATAGGCCCAACACTCCTTGCAAAAATTGATTTCCGTCTTCGTGAAGCCTTCCCCCACTTTAAATCAACCGCATTTGGAAACAGATCCATCATTCTCGTTGGTGACCTTGGCCAGCTACCCCCAGTCAATGACGTTCCACTTTACGTCGGCCACACCTACGGAACAAACCTATGGTTTAGTTTCACAACATGCATCACACTTACAACAATATTTAGGCAACAAGGTTCAAATGACGCCCAAATTTCCTTTCGACAACTACTACTAAATATCAGAGATGGAATCCCACTCCTCCACGACTGGAAAAAACTTATCCAACGAACAAACTCCCAAATACCTGTTGCCGACATAACACCCTTCCTTCTAGCTCCACATTTGTTTGCAACAAATGACCTTGTCGACCAACACAACCTCAACATGCTAAAATCCCTCAATTCACCAATCGCACACTCCAACGCTGAACAAACAAGGCGTAACTACTCAGAGGAACATGATGAGGAGCAACTCGAACCAATTATTCTCCTCTGTAAGCAACAAAAGGTTATGCTCACCGCAAATTTGTGGGTTGAAGTTGGCCTTGTGAATGGCTCCATTGGCCCCATTATCGACATTGTCTACGCCCCATCATCATCCCCTCCTGCTCTTCCACTTTTTGTTGTAATCGACTTCAACAAATACAACGGCCCTCCTTGGAATCCACATTTCCCCACCCATGTCCCCGTACCCCCAATCTCAAGAGGCAACCGCAGGCAACTTCCTTTAAAAATGGCCTGGGCACTTACAATCCATAAATCGCAAGGGCTTACTTTACATAAAGCAACTGTGGATATAGGTTCTTCAGAACGACCAGGGCTTACTTTCACCACATTTTCTAGAGTCCCCTCCTTAAAAGACCTGCGCATTTCACCCCCCTTCTCTTTCGAACGCTACTCCAAAATGTCCCTTTCCCGACACCTCCTTCAAAGAAAGGAGGAGGAATCAAGACTACAAAATCTTCGTTTCGCCACATCCGTACCATAATCCACCCCAACCCATCTTCCCCCCCCCCCACACATTCAATCACATTGTCGCTCCCCAATGCTCTGCTTCCACTCTCAAACAAGTAAGTAAACGTTCCAAAACAAATTGGTGTCGATTACAAATTTCTAAAAATTTAGAATAATTACATTGCACTTTACTTAACAATTGTGCAATGATGCCTACAGGTTAGGGTCGACTGGTGCGGACGGTAAAGGCTATGGAGCGGTGGCTTGCAAAAAAAAAAAAAAACGACAAATGCCAACACCTTTCTTTTTTTCCTTTATGTAAATTGCCTTTCTTTCTCATGTACAGCTTTCTCCCGATCTATAAACAATTCCACTATGTAAAAAACATGTTGTTATAAATGACAAACCAATTACTTAACATTGTAAATAGAAACAACACAAAAAAACGTCTAGAACAACGTATACTTCAGAACTAAAGGATTTTCAATACATTCGTAAAAAACAACATGCACATTAATCAACCCAAAAACCAACTGCATACACTTAATACTGCACTTCCTAGCTGCATCATACTACACACCCGACCCAATAATAACCCTCATTTTGGAATAAAACACCCACCCATCCCTTACGGCGTCAACATCGCACGCTTCATCGTGCGATTGCTAGTTGATCTCCTATTGGTAAGATTGATAATCAACTTCCCTTATTTTTCAACCATATTCTCGTTGAAAATAGCTTGTAAGAATGCAACAACCAACATATTAGAAAACTGGGCCCTAATGTCGTTGTAAGCATTACATTCCAAAATAAAATGTCGCTCTGAATCCACTGCACCAGTCGTCTAGAAGACACAAACTCTCTCTTCCCATACCTCTTTAGGTCTTTTCAATATTATTTTTTCACATTGAAGTTTGAAGGTGATGTGAATTAGTCCTCAACTCCACTATGAAGATATTTTCTTTTCATGGGATATTATCCCCTATAAAATCCTTTTGTTGATGATCACACGTACAATTAACTTCCTCCAAATAGTACAAGGTTTTTCTCTCTAACGGCTTCTCGCACATAACTTGGCAGAATTTATCCATAAAAAAGTCTTTGTGTCTTGGCTATTATTAGGACATGGCATTCAAGTGTTTTATTTTTAAGGCATTTGTTGTTTTGATTCATCCATGACTTATTTCTTTTCCCCAAAAACTCGTTGAGGACTGCCTTAAGGAATCTACTTCAATCCATTTGGTGCACCATCTTTAGATATGTTATGAGACTGGAAACTATTTAGTAGACTAGCCCTTGCACTCATGACGAACCATAACAATAGTTTCTAAAGGTACAACATTTCTTTTAGCTAAAAAAATCTCATATGGGACCGAGATCTTTAGTTTGAACTTGCAAGTAATCATGCTTTTTTGAATAGTCTCAAATTGATTCCACCTTAAGCTTGAGATGCTGCTAGACCAAACTTCACATCTGTAAAGCACCACTAGAGTTAGTAAAATCCCAAACAAAGTGGGCATAGAAATCCAATCCCATAATTCCACCTCTCTGTAAGGGTAACGTATTGATTGTCGAGGTGAGAAAAAGTGAACGAGATGAAAGCAAGGGTAAGGTATTGATTGTCGAGGTGAGAAAAAGTGGACGAGATTAAAGCAAGGGTAAGGTATTGAAAATTTATTTGATGTGGAGGATTCTTTGAGAAAATCTAGGCTTTTTTTCCCTTTTTGGAATTATATATATGGGCCCAATCTCATTTTTTAGTACTATTGGAAGTAGAAAGGATGCAATATATAGAGTTCTTTGAGGCAACTAACTTTGGAGAGTACTACCAAAGTAAGGCCTTGTCATTCCTTACCTCCAATGTCTATAGTTACTTTATGCAATAGTAGCCCCCGAGCGTTGTGCATTATAAGAACCCATACTATTTTGAAAGGGAATTGACTACGATTCGTTCATAATTTTTTTAGGAATTAGATGTGGAGGGGATGGAACACGTTCCATTTTTGACAAAAGTAAATGTTAATTAAATAATTGCAACAAGGGATCGTTCAAGAAGTTTTGAACTAGCATTGCAAACTATTGAAACAACATGGACGATTGTGACACTGACACGTGCATCCTCATTCCAAATATTTGGAGCAATAATACCCTATTTCCCCATGAAAAGAAGAATTTTAATTTGCAACTAATTAAATCATTAGGGTTGCGAGATTACAGGCATCTTGTATATTGAACATAACAAAGTGTTATTGGAACATTCACTGATTCTAACATTTTCTTGTTGTGGTGGTCAACCGAGTAGTTTTCGGCAGAAAAACATGATGATGAAAGAATTTTTTTGTGCAAAAACAAAATCATCATAGAGAAAGTTTCTCAATCATTGAAATATATTTCAAATTACCAATAGTGAGAAGAAAAAAATAACAAAAGATGTATGATTGGTTATAACCCTATTGGAAACAAATAGTTCACAACATGATGGATATTTGAGATCTTCTCTAGAGGGTCTCCCCATATGAATGCTCTCCATAAATTTTTCAATCCATAACAGGATTTATGTGTTGGATGTCACCAATGCGAATTATCTACCTTCCCCCAAAAGGGTTTACTTTAGATGGGTGAAACTTCCTATAGGAGAATCTCAACAAGGGAAAGCAATTTGGGTCCATGAAAATTAATTTCATTAATTAGAATATATTACACGTGTGAAAATTTTCTCAAAAGTATTGGTCACTGGACTTCTATCAATTTAATTTCCCTAATCTCATATTTATTCAAAGACATGCATGTATAGTGGATGTAAAAATGTTAAAAATAATAATATCAATAATTTGATCTTTCAAAATTAGTGGGGAGTTGTTTATGCTAGAAATGGAAGAAAGTGCACAAATTTTATACTATTAATGAGATAATATTTTTATGTTCCTACTATGTCATAAATGATTAGTTTCAAATGTGGGAGAATATCCTCATTTTTCTTGTGTTGAAGAATAATATCTATTGCAAGTTGTTGTTCAAGAGAAATATTGCAAGTGTATGTCATGCCCATAGTTTTACGGCCCGAAAACTATCCAATAAACTAGAAAAATTGGAAATTTTTTTGTTTTATTTGTTTAGCTACGTTCCATTAAAACATAGACATTATTCAACTAATCTCAAAATGAGATCAACCATCTTGCCTAATGAGATGAAAATAAAACACAAAAGATACTAAGACTATGTCCTTATTATTACACGAAGAAGACTGAAAAGAATGGAAGGTAAGAACTCTACCACCAAGGGGATAACCAAAGTGTTGACATATTGTTATGGTTTGGTCATTTGCTTTTTTGGTGAAGAAATAGATTTGATCAATGTACTAGTCAATATTGTTTTTTGGGAGATCAATCGATTGCAAAAGCAAGAAAGATCATATCTTTTGGTCACTTTAATTCTTTGTGCGAAAGAAATTTTTATTTTCTATATAATATATACTTATTTATTAATGGTAGATGTTTTTTTTTAGGAGGGACCATGTAACGCCCAAATTTTACACACACAATTACAACACTATAAATATTGGAATAATTATTTTTTTGACTTACATTGTTGTACACATAACAATACATGAGCTCACTTAGTACTTCACACAACACATGATATGTTTGCACAAACATTAACCCACATGGATAACATGAAAACAAGTGATGCAAATCAAGGCCACATTTTTTAAAAAAACGACGAGGCACAACATAATGATTCAATTGCAGTATAAACTTATAGATAGGGCCTTCCCACGACATGATATTTTGAGGATTACACATTTATTACAATAATGTTTCAATCTTTAACTTAAGTTCTAAAAAAGCTCATAATATGTGAATCATACATTTCTTTTCTTTTTTGCTAGATTTCCTTTATAAAGTTTAACATTTAACTTATGGTGTATCTCATTAAATAAGGATCATCTACATTATCTCAATTACTTGTTTAATTCATTTGTTTGTTAATAGAATATTTATTTACACAAAAGGCTATTAAGTATTATCCCTAGGGTTCACGCCTAAGGGCATGCATCTTGATCTTATATCATACCTCTTACACAATGGATGAAGTGTAAGTCTAAAGGATGTGAAGCTCATTTTTTGTTTAAGGATTTATGGTTGTTTTTCTTTCACTCATTTATAAATAGATAGTTGATTTATTACTCACTAAGGATTATATACAAAATAGGTTATTTATCTACAACAAGAGGATTTAATCACATTACAAGGAAGATCATGTTTCACTTTCCTATGAAATAACATCCCACGATTACACTTCTGAAGGTGAAGCATCAATTATAATTTTACTATAGTTACACTCTTAACAATTAATTAACGATTCGAAGGATCTTAACATGGAAACATACTTCCTTATTTTTGTTTCTAGATTAGGTTTCCCAAGTATCGTTTATGTCCAACTTAAGAGGTTTTTCCCTAACTAGGTTCATATGCCCTTTGTAATGAGTTGTGTAACTTGTTAGTTAATAAGGGTATTTGTATCCTTATGAGACTACTAGTCCCTGTCTTAGGGGATTTATCTCTAAAAAATGATCACATAGTTTCACTTCATACATCCATTACATACTAGGACAAGGGGAAGAGAAACATGGAGTAGTCCATTGTTTTAAGGGTTCAAGTTCACAATAGAGTTTACACAACATAGAGTCCTTTTCTCACCACAAGATGGTTTAAACACATTATATGAACTAGATATAAATTCCACCTTTCTCCAAGCATGTCATCTTATGGTTACATTTTCACAAACAAATCTTAAATTGAAAATGTTTTTAAGTTTCGTAAGTAACTCTTAGTTTTACACCATAAAATCCAAACGATAATTGAGATTGGATATTGAGTTCATTTATGATCCAAACTCTTAAAATTGACTTCCAAGGTAGTTTGCAGCCCTTGCCATCCCACACCCTTAACATGTGTGTCAGTCCAAATAGGTTTTACACTATGTTTCTTTTTGGTTTCTCAATAATTACTATCTTAAGAGAACACATTATATTTACTACACACATGATTAGCAATCCGAGGAGAGAACCACATACTTAAGAATATGTTTGACCATGTCGTTCCTAACTATCGGGTTCATGAAAATGTCACTAAGCATACATGCTAGGATGTAAATCTCAACTTGGACTCTTATTTACTTAACTAGAATGTGTCATCGAGTGTAAAGATTTAAGCTTATCCTAAGGTTTTAGTTTTCTATGCTAAAATAAATCACACAAGAAGGGTAGTTATGCATGAATTCTATACTAAGGTTGACTGTTGTGGTTAAATTTCTTTTCTATGTTTGTTAGTTAAAAAAACACAACACTCTAGATATCTCAAAGAACTATAAGATGTGAAATTCAATTTCATTTCACATATGTATCCAAATTTTACAATAGAAATTTTGAGATCAGAATAACACCCATGGTTAGATACATATTTCCCCAAATAACCCTAAACATTTGCAACACATACACATTAAAAATTATCATTAATAAACTTTTTTGTAACATAGAAATACTTGTTTTTTTAAAATATATAAATTACAATAATACAAAGTAAATTGTAACCACATTGTTTTGCCATCTTACTTGTATCTTGCAAAACCATGTGAGCATAATATCAGCGATAAATCACTTGCATGGCATCCACATAAATATAGCATAATTAAAATTATTTGTTTTCCATGTACGTAATTATAATAATGACCACTCAACGAGAGAGGGTTAGGTACATATATCTATTTCACTTCATTTCATTTCTTAACTAAGGGAGGAGAGAGAAAGAGATAAGGAAGAGAGAGAAACACGATATTCCCAAAAGGAAAATTTCACTCAAGCCATGAGATAGAGTTTAGTAAAGTTATTTTCAAGTGTTAATAAGTTTCCATGATGGTTTGCTAACTTTACTTTGTTCTTACAACTTTATTTTTACATTTTCCTGCTAGTTGCAAACACGCCCAATTTAGGCTTGGAGGCTAAGAAAAAGATTTCAAAAGATGCATTTTGTTGGGTACTGCACAACATGTAAATTCCTATGTGTCCCCCTATATACAAGGAATTCATCGGATATGACTGAATTCAAAATAGGTGAAAGGTTTTCAATTGGTGGCTAGATTTTTGGGGCCACTGGCCTTAATTGCCCTGGTTGTAAACACAACGCAATTTAGCTCGAGAGCTAAGAAACCACATTCAAAAATTGAATTCCCATAAATGAAATCTCAACAAAAAAAATCCTGTTAGCTCACAGATATATTGAGAATTAATTGGAGTCGACGAAACTGAGAGTTGACGAACGGGTTACAAACGACGACTAGTTTTCCAAAGCCACCGGTCATAATTGGTCTAATCTGACTTAGTCAACGATGACAAGAGGCCTACAAAACGCCCTTTCCAAACCATTCAGGAATTTTTTTTTTTCCTAAATTTAAGGTTCCAAGTAATTTTCTAGTAAAAATACTAGAGGTTTGTAAAGACAGACACATTTCGTTGCTCAAGGTCCAAACGGCAAGCTGATACTAAACCCAACTTTTCAGTTTTAACAGCGTCCTAAAAGTTAAAAAATGAGGTAACTGGGCTCCTAGAAGGGTGGGAAGGAGAGCACCAATAGTTGATTGGGGTTGATTTAAGGTTTAATGCCACTCCCAACATAACAAGGAACAAACATGAAACTTCACTTTTGTTTTTCGGGGTCTAGAAGGTATTTTTGTGATTCATTGAATATTGTGTTATTTTGTTTTCTTTTTGTTTTTACTTTGTGAGGTAGACTAAAATAATTATTTTATTACTGACTCATCTATGACAGGTGAGCGAATTGGAGAAGAAATAGAGATCAGATATCTCTCTTATTCATTCAATTAATATCAGAAGCACGTTAGAAGTTATATAGGAGAGAAGCTTATCAATATTCCCCATAATAGTAGGAGGGGGTTACAACTAGATAGAGAATAATGGGATATGAAACAAAAAATCCTAATATCTAATTATTTTCTACATAGAATATGCCAACATTCCTCCCCTTATTACATTATTCTTGTAAATGTAATCCCTAAAAAGTTCAAATTTCACTTTTCCAAGATATTTGGTGAGAATATCAGGTACTTATGCTTCTGGAGGACAATACTAGAGCCGAATGTGAGGATTCAATACGTTCTCTCGAATGAAATTACAATCAATCCGAATATGTTTTTTTCGTTTATGAAAAATAGGATTCTGCATGATCTTCAACACACTCTAATTGTCGCAATAGAGAATAGGTGACTATTTTTTTAAAAATTCCCATGTCATCCAAAATGCGACGTAACCATATCGCTTCCGACACTACTCCTCAGGTGGCACAATATTCTTCCTACGTGGATGAAATAGAAAAAACATTCTCTTTCTTTCTTATCCATGAGATAGGCCCAGATCTGAGATGAAAAATGTATCATGTGGTTGACTTCCTGTCATCTACAGATCCGACGTGGTCCAAATCGATGTATCCTTATAAGAAGAATTGAACATTCTTCTTATATTACAAACCATAATAAATTGTACCTCATACATACCTCAAAATGTGCTTTTCTGTAGTCCAATGACATTTTTTTGGCTCCTGCATGAACTTGGGAAAGATAGTTGATAGCATAACATAAGTCTTGTCTAGTTTATGTCAAGTAGATGAGTTTTCCAACAAATTTATTGTAGATAGTAGCATCTACTTGAGGTGAGTCCTCGAATCGTGAAAGTTGCAAAAAAAATTCCATGGGACTGGATATAGGTTTATAGTTCAACATTTTGTACTTTTCTAAGAGTTTCTTGGTGTACTTTATCTGGGAGACAAAAATATGATGCGTGCTTTTCCATATCTAAAAAAAATATAGTAATGTAGTCGTGTCAAATCTATCATGTCGAAGGTTCTTTTGAGAAAATTCTTCATAATATCAACTTGATCTTTTGAACTGCCAGTGATCACAAGATCATCCACATACACAAAAATAATGACAATTTATTTGCCCACCTTATTTATATACAAATTTGAAACTGAGAGGCTACAAGTGAACCCATGCTGTAAAAAGTGATCATCTATCTTGATATACCATGCCCTTGGAGCTTGCTTCAGTCCATATAGTGATTTCATGAGATGACATACCTTTTTATGATGTTCTTTATCAACAAATCCTTCAGGTTGGGTCATGTACACTTCTTCTTTCAAATAACCATTTAGGAAAGCACTTTATTCATCCATCTGCTGAATTCTCCATCCTTTCTATATTGTTAGTGCATAAAATACTCTCATGGTTTGGATCTTTGCAAAGGGTACAAAGGTTTCTTCATAATTGATGTGCTCTTTCTAAGCATATCCTTTTGATACAAGTCACACTTTATGTTTTGTCGAAGGATTCTTCTGCCTTATATTTTGTTTTGAAAACCCATTTGCAGCCTATGGGTTTATTTCCTATAAGAAGATCAACAATTTCCCATGTACCATTTTGCATGATTGAGTCATATTATGCATCCATGGCTTTTTTCCAATGAGGTTGATTAAGTGCTTCATGAACATTATCATGATCGGAGCTAGTAATCAGTGAACTTATGAGTCAAAAATTTCCTCATTTCTTGTTTGACTCCTCGTTTTGACTCCAGATGAGGTATCTTCGAGTTTTTTCAAATGAGATTCTTTAAAGGTCCTTTGTACCCACTTCGGATATGAAATAGGATCCTTTTGTGAAGAACTATTTCGTTGACATGAGGATGGATGCAGAGTAACATTCTCAAGTTCTCCAAGGTCAACATATAGCTCCCCTTGTAGCAAAAATTTTCTCTGAGTAGTATCCTTTGGATGATCATCTTATTCAGAGAATAGTCGACAAGAGGTGGTTGGTAACAGTTCTTCTGTTGTAACTATTGAGTCAAAGGAAGACTCGTCACAAACCACTTCTTAACTTTCATAGATTTTCTTTGGCTCAGCATCCATGAGACGATATTCCTTCGAGGTAATGTTATCACCAAGTAGGATACACAAAAGTGTATTTGGGTCAACCTTTTTTCCCTTCAGAGCTGGGACATTCATATATGTTGTGCAACCAAATACTCGTAAATGAGAAATTGATGGATTTTTACCACTCCATACCTCTTCTGGTGTTTGATCCTTTAGAAAAAAATTTGGTTCCGTGTTGAGAAAATATATTGTTGTCTATACTGCTTGAGCCCAATAGTGTTCCTCTAGTTTTTTTTGTTGATAACATGCAGTAAGCCATCTTGATCACTATGGGATTGTGTCGCCCCAAAATGCCATTTTGTTGGGGTGTGTAGGGAGGAATCATATTTGGCTTAATGCCTTAATGGTTCAGGAAGGCCAAGAAATTATTTGATGTGAATTCCCCTGCTTGATCTGAGCATAGTAGAAGAAGTGGTTGACCTGTCTCTTTCACAACTCATTGATAGAAATTCTAAAAATGGTGAAGAGCCTCACTCTTATTCTTCAGGAAAAACACCTACATATTTCGAGAGTGGTCATCCACAAACAATTAGAAGTACTTATATCCTTAAAACGAAGCAGGCAATGTTCCATTCAGAGTGGTATGAACTACCTCCAAACACTTCTTGGCATGGAAGGTGCTCACATTAAATAGATCACTATGTTGTTTTCCTACAAGACAGCTAGGGCAAACAAGAAAGGAACCAGCCAATTTGGGAAGTCCATGTGCCATTTATTTTGAACTCATTTGATGCAATGAACTAACCGAAAAGTGACCATATCTAAAATGAAAGAGGGTAGTAGATTCTACTGTTGATGCAGATAAATCTACTATAGAAGATGAAACAATATCTAAAGCAAATAACTTATCTTTTAGAAAATATCTAGCAATAAAAATACCTTGTCTTAAGATCAAGCATGATTTGATGCCATTTTGAACAAGAGCTTATACCTTTAGATGATGATTCAGGAGCTGACAAACTGACAAGAGTTGCTAATCAATCCAAGAACATATAGTACCTTTGTAAGCATACATTTTCATGGTCCCTTATGAATGTTAACTTGGCCTAATCCTTCTGTATCACACTCTTTGTCATATGAACCTGATATCTAGTGGGTTGTTTGTTTAGTGAATCAAACAACTTCTTATCACATGACATATGTTTACAGGAACTCACGTCTATCAACCAAAATCTCTTCATGGGTTGCGAAGTCTGAGAGACTAGTACAAGATTCTTATCACAATTGGCTCCTTCTGGTATTTCTTCATCAAAGTCATCATCTTGTTGAGCTATGAGATGTCCCTTCTGCTTTCTTTGGTGGGGATGCCATTTTGACTTTTGAAAATATTCACACCCAAATGGGATTGATTGACTCAAAGATCCTTATTTCAATCCATTGTACCAACAGGGATCAGTGTCGTGAGTGTTGGTTTTGCAGATTTGACACCTCCTCTTTGAATTTTGAGCTTCTTGTTGTTGATGCTGATGTGTTTCTGTTTGCTTCTCTGTGGGACCTTTCTATTCTTCTAAATGCAATGGGGATTTGAGAAAAAGGATTTTACTTGGGCCACATCTTGGATGGAATTGATCACCTCCTCCTACTGTAACAAGATCATGAGTTATTCGAACGTCACTTTCCATATGGATACATTCAATGTTGTAATGAACACTCAAAACTAAGAAGGGAGTTCCCTTAAGGTGATCATAACCAAAATCTTGTCTTCTACTTTTTCACCAAGCGCTAGTAACTCCATTCACAGTTCAGCCACCCCATGTAATAACTCCTAAAAAATTTCATCTAACCCCTTAGATAGGGTGTGCAGTTTCGACTGAAGATGCGGTATCTTAGTCTGATTCTTCACCTCAAATATTGTTGCTAGTTTATCCCATGCATCCTGAGGTTTCTTTGCATCTAG
This sequence comes from Taxus chinensis, assembly GCA_019776745.2. Taxonomy (NCBI): domain Eukaryota; kingdom Viridiplantae; phylum Streptophyta; class Pinopsida; order Cupressales; family Taxaceae; genus Taxus; species Taxus chinensis. The sequence continues at coordinate 674,091,091 of CM034150.1, read as the reverse complement.
AACATGCGGTTTCAAATCATCAGTGATACTCAACATGATCAACATCAATGCTTTGGTACTAGTCAACTTATATTTTATGAGTTCATCAGGGGCAGTGGGAACCATCACTGACCCTGTGATGATGCCCCATAATCCTTCAAACTGAAGGATAGTTCGAATCTTTGTTTTCCAAGCCTCACAATGTTTCCCTTTAAGTAATTGAGCATCGGAAAGAAGCAATTTTGGAGCTATTGTAAGAAAATAAAATAATCTTTATTTATTTAATTATTGCTTACCAAGAAATATTACAGTCTGTACTCACTTGTGAGCGATACTATCTTGTATATGTTCTCGATAATCACGTGCTGAGAGAAAACGATGCTTCGTGGGGCGTTCGTTCTTGTCTTCACAGTCTACATCGTAACCAACTTCTAGCTCATCTCGAACTCTTTTCGCTAGGCAACTGACGTCGAAAATAAAATACTCCAAAAGACCTCTTCGAACTAGTTTGTCGAATACAAGGTTTACCGTGTTGTGAAGCTCGTTAAGAAATGCAAAATAGAACCTAGAGCTCTTTTGAGCTTCTGGATAGTGTTCTACTGCTTACGATTCCTTATGGCTTTCAACATTCCCAATTGCTTCATTCACACTGGGCATTTGACATTGGTCAGTAAGACACTTCTCCAGGCAAAAATAGCATTTTGTTAATTATTTAGCAAACATGTCTTTTCTACCACGTATTTATGCTACACATGTCCTATCAAGAATGCCATAGATTGTCGAGATTACAAAAAATGTTCACGTAGGAGAGATTAATCACTATCTAAGTCCAGCTATATCCAAAGAAAAATAATATAGTCCATTTAGCATAAGGCCACGTACAACCAAAGACTAATAATATTCTCCACATCTTGGTAAAATGAAATTAATGCAGGTTGCTGGAATAAGGGCAGGGCATTGAAATACATGTAGGTCGCTAGAAGTTTGACAGGTCTAATAACGCCTTCACGTTTGGAATGCAGCACCCATTCTCTTCCACGTAGCATTAAAAAAAATCTCTTCTCCTTAGATGCTAGTGGCACAAATTATTCCACGCAGTATGTAACACATTTTGGTCAAAGAAAGGCACAGTTTGTTTTCCTCTCCATGTTTTAGATGGTCCATGCAGCTACTCATCATGTCCTGGTCCAATTCGTGATGGTCCCTACAGCATAGGGCAATGACTTCTCCCTCACCCTGCGACAGGAGCTTGCTCTTGCTGATGCTCAAGAAACTGAGTGTTTCCTGAGAAGATTTAACGACTCACACTCAAGATCTTCAACAAGATTTAAATAGACCGCAAGTTGATTTGTAGTAGATTCAGGTTATGGAGAAAAAATTAAATTTCTATGGCCCACGGGGGGGGTCACCTAGTAAAACTATGGTATAACACGTGCGTTCGGAGGGTATTAAAAAAATACCCTTGATTTTAATTTTTACCTCTACTTACTCAATTGATAATACCCCCTCCCGTTATATTATTAAAATGAAAATACTCCCTATTTTTTTCCATGTCCCTCACTTACCCATTTTTCCATTGCAATTTTATTTACCCCTTTTTATTTCTACCCGTATATGTCAAATAGAATATATATCATATTTCTCAGTCAAATATTATTTTCTTAATACAACTTCTCTATAAATAGTGGGTTTGAATACATTCAAAACCTATTAGTACCCTATTACTAGTAACGTTAATGTTATTCTTTAATAATTTATCGTTCTTCAAATAATTTATCGTTTTTCATTTTATTTTTTTATGTTTCCCATTTAAGTAGGATCTATATGTTTTGAAAATATATAACTTTAGCCAACTATCAAATACTAACTCAAAATGGCCATGGTCTGCTAACACCATTATCAAACAAATATCAAGAATACAAGAGTACTGTGTATAATTTAATGGCATATCCATGCATAGCATTCAAATGTTAAATGATGTTAAATGTTAAATCATTATGTTAAGTCTTTCCTTCTTGTTATTTCAAAGCTGATTGTTATGTTGTGAAACTAGAACCAAAGATGTCTTCCTTCTTACTTGAGTCATTCTTCCGAGTAAAGTTGTAGATGATCTTCGCTTTTGGGGAGTTACTCTAGCTGCACCAGTTGCCTTCAGTGTACGCTGTAAGAAGAAAAGCAAAGTTGACGTATTTGACAACCAATATGCCAAAATGTCATTAGTTACCTGATTCTACATTAAAAATGAAAATTGTGTTAGAAACTGGCAAATGCCGGTGAACACTTATTTTCAATCTGTCAGAAACCAATAGAACATGGAAAAGTACATTCCATAATATTTCCACTCTGATAATTAGATGCTGATATATAAATACTTTTGTTGTTGTCTATTTAATTTCTAACATATCACGTAAGAACTTTTCAAGTGTTAAATAAAGTTTTCCATGTAAAAATGTAAGTACATGGTATATATAATATATTTACAAAAATAAGATTTGATTTTCAATATGTTTTTCATTGCACAGGCAATTTCTGCAAAATTATTATATATTTCTAGTGCATTCATGGGAACCTGTGAAGAAAGAGGGAAAATATATTGAACAAATTAGCTGATTTTCAAAAACAAGAAGAGAAGCAGGATTTTAGAGTAAATAGAAAGAAAATTCTTTGCCGTACGTCACATGTACTAAAGAGGACAGAACCAACGAGTTTGCAAGTAACATATAAGAACCAAAAAAATCCTGTCTCCAATGATTGAGATTATGTATAGTCATAATGTGGAATTTGGTTTTTGCCACTTAAGGAATTCCTTGGCACACATAAACATGATTTTTTTTGCTGACATCACACCAACCAAACAGGAAAGGACCAACAAGTTTGCAAGAAAGCTCAAGAACCAGTACATGATTGTACATTGCCATAATGCAGCATTTGAAAAGAGGTGTCACATAAGAAGGTTCTTGCAACTGAAACACAACTTGACACACTAAAACAGAATAGAGATTATAAACTGATCGAAAAAGCATGATATTCATTACACTTTCTATTTACCTCAATCGCAGATCCAATCATCTGAATAATACGATCGAACAAACTGGTTCTCTCAGCTTCAAAAGACCGCCAATGAAAAAGTTTATGGTCAAGATATTACTGTTTTCTGAAAGACTCAAAGCTAACAGAAAAAGCTTACAAGTGAAACACAAATGATCATCAAGTTTAACATTGAAATTGTCACATGACAGTCAAATGAACATCAAATTTAATGTCAAAAATAAAAAAGTTAACAGCCACATCATCATATCCTTCCACTTCGTGTTGCCATTGTTAAATGGCTCTTGGCATAGTAAGAACCTACAAGCTGATTAAATATCATTTCCTCAAAAGTTATTTTCAGATTTATCAATATAAAACTTTTTCTAATCTCAAAACACTCTTGAGTCTAAAGGGGCGGTAAACATATAGACTTCTGCAAGGATATTTAGCTTTCTACATCTCCAGCATTTCAATGAGATACATGACCATCTTGCTCCTCACTTTGGTTGGAGTCCATTATTATTGATTAAATCTTGCATGTTTAGACAAAAATTGAACTTCGGATTTATATCCTTTCAACTCAAATTGAACTTGGTTATAACTTTTTTACACAAAATGAATATACAGAGACAGCCTAGCTGTAATTCATTTCCATGTAGCATGACGTACATATATATGGGATCTAAGGTGTGTAATGACGTACATAGTCTATCATTATAATCTATAACGAGAAGTCAAAGGACAGGAAATACGCTACAAAGCAAAAACACTGACAGTTTTTATGTATTGATATTTAAAACAACAATTAAAAGATCACAACACTAACAAAAGGCACTTGCATTTGACATCTATATCTCTGTTTTTAAGAAATTGATTCTTCAATATAAAGCAAACATATGAGTACTCTTTAATACATGGTTTCCATAATACCCAATGTCTTGTATGATAAGTATTCCTTTTCCATCTCTCTTGCCAATTGGTTTGCACTTCGATGTGCAGTAATCTGCTCTCACCACTCCTCGTCTCAATAAAGAACGAATGTTTAAAATCACTGAAATAGCTCACAAATTTTATCAATTTCAACTTCCCCGAAATCAGTTAAAGGGTGTGAGGGGTTCTCCTTCTATCATCAAACAAACTCTCCTCCACGAATATATACCAATCTTCAAAATCGGGAAAGCTTGGTAACCCAGGTATTACACAGAATTGTAGGAGGAACCACCCAACCACTTAATGATGAAAGTCGAAGACTCTCGGCTATGAGTATACCCGGAAAGAGGATTTTCCCAACACTATCAAGCATCAGCTTCAAAGAGCAAAAGGAAAAACAAACAAGTGCAGATAATGTCCTTGAACAAAATATGGAGTCAGTGAGCATGAAATGCTTCGATTTTCAGGCTTCAGTGTTGTATTCATCCAGCATTGTAGTAAGCTACAGCTTGATGAATACAACTGATGGGCTTTATTTGTGATCTGGAAATAATCTGGAGTGATTGAATATTGAATGACCTTCAATTTTTTTATTCAAGTACAATCCTGGGACTTTAGTGTCATGTGCATTACCTTCTATTTATCAATGTAAGTTTACTTATTATAAATATGAGCCAACTCAAAAATCAGGCTGAATATTCTGTGAGTGTAACTACAAATCAATTCAATCCCCAAATATCACATTTAGCTGTGCAATGTCCAAGTTCAGTATTCCATGTCGAAATACGTGGTTTAAATTGCTTTTCACAAACTCTTAAGCTATAGTATGTTTTCATGGTAAAGAAACTTGTACAGTAATCATATACACTTACACAAAAAACAAATAGTATTGTGATGCTGTATATCAGAAAATATTCTGTTCATGTAATCTACAGAAGATGACATTCATACTGACAATATACACAGGTCCTTTGCTTTCAAAGTAACTAACAATTGGTTTTGGATAATCTATAAATGAAATCTTACTATTTAGGTGCTGATGATGCTGAAGCAGTAATTACCCTAAACCCACCATATTTGCATGTTCAAAACTATCTTGTCCTTCCAACTATTGTCAATCATATTCAGTGTTTTTCACTCAAAGGAAGCTGTTCTTAAATATAATTTTCTGCAGTTTGCGAGTAGTAAGTACACCGCCTCAGTTGTGATTCTGGTTCTGGCAGCTGTAAGAAGATCCTAGAGGGATCATTTGGATCCACATAACTGCAAGAAGAAAGAATTTTCGCAAGTCAGAACAAACCCAGATGAACGTGTTCCATTCAAAACTGATGATGTGGAGATTATGTCTCCCTTGGGACCAAAAAGTGCATAGACAAGATCTTAATATAGATAGGTGTAAAGTAGCAGAAATTTTCATTTAATTCAATTAATTGAAGGAATTTCACTTATTACAGACTCAAATATGTCATTTTAATTTTTCCCAAATTTTAGCACGCCTCAATCACTGAAAGCAGCAGCATCACAGTAACTTTCAAAAATATTAAAAATAACTCATCACTAGCCATCATTTGGAAGCATGTTTTTACAAATCAAAGTAATTATTGGTTGGGACCATTAATCCGGCTGGAGGTGTCCGAGAATGTGCTGGGCAAGATTTCATTCTTAGGTTTGATAAACAAACAATCAAATAAGCCAAGGTGGAAATCATGAACTTGTTTTCCAAAATGGTACACGTTTAAAATAAAAAATAGCATCAAGCAAATAGGAATAGAACTTGTGAAGAAGAATATGAAAATATCTTCACGGTCAATACACATAAGACCTTCCTACTGGCACTTGCTGCTATAGATTAATATTATTTCTTGTTTTTATTTACCTTCCTGGGAGCCTTGAGTCGGCTCGTCAACCTTCTCACAGGGATCCCAGATGTGAAAGCAGAAAAGCAGTGCAGTTTTCTATATCTACAAAATTGTAAGTTCACACACAATTTTCCACTTTTTTAAATAGGTCAATGGCATTTTGCTGTTACTACGATGTGGAATAAGACTAATAACAATAGAATTAGAAGAGACAATTTATTCAATGTGACACAGTGTAGGTTAAATATCGTTACATCTACAGTCATACAATCAGAGATGCTTGTAACACCATTCTTGAACAAATGCTATCAGTCAGCTAGTATAAGGCAAAATCCAAACACTCAAAAGCGAGAACCTTCAATGACATATCTAGTATTTGAAGAATATCTATAAAGTCCTTTTTTTGATAGCAGGTGAATCAGTTGCATCTCCTTCATTCTATCGCTACAGTTAGGAGTTCTATAACATTTCAACATGCTATAGTATTGAAATTCAAATCTCAGCATTCTCCTATCACTAAAGACTAGTAATCCGCCCCCAAGTGCTATCACATCACCAAAAGCTGAAACAGTAACTTCCATCAATTCAAATGGATGCTTAAAGACTCAAGCAGACAAACGATGGACTTGGTTCTTTGTTGCTGCAAATGGATGACTAGATGGGTTCTATCTCTAATTGAAAATGCTTACAGAAAGCAGTCAATTGTTCCTATGTTTTCCACGATTATGTCACAGTAGTGCATACTTCACTTTTAGCTCCATTTATGATTGTTGAACCTTTTTTCATCCACTCCTGATTGTTTGACTAAAATTTGATAAACGCGAAATACTAACAGGTTAACCTCCAAAACACTGCCATCCCCTTACTAATATTGATCATGATAATGCAAGTTGTGCTGATAAGATAATTAGGCTTAAATTTTATAATGTCTAATGGAATCTGCATAGACCATTTTACACAGAGATTTGTTACAAACCAGGTCCTTCGACAATAATTTTTCCAATTGCCAAAAACGTGGTAAAGCATTAAACAATGTTTTATACAAAACATGTCCAAAGTGTCTACCTTCACCAAATTTTACGATAAAATTAATATTAAAATGCATGTGAGATGTACTTACGCGCATCTCATCATCTCATCAACTGGAGGTTGTCCAACTTGTAGAGGATCGGCTCTACGTGTCGCATCTGCAGCAGAAACTGACATTTGGTGGTACTGCCTGACAGAGCGGATCAGATTGAAAAACAATGGGACAAAAGTCCCACAACCACATTCCTTAAAAATAATCTTGAAAGAATGAGTAGGGAAGAGTGCTCTATTTGCATCCTCAGGAACTACCTGCATAGATTATGCAATCAGAGATTAAAGAGAAATGATTTAAATCCTTTTGCAACCTGTGTTCTGTTTGTGTAATTCAATTGAATTTTATTTTGGTGAAAACAAAAAAGCATTATCAAAAAGTTGATTTGTAGTAATGCAAAATTTGGAAACGGAAATTAAAAACTACAGGATAGAAACGGAATAATTACAATGACTATATGAGGATGTAGATCCGTGTTCTTGTAGGATTTAATTCATTAAATTTATTTTAGAAGACATTGTGTACATGAAAGGGACACAAATCAACTTCCTGTTCCCAACCTCACATTTTCATTAAATTTGATCCTAATTTTCAAATGCACAAATCAAAAGGTTTTACTTAAGAAAAGCTTTCTAAAATGACACACTACATTCTTCCTAAACTAGAAATGGACCAAGATTTGATGTGCTGTATATTACTACATCCGTCGCCCAGCCACTGGATGGTTCCAGCAGACCCATATAAGTCTAAATCTTTAAACCATCTTATTCCAACATACTGAATGCCGTACCTTTTGATTAGTACATAATCTCATACCAGAGATGCAATAAAACTAGAAGCAAAGAGCACAAATGCAAGAGACACCAAAGTAATAGGTAGAAGGTACTTAATGATGTCATCAAAGTATGCAGTACAGTAGGACATCATGGAATTAACAAGAGTAGGACATTCGTACTTATACCAATTCCGGAGAATAAGTTTACCTTTAGTCCTACAAAAAAAATAGTTTCCTATGTACCAACTCAAACACAAAATCAATCACATGATTTTACTACTAATGATTGCTACCCACCAGAATTGTATGAGTATCCAGATAAACATTCTGCAAAAAGCATCTTCAACAAAGATGTCCATCCAATTAAATATTCTAGTGTAGCTGCAGTTATAGCTGTTCTTTGATCAGAGTTAAAAACTGATGAACCTAGCAAAGTCGAATTCTTGCCATATTCCCTGACAGACCCATACCAGGGTTGCAGTCCCTACGCAAACCACATCTCAATATACAGTCAAAATGTTGTCACACTTCCTTCAGCCAAACATTCCTAACTCCAATGACTTAAATCTCACTTTCATTTATTATAATCCTTTTTCAGATGCACAATAGTAACACCCCCTTTCCTTTTCAACCTTCTATTTACCTTTCCTCTTCCTCTTTCTCAATACAAAAAATACTTTCACCTTACATTCTTCAATTTACCCATGAATTTGCTCTTCATGTAGGAGCAACCCTATAAACATTCCAAACATCATGGCTTCTTCTTATGAATTTTCATTCACTTCCATCTTGAATGCTTTGAATTACATTGGAAGAACCTTTGATATAATTAACACCCGTCTCTGTATCGTCAACATTTTCACCAATAGTTATTAGTTGATCCAATATTTTCTTGAACTTGTTAGCTGATTATACTATGAATTATGAAGCGCTATATATCTTTGTGTTGATTAGCTGATTTATCTCATAAGATATATGGAGAGGGTGGGGGGAGAAGGCATGCCACCCCTAGATATATTGGGGCAGAGGTGCGTGCTCCCTTGTAGTGTGTGGGCAGGCCAAGAGAAAATATCTAGTGGCCTGTGTGCTAACTGGGCCTCCCCCTCCTGACTGGAGATGAAGCAGGCGAGATCCCTCTCCCCTAAGTTGTCTGACCAGAAATATTGAAATAAGAACGAATTGGTCTCTAGTAGACTATGAATTATAAACCAATTTATGGGGGAGATTAGCATTTGAGCCGTGTATTTCCTACTACTAATCTGGGACATCTCCGCTTTAAAAATGATGCGCAAACAATTGATAAGAGGGCCAGGATTTCCTATGAAATACAAGATGTTATTACATGATCTTGCTGAGTTTGCTGTCACATATGTCAACTTTTTCAGCAATAGCTGCTAGCTGATCCCACATTTCCTTTTAACTTGTTAAAAGACTGGAGACTAATTTCACTCTTCTTTGTGTCAATTAGCTGTTGCTTGGATACATGACTTTTGATGAGTTTGTTGTTCATAACTTCATACATTGTCTTCATCTCTGCTGATACCATACCTTTCTAGCATTGTCTACATTCACTGCATGTGGAATAATATCAAAGAATGTTGATATTCATCAAAGCCTACAGATTTTCTTTTACATTCTCCTATAACAATTTTATTTTCCCCCTAGTCCGAAGCTCTCAGTATAGCAATATCGGCTTCTTGTGCTTGTAAAAGGCTCGCATATGAGTGACTTACATGCAAGAACACAAGTTGACAATATAGAACTAAAGCCAAATCTACAATGTACATGGTAGAAAACCAATATCAACCTAGAACTATGGAGTTGAAAACCAAGATAAAAAATTATTTGCTTTAGGCATATACTGTGTGTATTGGATCGTCAACATCATTATTGTTCTGTCAAAGTTGTTCTGCTTCCTATCACACTTTCCTTGTTCATAGTCATTCATTAATGTTTCTCTAGTGAGGGATCCATTCTCGCTAGGTATTTCAGCATACTAGCTTTCTCTATTCACACTCTAATTGCCCATCATTCTACATAAAAGGTAAGCATCCACAACAATGTACAATAGACACCCATGTCAAAATATTCTCAATCATCCCACCCAACTATGTTCAAATTTATAATTGTTGGTCATGATGCATGCTCACCAAACTGGGGAAACTCGCTGGTGAGACACGATAAAGATAATCCCTTCACTTCAGCCAGATGGAGCAGTTGCTTAAAAAACATAAACCAGATGCAGTTTCCCATATCATACCGTGGAGAAGCCTAAGACCCTAAACACTAAAGTAAAACCTAATCAAACTGACCTGTCAGTGTCTATACATGGGATTGCATAACAAATGGATATTGTGTATTCACTCCTAAATCCTTCATTACATTCCCATACTCGATGACAAGCAGAACAACAATAAAATCTAAACTACACAGATCTGGACTAAAATATATGCAAAGCACTCAAGAAAATAACAGAATTTCCATATCAACCCACAATCAACTCTTAAATTACTCTCGGATCTGTCCTGACCTTCAAAACACAATACATACAAAATTTACAGAAAACTTAGTTCAGATATGACCATGTGACAAGCAGTGTTAGCAAAAATTACACTATCACAGTAATCCCAATCTTTGACTGATGCCTTTATTCCCATTGGTTAACGGTGTCCTTCCACTGTGACAAATTTAATTGTATTAAGGAAGGATTAAGACGTGCATGGAGTGCAGGTTGAAGTGAGTTGCAGAGTATAAACCCACATGTAAATGAGCGGAGTGGAGAGGAGAGACGAATACTATGAATCTCGGCATGTAAAACTTGGCATCATACTGATTATTTGCTTACAGAAAAAACATTGGAAAGCAGAGAAAGTTACAAGCCTTTACAAAGGATAAAGTAAAAATAATTTGTTGATTTGTATTAAACAAAAGCAGGCAATACTGCACAACTCAAAATAATATTAATATAATGGCAGTTTAGCTTCTTTAACTCAAAACAGACCCAATTTCTATTATTACAGTAAAACTTCAAATGAAATGGATCTGAGGCACATGCTTCATGAATTCATTTGTATAAAAACATACCTGTGTCCTAGAAACATTCTATCCAAGAATAATAATGCACATTGTCTTCCTCGAGGACTTCAAACTGGGGAAATGTTCAGGGGATTTCCTTAAAGAAAAAACGTTTGAGCAGAGAGAAACAAAAGGCATACAGGAAAGCAAAAATTGGGAAAAACAATAGCAGGAGATGATACCTTTGAGAAGCATTAGCAGGAGGCCAAGAATGAGAAAAGGATCCGGAAATCATTTTTCTCTTCACTTTTAGTTTTATCACTGTCCAGATCACAGTAAATCATTGTCAGAAAATTTCTGGGTTGCTGGTACAGTTTTCTTGCAGTCAGATCTTGATTAACTGTTTTAGAGTGACCTATAGGTTATACCTCCTCTAGTGATATTAACCAAAAAAAAAACTATCACATAACAACGGAAATGTTGTAGATGGAGTGGGTATCTCCATTGATAAACTCCTCCAGTTAACATATGGTTATCTCATAATAAAAATGAAGTGGTCTCCAAGGTTATGTTCAGATATTGTTTTGCTCGTTTCTACTTATGGTCTGCTCATTGCAGTAATATTTCTTTCATCTACAAGTGAATAGGCGTGTGCAACACATTATTCTCATTCGTTATTTTTGGAAAAAAAGGAAAGAAAAGGTCCTTCTAAGCTCCATAATGATGACTTGCTTCCTGCGCACGTAGCTGTGCTTAAGACTAAAGGTGTCATTCAGCATAAATATGCCCATACCTGACTGACTCTACGATGGTAACATAAGCCTTGCACTGTCTGGCCCACTTGGGTGCACGGTTGAGGTGAGGTGATTTCACCTTACCATTTTAAACCAAACTAAGAGTTGAGATGAATAAGATGCAAAGTATTCACACTATTTTTTCAGTTTGTTTTATATGACCAGTGGGCTTTCATCCAGTGCATTGTTCAGGGCATTTGACAAGTATTAGTTTTACAGATTTCTACTCCATCCATTATTTTCCAACTTTGATGACTGATGCAACAATTATCTTCATGCATGCAGAAACATTCTAGTTAGTGGTCCCCACTTCCATACCTGTTTGATGTGATATCTCCATCACATATGGTTGGCCAACTGTCTCTCTCGAATCACCACTTTAATTTATTATCCCTGCCAATTTCAATTTGAATTTTTTTTTAATTTTCAGTTACTAGCCCTTCGAGTGCTCACAAACTTGAGCCATTTCTCTTCGGAATATATGAGGGTCATGCAAATTCTTTCATCAAATCAACCCAAAATGGATGATTTAAATTTTGGCCAATTGTATTTTAAATAAATCCAAACATTCAAAATCTTGAACAGTAATATATTCTTTTTAAATTTTCTATTTTAGACTGTTACTGGTCCAGCCATCAAACCCCAGGATTTTACTTGCTCTCAATGGTCAATGTCATCAATCTAGGGTTTAAGTTTTTATAGTTAGTTTTTGTTTCTTATTTCTAGAATATTCTTAAAGACATATTCTTCTTTCTTGTGTACCCAACAATTCAATTTGGTTGGAATAGATTGTCTGCTAGAATTCCTTCCATTCTGATCTTCTTTCCTTCCTCATTCTTCTCTTCTTACATTGTCTTGCCAATATTTCCATATCCCCTCTCTAATGCCATATGATTCTCAGCAAAATGAAAAACCAGGGAGTAAAGTTGTAAACTCGTAGAAGCTACTAGCCAATATAAATCATAAACATCCTAAATGTAGAAAAGTTTATTCATGCCATTTACACACTATTTGAAAACCACATGTTTCCCAAATTGAAGAAAGGAGTTGTCATCATAGATTTAAAGCTCGCCGAGAAATCAACAAAATCACGAATTATTCTAGTTTGGCAAGTTACTGGCAGGCAATTTCTGGCAAGTACTTCCCATGTTTTTCTCAGAAAACTTGTGAATACTCATGTCCGTGCAGAAACTCACCAACCAGCAGATTTTATTTCTTTTCAAAATCTTTTTCTTTCAAATAGTTTTTTTATTTTTTATTTTTTTATTGCTTAGACATGGATTTGAAGGATTTTTCACAAAGCGTCAATGAAATGATTATCATCGGATTTAAAGGATTTTTCAGGTGTCATGATCTTATGATGTGCATCGTACTATTTTTTTGTTGTCCAAATCTAATAGAAAACAGACATGCAAATTCATTTTTAACTAGTTTACAAGTTATTTAAGTGTATTTTATGAATTTATATATTTATTTTATTTTCCGACTCAAGGTGGTTGAAACTACCACAAAAAGTTAAAAGTAACCAATAAACTGATGTTGCAAAATAAAGAAATCCAACCCCATAAATACAAGACATCACGCTCAACAGTTTGTGCTGAGCTTAATATGCAGAAACTGAATATACTTCACTAAAAATGGATAAAGCATTTATTTCCTTTTAATACCTAATAATAAGATGAAAGGATAAATTTGGAAAGAAAACAAATAAGACAGCAATGAGCAACCACCTACCGGTCCACTTTTCCTGAGATATTGTTGCGGAAGAATATTGGCTGATTAAATTTCTCATCATGGATGTAAAGCTGTAGACAAAAGAACACAGATTCAATAAGAAATTAATCACGATGGAAATTGTATCATAGTTTATGTTTGCTAATCACATTAACCACGCTCTTTACAAACAAATGGAAAATAAGAATAAAGGAACTTTGTGTCATGAATGATGCTAGCTTTAGAAGAAAATATATAAAAGTGCATGTAAAGGAAGATAAGCTAGTTTCAAATTCTTGACAATACACATGCTATAGATATAACCATTCACTGAAATTGCAAGCAATTAATCATGCTAGACATTACCGTTTGATACATACACCCGGTATAAATTGGAAGCAGTGCACATGATAAAATGAAAGAATATAGAATCTCCTACTAGGAAGCGAGTTAAGAAGAAAGCAAGATATAAAATAAGAAACAAAATCTACAGTTATCTTTATCAAAAAAAGTAGTTCATTCCAGGCATGCATGGTGATCTGCCTATCTACAACTATGGCTGTGTCACTACCTCATGGAGTGCTCTAAAACGAAAAATGAAATCTGCCCATAAATTTATCTAGTAAGAAATGTTGTGAAGAGAAAATATTTTCATAAAGTACGAGTATATCCCAAGGCAAATTCATAACAAATAAACACCAGCGCACATAAATATCCAATGATGCTCCGAAAAAAATACACTTGCTGGAACTAGATATGAAAAATGATGAGTAAAGAAAAGAATACATAACCATTAATATATGAAAAACGAACTTCAGAAAACAAGAATGTTAATACAATACAAGGATTCACCATTGAATTTATAACAGTACCAGGTGTAGGTCAAAAGCCACAAAGGCCCCAACAGGTTTATTTGCAACAAATACCATCCGAACATTTGACAAATATATTGTCCCTTTTGTATAAACTTTACCTCCAGGAGCCCTGTTCAGAAACATTGATAAAGAAGTTCAGTATGCAGCTTTTCTGATAATTATTTCAGTCAGTTCAGTCCCGTAAAAGTCAGATCTTTCCATATTTTGGCTATAAAAAATATAGAGATCGATTTTAATAAAGACCAGATTGGTTTGAATGCATTTTGTATGGGTTTCATACCCAAACCCTAGTCGCCATTGCTGCAAATCCTAGTCGCTTGTTTCATACCCAAACCCTAGTCGCCAATTGGCGCAAGCTGGGAGGATACTGGCGAAGGTGAAGTGATCTGGTTGAGCGTCTGTTCTTTGCATTTGGTGAAACAGTATCAATGCATCTTCAAGAAGCCCATGTCTATGGTAAGCTAGCATCTGAGAAAGCCGCTCCCAGCTCGTGTGACTCTGCCTCTCCTCCCAGCTCGCGCCTGTGTACCTGGCCCCCCAAATACCTAATTCACCAAACTAAAAAACTAAACCCTTTCACCCGCATGCGCGTATCGGTATATTGAAGTTTTTTTGGGTCATTTTTAATCAAAATCAAATGGTAGCCGTAGTGCCCCCGCAGTCCCTCTTCATCATATCGGGGACAGGGACAGTGCGCGAGGGACATCTGAGTTTGGGGGCGTTCAGATCGGAACAGTGCGCGAGGGACAGTGTGCGCGCGGGACAGTGTGCGCGCGGGACAGTGCGCGGGGGTTTCAGTACGCGGGGGGTACAGTGCGCGGGACAGTGCGCGGGGACAGTGCGCGAGGGTTTCAGTGCGAGCTGCGGGCCAGGGATTCAGTGCGGCCCAGGTTTTTCAGTGCGGGCCAGGGATACAGTGTGGGCTAGGGAGGTGGGCCAGGGCTGTGAGCCAGGGATACAGTGTGGGCCAGGGAGGTGGGCCAGGGCTGCGAGCCAGGGACAGGTGGATATAAAAGGGGACAGGACTGCGGACCAGGGCCAGGGTTATAGATAACCCGGTTTCTCAGTTTCTCAGGTATGATCCACCAAACCTTATCATTCTTTGCAATATTCTTTAATATTTTCTGTCAAATCTGATTTCAACAAGACATGCAAACCATGGTTAAGCATGAGGGTTTCAAAGACAACCCAAGTATGGCAACACAAGGATCTATTATCTCAGAAACTCATACAGCAATAGAAAAACAAAATTTGGGGAAAGGCGGAAGTCTTCCAAAATCATACA
Source organism: Taxus chinensis (assembly GCA_019776745.2). Lineage (NCBI taxonomy): Eukaryota > Viridiplantae > Streptophyta > Pinopsida > Cupressales > Taxaceae > Taxus > Taxus chinensis. The sequence goes on along the minus strand of CM034150.1, from coordinate 674,075,755 downwards.
GCGGGTATAGCTAAAAAGTTGGTATATGTGAATGCAAAACAATACAAAGGGATTTTACGGCGTAGGCAAGCTAAAAAACTAAGAAGAAACCAGAAGAAAAACCTCACTTTGATTCTACCGAAGACAACAAACAGCGAATAAAATTTTGTTTTTAGAGAACATAAAATGGAAGAAAAACAACCAAATCAGAAAGAAAATAAAAAGGAACCAAACATGAACAAAATCGACGGAAATGCAGCATACAGAGAGGAAAAGGAAGATGGAGTCCAGGACTCTAAATACCTATACAGTCCGACCTCAACCCCTCTTTTATGGTCTTCAGAACTATATGTGAAGGAACTCATGAACATGAAGGAAAGGCTTGGAATTTTAGAAACCCAGAAATTGAAAGAAAACAGTGAGAGGAAAGAGCTCACAGAAGTCAGATACAAGTTAGAAAGAGAAAATAAAATTCTCAAAGAACAGGTTCTAAATCTTCAAAACCTCATGGAAAGAGGGCAACAAGAGTGTTTTAATCATGATAAAACAAGATCTAGGACATATGAAAACAGGGGGAGAAAAAAGAACTGAAATGGTAGAAGAGAAGGAAACAATTCAGATAGATGAGATACAATCAGCGATTAAAGACATGGAAACAAAAGAAAATCAACTAAAGGATCGGATAGAAGAAGCTAAAACTTGGTCTCAATTAGTAAGTGGATCATCAAATGAACAAAGACAAGTCATGTAGAAACACATCAAAACACAGATAAGAGAAGAGAAAGATCAACAGAACATAGCAGTAAATTTTATTATCAAGGGGCTAAAAGATTTTGGCGAAAATGAAAGAACTAACATATTGGCAAGAGACTTTCTTAAAGACGAATTGAAGTGGACAGGTACATACAACAAGCAAAACAGGATTGGCAGGAGAACAGAGGGAGGAAAGGACAGACACGTGCGAGTGGTTATGAGAAAAATAGAAGACAAATATGCTATCCTAAAAAACAGGGGACTCCTTAGAGGCACACACATATACCTAGATGAGGATTTGACATTCGCTCAACAAGAAGATCGAAGGAAAGAATGGGAAAAACTGAGAAAAGCAAGGGAAGCAGGAAAATGGGCACAGATGAGAAATGGGAAAGCCCAAATCAGTGATCATTTATCAAACAGGAAATAGGAATTAGGGGCCCCACGGGAATTCATGCACATAGTAAGCTGGAATTGCAGAGGATATCCATGGAGAAGAGGACCGGGTTTGGGGCCCATAGCAGAAGGGAAAGATATTATCATCCTTACGGAAACACATGAGCACGAAGGTTGCAAGGTTCCTGATTTTGAAGGCTACAAAAAAATTTCAGTTTGAAAGAAAGGGAACGAAACAGGGAAAGGCCACGGTGGAATCACAGTGTTAATCAAGGAAATATGGCTCAAAAATGTCAAAGTTGAAAAAGTAGATCCAAATAAACAATACATATGGCTGAAAATAACAGATAGCAAGACAACAATCAGATTAGCTGCCTGTTACTTTGCACCGAAAGGGTCAAAGACATATAAGAGAAGAAGGCTAGATAGCGAAGATCCATACGCTTCAATAAAAAAAGACATTTTTGTTTTCAGTACATCCGGAGAAATAATTCTATTGGGTGATTTCAATGCAAGGACTGCCAATAATCAATCTCTTCAGTTGACCAGTTTAGAAGGAGGTGAAGACAATCCGTTGTGGCTTAAAGAAGAAGAGAACAAGTTTTGGGAAAGATTATCTCAAGATGGCAGTGGAGGGGTGTCACATTTTGGAGTTGAGCTTCTAGGCCTATGTAGCTTATACAACATGGTCATTTGCAATGGCATGAGAGTTTGGCCCAGGTCAGGCAACATCACTTGTAAAACATACAATGGACAAAGTGTAGTAGACTATGTAATTTGTTCTCAAAGTTTTATCCCCACGCTTCTCGAGTTTGAAATTGGAGATTGTCCTATCGAATTAAAGTCAGATCATAGTCCTCTCTTGGTAAAGCTTGGGACCGTCTTCAATCAGCAACAAAGGAATCAAGCTCATCACACGCAAAAGGCATCTCAAAAACAGGGAAAAATCATTCTTAGTAAAGAGAATCAGGGAATATTTGTTGCAGCCCTTAAACAACAATTGCAAATAATGAGGAAAGACACAGAGAACACGGCGTCCAAGGGACCGAGTGGTTATATGTGTAGTAGTCTGCTGATATCTTTAATTAAAAAGGCTCTAACTATATGTGAGAGATCTAAGCCTAGAAAGAGAGCGGCAAATACTTTTCCAACAAATCCGTGGTATGATGAAGAGTGTAACGCTGCCAAGAGAGCTTTGAAAGAAAATGGGATGAACAAAGAAAATAAAAAGGTTTATGAGAGATTGGTACAACACAAAAAAGAAAGCTATGTGTGCAAGAGAAGGATAGAGCTAATTTCTCTTGGAAAACACAATCCCAAAGGTTTTTGGAAGGAGCTACAACAAAAGAAAAAATACATAGAAAATAATATCACAGGGGCGCATTGGTTAGAATATGCGAAGACCCTTTATGAGCGTCCTCAACAAAAAGATGTCCCTCCCATAATTGAGACTACGATTGAGCTTTTCTCGGTAGAAGATATCAAGCAGGGCATAAAGAATCTGGCAAGTGGTAAAGCTCAAGACATCGATGGTCTGCAAGCTGAATTTTTAAAATGGGGGGTTGAGGTCCTCACGCCGCACATCAGAAAAATATTCAATGATGTCAACCAGAATGGCTTTCCAACAGAGTGGACGACTAGCGTTGTTATTCCTCTATTTAAAAGTGGTGACGTTAATAACCCGTCCAATTATCGCACCATTATGATCAACCCTCTTCTTGGAAAATTATTTGGAGGCATGATAGAACGGAGAATCAGCAGCTGGGCTGAAAGAGAGGGTAAAAGAGCAAAAGGGCAAGCGGGTTTTCGACCTAAGCACTCAACAATTGATCATTGTATCACTCTTAGGCATTTGATTGAAAAAGTTTGGGACACCCAAGGAGAAGAAGCTTTTTGTTGTTTTGTTGATTTCAAGAAGGCTTTCGACACTGTGCCCAGAAAGAAGCTTTGGGATAGGATGGAGGAACTTGGGATTACAGATGAGTTTAGAGCAGCAGTTCATAAATTGTATGAGCAGGTCAGAGCTAAAATTAGAACCAGAGAAGGTATGTCCGAGTGTTTCGGCAGCAACATAGGTGTGAAGCAAGGATGCCCTCTTTCTCCCACGTTATTTGGTTTATACATTGACAAGCTTGAAGATTGGTTAAACAAAACTGAGGGAGGAGGTATTCAGTTAGCAAGTTATGTGGTGAAGTTACTTCTTTATGCTGACGACCTTATCCTAATTTCAAAAACAGCCCAAGGTTTGAGGGAACAGTTAAAAGCGCTAGAGCTCTTTTGTCAAGAAGTCGGGATGCAAGTGAACACCAGCAAAACAAAAATCATGATTTTCACCTTGAAAAGGAATGAGAGACAAAACGTCTTCCTTTTTTAGGGGAGCCCTTTAGAAATAGTCAATGAATACAAGTATCTTGGGATTGACTTTCACCACAAACTTAGCTGGGAGACTTGTAAAGCAAAAAGGATTCAGGGAGGTTGGAAAGCTTCTTTCCTACTTCAAAACAGGTGCAGGGAAGTTGAACTTTGGGACTGGAAAACTAAAAAAACCCTTTTTGGTTTGTTGGTCACCCCGGTTGTTCTATATGGCTGCGAAGTTTGGGGAAGTAGCATGTCAAATCATGGGTGGAGACAGATAGAAAGAATCCAGAAACATCTAATCACAAGCTCGCTTAAAGTCAAATCAACTGTTCCTTATGAGATCTTGTTGGCAGAAGCGGGTTCTTTCTCGCTGGAAGCACCGGCAATAACTCGGATGATAAGCTATCTGAAAAAAATTGAAAACATGGACAACCTTCGCTGGCCCAAAATGGTTGTAAACGACACTTTGGAATGCAGAAAGAAAACATGGATGAATCAGAATAATAAATGGATATACAAATGGGGCATCAACATGCAGGAGTGTCCTAACAGCAACAAGGAAATAAAAAATTATGTGATAGAAAAGTTCAGGACTGCCATGTGGACAGGTCAGATTGGTCGGAAGAAAGCGCATTATATTAGAGAATTCAATCTCACTGGGGAACATGATGAAAAAGCTTATCTAGGGACGGTTATCAAGGGTAAAGCAAAAATTCTAGTGGCGCAGTTAAGAACTGGATCACATCATCTTCGGTGTGAAACTGGTAGATGGACTATTCCAAAGGAAGATTGGGAAAGGAGAATTTGTCTCTTCTGCAGCAAAGGGGTCGTCGAGACATAATGGCATTTTGTCATGGAATGTTCTGCATATGATGATATCCGTATTCAGTATAAAAACAATCTAAAGGTGGACAGACTGGAGGAACTCTTCGAAGGAACAAAGCTTCCAGTGACAGCAGGCTTTATCTTCAAGATTCACAGCCGAAGAGCGGATATTGAAAAGAGTCTGAAATCTAATTAAATTAATGTTTCTGTGGTCCCATAGACTCTTTAGTCTCGTGGACGTCATTAAAATCTTTCATTTCATTTCAATCCCCCAATATGAACGGATGTGGTAGGATACCACCTAGATAGTGAACCCCGCGTGCTATGGCCCGTGAAGTTGATAAGCTAAGAGCATATTTCCAACACGAGCGAGAAGTGGAGAAGAAATAGAGATCAAATATCTCTCATATTCATTCAATTAATATAAAAAGGATGTTACAAATTATATAGAAGAGAAGCTTAACAATATTCTCCATAATAGTAGGACGGAGTTATAATTGGATACAGAAAAATGGGATATGAAACAAACACTCCTAATATATAATTATTGCTACATACTCTGTGCTAAGAATATAACACTTGCCAATAGTAGTAGACATGAGCACCTAATTTTTGTACCCTACATAACAACGTATAAGGTTGGGGTAGAAAAACATATGGTGGTAAAATTGCAAGTTGGTAATGTAAATAATAAGGAGGAGTTTTATTGTTTCATGCTAATAGCCTTATTATAATATCCAGTTATATCGTATTTAATGGTTTAATATTTTTATTTTATTGCAAATTATTAACCAAATTATATGATAATTATAAAATATTAAGCTAACGGAGACCATGCCTGGAAAACATTTGCGTTCGCGATATACAAGGTTCTCTATGTGGGTTGACCCACATTCAACAATGCTCCAACCCTCTTTTAGCATTCCATTAAATATTTCATGTTAATTTGGAAACTCCCCCATTTGCATTTTTTTAAAGTCTCTAAATCCGCTTCAATGAAACAATTTGTGCATATTCTGAAGTGAAGCATTCTATGAGGGTACATTGTCTGGGGAATTTTAACAAATGAAACAAGAGCTTTTCCTCGAGCCTCCACATTTTCATACATATCTGTCGCAATACTTCTCGCTACAACATTAGATAAGAAAGGAAAACATGGGGGGTTCACGTAGAGGGAGAGTGAAAGAGACAAATATTATAGAGACAAAAGAAGGATAGCAGAAAATGCACTTTAAATGTATTAATATCTACAACAAATACTCAAAATAAAAGATAAAGAGTAGGAATAGGTGTTGAAGAGGTTACATTGCATAAGGCACAGGGATTTAGATGTAGAAAAATTTAAATCAATACAACTAGGCATTGGACCCTAATACAGTGCTCCTAATCCTCAAGCATTTCTTCTTCTTCTGCATATAACAAACAAACCAATGACTTCTAGTTTTTTTTAAGAAACCTCTCAATACATTTGAACCGGCTTTAGATACAAAAACTGATTCATCTCAATTGCTTTACATATAGAAAATGAGGAGATACTATATAAAATTATTCATCACCAATCAGAAGAAAAAGATGTACTCTACACCATACAAAAATTTATAACCTGGCCTGAATTAAATAAAAACAAACATGAGAAAGGGTATCAAACTCTGTATCACTAAATTCTCAAAGATACTGTGAAGACTTGCCTTTCGGATTTACAAATAAATGAATAACAGCATCATCCTTGAAAATATTGACCTCCTCAATAGCAGGAATTGCATTCACACCTATCTTTTTTAGTGTACTTAGGAGTCTCTTGTCATCTGTAGTAGTTGTCTTGTGTACTGTCTTCTTCTTTCTGTGGTTACAAGCACGGAAGGAAATTCTAGTTCATTTACACAGATGATAAAAGAAAATTTCCAATCCAAGATCAACATGATGATTCAAATCAAGTTTTGCTCAAATCAATAAATAAGTACTTTGCAGAGAGTTGGCAACAGAAGTGCTTAAAGTGAAAACCAATAGTTTAATTACCTTCGCATGGTACCCTTTCCACCAGTACGAACTGCACCAGCCATCTTCATAAGCTTCTCCCTATTCATCTGAGTTGACATACATGATTGTCAAGTCATCAGATGGGCAACTATTCTTTAGCTAAATGATATGCAAAGACATACTCATTCCGAAAATATAGCTACTATAGAATTAAAAAGACAATACAGCCACCGAAAGAGTATATGCTTGCCAGGAAAAGTCTGCAAATTTCGGTCACAATAGCTGCTTGCCACCACAATAATGCAATAATAGGGTGTAACCAAAACAGAAAACATAATGGGCATGAAAAAGGCTGAAGCTTCTGTGAGACTGAATATATAAGATACAGCATCCCAACTGACTTCAGTTTATGAAAAGGAATAAGACGGAGCTGTTATATTTAAACAGTCAACAAAAGGAGGAGCAACAGACTGCTTCCCCGCCCGCCTTCTCAATTCAACACATTGCCTTGGCAGACTTTGTTCTAGGAATCAAAGAACAAGCCAACAAAAGAAAGTTATCTCGAACCATTCCAAAAGATGGCATTTCTAAATTCAAGAATACAAAATGAAACAGAAACATAAACATCTGGCATTTTGAATTTTCTTCTTTGCCCTGACAAAGGTATTTCTGTCATACAGGAAAGATAGTCCTCTCTACTTGGATTGATCAAAATAATTGATTAAGGAAAAACTGAAACCCCTATGTATAGTATGTTCCCGGCTCACACCATAATTGTGTTTTCTTCTCTTGCTCAACCTAATAGCAATCCAATATACATGTTTAACACTTGAGAAGTCAGCCTAGAAAACATTTTGATTATCTCGACGACATAATAGCATAATTAATTGGGAAGTGTAAACACCAATAGCAACAAAAATATGGCATAGTTAAATTAAAATATGCATCTAAAAAATTCCATTCTATACATGATGGAGAATCAAAACTCGAATCAAATTGCTTGTAAATGTAAATCCACATCAAATGACCAAACCAAGGTCCTTGGTGAGGTACTCACAACTTTTTTATTATTGCAGCCTCTATCATGCAGAGGTTTTAAGCTTGTTTGGCATAGAACATGCCACTGTCAGGATTTGCACTCGAATAATATTACTTGTCATTGTGGCAATGTAAATCCACACCAAAAAACCAAAACAGGGTCCTTGGTGAGACACGACTATTGATTTATTGTAGCCTCTCTAAAGGGGAAGTTAAGCCTGCTTGGCATAGAACACAGCAATGTGAGATTTTAACTCGAAACATATTATATGTAAATGTAAATCCATGCCAAAAGACAAAAGCGGGGTCTGTGGCGAGGCTCTTACAACTTTTTTATGTATTGCAGCCTCTCTCAAGCAGAGATTTAAAGCTTGCTTGGCATTGAACACTCGAGCAGAGGTTTAAAGTTTGCTTGGCATATAACATGCCACTGTCAGATTTGAACTCAAACCATATTACTTGCAAATGTAAGTCCACAGCAAAAGACCGAACAGAGGTCCTCGGTGGGGTACTAACAAATTTTTGATTTATTGTAACCTCCCTCAAGAGGAGGATTTATCCTTGGCATAGAAGGCACCATTGTGGAATTTTAACTCAACCCAAATTGCTTGAAAATGTAAGATAATAACAGGCATACACAGACAATAAGCATGCAAATTCCTTTGGGCTCTTAGAGGACACTCCGTATTGTTGATTGAGCTAGTTTGTTGATTTTACATGTTTGAGAGAGCTTACAATATATGGCATCCTTTCCAGGTTGTGCTATAAACAAGTGAGATGCTTCTTTGCATTCTAGGCAGGCCATAAGAAGCAGAAAATTGTGGGGATGAGAACTCGAGCATTCTGCATTGCTTCAAACATACCAACGTGATGTTGATGTTCAAAGGAGACACAAGAATGTGATCAGAGCCAATTTTTGACCTTGTGATGCAGTCAAGGATAGGGATTCAAGTTAATGACAGCCTTATCCTTGCAGAAAGAAACCAAAAGCCTGCAAATTTTGACCTTGTGGACAAGTAAGATTGTTGTATTACTTGTAATGAAGCAATTATTTAATCAAACACTACCATCATCCTATGATGTTCTCACAAGCATCAAAGCTTTAAAACAACTTACAAACATGTGACACCAGCTAACTGACTGTTACAGTAGATATAGAAGACAATTATTTTAGCATACACTTAGCAAAATCTTTGAGCACTTAAATCATGTAATTACGTACTTGATGACAGCTCTGAACTACGTGATAGATCTTATAAAGGTCAAAAACCCATCTTTTTTTAAATCTTGTCTATTAGATTTTCATAATCGAAGACCCTCTCAAGTGTCCTAATCTTCACACAGCCATGCGTCCTTGCTTTTCTTTCTTGCAAAGCATTATATTCACAACATACAGTCTCGCACTTCCATATCTTGATTAATCCATAAGCTTTAGTTAACCCTCACATTTTTTTCACCAGGATGACTCAGACTCCTCTCTGTCAAAAAGTGAGGTCCCAAAACAAAATTTCCCTTGTGAGAGCCCATGAAAACTAATTAAAGATTATTTTCTTTTCCATTTCTACTTCTGAGAAATGCTTTTTCCATAATCATTAACAGAGATAATCAAGCGACACTTCTTGTAATCGTTTTCATTCTGAATACCTGAGTTTCCTTCGTCTACCAGCATCCGAGTCCATTTCACCAGGTTTTCCCAACGTCTTGTGTCCATTCGATCTAAAACCACTGAGACATTGTTTCAACAAAGAAAATGGACAAGATTTTAGCCGAACATGTTAGCAACTCACTGCAAGAGTCAAAATTTGAAAAGTGCAATCTTATATTTCAGTATTCCCAACATACCATCCAGTATGGGATCGAGTATACTTCAAGGGTCTAGGCACACTTAGTGGATTTCACTACTTCTAGTCGGGCAGGCAACATTGTTTATTGCAAGACCGCCACTAGATATCCATATCATCTTGGTTAGGCTCTAGTTACTTGGTCAAGTACAAAGCAACATACTATTAGTATTGTTCTATCTTCCACAAAGGCCGAGTACAAGGCCCCTTTACAGCAAGCTGGGAAACAGGAAATACTTTGGATTCAACTGAATCTGAAAGAGTAGGGGTTCCAAGAACACCCCAATATACTTTGGTGCGTCAACCAAAGTGCCATTCACAATGCTCACAACCTATTTGAGCACCAATGCACCAAGCACATTGAGATCCATAGGCACTTATACAAGAACTCAACTAACAATGGAGTCATCGGCTTGTAATTATTGTATGCACGAGTTAGTTAGCTATGTAAGTAGAATTGAAACTAACACCTAGCAGCTTCAATACAATGTTAAACTAAACCTATGCATCATCATGCTAAGAGCTTAAGCAAAGCTAACCTATCAACATTTCTACATTAAACATGAAATGAACATTTCAAGCTAATATGCTAAACAAATTAACTTCTATCTCTTATTGAATGCTAAATGAGATGAGATTGAACTTATGTAGATCTCTAACAATCAAAGAGTTGATTATGTGCCTGAAATCTTAAAGTTTCTAAGAATGGAGTCTTGTCAAATAATGGCTACAAGACCACTTGACATATCTCCATATGACTTCAAAAACTTGGGTGGATGAATGCACGAAATGGAGAAGGCTAGCTCTTCTAATGGAAGAATGCTTCAAAGATGATAAAATGGCTATAATGTATGCTCTATACTTATTTAGGAGTGTAGGTGTAAATAGAAAGGTAGGAGGAGGGCTCCTTATATAGCCCAATGGATAGAAGAATCTCTACATCCCTCTTCATGTGGAATAAATGGAGAGGTTGGGTTAGGTGTAGACAAAGGAGGTTTAGAAAGGGTTGAGTCAACCTTATGCAGAGTTTATTTTGAACTTTCGTGACTCATGGGATTTGAGAGGATTTATTAATTAACCAAAGTGATTAATTAATAGGTGTGCAAGCTTATATAAGCTTTTTAGAGGAATAGTTAGTATGATTTATGACTATGAGAGGATTTTAATCAAATCAATGACGATTTATTGATTAAATAGAAGAGAGAATTGTTATCCAAAATTCACCCCCTCAAGGTAATTTTGATAACATGCATCAAATTCTTTAGTCCCAAGCAAATAGATTGATTTAAGGCCCAAAATCATGTTTTTGGGGCCCCCTCGGCTTCTTTCTAACTCTCCCATCCAAGAAGAAAACCCAACGAGTTAGAAAAGGTGAAAAAATTGCAAAAAACCAAGCTTGGGGGCTGAAAAAATGAAGAAAATCGGCTAAGTCCTAGTCCAGGCAGTCCGGGACAGTTGGGACGTTGGGGCGCGAATTGGCCGAAAAGCCGCCAGGCGGTCCGTGCAGCAATTGGGACGTCGGGACACGCGGGACGTGAAAAGGTGAACCGGCTGAAAGTGGAAAAAATCGCCAAGTTTTGTTATCAAGCGGTTTGGGACATCTGGGCCGAAAGTACGCGAGGGACGCAAAACCGGCTGAAAAGCCGAAAGTCAGTCCATTTCGGGCGGTTCGGAGATATTTGTCCTAGGCAGTCCGGGACAGTTGGGACAAAAGTATGCGGAGGACGCGAACCGGTCGATTCGGCCGAAACAGGGGACTTTCATCCAGGACAGTTGGGACAAAAGTACGCGTGGGACGCGAAAAGCCGAAAGAGCCGCCAATGAATGGAATCTCGCCATGTGTCTTCACCTCAAACAGGGACAAGGAAGCCCGAATCGGCCGAAAGCAAGAGTTTTTCATTTGGGACATCCAGCCCAAGGTACGTGCGGGACACGAGGGACGCGAAAAGCCGAAACGGCCGACAACAAAGAAGAAAAGTCAATGTTTGACCTGTGAAACTTCAAACGGCCATAACTTTTGACTCTGAGCTCTGATTTTTATAAAATTGGACTTTCTAGAATGAGCACGACGTCCTCTATGCCACAAAAGCTGGATTTCTTATTTTTAATGAGGTTAGAAATATTTAATTAAGAGAAACATATTCGGCTCCAGTCAGTTAATGCTTATTCCCGTCAAATGACAGAAAACGCCTGTTAGGCTCAAAATAGCTGCCCGCACTCAGAAGGCCATAACGTTTGCGTTTCTCAACGAAATCATACAAAATTGGTACCATTGGAATCGTGGCTCTGAGCCTGATGCACAAAAATCAAGAAATTTTGGATTTGATGAGAAATTGGTCAAGATTTTTTAGAAAACGTGGCTGGGTTCATAACAGTGTTTCATTTGGTGGTTGGGAGTGCAATTAAGAGGGCATGGTCATCATTCTTTCTCTGTTGTAGCACCTGGGACAGTATGGGGAGCCTTTTGCAAGTAATATATAATAATTTTACTCCATTTAATGCCTCTTACAAATGGTTGAAGGATAGATTTCGGGATTTTCATTTTTCCCTTCTCTTTCTCTTCTCATTTTTTCTATAAATTGGAGTGTTGGGCTCATTGTAAAGGAGGGAGCTTTTTTTAGATAGCAAAGCTCTGTCAAAATTGCTTTGTGAAGCCAATGTGCTGCAGGCCCTTATAGTGGACTCCTTGCATGGTGATCCAGGCCCTTATCTTGTAATAGATTGAACTGTGCATATCATGAAGCAATAAAATATCAGTTTGTGGATATATCTTCCCCTGCTGTGTTTTCTTGCATTCTTCTTGCCCCTTTGATCTTTCTACAAGAATATTGTGTCTATTATTATGTTCTTGCAGGGATCCATTATCATTGTGTATGCTTATAGTATCGTTGTGAATGCATTTTGCTAGACTATGGAGAACTGTCATCACCTCTTCTAGCGTGCACTTTGCTTCTATATTTCACACATTTGGAGAACTACTCTCACACCCTCCTTTTCTGGTGTATCACCGCTTTAGTGTAGGCTTTCATTTTATGCATTCTCTCTCCTTGGTCGCTTGGAAATTTAGATTAGAATAGTTAGTTTCCCCTGCATTAGAGTAGATTGTGGCAGGTAGTTTAGGAGCAAGAACCAGCTTTCTCTGGAGGTCTATCTCAAGTAGCAAGTCCCACAACTTGGAGATAGTACCCATGTTATCCAATCACACCGTGAGTTCAAGTATACGCACTTGTATAAACACAGGGGTGCTGTGATTCAGTGATAACAAGAATTAATTAATTAAGAATAATTAATTAATCTAGATAAAAAAGGGTATTAATCAATTAGAAATAATTAATTAATGTAGATAGAAAGGGGAGCTTAATTAATTAGAAATCATTAATTAATCTAGATAGAAAGGGGAGCTGATTAACAGAAGGTCGTTAATTGGCATCGTTGTTGGATAGAAGAGTTAATTAATTAATGCAATGTAATTAATTAACGATGATAGCAGAGAAAATGTGTGATATTGATGATATATCATCAATTTGCGGGAAAGGGTATAATTAGCGCAATTTAAGTATTTAAATTAATTGAGCTAAATTATAGGTGTCTGCATTTGTCCCTCTTTGGGGTGGCATAAGTGACGTCAATTGAAAGATAGTAGGTAGATAAATTTTTTGAAGACGTAGAAGAAAAATTAGTAAAAGTGAGAGATTCCCCCTTGAGTGTCGATGGGGTGATGATAGAAGGCGATCGACAATGGAAAAAGGTGAGAGAAAGGAAATAGAAGAATGGGCAGGAATAAGATGCCCTACGTGAATAAGAAGAATAGTGTTGATATGAGAATGATGTAGAAGAGGAATGATAGATGGAAATAAAAGAGAAAGATTTCATCCAGTTTATTGAAACAACTTTACTGTCATCATATTACAAAAATCTATGCCATCGGTCCTTATTAAAAATATAAGCATACAAAAAAAGTAGGATGACATGAAAATCCATACTACAAACAGTTGTCCATTGCTGAAATACCCACTCAATGCAACATATGAAAAGAAATGTAATACGAAAGGAAGCAAGCTCCTTTAAAAGGGAAAACAAGTACAAACACACATATTCCAACAAACAACAGTCAAGATAGTTGTACAAATATTTTGTTACCAAGCTGAAGATCCCCAAATGTTTGTGATTGAAGAAAAGGGTTAAATATGATTCCCTAAGCAAGGATACATGCAAGGGAAGATGATGAAGGACACTGGGTCTAATGAAAAAGCGTAGTGTGCAACGAAACAATATCAGGAAACTAGATGTGCCTCAGAGTACCGACGAAGCAAACATGCTAGCTTTACAAATGGTTATAATTCAGATGATCCGTGAGTCATTCAATTCATGAACATGTGAAAATTCCAACAAGATATGGAATTAATACCATGCATAAGATACAATTTTTAGCCACTATGAGTTGGTTTACCTATTTTTAAAAACTTTGCAAATTTTCCAATTTTTAGGATTTTGAATCGATTTTTATTTTAACAGTTTGGATAGATAAGAAGTTAGAAGTATCAGTAAGAATCTCCTAGGAGAAAAATAAATGTCCCAGGGAGAAGAAAGAAGCAACATGCGGAAAATAATGCCCTAGCACAACGAAAAGATTAAGAAAATAAGTATTTAATAAAAAATAATTATTTGATGGAGTGTGTAGAAGAAGGGATATTTCCTAGGAGCAATAAAATTGTCTAGTGAGAAACAATGAGTACCAAATTGAAAATAATGCACTAGGATGGCAGAAGAGTTAGAGTGTGATGTTATATGGTTTGATTTCACACTTTTGTATGTATCATGATGATAGTCTAGATGTTTTACCACATGTGTTTGATTTTGACATGATAGATCCATAAATGATATCAATTGTATTGTACATGTGATTCTCTAGATTAGTGAACAGGATGACACGATGATATTGGTGTGAGGGAGGATAGATTTTCATATTTGTGAATCCCTCTTGTCCCCATGTGATGATATGATACATGATGACTAGCTTAGCATTCATGTGTGATGTATACTTAGATTTTTATTTATATGATGTATAGATGATGTTAGATGTGATTATATTAATGGAGATATGATGATGTGATAACAAAATAATATACATGCAACAAGCAAACACAATCAACTGTTAACAAAATACACAGTGCCAACCAATCATGAATTAACGCAACTATGTACAATTATTTACAAGCGTGCAAAAACACATTGCATATGTACAAGTAAGAATGAATCTAATCTAAGAAAGAAATGAAAAAACTTACCAAAGTATGTCTAAGAAATAAACTATACAAATGTACAAACAAATAACAACTATGCAAGTAAACAATGTATATAAACAAAGCAAGAAATAAGATAAAGTACATAAACTAAATTTATGTTTTTGCAAGATTGTTTTGTGAAGCACTTTTCTACTATTTTTTCTGATTTTGTGAAACAATTTTCTATTTTTTTGTAATTTTCTAAGGTTTTACGAAGGTACTCACAGGAAACCAAGAAATGCGGATGCCCCCAACATTAGATAGAGAATATACAAGGTCAGGCACCACATGCTTATAAATAGGAAGGTGAAGTCACAGAAGAGCACCCAACGTTAGATGGGGAATATGGAAAACACCGTCTCTTCATAGATAATCAAGAGGAGAAAAATCCAGATTAAGGCTTAATAGGATAGGTTCATAGGGAATCTAAGATGCAGAGGTGGAACTATCCATAGGCTAACTAAAATTACTCTCCAAAAGCAAGATGCTTGTGAAAAATGAATCCTCGCAAGGTGATGGAAACTAGTTTTCACCAAGGGACATATCCAACATGCTATAATTGTGTGGTTTTCACATATGGATGACCTATTTTCTCTTTTTCTTTTTCACTTATTTTTATTTTTTTGTATTTTGATCATATTTACTCTTTTTTTGGTTTACTTTTGTAATTTTTACACCATGTTTATGCATAAAACCACTTAAGGTGCATGGCATTCATAGGTTCGCAGAGCTCATCACCATTGGGATGGGAAATTTTGTATGCTCCTGTACCATATTTGGTCACAATGATGTAAGGTCCTAACCAATGTGGTTCGAACTTTCCTTTCTTCTCTCTTTCTGCCCTTGTGTTGAACTGATTTTCTTTCATGACCAAATCTCCGACCTCAAACTAATGAGGTATGATCCATTTGTTGTAATTTCTAGAGACTCTGTTCTGATACACTTTGAAATGGTTAAGGGCGTGGATGCACTTTTCATCCAAGAGTTCTAATTCTACCAGCGTGGCCACTCTGTAATCTCCATCCTTGTCCATGTAATCCCTAAGAGATATTCTTAGGGAAGGAAGCTCAATTTCCAATGGGATGATGGATTTAGTTCCAAATACTAGGGAATAGGGTGTCACACTAGTAGGAGTGTTAATATAGGTCGTATAAGCCCAAACGGCTTGGTGAATTTGCAAGTGCCAATTATGACTTGTCTTACTCACCATCTTTTCCATGATTCGAACCAATGTTTTGTTAGTGGATTTAGCCTGCCCATTACCTTATGGATAATATTGCATAGACCATTTCAATTTTATTTGAAATCAATGACAAAGGTTCATCACTATCTTGTTCTCGAATGATTTGCCATTCTCAGTAACTATGGCCGCAGGAATGCCATATCGGTAGATAAGGTGATTCATGATAAAATTTGAAATCTGAGCTCCTGTAACATAAGTCAAAGGAACAACCTCCACCCACTTAGTGAAATATTCTATAGCAACAATGATGTGAGTATGACCATGAGATGAGGTAGGGGTGAGCTTTCCTATTAAATCTAGACCCCATTTGGAGAATGGCCATGGGGTTGTGATTGGATGTAACGAATGTGATGGAGTATGGATGAAATTTCTATACTTTTGACATAATATGCATTTCCTTACATAGTTACAACAGTCTGTTTCCATAGTAGGTGAAAGGAACGATAAGAAGATTTTTCCAAGCTGCGATCTTAGATGATAATAGCACACCACATTATATTTGCAAAATACAAGATTTAAAATACCATATATGGAAATCCATCATAATCCATAATGCTCAATACATTACAATACAATGACTTGAATTATTCAATAAGAAAGATGTACATATAGGAGGAGGGAAGTGTAACTACTACCTAAATTAGTGTTGAAGAAATTCCAATAACTGATACTGGTAGTTAAGTTAACTCCATAAGAGTAGTAAGCTAACTCAACACAACTAGTAAGCTAACTCCACACAACTAGTACACCTAAGCAAGCTAACCCAACAAGTGTAGGGCTAACACAAGTGTAAGAATTATCCTAATAAATAAATAAAAGGATAAATAATAACCTACACCAACACCCTCCCGTAAGCATAGCTTAGGTGGGTGGAAAAGAAGGCAGGTCTCGGCAACAAGGCCTGATGAGGTAGCCACACAACAACTTGGAAAAATGAACATCGAAAGTTACCCAAAACCAGTAATAACAAAGTAGAGAGAGAAAAATCCTGCTACAAGATATTCTCAAAAGCTTGGCTCTAAAAACTCATACAATGATAACGAAGTGTGGTGCGCATTGTGGTCTAAATCCACTGCTTGATCATAAAGGTCAAAAATAATTGACACTGGGCTTCACCAGAATATCTCCATGCAAGGAGATTGTCAATGGAATTATGTCAAAAGTGCAAAAATAACACCAAACATAATTTGATCAACTACTACAAATAAGTGTGCCACGATCCAAGAACAACCAAGGCAACAAGGTAAGGATACGATATCCAAATAAATAGGAGTGCCATGATCCAAGAAAAGCCAAGGTAACAAGGCAAAGACACGAAACCTGAAGAATTAATATCAACACGTAATAAGGCAAGGACATGAAACCCAAAGAATCAGTATCAACACCATACCCTCCCATACTGCTGAATGGGTAGAGTGACATCACAGATCTGTATGAGTTTTCAAATTCAACTACTTGAACAGAGACAAACTAACACTAGCCTTCACCACAATTGCTCCCCCATAAGAGAGACTATCAACATGCCAAAAAAGTGTCGAAAATATAGATCTAAAATATCTCAAAAAGTAAGAGAGATATAAATGTATACACTCATAGATACAATAATGCAACACCCAAAAGTTTAGGACATCGGGCTCAACCGAAATTATGTCCACAAGTGATCAAAAAACCCTCCCAATTTTGGAACTTTTTAATTGAGTGCATGTAAATATTACAATGAGTAACAGTACCTTTTATGTTTGAAATATGTGTATAAAAATGTCACCAACGCGTAGATCTTGAAAAAATACACAATTTCAAAACAAAGATCACCTTAATCTGGGCTACAGATCAAAAGTTATGAGCTCTAGAAGGTTTTGCTATTAAAATAATATTTTAATTCTGATCATTTTTTAAAAGGTACATGTGACACCCAAATGTCCAAAGGGTAAAAGAGTGCATCCACACAATACATGCTTGCGACCAAAGGATAAAAGCCTACGCCCAAAACCTAAAATGTCCAGAGGGTAAATCATTGCATCCAGATGGTACACGTCAATATCTAATGGATAAAAGAATGCATCCAGAAGGTACACACTTATATCCAATGGATAAAAGAATGCACCCAAAGAGTAGAGATCTGTTTCTAGTGGATAAAGACCACATCCAAAATTGAAATATCCAGAGGGTAAAAGAATGCATCCGGAAGGTACACACTTATATCTAATGGATAAAGAATGCACCCAGATGGTACAAATTTGTGTCCAGTGGATAAAAGACTGCATCCAAAACCAAAATATCCAGAGGATAAAAGAATGCATCCAAAAGGTACACGTTTATATCCAATGGATAAAATAATGCACCAAGAAGGTACAGATCTACGTCCATTGGATAAAAGACTGCATCCAAGACTGAAATATCTAGATGGTAAAAGAATGTATATGGAAGGTACACGCTTATATCCAATGGATAAAAGAATGCACTCAGAGGGTACATATCTGCATCTAGATTTTACAATCTCAAAACATGGTCAACTTTACATTCGATTCTAGGGTTTTGGCACCTTCCAAATCCAATTCAGCACTCTATTTTGCATAACAATGCATGGTGCAAAAAATTGCTAACACATTCCAAATACCTAAAAATAATAAACCCTTTCTTGCAAAGAAAACTTACAGATGGATGCCTACATCATCTATTGCTCTGATACCATGAAAGGAACGATAAGAAGATTGTTCCAAGCCGCGATCTTAGATGATAATAGCACACCACATTATATTTGCAAAACAGAAGAGCTAAAATACCATATATGGAAATCCATCATAATCCATAACGCTCAATACATTACAATACAATGACTTGAATTATTCAATAATAAAGAAGTACATATAGGAGGAGGGAAGTGCAACTACTACCTAAATTAGTGGTGAAGAACTCCCACTAACTGATACTGGTAGTTAAGTTAACTCCATAAGACTAGTAAGCTAACTCAACACAACTAGTAAGCTAACTCCACACAACTAGTACACCTAATCAAGCTAACCCAAAAATTGTAGGGCTAACACAAGTGTAAGAATTATCCTAATAAATAAATAAAAAGATAAATAATAACCTACACTAACAGGTAGGCCAATAATAGCCTACTCTCAAAAATTTCCTAGCTAGAACCATTCCATTTGTATGGGTTCCATACACCCCTTCATGCACCTCTTTAATCGCTTGGACTAACTATGTTACATCAAGACAACACAAAATATTCCTGTCATAGCTGTGATGATAGAACGTATCTCTTAGGAGGGTTATAATGGGCTATCTAGCAGATTAAGGCTTTATTTTTCTAGATGGGAGATGTCAGGAGGGAAGGTGTTGTGTTTAAGATAAGTACAGATGTGCACATACCAAGGGGAATATGGAACACCAACTCCACAAGCCAAACATGATTCAGGCATATCATATGCATTCTAGCGTAGATTCTCAACAAACAATGGAATGTCAATTCTCTCTAGTGGAATTCGTAGCATAGAACGTACAGTGGCCATAGCGTATGCGGATCTATTTTGTGCTCTCTGAATCTACTTGAATGTGATATGCACAAAATACTCTTTCAAGGTTTCCACCCTTTTTTTTTGTAGGGGATGAGTTTCTCATCCTTGACTTTATACTTGTCGTTGACCTACTCGATGATCAACTATGAATCATCAACGATCCTAACATGATGGATATCCCATTTGATTTCCATTTTCATCCTTGCGATGAGTGCTTCATATTCCGCAATGTTATTTATACAAGGAAAACCAAGGTGAAAATCTTTAGGTATAGGGTCACCTAAAGGAATAATTAAAACAACACCTGCCCCCGAACCATGAAAATTAAAATATCTATCGAAGTGCACCTGCCACATGACAGATTCCTCAATCTATAATAGTGAAGCATCTGACAGCTCCAGACTTACAGGCTCTGTTCCTGGTACTAATGTTTCTTCTGCTAACTGGTTGGTGAGTACTTTCCCCTTTTACCGACTTTTGGTGTACATACTCAATTCCAAATTCACTTAGTAGAATGATCCAATTAGCCATTCTACCTTTAAGGGTGGGTTTTGACAATAGGTACTTAAGTGGGTCAACTTTGGATATAAGCTTGGTTTTAGAGTTCTACAGGTAATGGAAAAGTTTTTGGAAGGTGAAAACTATAGCCAAACAAGTTTTTTCAATCTGAGGGTAGTTGAGCTCGTAAGCAATGAGAGTATGACTGAGATAGTACAAAATGTTTTATTTATGGCCGAGGTCATATTGAGCCAACAACACACCAATAACAAATTGTGTGGCAAAAATATAGAATAGAAGGGGCTCACCAGGACTTGGAGGCATGAGAACAGTTGGATTGGCTAAGTACAACTTAAGAAAGGTGAAATCCTATTGTTACTCTGGTCCCCAAATAAATGCAACATCCTTTTTAAGTAGGTGAGAGAACGAATCACACTTATCGATAATTTGGGAAATGAAGCCACAGATGGCATGTATCTTTCATTGCAAGCTACACAATTGTTTGATGTTTTTGGGAGGAGCCATTTCAGTAATGACAATAACTTTAGTGGGGTCTACCTCAATCCATCTTCAAGATATAATGAATGCTAAAAAATTTCCTGACAATATACCAACCACACACTTCTTAGGATTTAATCTGACTTTGTACTCCCGCATGCATTCAAAGATATGTTGCAAGATCTCCAAGTGATATGTTCTTGTCTTGTATTTCCCGAAGATATCATCCACATAGTCTTCCATGATGTCGTGAATAATATCATGGAAAATCATGGTCATTTCCCTTTGATAAGTTGCTCCTGAATTTTTAAGGTTGAAGCGCATTACCTGATAACAAAAATTTTCCCTAGAGGGTTGTAAAGGTTGTCTTGTGTTTATCCTCATCTACGATTTTGATCTGATTGTAGCCTGAAAAGCCATCCATAAGTGATAAAATTCATATCCTCAAGTTGAATCAACAATCATATCAATATTGGGAAATGGTAAATCATCCTTTGGACACACTTTTTTTAATGTCTCTAAAATCTGTATAGATTGTTATCCCGATAGGTTTTGTTTGAACGAGGAATATGTTTGATATCCATTCTAAGTAATCAATAGGTTGATTAAATCTTTCCGCTAACAATATTTCCAACTATTCTTTAACTAGAAGGGCCACCCATGGATGCATTTTTCTGAGATTTTGTTTGATTGGCTTGGCGTTTACGTGCACTACTAGGTTATCCAATACGAAAGTTGGATCTAAGCCTGATATATCCTTATAGGACCAAGTGAATGCATCTACATATTCCCGCAGAAACATGGTGAATGTTTTCTGTTGCCGTAGTGAGAGTGAAGCTCCTAGTTTGACTATCTTTGGATCCTCTTTTGTTCCAATATTCACATCAATGGTTTCTTCTACTAGCATTATTGACAAATCCGCCATATGTGTAGGATCAGGAGGAAGGTTGAGATCTTCTTCCAAGGGCATCTATATGAGCATCTGTACGAGATTTTCACCCTTGGCATGGTCACTTTTCTTGTCCATTTTTTTTTACTTGTTTGTCAACCAGTGCCTCAAAGAAGTTTTCACTTAGTGACTTGGAATTTTGTTTTTGTCGAGGGTTTTCGTTGGAAATTTTCCATCACTTTTTCTCAAGTTTTTCTGACCACAAAGCTCAGCTTCCTCGCTAAAGTACATGTAGGTATCTAAATCAATGTAGAAACTCTTCTTATGGTCCCCAATTGGAATTGTATCTTGAATGCCCATGAATTCTACAATGGCTTCATAATTTTCAAATATATCCAGTAGCACATGACATTGTTGGTCCCATTTGACAAGGCAAGGGTAAACAAGGTAAATTTTAGGTTCATTAGGAGTTATGGTGAGCACAACGGTATTCATGAACATGTTTATGGAGGAAAGATCCTCGTATTGGCTACAGTGGGAATTAGTATCACTATCTAAATAATTAGAGCTATCTTCGCGCTTAGAACAAGTGGCATCTTGATCATTGGGGTGTGAACCATAAGGTCAAATTCTAATGTTGTACCTTTCCATCTTGAAATATGGGAGAGGAACTGGTTCTCTCGGTTCTTGCTCATTTTTTCTGCATCCTAGAACCTTGTAGCCCATGAAATACATCATTCAGCTAGACTTCTCATACTCAGGGATTTGGTAGCAAGTTGGTTGAGTGTCTTCCGAGACCCAAGTTGTAGGTGGGTCCAACAATTTCTCTTCAGCGAGAAACCCTCCAGGTAAAAATGAACCAATAGTTTGCTCATCTCTAGGCCATTTGAAATGATAGTTGGGTCGGCCTTTAGTTTTAGGTGACAATGAGAGGTCTGAAACCAAAAGATCTTGTTACACATTATACTCCCCACAACCGTATTCCAAAACCTTCATCTCCTATGAATCAAAAGGGGAAGTTGATGTAGAAGCATCACAGGCGGAAGAACTTAGGGAATCTGAATCTACTCATGACTCCATGTCTTTGGATTGAAGATGAATAACTATATCAGCAGAGGGACACATATAGGTACCATTATGCAAAAAACTATTGAGAGATCTGCACTAAACAATGGGATCTGGATCTCCTTATATCGTGACAGTGTGTCCCTCGTGTTTCAGTTTGATGCATTGATGGAACGTTGGCGACATGGACTGCATGACATGAGTCCATGGTCGGCCAAGAAGCATATTGTATGGGGGTTCTAAGTTCAAGACACAAAAATTCATGTGATGACAAGTAGGTCTGAATTCCATGGGTAATGTGATTGTGCTAGTCAAATCCCTTTCCGCATTGTCGTAAGCAGTTATGGTAATGATTTGGGACTTGATGTATTCTTCTGTATGTCCTAATTTCTTAACTAATTTCAATGTGCATATATTCAACCCTGATCCGTTGTCCACAAGCACCTGTTTTATCTTTGGGCAGGTGACGAATACCTCATTATACAAGGAGATATTATGTGTTGGATCTTCAATAGGGATCTCCATATGAGTAAAGGAAATTTACTCATTTGGGACAATGTTAGCTACCATAGCTTGAAGATGTGTAGGATCTACTTGTAGTGGCACTCCTGACCCCTGAAGAGTTTTGTAAAAAATGTCCTTATGTAGATTTGATATTTTGAGAAGATCCACGATTGAAATCTTGGTAGACATCTTCTCAAGTTTTTTTAAGAGGTTTTACCTACCATCTTGCGGGGTCGACAGAGAGGGTTCAAGAATCATGAGGCGGTCATGCCTTGTTACCATAACAAAATCCTTTCCCTTGATTAGAACAGTGTTCACATGGTCACTAGCAGAGTAGATACATCCAATGAGTGAATCATAATGATTATTGTCCTTATTAGTCTATAGATAATTCGCTGCTTTGTAACTCCAGGATGATTCTCATCGATCTGACTTTTTCTCATGTAACTTACCATGTTTAGGGAATATTTCTTTGAATTTTCCCATCTTTTCATTTGGCATCTGTGTTTTCTCCGGGGTATACACTTCTATCTCCACATTTTTGATGAGGTCTTGGATGTAATGATGAAGTCATATACAATTGTCTATTTTGTGTCCCTTGACACGATCTAATTCACAATAGTCATGCTCTTTGTACCATGGTGGTTTTGAAGTATTTTCATCAAAGGGTTGTGTCATGGGATGAGTCATCATGTGAGCCGCATCCAATTGCTTTAATATTTATAACAAAGGCTCATTAAGAGGAGTGAACATTCTATGTTTAGGTGGTGGTTGATTAGGTCCTTTGGTTAGTTTAAAAGGTTAACTAGTTTGAACCGTTTACACATGTTTAGAATCTGTGATCGCGTCTCCCACCACACTCTTGTATTTGTTGAATATTTTCAGATTTTCTGGGAGTTTTGCATTTTGGTTATCCTTACAGTGTGGTTTAATGGTTCCTTAGGCAATAAGGGCTTTCTCTATTTGAATTCCCTTTTCAATAACCTCTTCGAAGGTGTGAACAAAATGCATTTGCAGATGAAAAGTGATGTTTGGCTTGAGATTGGGTATAAAGATACCCACCAGTTATTTTTCAGGGAATTCATAAGGGAAGTGAATGTCTATCCCTCTCAATCTTTGCAGGAAGCTATAGAATGTCTCATTAGTATGTTGTTTAGTGCCACACAATTCTTCCATGGTTATGCTACTTTCTATGTTGTACGAGAAGTGTTGTACAAACCTTTCTTCCAATTCAAGCCATGTAAAAATAGACCCATGGGGTAAGCGAGTGAACCATTCCAAGGCTTGGCCTCCTAGACTCTTTGGAAAGAGTTGTATGAGGTAGTTGTCACTGTAGGCCACTTCTTGGCATGCCATATAAAAATCTTTTACATGGTCTCATGGGTAACCCTTCCCTCTGTATTTGTCAAATTTTAGCATGTCAAATTTTTTAGGGAAGGGTTGAAGTGTCATAGTTTTGTCAAACAGATAGGGACATAGCTCTTCATATTGATATTTTCTTCTATTCCCCACAATGCTCTCTTGGAAGCTTGTAAGTGTTGCTTTCATAGATTGCATTTCTTGAGCGAGTAATTGTTCGTTGGTAGGAAAAGAAGGGATATATACATGACGATGTTCCATATTGTCTTCTCCTTGATTATAGAGTTGAATTTCACTAATTTTAACCTTAGGTTTTTTCTTGTTTGTTTCTTTTTGTACATGAAATGTTAACAAATCCAATTGTCAACTAAGGTTGCTAATTTGCTGTTGAATTGTAACTTCATCTTTGAAAGGTTCCTCTTCTTCTTCATGTTGCACAGGTTGATCAACATTTTTGTGTTCTATTATGACATTATGTGGTACTTTAAGGAAAGGTATTTTATATCCTAGTGCATTATCATTTCCCACATTAGCAGTAAAAGCATGTTCATGTGTTCAGATATCATCCATGTTAATAAGAGGTTGCTCCTCTTCATTATCATCATTTGTAGGTGGGATTGCCTCTTGTTTGATAGGCATTCTAGCTCCCAAGTCCACAACTTGTGCCAGTACCTGATCCTTGTTTCTAAAAAGGAATTCATCTAACAAGGTGGCGTCAAAGTCAAATTCCACATGTGGTGATTCCAACTCATCACTTCTATGATATATCATTTCTTGTACTTCCTTCTTTGTGGAGAGAAAAGGCCCAAGATCATCGCCGATAAAATGGTTTGACCCTTTTTAATTTGAGGCTTCCCGAGTTTGTGTTTGTCTTGCTTCCAAATCTTGCTTTTTGATTCCTAATCTTTTTTTAGGAGCCATGACGTGCAGTAGGTTCACTAAGGTATCTATGAATGTGTTCAAATATTTTTATCAAACCTAAGTGAAAAGAAGGAATATCAAGAAATTAAGGAATGTTATGAATGTTAAAGAACCAACATGACACAATAATTTTCTCTTAAATGAATGATCCAAACAAGAATCAGTCACACAATGGTGAGTTTCAAACCAAATAATTAAATGAATTACTTCCTAAATTTTTCTTTGAAAAGGTAGTTGGTGTCATATGATGATTAACAAAATGTCCCTACTTATGTCGAGTTCGAAGAAATGAACAAGGCATAAGTAATAACAAGAAGTTAATGTGACCTTAAAACAAAGTATACTAGAAGAATGCCCAAATTCAATCAAGACCTATATTCCAAAGGGTATCAGTTATGATTGTGGGTGACACAAAAATTTCACCAAGATATGGTAACCAAACTTTATGAGGAAGTAAGGTATTAATATCAAGATGATATTGATATAACATGCATAAGCGGTAATGCTTAACATTTTTCATAATCAAGGTAATAATTAAAATTAAACTAAAGCGATACTATACCTAGGAATTGTTCAAGTGTATACAGCGTAACCTTACACTATACATATTTAGGCCAAGTTTACAAGAAAAAATACGTAAATGCCAAAATTTTAGTGTCACGATATAAACAAGATAATTGTTCAAAGGAGAATCAAATTGATGAACCAAGCCTAACTACGATGTTGATCTTGACTTGAGTATCAAGATAAAAAAAGCTACCAATGATATAAAAACATCTCCACACACTTTAGATGTTTAAAAACCCAACCACAAACATGGATGGGCGGTAAACGAACAAAAAAGTGGAGAAACAATCAATTTATAATGAAAACGCAGTCACTCCTATTTTGATCAACAAAGTGTCAAAAGAAAGTGAAGGAAGTAGATCAATTGGGGTTGGAAAATTCTTGCCTCACCTCAGGGCAATTGAAAAACTAAGAAAAAGTAACGCTTCACATGTTTCGTGATGAACAATATCTCTTAACTCAAAATTGGCTTTGATGTGGTCCAAGAGGGCTCCTGGTCAAAGATAGCTTCCTAGGTGGTTCACTCAACTAGGTGTCACTAAGACCGTCTTAAGCGAGCTCAATTTACGCAAAAAGTCACACTGACTAATTTGGGAGTATCTCATCTTTACTTTACCCCCTTCAAGCATAGTGGGAAATAAATTCGTCCATTGTGTACTCTCACTAGGGTCATCATACGGATGAATTTTGACCCTAAATCTCACAAATGGTAGTACTAGTCAAGTAGGTTGCGTGGAGCACTTCCCATTTCTTTCACAAGGTTCATTCTTGCGTGGACCACTTTGGGGTTCCTAGGACCACCCCCATCGTTTGTAGCTTAAGGCTTATGCCAAAGGGGTTATGTCCTAATTTTAAGTAGATGAGACGTACCCTTATCCGAACTTGCAAATACAGTGTGTTGATTATGGTGTGTTTTTTTTATCTTTTTTTTAATTAGATGTGGTTTTCTCAAACACATTTTGGAAACCTACATGAAAACTATATTATTAGTTCAAATTTTTTTTGAACTCATTTATTTGACAAGCGTTTTCAGGTCCTGTAGTCAAGCATTAGTAGTTCTCCAAGAAAATCACATTATTTAAAATATGATTAAGGATTGATTTTGAGTCTCAAGATCATCTAAGGATGTGAGAGAAGATAATACACAACAAATAATCCAACTAAAAAGTAAAGAAAAGATTTGCAATCAATGAACTGTACAAAAAATGTGATGGTTGTCAAAATTTGTTTGTAAATGAACCATAAGAAAAGATTTCCAATCAATGAACCATACGAAAAATGAACTAAGATTCAATTTTGACAACAACCCCGCCACATTAATATATGAATAGAAGACTCAACACTTGCAAACATTTACATACATGCTCAAGAATTTAAGATTTTAAAGAAATTGGCAAAACTAGCATGTAGAACGATGAAAAAGTAAGCTTTAAAAATGAAAACATGATGAAATATTGAAATTTTCTCCCCAAGATTGAATTTTGACAGCAACCCACCACATTAATATGTAAATATAAGACTCATCACTATTAAACACTAACCTACATTCTCAAGAAATTAAGATTTTCAAGAAATTGACAAAACTAGCATGTAGAATGTTGAGAAAGTAAGCTCTAAAAATTAAAACATGGAGAAATCTTGAAAGTTTCCCATCAATTCCAATTTTTACAGAACTTCACCTCATTTATACCTATAAGGAAGACTCAACACATACAAACTCAACAAAACAAGTTAAGAAAAACAAGCTAGATGAACATGTGTAAAAGAGGGTTAATAACTAAAAATGAAACTTAACTACAAAAAATTGAAATTAAGTGCAAATGACAATGGAGTAGGTCCCATCGGGGTGTGCCATATGTATGCATGAAATAGTTAGTAATGCAAGTAAAGTTTAAACTAACACCTAGCAACTTCAATAAAATACTAAACTAAACCTATGCATCATCATGCTAAGAGCTTAAACAAAGCTAACCTATCAACATTCTACATTAAACGTGAAATGAACATTTTAAGCTAATATGCTAAATAAATTGACTTCTATCTCTTATTAAATGCTAAAAATAAGACAAGGTTTAACCTAGGTAGGCCTGTAACAATCAAAGAGTTGGTTATGTGCTTGAAATCCCAAGGTTTCTAAGAATGGAGTCTTGTTAAATCATGGCTACAACGCCGTTTGACATATCTCCATATGACTTCAAAACTTGGGTGGATGAATACAAGAAATGGAGAAGGCAAGCTCTTCTAATGAAAGAATTCTCAAAGATTATAAATGGTTTATAGTGTATGCTTTATGTTCATTTAGGAATGTAGGTGTAAATATAAAGGTAGGAGGGCTCCTTATATAGCCCAATGGATAGAAGAATTTCTACATCCCTCTTCATGTGGGATAAATGGAGAGGTTGGGTTAGTTATGAACAAGGAAGGTTTAGAAAGGGTTGAGTCAACCTTAGGAGAGTTTATTTTGTCCTTTAGTGACCCATGGGGTTGGAGGGAATTTATTAATTAACCAAAGTGATTAATTAATAGGTGTGCAAGCTTATAGAAGCTTTTTAGAGGAATAGTTAGCATGATTTAGACTATGACAAGATTTTAATCAAATAAATAACAATTTATTAATTAAATATAAGAGAGATTTAATTAATTAAAAATAATTAATTAATCGAGATAAAAAGGGAGCTGATTAAAGGAAGGTCGTTAATTGGTGTCGTTGTTGGATAAAAGAGTTAATCAACTAACATAATGTAATTAATTAATGATGCTAGAAGAGAAAATATGCGATATTGACGATATGTCGTCAATTTATGGGAAAGTGTATAATTAGCGCAATTTAAGTATTTAAATTGCTCGAGATAAATTATAGGTGTCTACATAGGAAATAGATTTAAATCAAATAAAATAAAATCAATTTGTTTTATGCATGCACAACATGCTGTTGTTTTAAAGAAGCAGTTTAAATGTAGAGTACTATGTTTTTAGAGGTGTAGGTGGTTATTTAATAACATCAATTGTAATTGTTTTGGATGGATGAGTGCATTGAAAGGACACAGTTGTACACACAACTTGATTTTATGATATGAAGCTCTGACAGTGATGAATAAATCAAAGTATGCACAAAAGTGTTGATTTATCTATTTAATTTATTTTTATTTATGCAACTTAATTTTATGTTTTTGTTTACTTGTTGTTCATTTTTTAAGACTAGCTATTTTCTACAAATTGGTATTAGAGTAAGTTATTCCAAGAGTTTATTAACTCGGTAGCAAGTGATGGCTTCTACATCCAGTATACAGAGACCACAATTTAATGGAAAGAATTATGACTACTAGTTGTTGACCATGAAGGCACTATTTGAATCTCAGGACGTATGGGATATCATTGAGAATGGGTACACAATGCCTATAGATGTAGCGGCGTATAACACACTCTCACAAGGAGAGAAAGACACTTTGAAGGAGTTATGAAAGAAAGTTGATAAATCTCTTTACTATATTCATCAGGTGATGCGTGAAAGCATCCTTCCTAGAGTGGCATAAACCATTCAAGCAAAGACCACATGAGATACACTTCAAGTTTCATATCAAGGTAAAGAGAAAGTAAAAAATTCCAAACTATATTTACTTTGTAAAGATTGAGAGAATTTATCAATAAAAGATTCATATTCCATAGAATCATTCTTTACTTATGTAGTTGGCTTAGTTAATCGAATAAAATCCCTTGGTGAGACTCTTAAAGACAGGAAAATTATTGAAACATTGCTTAGGAGTTTGCCTACAAAATTTGATCTTCTAGTTGTTGCTATTGAAGAAACTAAGGATCAGATCCAGTTTTCTATTGATGAGTTGCATGCATGACTTGTCAATCATGAAAATAGGATGAATATATCACATGCAAGTATAGATCAAGATTTTTCATCTCAAACAACAAGTATTTATGGAAAAATAAGAGGTAGTTTAAGACCAAGAGGTAGAGGAATAAGTCCATCTAGAGGATGCGGCAATGGCTCATCAAACTTTTAGGTTGAAGCGAACAGAGTGAAGAACACAGTTATGGTCAGAGACAAGATAATTCTCATGTTCAGTACCATTATTGTAAGAGGTATGGGTACTATGCTTATGATTGCAAGGAAAAGAAATATGATCGGGAGAGGTAAAATCAAAATTAGGTTGGAAGTTATACTCCTAAACCTATGTTTATTTCATGCATAAGGATTATCGAAGAAAAACATTCTTTATCATATATTGAGTGCAATTTATAAAAAGAGAGTCCATGTGTTATATGGCATTTGGATTCTAGCTACAGTAATCACATGACAAGTAATCTAGATCTATTTTCTAGTTTGGATAATCCATGAAGAGTGATGTAACTCTTGGAAATAACAATATTGTGTCTGTAAAAAGAAAAGACACAGTTAGCATTCTAACTAAAAAGGGGAAGAAAATGAATATGCATGATGTTTAATATATTGCAGGTTTGAAGAAAAATATTATGAGTATTAGATAGTTTATACAGAAAGGATACAATGTTTATATGGAAGATAATGAGTGCGTGATTGTGGACAAAGCCCCTAGCACTCAACTGATTGCAAAAGTGAAGATGAGCAGCAATAGGATGTTTCCCTTGATTTTAAAACCAGGAAAAAAGAACAAATTAGAATCTATTTGTAGCGGAGTCAATAGGTCAGTTTGCAACCAAGTCCTACACTAAGTCAAATTAGTCTTCTAATAAGTCTTGCACTCAAACAAATGAGTCCTACGCTAAGGTAAAAGAGTCTTGTGCTGAGGTAACAGAGTCTCATGCAAATGTAAATCAGGCCTGCGCTACATCACGTGAGTCTTGCACTGGTTCATGTGCTAATACAACTGATTCCTATGCTAAAGGAACACAATCAAATTTTCATTCAGTCATGAAATATGAATCATGGATTTGACATCTAAGGTATGGACATTTGAATTTTTGAGGTTTAAATTTACTAATAGAATTAATATGGTTAAATTTTTTCCATTGATTCAGAAAACAAAAAGGGTATGTGAAGGGTGTATTTCAGGGAAGCAACACAGAGATTCTTTCCCAGTTGGCAAAATGGAAAGAGAAAGTGTAGCTCTTAAGATAGTACACTCAGATTTGTGTGGACCTATGGAAACATTTTCTACTGGAGGTTGTTCATATTTTATGACATTTACTAATGAATATACAAGGAAGACATGGGTTTATTTTATGACACACAAATTTGATTCCTTTGATACATTTTAATAGTTCAAGCCATTAGTGGAGAAAAAAATTGATAATACATCAAAGTTCTAAGGATAGACAGAGGAGGTGAGTATGTTTCTAATGAATTTATGAGTATTTGCAAATATCATGGTATACACAAGAAGTTCACTACCAGGTATACAACATAGTAGAATGGTGTGACAAAGAGAAAGAACACAACCATTATGGAAATGGAAAAAAATATGTCGAGGCGAAGCACCTTCCAAATGACTATTGGGTAGAAGCAATAGAAAATTTTGTTTACATTTTAAACAGGTATCCAACAAACCTTGTTAGGAACATGGTTCCTCAACAAACATGGACTAACAGGAAACACAATGTTTTAGATTTCAATGTTTTTGGTTGTGCATCGTATATACATGAACCTGATGAGCTAAGTAAGAAGCTAGAAAACAAAGGAGAAAAATGTATCTTTGTTGGGTATTCAGAGAATACAAAATCTTACAAGTTGTACAGTGTGGTCACAAGAAAGGTAGTGATCAATAGAGATGTTTAATTCATTGAAAATGAAGCATCAGATGGAAGTATAGAGAAAAAAGTGAGTATAGCAGTAGATATTCCACATGATGATATGACAGATGAAACTTTAGAGAAGCAAGGTAATGTATGTACAAATCTTGGACATGAACCAAAAGTCGTAGCAAAAGCTACACCTCCTTCTACAATTTGTAGGTCTCAAATATTTCAGCCATATTCAACCATGCAAGAAATACAACAATGAACTCTAGAAGCAAGTCCATCACCACAAAGAAGTCCTACGTCAAATAGTCTTGCGCAACGGAGAACACCAATTTTTAGCGACATTTACAATGTTGATACAACTAACTCATTTTACAATTTTTACATTATTTTCAGAAGCTACAGATCCAGTATATTTTGAAGAGGATATAGAAAATAAAGTTTTGGAAAAACCCATGGATGATGAGATAGATGCTATATATAAGAATCAGACAAGGGAGTTGATGGGTCTTCCAAAAGGAAAGGATGTGATACGAGTCAAGTGAGTCTACAAGAAAAAAATACAATGTTGATGGAAAAATAGTGAAACATAAAGCAAGGCTGGTAATAAGAGTTTTTACACAACAATATGGAGTTTAATAGAATAAAAAATTTGCACCAATAGCACGTTCAGATACAATAAGAATTGTTTTAGCAATTGTAGCTAAAAAAAATGGCCTATTTATCATATGGATGTAAAATCAACATTCTTGAATGGATCTCTTGAAGAGAAAGTTTATGTGAATCAGCCAGAAGGTTATGAGATAGAGGGTCATGAAGGAAAGGTATACATGTTCAAGAAAGCACTCTATGGTCTCAAGCAAACACCTAGATCTTGGTAGAAAAGGATTGATTTTTATTTGAAACAAAATTAGTTCAGTAGGAGTAGTAGTGAGCCTACTTATACACCAAGATAAATGACCAAGGTAAGATTCTAATTGTTTATTTGTAAGTAGATGATTTGATCATTATTGGAAATCTATCTACAGAGTCATTCAAATCAGCCATGAAGGAGTTTCAGATGACAAATATTGGTCTTATGAATTAATTTTTCGGAATTGAAGTCCCACAATTAGAAGGTGAAGTTTTTCATCTCACAAGAAAAGTATGCAATTTTTTTTAAAAGGTTTGAAATTTTGAATTGTAAGCCAGTGCCAACACCCATTGCATTAGGTTTGAAGTTAAGTAAAGAGGACAAAATATTGTTTTTGGATCCAACATTGTTAAAAAAATTGGTTGGGAGTCTTATGTATTTGATGGCCACAAGGCCTTACATTATGTATGGTGTGAGCCTCATATCTAGGTTCATGGAATCTCCAAAAGGTTCACATTTGTAATGCCCGCTAAAATCTCCCACTTGAGAGCCATGAACAACCTGGGTTTAGTTACAAAATTATGGAATATTTTTTTTTAAAGTGTTAACAACCAAAGTCTCAAGGACAATTAAATTCAACTGATAACTTTTCCCATTATAATAATTACTAATTCCACATTATAAAGCAACAAGTGTAATAAGTCCACACCTAGCTCAAATCTCCTTAAGGATTAATTTAATCACTGATTACATTGACATTTTAGCTAAATATTCCTTGATTAAAATTTTAGGGTTAAGGGACCAAAACAATTAAATACCCAAGGAATTTAAATCCACAAGATCTAAGACAAGAGAAAGGTTTAATTACAGTGGGGGAAAAGAGTGCATATTTAAAATCATTAGAGTAAATTCTTATTTACCCACTCCCAAAATTCTATTAAATATTCAATTTGATTTTTCCCATGATTAACACAATTAAAACTTCCTGAAAACATTCTAATTAGATAGGGAATTTCCTCACCTTTCTGGTGATATAAAGAAGTCCTCCTAACTCCTCATATTTCTCAAGTTGTGGACCGGCGGAACTTGGGGTGAAAATTTTCCCAAGAGCGGGCCTGCGGGCCTGAGGAGGACAATTTTTCGCAACTCGGGCCTACGGACTTCAGAGAGAAAATTTGAGCGGAGGAGAAAAGTGGACCGGCGGAGCGGGGAAGAAAATTTTTCCCAGACGTAGGCTGGTTGAGTGGGGAAGGCATTTAGTGCTTTTTACCTTTTGGGACAAAGCGAATTTTAAATCCGCACCTCCGTCGATGCCCAGGGAGGCCACGTGTTAGCTCCTAATTGGTTGCGGGTTAGGGGATTAGCGGGGAACATTTGGAAATTTTGACTATTCAAAACGAAGGGAAAAAAAGGTCGAAAGGAACCCGTTGCCTCCGCTGACGCAAGAAGATGCCACGTGTTAGCCAACCATTAGCTGTAGTTTAGCGGGCCGACAGGGATAATTTGGAAAATTTTCCCAAAATTTTTCTGAAGTGTTAAGGCATAAAAATATCCGCTCCTCTACCAATGCCTCGTGAAGCCATATGACAACACCTGGTTAGCTGCGGGTTGGTGGGGCTGCGGGTAAAACTTACAAATTTTTTGAAATTTATTTTCTAAAGTGCTTAAGTTCAAAATTGATCCGAGTCTCTGCCGACACCTAATGAAGCCACGTGTTGATCAATGATTGGCTGCGAGGCGGTAGGGCCGTGCAAGAAAAATTACCAAATTAACTTTTTGGGCTTAGATCATTTTTAGACAAAATGAAGGCTTGCGGATTAGTGAAGTGGTGGGAAACTTCATGACTTTGCACCTTTTGGGAAAAAAGCAAAAAAATAAATTTTTAGCTAGCGGGTCCACCCAAGAATATTTTATTCATTTAAAATTTGACAGTTAGATTATTTTGAGCCCGAAATGAAGTAAAAACTTCAGAAGGCCATACCTTTTGATTGGGAACTTAGTTTTTGGCAAACAAGGACTTTTTAGAAATCTCTTGACGTCCTATTTTCATAGCAACCTTAGGAATTTGATTTTGGTAAAGTTTAAAGGGTCAATTTTTAGAAAATGTTTTTCTGTCACTTAGAAAGTGAACTGGTATTTTTTACTTATCATTTTTTTTAAAATTTGTCGTTAATTATTTTTCCACTTGCTAAACAAGCATGAAGGATTTTACTTGGAAGATTTTATGATAGATTGCAAAGTTAAGTTTGCTTGATTGATTTTCATTCGAAATTTATCAATTTTATAGATCAAGAAGTCTGTAATTTTTCCTTTGCTCGATTTAAAAGGTTCTATAAAATTTTCATAAGTATTTTGGTATGTTTGGGGTCATTTTGACCTTAAAAATAAAATTTGAGGTTTCATTTTTTCTTTTTGATGTTGCAGGGTCATTCTGTTCAATTTCTGATTAATAATTGTCAGTATGAAAGTTATCTAACAAAGCTCAAATTTGAATAGATTTATTTTCATTTGCCAAC
Organism: Taxus chinensis; assembly: GCA_019776745.2. Lineage (NCBI taxonomy): Eukaryota > Viridiplantae > Streptophyta > Pinopsida > Cupressales > Taxaceae > Taxus > Taxus chinensis. The sequence continues at coordinate 674,041,136 of CM034150.1, read as the reverse complement.
TTTAAACTATGAATTCATTTCAACCCAATCTAACATACTAAGTTGACTCAAATAGATTATTCAAATGCCAAATTACAATTCTGATTTCTAAAAAAATTATGTAAAAAAAACAGAGTATTATGACATTTCTCCATACGTATTTACTTTTTCATCCTTCGAACAGAATTTCAAAATACAGTCAACAATCAGATTTCAATACCCAATAATGCCATTTGAGTAAAGTAATACAATACTTTATTGATTCAAAGAGATACCTTTACAATTTCTTCTTTCATTCCTCAATTACAATATACAAATTATGATTTATTTTACATTCTTTCAAAAGCAGAAAAACAAAGTATATCTCTTTCACAATTCAATTTAAACATTTCATAGCCCATCTAAACCATCTTTCCATCACAAATAATATACAATATCATCCACTTCAAGTGGGAAAAGGTTACATTAAGAAATGATCTTAGCAAGGACTATCAAACTGTCTTCTTTCTCAGTTCTAGAACAGCAGTATCAATTTCCATAATTCTCCAATTTGGTCACAATAGAACAAGGGAAAGGTAATGCTCTCCACCCAACCAAGACATACAATGAAAAGGGAGAATCCATCCTTCTTCATTGGCCCCCGAGCCCCAACCACATTGCTATTAGAAATGTTTTTTTTCAACTCATGGCAACAATAGGCTTCCACAACACAAAGACAAATTTCTCATTCAAAACAAAGTCCAAAACAAAACTACAGTTTGCCACCACAGAACAAAACAACAAACATTACTCAGGCTTCATCATGCAAGCCAAAGGAGAAAGAAACTATGGGGGATGCTGCTTATGATTCCCAAAGGGAAATGGGTATCACCACCTGAGAACAAACCACCAATATATATATATATATATATATATATATATATATATATCATTTCAGATCCCTGACATGCCCTTATGCCTCCCCAACATCTTATGGCACCCCATAACGAGTACATAAATGCAAGCTATTTCTTTTTTAAGTTGGAACCTAGATCCCAACTCCCTCCACAATTATACCTCCCCAAAACACTTATGCCTCCCACAGAAATACCCCATAGTCTTCTCATCTACCCAAACAACCCACACACATGTCAAAACATTCACAACAATAACATTTGCACAATTAGAAGAAGAGCATTTCAAGAGCCAAGATCTTACCTCTCCATAATGGAGTTTGTTCCAAGTTCCAACCAACAAGCTTTCCAATACAAAACAACCCAAGATCAATGAAACATAGGTATGTAAAAATTTTGTAACTTCCGAAAGATAGAGCTCCAAATAGCAAAGAATTCATCCCAAAGAAGTATGCAAAAGTAAAGCAACCAAAAGAGTGTCATGCCCCAAACAATAAAATTAATTTGAATGTATATATGGGTGAAGAAAGGAGGATGAGGCGGATCTTTGTAGGATGCCATATCACACATCCTCAACTTCAAACTCTCCAGTGAACTTCAATCTCCAAGACACAATAAATAAGTAGGTGAATAATATGACAATCTTACTTACACACTCAAATCAAGCCCATATCCCAAAGGACTGAAATTAATTTTAAGTAAGAAGTGCAATTAAAACATTTAGCCAGACTTACAAAAATGCATAATGAAAGCTAGATTCAAACTCTTAAACCATAGGTAAGGTTAGTATGCAAATTTAAGAGGTATGAGACAAGTTTAACTTGTCCCACAAGCCTCCAAAATTAGTCTCAAAGGACAATTTTGAATTCCAAAGAAGATGAAGTGTTTCATACTACAAATTTAATTTACACATCACTTACACATTTCTTACAACACTTTAATTTTAGGCCAACAACTCTAATAATTACTTTCTTATGTCTCAATTTGATTACTTAATTTTAACATGTTTACTCGCATTAATTTACCACAATTAATAAATAATGAAAGGGGTAAACACATCACTTAATAAACACATACAAACATCAATAAAAAGGAAACAAATAAATAAATACACCTAACCCTTAGTCACATTTAAAGGTGATACCCCCCATGGGAATCCCTAACAATCAAACACACACACATGAAAAATAGAAGTTGCCATGGTGATCTTGTTGAATTAATCTAGAATTCCAATGTGGTTGGTCTCCTATCCCCTGATGTTTGTTGTGACATTTTTAACTTGCACAATACAAATACCCCTTCGGCCTCGTGGCCATATCAGAACATCCAAATGAATATAATATAATTTCAAAATCATCAATATATATATGAATCACAACAACTTCCAGACAATCAACAATATCACTTACAATTTCATCAGCAACTATATAATCATCAATTTTAAATTCAATTTTTTCGGTCTACTCAATATATCCAAATATCACATGTCTTAACAACATCCATAAATATATATAACCATGTCCAACAACATGTCAACATCTATATAAAATGTCTCTAACAATCATCACGCATCATATATGAATTAGAGTAAACAATAATCCATGATCTGACATCTAACACCATACTAAATCAAAACTATAATAATATCGATCATATAGTCAACAGTATCATGATCAATATCAAAAGTGTTAAAGGGGAGTAAGAACTACAACATTGGAAAGGTGGAAAAAGAATTTTAAGGTATGTGCGTGGAACAAAGAATCATGGAATTTTATATTCAAGTTCAGATGAGTTCAAACTCATTGGGTATACAAAAAGTGACAGTTTCAGAATTATAGATGATCAGAAAAGCACATCCGGTTATATTTTTCACTTTGGAAAGAGAGTGGTTTCATGGGTATCAAATAAACAACCCATTGTCATGTTATCTTTAGTAGAAAGAGAGTATGTAGCAGTAACAAGAGCAACATGTTAGGTTGATTTCACGAGAATAGTATTGAAATATTTGCAGCAAAAACAACAGGAAGCTACGCTGATTTTTTCTGACAACAACTTAGCAATTGCGTTATCCAAATATCATGTTTTTCATAAGAGGAACAAACATATTAATACAAGGTATCATTTCATTGGAGAATTGATTAACAAGGAAATTTGTCTTGAATTTTGCATATCCAAAGATTAGTTTGTAGACATTTTTATGAAGGCTTTGGATTTTTTTTTTTTTGAATATTTAAGAGGTTGTTTGGGAGTTTGCAACGTCGCTCTATAATAGTGAAAGCTACAGGTCAGAGTTAAGGGGGTGTTGGAAATAGGTATGTGGAAAATATAATTCCTCTCGTAGCTTTTTAGCAAAGTTTAGCTTTAGTTTAGCATGTAGTCCAATTTTAGTTGGACTCCTATTTGTAGAAAATAGATTTAAATCAAACAAAATAAAAGCAAATTGTTTTATGCATGCACAACATGTGGTTATTTTAAAGAAGAAATTTAAATTTAGAGTTCTCTGTTTTTAGATTTGTAGGCGGTTATTTAATAACAACAATTGTAATAGTTTTGTATTGATGAGTGCATTGAAAGCACACAGTTGCATGCCCAACTTGATTGTATGCGCCAAAGCTTTGAAAGTGATGAATAAATATGATTATGTGCAGTAGTGCTGATTTATTTATTTAATCTATTTTTAATATGCAATTTAATTTTATTTTTCTTTTTATTTGTTGTTCGTTGTTTAAGACTGCATATTTTATAAAAATACACAAAACACATAACTTAATATACAATGTTTTAAATGAAGAACACCTTGCTGTAAAACCCCAACCTATCCAATTCCCGAGCCAATCCCCCTTCCGTACAACCCAAAAATGAGATTCTCACCAAAAATGCACTTTTGAGTTTATTAGTGAAATAAAAATACTACAGTGTCTAATTAATTATTGACCAACTAACAATTAAAAGCCAACCATTAAGAAAATATTCCTTCGCTTCTTCATAATTACTATTGCACGAATAAAATTGAATACATTTCAAATACTCAAGCTGAATAATCATTAATCTTCAATGATAAATCAATCTATTTAATGGGTGGATGAATTGGGTGCAACGTTTTGGTTGAACAGATTAACTCTAATCAATTGATTAATAAAAAATTATTTTACATAACTTTATAATATATACAATGTTCATATAACTTATGTTATAAGCCATTAAATTAGTGTTTAGTATAAAATTTAATGTTAGATGCCTACTTTTTAGGTGCATCACATTGAATGTGTCCTCACAAATATTAATTTATCTAATACTCCCCATTAATTTTTATTGGGGATATATGCCAAACTATTTTTTTCATACACAAAGATTTATAATAATTAAACCATGTATAAAAAACATTTAGGCTACTATGTCTACAAAGATAGTATTACATCTAAAGTCCTAATTTTATCATTGATAACTTCATATATGAAGTCTTATAGGAGTTTGTGGAACATTTTTATAAAACAATGAATTTCCAAAACACGATACTTTTCTACATTTACTTAAAAAGCTCACATAAAGTGATATTTACATAAAAACACATATTGTGATCTTTTACACCATCTTTTACAATATAAAGAGGACATATAGAAAGAAGACATAAGAGCATTAAGAGATGTCACTATCATGCACACTAGTCATTCTCGGTGGAAACTGTGAGAGGTCGAGCATTTCTTGAAACATACATTAAAATTTCACAGCACATAGAGGTTTCATAACAAAGTCTACAACCTAATCTTCAGTAGGAAAAACTGGAGATCAATATAACATTTGAGATTTTTTTTCAAATATAATGCATATTAACCTTAATATGATATATTGTTTGCTGTTGAACTAGATTTTTTAAAGTATCCTTAAAAATTTGGTAATTGGATTTCTTTCTTTGGCATCCTGACAAAGTTTTTCTAATACGATTATCTGCTACATGGACCCATGGCTTCTTTAGTTGCTTCTATAACACTTCTCTAGGCATTGTTGGTTCTTTCTTACATCTCTAACTAATAGCACATGTATCTAAATTGAAAACGTATATGGAGGTATATTATCTATTTATCACAACATGATCATGATCATAATAACAATAACATATAACTAATCATCATTAGAAATAGAATAATATAAAATCTAATTAATTTTACTTTTAATATATTTTAAGATTCTTCAAACAATTTTCCAATCATCATCACATGGATCTTGTATAAATCTTGAATAAATACCTAATACATATGAAATATAATGCCTAATAATAGTTACACTAATTAAACTTCTAATAACTATCCTATACAAGCTAGCATTTTCTTTCTTTGAACACATAAATTTAACATCAAGTTTTATATAAAATTATATAAGAACGAAAATAAAGTTTCCAATCAATCATATTAAATCTTTTAAGAAGAATACTAGTATAGGGGAGAGGACCCTATAACTGAGCGGGTACCAAAACATGTACATTTCTTTTCACCATAGGTTGTTGACAAAAGCACCAATAGTTGTTCACTTTTTGGTTAATTACACTTTTTAAGAGTTAATGAGAATGTGACACATAGGGCACTCACTCATTGGTCCCTCTTTCAAATGCTTTATATTGATTTTCTTCATATTAAATCAATTCAAAAACTATTTTTCTCTCCAAATTAGCACGCGAAATGAAAATGTCAATATGGCACGATCATTCGCTACACGATGATATAATTTTTTTATGCTACCGACATACCTACATATATTTGTGTGCCCCTAAAGTTAGATGCACGGTTATAGGGTCCTCTCCCCTAGTATATTGATTTTAAGAAAGGACTACCAATTTAATATCCTAGAAAATAGCCATGCGTAGAAAGTGATTAAGCAGGCAAAGATTAGTCATCTATTTAAACATTGTTTCAACTTTGATTTAATTGTGAAGTTTAAACTATAGTCATATGGAAGAAATCAACATGCAAGTACACATAGTACCTCCCCAAATTCATATTGAGAAATTTCTCTTTTAGTCTCCATTTACTTTTTTCTTTGTATTCGCATCCATTTAAATAAAAAAACCATGAAAGATAAATTGTATTGGATCACCATTAGGAAAAAAAATGACTTTCTCTGCCAAAGTTTAACTTCTATCTTTAGGAGAATCCTTAGATCCAGCTAGATACGTTGTTTAAATGGAAAGAATATACACTCATACAAGAATATAAGGTGCTAGCTGCAATTTTTAGACGATTTGTGTTCGATTATTAGGAATTTCAATATTTTAAAATGTGGATTATTAGGAATTTCAATATTTTAAAATGTGGCATTGAAATTGTATTTCATTCACATTTTGACAAGATTTTGTAATTTCTATTTGATTTGATAAACCATAGATACTATACAATTTACAAAATTTATCACTCAACAACATTTTCAACCTTATATAATTTAATGTAACTTTAATTTTATTTTTTCGAATTTCCACAATTTCTGAAAAATATAGTTTATTTATATATTTCCTTTCCTTGAATATTACACATATTAATATTTCTTATTCCTCACCATTGAGATATTTGTAGCAAATTTAAATTTTTTTTTTCTAAAATTTTAGTTACCACATAAACCTGTAGATAAGCTACAATGTCATTTCAATAATAATATATATTTTTTAAATATAGAAATGGAGATATCAAAATTAGTATTCTTCCAATTACACTCTTTTATAAGATAATTGTGTATGCAAGTTATCTCCATATTAGAATTCTACATAAAATAATATATTTATTTAGACTTGATGTTGAATATCTCTAAATAAGTAGAATATAATGATTTTTATTTTCACATTAGAATATTGAATCTCAACAAGATTGTATGTATGTTGTATGTATGTATGTATGTAATTTTGTATGGATATTTAATTATAAATTGTTAATTTAATTCTGTGGAATCTACCCACAATTTTCTTATGGAAACATCAAATGTGACAAAGTTCACATTGGAAAACATTATGAGTATTTCATATTTTTATAATTATAAGATCCATCACAATTCAACTATTGTCACAATTTAAAATTTGTAACAATTTTCACAATTTGAAATATGTTTTCTATTCAGGGTGTTGAACTCTTAGTTCATTACAAGTGCTAGTTATAGTCTTAATTATATGTTGGAATATGAATTTGCGTGCATGGGAGATTCATGTTAATTCCTTTCTTACGATAACATTGCATTATCATGTTCTGAGTATTATGGACATAATTTATATCCTTTATTTTATTTGTTGTTTTTGATGTATGGATTAGTTACATGTACATGTTTCAATATCTTGATTATAACATGCTTAGTTGATTATATATGCTCATATTATGTAGATTACAACCCTATGTGTTATTGTGTGGTAGATTTTCTCGACACAAAATTATTGTTTTCTTATTTCAATATGCTTTTATCTAATTATGAAGTTATATTGAGAAGTGTGGCTAATTAGTTGTAGTGCCAAGATAATTAAAATAGAATAAACATTTAGTAAAAAAGGGGGAAGTGGTGGTGGATTTTTGTGAGGGAATTAATGGCATGTAGGTGGTTATTAAAGGAGGCAAGGGAGGGATGAGTCCACCTGGCAAGACTGTGAGCACGACATGGGCATCCAAAGGAACACATAGCTTTATTTTCCCTTGCACAATAGTACATGCACTTTATTGGATACCTAGAGGCATAACGACAAACAAACCAGAGTTAAATTGTAAATTTATCATTATGTGGATAGTTACAATGATCCCAAAATGTTACAGGAAGTTTTGGTGTTTTACCCATTCAAGAAGATGGGGCTATGTTGGAAGATACTCTTGCACAAAAAGAGTTGAAGATTCAAGTTTTCAATAGGGAATGCTCTCATTTGTGACCGAAAAAGCCGACATTTTCCCAAGATAATTTGACTACTTTGCAAGCTATAAATTCCTGGAATGAATCTACTGTAGTCAGTCTTAAAGGAAAGCTCAATGTACTCCTCTATGTTGAAGCTGAGGGTGCAGACTCTCACAACATATTGGATGACATCAAATGTGCCATAGAAGTAGACGTTGAAACTACTGTAGATTCTCATGTTTCCATTAGGCCTAGTGTAAAAGAAGGATCCACATTCTGCATTCATATCTTGAAGGGCACTTGTAGCTAAAACATCTAAAAAAATAAATCCATTCTCCAAATGAGTTGGTGGATGTTTGTACCTTGTTTTAAAGCTCCTATTTTGGAAGAGGATGGAAGAAATCTAGAAAAAGGTTAACTGATCATCTTGGACACCTCTTGGTTGCATATGGTGAAAAAGTGTCAATGCTTCATGAGGATTCCCGTGTTTTTTGTTAGTTGTTACTCAATAACAAAGAGTATGAGTTCAAATTAAACCCAGATGACTTGAATTCATGTTCTCCTATGAATAATGCGAGTTGGGTGATGAGAATTACTAGATTTATTGTGAGTAATTTTTTTTCCAAAGGTTTTGAATGTTCTATCAGTTCAATTTAAGATATAGATCATCCCTAATTTCAACGTATGTATGATCTTGTGGGATTTTATCTAGGTTCATGTTGTCACTGTATCCAGGTAACATGAGAATGTAATTCCAAAATGATAAAACCATTTGTGTGTGTGAAAATAAGAGCTCTCGAATAGAATTTTGAAATCGATGAAAGGATTATGGAAAAGGTTATTTTTTAACTCTGCAACAGTGGGTGTATACCCTACTCCATGTCGGTTAAAGAAACCTGAGTCGGTGATCGCAAATATGAAATAAGTGTCCACAAAAGTATAAGATGGTGATGGGAAAACCACTTCCAGAAAGGATTTTTAATATGCTTCTGGCATAATATTTGTATAAAATGCAATGGTGGAATGGTGGATGCGTGCAACTGTTTGAAAAAATGCGTAATTAAGATGGAGAAATGATGTAAAACCCGCAAAAACGATGTTCAAGGAACACGCTAACACCTAACACTTAGGCCGAAAATTATGACTAAATTTTGTTTTATTACAAGATTAAGGATACAGGTAAAACACTTTACACATGGTTAATCCCCCAAGGTACTACATGTAGTTCCCACTTCCCTTCAACACCTTTTTTTTATTAATTATGATACTATCGACTACTCTTATGGACACTGTTGTTGTCACTTTTGATTTAGCATGATACAAGATGTTAGAGATACTATATTGTTGTTGATTTTTATTCATATATGGTGCATGTGGATTACTAGAGACATTTTATATTGCAAATTTTGGCATGTATGTTTTAATGCAGCCACGATGACCGAATGAGGTATTCTATGTTTTGTCAGGTATATTTATATTCACAACAATATCGGGGGGATTGAAGACCAGCCACATGGGAATTTTTTGATGAATTCGACAAGGGTCACTATGACAACATGCAATTGTGTGTGTTTGAAATTTGGTTAGGGCGAAATTGTGACCAAGGGGTTATGTGTTGTCTTTTATTTTATAGTTCCTTTATTAATGTTAGTATGTGGTTCCTTTAGTGATGTGAATTTACTTGTTATATTCATTTAGAATTTTGATGTATTGTTTTTCCCCTTTATCTTAATGGGTCTAAGTGTCCTAATTAGAGTTAAATTAATCTATTCATAAACTAATTAAAGCTATGACCAAAAGGAGATCATTTATTAGACTTGATGTGCTCTTGGTTTTTGTGTTGTGTATTGAATGCTTGCGATCTTGAGTGTTGTACACTCTATCCTTTCTTAGAAAATTTGAATTTGACCTTTAGGGCCAATTTTAAAGGCTTGTGGGATAAGTTAAACTTGTCCCACACCTCTTAAATCGATGTACCAATCTCTACCTATAGGTTGGGGGGGTCAAAATTAGACTCCATTAAAGTGTTTTGGGAAGAGAAAAAGGTAAAATGTTTATTTCACTTTCTTTCAAATATTTATTTTTTTCCTTTGGGGGTGTGGGTTTAGTTTGTGTGTGCAAGTATCTTGTTATTCCTCTCACCCACCAATTTATGGTGCATTGGGGTTGAGGTTTGACCAAGTGAGGTGGAGTTGAGGATGAGTGATGTGGCATCCTTCATGGAGCCACCTCATCCTCCTCCATCCCTTTTCTATTTATTGTTGCTCTTTTACTCATTTGGGGGTTATTTGATCAGTTTTAGACTCTTGTATTTTGGAGGGTTAGAAGATTTTGGGGAGTGCTTGTGGATTGTTGGAGCTTTGTGGATTCTTGTCTTGGTTTTGAGGAGCTTGAAATTTCATCCTTGGAACAAACTCTACTATAGAGAGGTAGGAGCTTCACCTTTGTTTAAATTATGTTGTTTATTTTATTTTTATATGTTTGTGTTGAGTGTTGTTTTCCTTTTAGAATGTTTGTTTGGGTATGAGTAGATTTTCTGAGTTATGGAGTAGGAGGAGACTATGGAGGAGTTTTCATGTAGGGAGGCATAAGAGTTTATTTTTTTGTGTGGAGGGAGTTTGGGTTGGGTGCCCCACCTTGTATGAGGAATGCTTAAATTTCTTCTTGTTCTTGTTATTTAGAGAGGCATAAGAGATTGAGGGAGGCATAAGAGTATATGGAGGTATAAGGGTTACTTGAGGGAGGCATAAAATTTTGTAGGGGATTCCATATATACATTGGAGGCTTTAAGGTGGGCACCCATTCCTATTGGGAGCCATAAGTGGTCTCCCCATAGGTCTTACTCTTTTGACTTTCTTGATAAGCCTTGTTATATTATTGCTTGTTTGTTGTTCCTTTTTGCTTGTGATGTTGTGTTTTGAATGTGGATGAAATGGAATGTGAGACTATTTTGTTAAGTATTGTGGAAAGCTAGTTGTTGCCATGTGTTGAGTCATCTTCCATTGTAATGTGGTTGGGGCTTGGGGGCCAATGAAGAGGATGACTTCTCCTCTTCATTGGATGTCTTGGTTGGGTGGAGAGAGTTTGCCTCTCCCTTAATTTTATTGTGAATCAAACATATCTTGAAAGAGCTCATCTTTGCTTAGAGTTGTGGAGCTTGGAGATGTTGTTGGAAACCTTGATAACTTTTATTCTTCGTGAAGAAACTTATTGTAGTCCCACTTAGAGTGGAAGAACTTGTGTTATTATAGTTTTCCCTTATTTACATTCTTGTATTATTGTCCCACCTTGAGTGGATGACTTTATAATACATCTTGTGTAGAAGAGTTTGCATTCAAATATTGTATTTGAAAAGACTGAGTAATAGATTTGTGCTGAGATAGTTGTGATATGGAAACTCAAAGTCTTTTTCATTGTGGCAGTGTTATTGGATAAGAAAAAAAAAAGACTTGTATCAATGTGGAGATTATTTAAGAAATAGAAATGGAAGAAAGTTATCTTTATTGTAAAATCTTGATTGTATTGTGAAAAAGGTAATTCTTGGTGTTAAATAAATTGAGTCATGCTCAATAGAAAAATAAAGTTGTATTTAAATTATATGCATGACAATTTGTATTCGAATGCAAAATAAAGTTATTGTGGCTATTTTGAATGCATGCATATTATAGTGAAATGAAAAACGAGAACAAGTTTGAATGTATTGTATTTAGAAATGTTGATTGTTTTTATAGCAAGAAAGTGAAAATGTAAAATAATAGATTTAGATACACTTGCTCTTGAAATGGAAAAAAAAAACTAGATGAACTTAATAGAATGATTGTATGCAAGTAGATGTATTTTCATTGGTTTAGATAGTTCCTTAAAATAGTGTAGATTTAACTAATGAGTGAACAAATAAGAACTAAATTTCAAAACTGAAAAACTTGAGATGCTCGAGAAATAGACTCAGAATGCATTTTTGAAGTATTTAGTTAACTTTCAGTTTTTTTGAAAACGTCAAAATTAATGTTCTGTTTTTCAGAAATCAGGACCGTCGCCCTGTGCAGAGCGGCGGTCCCATAACCGTCGCTTCAGGTTAGGTGGCAGCAGTCTTAAAACCACCGCTCAGTAGGGAAGACGGTCCACGGTTTGTCACCCAGATAGGGGCGGTGGTCATCGGTTTGTCACCCAAATAGGGCGGTGATTTGAGGACTGTCGGTCTGTTCTGGGTAGTGGTTCTGTCACTTGCGAATAGAACCTTCCGGATCCGCGCCTATGCGTGATTTTTTAGTTGGTTCGCTTAGATTTTTATAAGATGAAAAGTTTATGTATTAACTACTAGACAACTCAAATTAATGAGTAAAACCATTAGATTTAGCAAATGAAACATACAAATGGTGGATCTAAAACATTTCTCCTCATTTTATTCATGGGGGGTAGGGTTTGCCCCAAATTTAAAAACTCAAATACAAATGGTTTGTAATAAAAGTAGATTGAGGGAAGGAGATACCTCCCATATCCTTGGAATGAAATTGAAAACAATAAGAAACCTACAATCTAAACCTTCTAAAGCTTGGTCCTTGTAGAGTCCTGCATGATTTCTCCATTCTTGTCTCCCATGGCCTTCTCCTCTCCAACCTACATTTTCACAAAGGAAAAATAGACCAAATGAGGAGAATAGAATAAAGGAAGAGTTTAATAGGAATGCTTATGGAAGTTTTTTAGGGCTTGCTTGTAACCCTAGGATCTTGTGGTTGGGATTGATTTGATCCAAGGGTGGAGGATCAACCCTACCTTTGTAGCAAGAAAATGAATTTTATAAATGTTGCTTTTAAAATATTAGGGGTATGTGTAATTTGGGAATGGGACCCTTTTTATTACCATTGGAGTGTCAAACCTTTGTTAGTCTTTATCAAACTTTAGTTAATAATAGAAAAGACCCTAAGTTATTAAGATAATGATTTTATATTAATTAAGACAAGAGGCTAAACATATTAGGATTTTAATATTGATTAAGAAGAAGAAAACATTTAATCTAAGTAAATTAAAATTATGTTACCTTCCTAGTTGAATAATGGGTGATTAATGGACCCTATTGAGTGAACTAGAAACTATGTTGACCTTGTAACTAGACTTTATTCTTAAAACCGTAGGGTTGAGTTTAGTGGTGTAAGTTATTTGTTGTACCCTAGGGGATTAACCTTGAGTAAACTCTTTTACCTATAACCTTAATCTTGTAACCAATTAAAAAAAAAATTAGTCGCAATTTTCAGGGTAAGTGTTAGGTGTTAGCGTGTTCCTTGAGCATCACGTTTTGTGGGCGTTACACTTTAGTATCAGAGTCATGGGTTCAAAGCTTGGACCCTTGGGCACACTAGAAAACATGAGACATGAACTCTTAACCTAGTGCAAAATTATTCTTCTAAATCTAGAAAACCACAATATCTGATATTTGTATAATTTTAGAAAACATAGAAAATTGAAAAAAAAACCTAAAATGATGAACTAACTCTCACATTGGTCTGTGCAGGAGGCACAAACTAGACGAGGGGTCTTTCCACATAGACCTAGGTATACCAGCACCAGATCAGGATGTAATAAACCATTCTTCCATAGATTTTATAGACGCTTCAAGACGTCAATGCCGTTATATGTGGAGGGTCACTAGGAGGATGACCTGCTAGGTAGGATATGGAGCTATCAGTTGAGGCTAGGCATCTCCTCAATACAACGAGGAGCATGGGGTAGAGAAATTACACATGGAGTTAGTTAAGGAAGAGTCACCTCAGAGAGGGCATGGGGATAGGATTTTCAGGGCACAGGGATAGGTCTCAGAGCCCTAGGCTTAGAGATGAGCATGCAGAGAAGCCTAGGGTTGCCAAACTATAGTTATAGACCATATCAGAGGAGATCCCAAAGCTTCGGCCATTGCATTATTCTAGAGACACAGGAGGTTTTAAGGAAGAGGCCTGCTTAGTGAGCTTGAGCAGATGCTTCAAGCTCTTGCCCTTGTTTTAGCAACACGAAAGTCTCATGTTGTAATCCATCTACTGAGGGATGGAGCAGGAGTTTGGTGGAGGAATAAGGAGCAGAAGCTCCATGTAGACTCAGAGACAGTGACCTGGGAGCTTTTTGTGGAGTGTTTCAAGAGTAGGTACCTGCTAAGGAGGTTTATTCAGTAGCGGATAGATGAGTTTCATGATCTGCGCCAGGTATCTATGACCGTAGCAGAGTACGAGAGTCAATTTCTCAATGTACTCCAATATGTCAGCTACTATATGCAGGATGAGCAGGTACGGCATACACAAGTTCATCCAGGGCCTGAATCTTGGATTTGGGTAGTGCAGTACACATTCACTACCCACAGACTTTAGCAGAGGCCGTGGAGAAGGCCTATATTGCAGAGGAGACATAGGGGAAGACACAACAAGCTGAGAGACAGAGTTCCGGATCCGCATCCAGCAGATGCAGGAAAACAGGTTGAGGGGGTCAACTCCTCCTCCTCATGGTGGATAGGGTTCAACGCAGTCTTCCTTCAGGCCACCTCAATAGTAGCAGCAGCAGCAGACCCACCCACCTTATAGACCTCCTCAGAGATTTGATGCACATAGATATGGCAGAGTATGGGGCCTCTCTCGAGGGGTACCATCAGGACACAGGGTATAGAGAGAGCTCAGTCAGTAGGAGCTTGTCAGCAAAGAGACCTTAGCAGTCCATAGCTGGGTCATCAGGATCCACAACACAGGCATCTAGAGTACTAGCTAGAGCTGTATCCCACTAGAGTGGACCAAGTAGCTGTCATGGTTGCAACATCACTAGACAACATTGGAGAGAGTGCCCACAGAACCCTAACAACAAGGGTAAGATGCAGATCTCAGAGCTGACTATTGGAGATATGGTACAGAAGCCATCAGATATATATTGCGGTCATGAACCACTAGGCTGAGCATCATAGTACCGTCACAGAGACGACAAGTAGTATTGGTGGTGTTCTCGCCTGTATTTTGTTTGATTTTGGATCTTTGATTCTTTAATTGCATTATCCCTAGTAAATAATTACATGTTGGTAGCAGTTAGGCAAGGTCATAGTTGGGACTTTCAGATGGCTTCTGGAGAAAAAATGTTTGTAGACTCCTTAGTTAAGGAGTGTGTAGTGGATTTGGGACCCTTCACCACTACCTCAGATCTTAGAATCCTTCCATTGGGTTCTTATGGTGTTATCGTGGGCATGGACTAGTTGTCTACACACAAAGCTAGAGTGGATTGTTACCATAAGACCATTTCTTTTACAGACGATTTAGGAGTGAAGTCAGTGAAAGAAAGGGTTAGGAGGCCTGTTTCTATTCGCACCATCTCCACTATGTAGCTTAAGTGGTGTATGTGATGAGGTTTCCAGATGTATGCAGTTATAGTCAGTGACATATATGAGGATGAGTCTAGTGGACCATCCCATACTGAGAGAGTTTTCTAATTTTTTTCCTGGGGAGCTACCAGGGTTACCTCCCCCACGTGAGATAGATTTTCACATAGATTTGGTTCCGGGTGTAGAGCCTATCTCACGAGCACCTTATCGGATGACTACCCCTGAGCTCTGTGAGCTCAAGTTCCAGCTTGAGGGCCTTCTGGAGAAAGGTCTAATCCATCCTAGTGTATCCCCTTGGGGTGCACTGGTGATTTTTGTGAATAATAAGGACAGACCACTACGGTTGTCTATTGATTACTGCCAGCTAAACAAAGTAATGATGAAGAATCATTACCCCCTTCCACACATTGATGATTTATTTGATTAGATGAAGGGGGCTAAAATTTTCTCCAAGATAGATTCTAAGTTAGGGTATCACTAGTTGAGGATTTCAGAGGAATATATTCATAAGACCGTCTGTTGCACAAGATATTGCCACTACGAGTTCATAGTGGTACCTTTTAGTCTGACGAAATCCCCCGCAGTGTTCATGAACTTGATGAATGGGGTGTTCAGGAATTTTCTAGATCGGTTCATTTTCATCTTCCTCAATGACATTCTAATTTACTCATGTATGCATGAGGAGCACCTTTGTCAGGTTCTTCAATGTCTTTGTGAGTAGCATATTAATGGGAACTTGAAGAAGTGTGCATTCTTTTAGTCAGAGGTGTAATATTTAGGCCACATCATTTTTGGGGAAGGTATCGTAGTCAATCCTTCCAATATTTGAGCTATCACGGATTGGCTAGCACCCACTAGTATGACAGAGGTGCGTAGCTTCATGGGATTGGCAGGATATTACAGGAGATTTGTTTAGGAATTTTCTCAGATTGCACACCCCATCACTTCCCTTTAGCAGAAAGGGAAGAAGTTTGTTTGGTCTGATAGATGTGATTAGGACTTTAGGGCATTGAAGGAATACCTCACAACAAAACCTATTCTAGCAGTGCGAGATCCTCAGGGTGAGTTCTACGTTTTCACATATGCTTCTTTGGCAGGACTTGTAGGTGTGTTGATGCATGAGGGAAGAGTAGTTATGTTTACGTCTCACAAACTCAAGGATTATGAGCTCAATTATCCGAATCATGAGCTTGATCTTGCAATAGGTTTGCATGTCTTGGTGCGTTAGTGACACTTCCTCCTTGTCCAAAGATTTACACTCAGGACTGATCACTTGAGTCTTCGCCACCTCTTCATGCAGCCCAATCTCAACGCTCGTTAGTGGTGGTGGATGGAGTTTCTTTGTGAGTATGATATGGAGATAGAGCATTTGAAGGGGAAGGAGAATGTAGTTACAGATGCCTTGAGTAGACATAGACATGTGGCTATGGCTACTTCAGTGGGAACAAATTTGTGGAGAAATATTTTTCAGCAGCTTCCTCATGACAACTTCTACCTTACATCCCAAGCAGAGATTGAGTCTCATAGGCCCCTTAAGGGGAGATTTGAAGGATATTCTTTAGAGGCAGATGGTCTTCTCAGATACAGAGATCGAATATACATTCCTAGAGATGGATTCTTGAGATAGGAAATTTTGATAGAGGCTCACCGTGCACCTTATTCAGCCCATCCCGGGTTGAAAAAGATGTACACCACTTTGAGAAAAATTTACCATTGGAGAGGACTTCGGAGATAAGTGGCTCAATTTGTGTCATGCTATTTAGAGTTTCAGAGGGTGAAGGCAGAGCATCAACATCCATCTGGCCTTCTCTTTCCTCATGCTACACCGAAGTGGAAATGGGAGACCATTTCCATGGAATTCATTGTTGGGTTACCGATGTCGAGATACCACCATGATGCCATCATGGTCACGGTGTATAAATTGACGAAAGTGGCTCATTTTTCTCCGGTGAAGACCACCTACATAGCTAGTGTAGTGGCATAGGGATATCTTGATGAGATTTTTAGATTGCATGAGATTCTGTGGAAGATCATTTGCGACCGTGATCCTTTGTACACTTGCCATTTCTAGACCACCATGTAGCATGCTCTCAGAACAAGGATCAACTTCAGCACAACATATCACCCTGAGACAGATGGATAGATTGAGTGGGTGATTTAGATCTTGGAGGACATGCTTAGGATGTATGTTATGGATTACTAGTCTAGATGGGACGATTATTTTGACTTAGTGGAGTTTGCCTACAATAATAGTTTCCATAGTTCGATAGGCATGGATCCTTTCCAGGCACTATATGGCAGAGAGTGTAGGACACCTCTTAGTTATGACAGGTTAGAGGACAGGGTTTCTCTTGGGCCAGCCTTAGTGCAAGACATAGAGCAGTAGGTTGTTTTGATCAGACAAAGATTGCAGGAGGTGCAAGACAGGCAAAAGAAGTATGCGGACCAGCATACAATAGATCATATTTATGAGGTGGGCACGAAGATGTTTCTTCATGTTAGACCACATAAGATCCCTATCCGTTATGGAAAAGGTTCTAATCTTGCTCCTAGATTTTTAGGTCCCTTTGAGATATTGGAGTGCATCGGTCCCTTGGCCTACAGTCTAGCATTTCCACCCAGGTTGTCTCACGTCCATGATGTGTTTCACATTTCTATGCTTAGGAGATATATTTCTGATCCTTCTCATGTATTAGATTGGACCACATTACAGGTGCAGGATCAGGTATAGGTGATGGTGGAGCCCATCCGTATTATAGAGCGTAGGACCCTGACCCTTTGAGGTAGAGAGATTGACTAGGTTCAAGTTCAGTGGAACAAGTATGACGAGACTTTTGCTACTTGGGAGGATGCTACCTTACTACAAGATTAGTTTCCACACCTATTCAAGTGACTTCAAGGAGGAATTCAAGTCTAAGGGGAGGGTGATGTAATACCCACTTCCCTTCGACACCATTTTGTTATTGATTATGATACTATGGACTACTCTTATGGACACTGTTGTTTTCACTTTTGATTTATCATGATACAAGATGTTAGAGATACTGTACTATTGTTGATTTCGATTCATATATGATGCATGTGGTATATTAGAGACATTTTATATTAATATTGATACGATGTGGACCTAGTTATTTCTATATATTACTGAAATGCGATATACTTTCGTCACCATGAGTAGGCTTTGATAATTAAATTAATGTTGTACTCATTGTGACATGGATGAAATGTTGGATAGAAATGTTGCTAGAAATTTGTAATTGATTAGTAATTATCTAGATGATATTAATTCGTATATAGATGATTTTAGATTTATATTGCATATTTTGGCATGGATGTTTTAATGCGGCCACGAGGCGAAAGGAGGTATTATATGTTTTGCATGTATATTTATATTCATAACAACATCAAGGGGATTGGAGACCAACGACATGGGAATTTTAGAGGATTCAATAAGGTTCACCATGGAAACATGTAATTGTGTGTGTTTGAATTTTGGTTAGGGAGAAATTGTGACAAAGGGGCATGTGTTGTCTTTTATTTTGTAGTTCCTTTATTAATGTTGTACGTGGTTCTTTTTTTGATGTGAATTAATTGTTTTATTTATTTAGAATTTTGATGTATTGTTTTCCCCTTTATCTTATTGGATCTAAGTGTCTTAATTAGAGTAAAATTAATCTATTCCTAAACTAATTAAAGATGTGACAAAAAGGAGATTATTTATTAGACTTGACGTGCTCTTAGATTTTGTGTTGTGTGTTGAATGCTTGAGATCTTGAGTGTTGTACAGTCTTTCCTCTATGGAAAACTCGAATTTGACCTTAAGGTAAAATTTTAAAGGCTTGTGAGACAAGTTAAACTTGTACCACACCTCTTACATTGATATACCAACCCTACCTATGGGTTGGGGGGTCAAAATTAGACCCCAAACGGTGTTTTGGGAAGAGAAAAAGGTAAAATCTTTATTGCACTTTCCTTCTTAAATTTAATTTTGTCCTTTGGGAGTGTGGGCTTAGTTTGTGTGTGCAAGAATCTTGTCATTCCTCTCACCCACCAATTTATGGTGCATTGTGGTTGAGGTTTGACCAAGTCAGGTGGAGTTTAGGATGAGTGATGTGGCATCCTATATGGAGCCACCTGATCCTCCTCCCCCCGTTTTCTATTTATCGTTGTTTCTTTGCTTGTTTGTGGGTTACTTGATAAGTTTTGGACTCTTGTATTTTGGAGAGTGAGGATATTTTGAGAGAGCTTGTGGATTGTTGGAGCTTTGTGGATGCTTGCTTGATTTTGAGGAGATTTGAATCTCATCTTTGGAAAAATATCTACTATGGAGAGGTAGGAGCTTCACCTTGTTACATTATGTTGTTTATTTTGTGTTTATATGTTTGTGTTGAGTGTTGTTTCCCTTTGGAATGTTTATTTGGGTATGGGTACATTGGCTAAGTTTGGAGTAGGAGGAGAGTATGGGTAGTTTTCATGTAGGGAGGCATAAGAGTTTAATTATTTTGAGGAGGGAGTTTTGGTTGGGTGCCCCACCTTGTTTGAGAAATGTTTGCATTCTTCTTGTTCTTGTTTTTCAGGGAGACATAAGAGATTGAGGGAGGCATAAGAGTATATGGAGGTATAAGGGGTACTTGAGGGAGGCATAAGAGTTGTAGGGGATTTTATATATTCATTGGAGGCTTTAAGGTGGGCACCCATTCCCATTGGGAGGCATAAGTGGCCTCCCCATAGGTCTTTCTATTTTGGCTTTCTTGAAAAGCCTTGTTGGATTATTATTTTGTTGTTCATTTTTCTTGTGTTGTTGTTGTGCTTAGAATTGCATGGAATGGATTGTGAGACTATTTGTTAAGTATTGTGGAAGCTAGTAGTTGTCATGTGTTGAATCATCTTCTATTGTAATGTGGTTGGGGCTCAGGGGCCAATGAAGTGGATGGCTTCTCCTCTTCATTGGATGTCTTGGTTGGGTGGAGAATGTTGCCTCTTCCCCCCATTTATTTGTGAATCAAACAAACTTGAAGGAGGCAATTTTTTTGGAGTTTTGGAGCTTGGAGTGTTGTTGGAGACTTTTGAGATTATATTCTTGTGAGGAAACTTATTGTATTCCCACTTGAGTGGAAGAATTTGTATTATTATAGTGCCCCTTAACTACATTCTTGTATTATTGTAGTTTTCCCTTGATTACATTTTGTTTATTCCCACCTTGAGTTGATGACTTGTAATAATCTTGTGGAGAAGAGTTACATTCAAACATTGGTATATTGAAAAGAGAAAGAGGGATTTGTGTTGAATGAGTTGTGAAATGGAAAACAAAGTTTTCTTTATTGTGAATATTGTAGTATTGTATAAAGAAGAAAAAAAATAGAAGTATAAGAATTTTAAATTATATGCATGACAAATTAGAATGGATGTAAAGTTATTTTGACCATTTTCAATGTATACATATTATAGTGAAACGAAAAAGAGAACAAGTTTGAACATATTATATTTAGAAATGTTGTTTGTTTTATAACAAGTTAGTGACAATGTAAAGCAATACATTTAGATACCTTACTCTTGAAATGAAAGGAAAACTATATGAACATAGTAGAATAACTGTATAAGTAGATATATTTTCATTGGTTTAAATAGTCCCTCAAAATAAGTAAATTTAACCAATGAATGAACAAATAGGACTAAATTGCAAAACTGAAAACTTGAGATGCTCGGAAATAGACTCAGAATGCATTTTTAAATCTTTTGATAACTTTTAGTTTTTGGAAAAATCTCGAAATTAAGGTTTTTTTTGGAAAAAGGTTCGCCACCCTGTGCAGAGCAGCATTCCCGTAACCACCACTTAGGCTAAGGCGGCGGTCTTAAAACCGCTACTGATTAGGGTGGTGGTCCATGGTTTGTCACCCAAGAAGGGCAGAAGTTTGTGGTTTGTCACCCATGTAGGACAGCAGTCCTAGGAATGCCGGTCTATTTAGGGTGGTGGTTCTATCACTTGTTAAAGAATCTTCCAGATCCGTGCTTGTGCGTGCTTTTTAACAGGTTCCCTTAAATTTAATAAGATGAAAAATTTATGTATTAACTACCAACAACTAAAAAAAGAGTAAAACCAATAGATTGAGAAAATAAACAAGCAAAGGGTGGATCTAAAACATTTCTTCTCATTTTATTCACGGGGGTAGGGTTTGCCCCAATTTTAAAAACCCAAATACAATGCTTTGTAATAAAACTAGATTGGGGGAAAGAGATCCCTCCCAATCCTTGATTGAAATTGAAAAAAATAAGAAACCAACAATCTAAACCTTCTAAAGCTTGGTCCTTGTAGATTCCTCCATGATTTCTCCATTCTTGCTTCCATGGCCTTCTCCTCTCCAACTTGCATTTTCACAAAGGAAAAATAGACCAAATGAGGAGAATAGAATAAAGGAAGAGTTTAATAGGAATGATTATGGAACTTTTTAGGACTTTCTTGTATCCCTAGAATCGTGTGGTTGTGATTGATTTGATCCAAGGGTGGAGGATCAACCCTACCCTTGTAGGAGAAAATGAATTTTATAAATGTTGCTTTTAAAATCTTAGGGGTATGTGTAATTTGGGAATGGGGCCCTTTTTATTACCTTAGTGTGTCAAACCTTTGTGAGTCATTATTAAATTTTAGTTAATAATAGAAAAGACCCTAAGTTATTAAGATAATGATTTTATATATTAATTAAACAAGAGGCTAACCTTATTAGGTTTTAATATTGATCAAGGGAAGAAAATATTTAATTAAGTAAATTGATTTTATGGCACCTCCCTAGTGAATAATTTGTGATTAGACCGTATTGATGTTTTAGAAACTATGTTGACCTTGTAACTAGATGTGGTTCTTAACTGTAAGGTTGAGTTTAGTGGTGTAAGTTAGTTGTTGTACCTTAGGGGATTAACCATGTGTAAACTCTTTTACCTGTATCCTTAACCTTGTCAAAAAAAAATTAGTCACAATTTTCGGGGTAAGTGTTAGGTGTTAGCCTATTCCTAGAATGTCATTTTTTGGGTGTTACACAACAACTAACTTACACCACTAAACTCAACCCTACAGTTTAAGAAACAGATCTAGTTACAGGGTTAACATAGTTTTTAAATCAACATTAAGGTCTAATCACCAATTATTCACTAGGGAGGTGTCATAAGATCAAGTTACTTAATTAAATATTTTCTTTCCTTTATCAATATTAGAACCTAATAAGGTTAGTCTCTTGTTTAATTAATATAAAATTATTATCTTAATAACTTAGGGTCTTTTCTATTATCAACTAAAATTTAATAATGAGTCACAAAGTTTTGACACTCTAAGGTAATAAAAGGGCCCCATTCCCAAATTACACATACCCGTAAGATTTTAAAAGCAACATTTATAAATTCAATTCCTCCAACAAGTGTAGGGTTCATCCTCCACCCTTGGATCAAATCAATTCCCACCACAAGATCCTAGGGTTACAAGCAAGCCCTAAAAATTCCAAATGCATTCCTATTAAACTCTTCCTTTATTCCATTCTCCTCATTTGGTCTATTTTTCCTTTGTGAAAATGTAGGTTGGAGAGGAGAAGGTCATGGAAGCAAGAATGGAGAAATCATGGAGGACTCTACAAGGACAAAGCTTTAGAAGGTTTAAATTGTAGGTTTACTTATTGTTTTCAATTTTCATTCAGTGATTGGGAGGAATTTCTTTCCCCATTCTACTTTTATTACAAACTATTTGTATATGGGTTTTAAATTTAGGGCAAGACATACCCCCATGAATAAAATGAGAAGAACATTTTAGATCCATTTTTTTCATGTTTATTTTCTCAATCTATTAATTTTACTCGTTGTTTTGGTTTCTAGTAGTTAATACTTAATTTTTTCATCTTATAAATTAAAGGGAACCAGTTAAAAATCATAGATAGGTGCGGATCCAAAAGGTTTTGACGCAAGTGAAAGAACCGCCACCCACAGAAGACCTACGGCCTTGGGACCGCCACCCTGTGTGGGTGACAAACCACATACCGCCGCCTTGTCAGGGTGACAAACTATGGGCTACCCCCCTACTGAGCGGTGGTTTTAAGACCGGACACTAAGCTTGAGTGGTGGTTATGGGACCGCCCACTCTACACAGGGCGGTGGTCCTGTTTCCGAAAAAAATAGAACCTTAATTTGAGGTTTTCCCAAAAACTAAAAGTTATCCAAAGGTTTAAAAATGCATTATGATTCTATTTTCGAGCATCCCAAGTTTTTAATTTTTCAATTAGTTCTATTTATTCATTCTTTGGTTAAATTTGCTTATTTTGAGGGACTATTTAACCAATGAAATTATATCTACTTATAAAGTTATTCCACAATGTTCATCGAGTTTTCCTTTCATTTCAAGAGTAAGGTATCTAAATGTATTGCTTTACATTGTCACTATCTTGCTATAAAAATAGATAACATTTCTAAATACAATATATTCAAACTTGTTCTCTTTTTCATTTCACTATAATATGCGTACATTCAAAATAGCCACAATAAATTTACTTCCATTCAAATTTTTCATGCATATAAGTTCAAACTCTTACATCTTTTTTTTTCTTCTCTATATAATACTAAAATATTCAAAATGAAGAAAACTTTCTTTTCCATTTCAAAAATCATTCAACACAAAATCTTCTTTTTCTTTTCAATATACAAATATTTCAATGTTAACTCTTCTCCACAACATTATTACAAGTCATCCACTCAAGGTGGGAAATAAACAAAATACAAATAAGGGGAAACTACAATAATACAAGAATGTAGTTAAGGGGCACTATAATAGTACAAATTCTTCAACTTAAATGGGAATACAATAAGTTTCTTCACAAGACTAAAATCTCAAAGTCTACAATCACAGTCCAAGCTCCACAACTCTAAGAAAAGTAGCTCCTTCAAGTTGTTTGATTAACAACAAAATGGGGAGAGAGGCAACTCTCTCCACCCAACCATGACATCCAATGAAGAGGAGAAGCCATCCTCTTCATTGGCCCCCGAGCCCCAACCACATCAAAATGGAAGATGATTCAACACATGGCAACTACTAGATTCCACAAGACTTAACAAATAGTTTCACAATCCGTTCCACCCACATTCAAACACAACAACAAGACAAGTAAAAGGAACACCAAAACAATAATATAACAAGGCTTATCAAGAAAGCTAAAAGAGCAAGACCTATGGGGAGGCCACTTATGCATCCTAATGGGAATGGGTGCCCACCTTAAAGCCTCCAATGTATATATCAAATCCCCTACAAACTTTTATGCCTCCCTCAAGTACCCCTTATGCCTCCCTCAATCTCTTATGCCTCCCTAACAAACAAGAACAAGAAGAATGCAAACATTCCTCAAACAAGGTGGGACACCCAACCCAAACTCCCTCCTCAAAAAGTAAACTCTTATGCCTCCCTACATGATAACTCCCCATAGTCTCCTCCTACTCTAAACTTTTGAAATATATCCATACTCAAACAAACATTCCAAAGGGAAACAACATTCAACGCAAACATATAAACACAAAATAAACAACATAATCTAACAAGGTGAGGCTTCCACCTCTCCATAGTAGATATTGTTCTGAGGATGAAATTCCAAGCTCCTCAAGACCAAGCAAGCATCCAAAAATCTCTAACAATCCACAAGTACTGAAAAAATCTTCTAACTCTCTAAAATACAAGAGTCCAAAATGATCAAGTAACCCCCAAACAAGCAAATGAGAAACAATAAATAGAAAAGGGAGGGAGGAGGAAGAGGTGGCTCCATGTAAGATGCCACATCAATCATCCTCAACTCCACCTCACTTGGTCAAACCTCAACCCAAATGCACCATAAATTTGTGGGTGAGAGGAAAGACAAGATACTTGCATGCACAAACTAAGCCCACACCCCCAAAGGAAAAAAATAAATATTTGAAAGAAAGTGCAATAAATATTTTACCTTTTTCTCTTCCTAAAACACCTATTGGGGACTAATTTTGACCCCCCAACCCATAGGTAGGGTTGGTACATCATATTAAGAGGTGTGGGACAAGTTTAACTTGTCCCACAAGTCTTCAAAATTATCCCTAAAGGTCAAATTCAACTTTTTCATGGAGATAGACTGTATAACACTCAAGATCTCAAGCTTTCAACACACAAAACAAAAAACCAAGAACACATCAAGTCTAATAAATTATCTCCTTTTGGTCACATCTTTAATTAGTTTAGGAATATATTAATTTAACTATAATTGATACACTTAGACCCAATAAGATAAAGGGGAAACAATACATCAAAATAATAAATAAATAAAACAAGTAATTCACATCACAAAAATAACCACATACAACATTAATAAAGAAACTATAAATAAAAGACAACACATGCCCCTTGGTCACAATTTCCCCCTAACAAAAATTCAAACACACAGAATTACATGTTGTCATGGTGACCCTTGTTGAATCATCTAAAATTTCCATGTGGTTGGTCTCCAATCCCCCCGATGTTTGTTGTGAATATATTTACCTGCAAAAATACAGTATACCTCCTTCGGCCTCATGGCCGCATTGAAACATCCATTTAAAATATACAATATAAATATAAAATCATCTATATATGAATTAATATCATCTAGGTAATTACGAATAATTTACAGATTTCTAGCAACATTTCTATCAACCATTTCATCCATGTTAAAGTGATCACAACATTACTTTAATTATCAAAGGCTACTTATGGCGATGAAAGTATACTGCATGTCAGTAATATATAGAAATAACAATGTCCACAACATATCAATATCAATATAAAAATGTGTCTAATAATCCACATGCACAATATATGAATCAAAATCAATAACAGTACAATATCTCTAACATCTAGTATCATGCTAAATCAAAAGCAACAACAAAAGTGTCCATAAGTGTAGTCGATAGTATCATAATCAAAATCAAAAAGTGTCGAAGGGAAGTGGGCACTACAACTGAGTCCCACAATTTTGACCGGATCCGTTCCTCCAGGCATGGTTCATATCTCGTCATCTTTCATAATTCTCGTACTTTATTTTTTTATTCATTCGCAATGAAATATAAGTTTAAAACCTTAGGATTATCATACATATAATTTTTTTATATTAACTTGTTTGAAAAACAATAAAATGTCATATCATAACTCACACATTCAAAATAACCCTTTGTAGTCAACCATGAACTTAAACCCTCATTTTGAGGTGATTTATCAAACTTCCTGAACAAACTAGATTACTCCAGTACACATTTTATTGACAAGTTGGAGTTGACTTATCGGTAAATATGTTGACGATTACCTTGTTTAAATAGATAAATTTTGATTTTCGAAGACTCGCAAAGTAACCTTCGTAACTTTGGAAAGGGGATGTTGAGATTCCTTTGTGTACCTTGTTATGTGAGGAGTCACTTAAATCTTTGGATTGATCAAGAATGATCATTTTTTATCGTTTCTACTCCCTTCTAGGAGCCTTGTTACACCATTTTGCATTTGTAAGAAGCTACTAGAACTGAAAATTTTCCTTTCATTTTGAACCGCCATTTTAACCCTTATAAAAAAAATGCTTATCCACCTTCGCAATCCTCTAGTATTTTTACTAGACAATTTCCTGGTACCTTCAGCTTGGGAAAATCACACTCTTGGTTAGTTTGGCAAAGAGTTTTTGTAGGTCTCTGGTCGTAGTTTGACTAAGTAAAAAATGGACCAATTATGACTGATGGCTCTAGAAAACCCACTATCGTTTGAAGCCTATTTACCAGTTCTCAGTCTCGTTGACTCCAGAAAATTCTCCATATATAGAGGAACTTGTAGGAAATTTCTTGTTTCGCATTCATCCATCGAATGGTACTTTTGGACGTGGTTTTCTGAGGCTTCGAGTTGACCTTTTGATCGTTTGCAACTAGGTCAATTATGGCCTTGGAAAACTAGCCACCAATCGTAAATTGTTCTCCAATTCTGAATTCCTTCAGTTCTAGTGAATTATTAGTGTATATGAGGACACATAGAAACTTAATCGTGGTGTGTTTTCTCATCGGAGGACAACATTTGAAAGTGGTTTCTTAGACTCTGAGCCTAAATTGAACGCCTTTGCAACTAGTAGGAAAATGTAAAAAAAATTGTAGGACCTGCGTCAGGTTACCAAACCATCATGGAAACTTGTAAATAACTATTTGAAACTCTACCATGTGACTTGTGTGAAATTAAACTTTTGGAAAAATAGTGTTTCTCTCTCTTCGCTATTTCTTTATATCTAATTGGTTAAGAAAGGAACTCAAATGAAATAAACATATGTCTTTAACCCTCTCCTTTTGAACGCAAATTATTATTATCATGTAAATGGGAATTAAAAACTTTAATTACGCTAGATCTAGGTGGATACCATGCCAGTGATTTATCGTTGATTTTGTGCTCACATGGTTTTGCATGATGCACGAAAGATGGTGAAAAGGCGTGGTGAAATTCATTATTGTAATTTATATATTTTATTAGAAAATTTATATATCTTTAATGTAATTGCAATGTAACAAAAAAGTCTATATTTGAAATTTGGTAATATGCATGAGATGCTAGTTTTAGGAATTCCTTGGAAAATGTGCATTTAATCATAGGTACCATTTGATTCAAATTTACGTATGTAAAAAAAAGGAAAGGGGTTGGATATGTATGTTAAAAGAAATCAAATTTATTATTTTATAGTGCATTTCTAGTGTGCAATAGATGATTAAATAATTGGTGTTGTGTCTCTTCCCTTGAAAATGTAATAAAGGAATCTAACCACAATAGTCAACCCTAGTATAAAATTCGTGTATAACTACTCTTCCTATGTGATTTCTCTTAGCATACAAAAATAAAACCTTAGGACAAACTAAAATATTTATGCTTGATAACACATTCTATATTAAATAAATAAGATCACATATATGATTTTATCATCATAGCTTGTAAGCTTAACGTCATCCTCGCGAACCCGATGTATAGGCAACGACATGGTCCAACATTCTCCAAAGTATGTGGTTCCCTTCCAAGATTGGAAACAATGTGTGTAGTAAAGAGAATGTGATTTTCTATTGGTAGCGCTCATGGGAACCAAAATTAAACATAGAGCCAAACCCTCTTGGACCAGCACAAATGGAGCTAGTGAAATAGTTATCCTATGACTTAAACTCTTGTTAATGACCTCTTTAGTTCCTCACACAAGAATGGGCTACCTTGTTTACTAGCAACATAATGACTTGTCCTTTCTTGAAGGTCGTTTAGCATAAATTTTGTCCTCTCACCTTAAACTCATATTTAGTTGGGGTGTTTATCCTTAGGTACAATTGAAATTAAACCAAACATTGGTTGATTAAGGGGTTAAATTTGGGTGGAAATTGATCATAACTCTTAGAAAATACAATTGTATTTTAAATTAAGTTGACTTAAGAGAAGTGTAGAAACAAAAACATTGGTCTCGTTATGTCGTATGCCTAGTTGCCCTTTGTACCCTAGTGAGTGGCCCAAAACTGAACAAATGTAGTAGGTGATATTCTTATGATTGACCTCATGGTGGGATTTAAATGAAAGAAGTGGATGTCTTTGGTTGCATCATGTGCTTAATATTATAGTGTATAAGAGAAAATAAATGGGATGTCTCGTGCTAGGTTACACTCCTTGTAGTAGTGAATCCATTATGAAAAGTATGTGTTATTTTGTTTACAAATGTTATAAAACAATGCTATTAATGAGACCATGGTGCGATGTAAGAGTAAAGCATACAATGTAAAAAAAGATTAGAAATTAGGAATAGTGTCACTCTTGGAGTCCTTGTAACTCAATTAGACATTTTCATGTGTTAAAAAGTATATGGATTGCCCTTGGTGAGATCAAACTTTGAGAAATATATATATATATATATATATATATATATATATATATCCAAATAAAATTTCTTGATGCGAAAATGTTGAATGGATTCAAAACGTTTTTGAACTATATTAACTATGTAGGGAAATAAACATACCGTGATTGAAGAATGTTTGTGGGAACATGTATCTTGAATTTAAATCACCCTTAAGTCCTAAGATTTCTTCTTAGCATCACGTCAAATTCACTTGTTTAGCAAGGGTAAAATTTAAACATTGAATAAACGTTTGAGAAGCATAATCTTAACATAAGAACGAGAGAATCGGGAATTTTGTATGCAATTTGATATATGAAAAATAATTACATAAGTTATGAAGATTGTCATAAGGGGTAAAGAGCCAAATTAAATGGTCGAACTGTAAGTTAATTTGAAATGAATTCAAGAATCTATAGGTGAAAAAAAAAGAGAAAATTATCCTTGCATAATAATGTTTTTTGCAATGTTAATCATAACTATGCTGTAATCACGGTAATGATGTGTTGTGGGTTTGCCAATCCTTGGGTCCCTTTTTATGGTTGGATCATTGCTAGCATTCATTTATTATAGAAAGTGTGCCATCGACATGTATATGTTGTTCTCATGTGTCTATATGAGTTGATGACTTGTGTAAGTGTCTTATGTGGTGTTAAGTTTATCTATTGGAGCCCATGTGGTGTTGTGTAATGAGCATTTAAAGTCGAAAAAAAATTATTCCGGAAGTTCTACTATTATATTTGTGTGTCCAAATTATGGGTGTTACATTAGTACTCTCCACATTTTGATATATTACTAGAAATCTTTCATATGTTTTCATATTAACATGATTGATTCTACTAAGTAGAGTGTAAGGAGAATCATTATATCCATGGTATTAATTATCATTCATTGCTTTTCTTATACATTTGCATTCTTTTTCAATAAGTCGTTTAATTTCTATATTGTCATGATTGGATCCGTATATTATCCACGTAGCATAAATGTTATATCTAACCTCTTAGCATCGGATGATTTTATGATACATTCCCATAATGATTTGTGATTTATAATTGAATATGGGCACAATAAAGTAGCTTCATCGAATTATAGGCCATGACTTCATGATACATCACCGTGATGACTTGTGATTTATGATGTGAATATGGGCACAATGGAGTATCTTCATCAAACTGTAAGCCATGATAGGTTCTCCATCAAAGCAGACATGAAATTTGAAGCGACAAAACCGATGGATTGTGATGAAAAATTCCTCTCTAAAAGCCCTATGAAGATTTCTTTATAGATTTCGAATATTAAAAATGCCTGCAACACCAACTATTGTCTGAAAAAACCTTATTGAACAAAAAAAAAAAAAGTTTGGCCGGATGGCACAATGTTTTAATTATTCAATTGTTGGCAATCTTCCGGACCTCATCCTTCATTTATCTATATCTCCTGAGATTTGTAATACAGTTACACCCTCATAGGCACTGTTGAACTACAATCCTATTGATAGATCTCATTTTTTTGTAATTGTAAAACATTGATTAAATTTTATATATAAATATACACCGAACAAAGAAGCACACTGATAATTTACTAGCGGAGGCAGTCTTATCTCATAACTCCATCGACTCAATTGCAGAAACGAATAGCCAAACCTTTTTTCTTTGAGGAAATGCTGAACTGAACCCAAGCACTAAATCTCCTGTTGATCGATCTCATCATCATAAATCTGCTAAGCACAAATCCTCCAACTTTTATGCCAAATCTGCGCATTCTTATCCTCATCCCTGGTTTGCGCTTTGGTAGATCTGCCTGCCTCAAAATTTTCTGTATCAAGTTTTGGGCATTCTGGTGCCGCCTTTCTGCAACATCAGCATCACACTTCTTCAGTTTTTTGTATGAATCCGTCCTCCCCATAACTCTTAAACATCCCAATCCCATTTTCTTCATCTCAAACAGATTCAAAAGTATAAGAGCTATTTATAAAAGATCTGCATTATTAAATATTTCTTGTAATTTTATTTGATTTCTCTTTGATTGAAAGAATCTGGCATACATAAATCAGAATAAGTTATAAGTACATAGTATCCGGGGTGGAAACGTAATTAGTCATAAGCAGGTAGGTATTCATAAGAAGGTAGGCCATCTCAATTATTCTCAAATAATACATCAGCAATCGGTGGTACTCAGTGCAGCAACACTGTAAATTATCTCCAGCATAAAAGCCAATAATAGCCAGCGTTTTTGTTTTTATTGGATTCTTTAGAAAGCGCCGACAAACTCATGGTTCGTGTTTTTCCAATATTATAATTAGAATTTTATACGCATGCTCCGTTAAACAAAAACAATAAATGTTAAAAACGAGCTCAAAATGTAGGACTTGTTTAAACAGAATTTATAAATGAATTAGCTAAAATGGGGTGGGGTGTACGTTGACAACTAAACTAATTTAAAACTAAAAGTAATGGTCAATGGTTTGGCGAATGCGGTATGGAAAAGCCCCCAAACCGCCAAAGATAGGGGGAATGATTGTCGATGCAAGAAAAAGTGGAGGAGATGAAAGAAACGGTGAGGAATTGAGGATTCTTGGAGCGACTCCTTGCATTTATTTTTTCTTTTTTGGATTTTTATATATGTGGTCTTAAAGTCATTTTGAAGTACTATTGATGCGATATATACATGTCTTTGAGGCCACTAACTCTGAAGATTACTAGGAAAATAAGGCCTTGTCATTGCTTATCTCCATTGTTTATAGTTGCTTTGTGTATTATGAGACCCCATGCTATTTCAAAAGGGAACTGACTACGATTCTTCTATAAATTTGGTTAGGATGGATGTGGAGGGGATTGGACACATCCCATTTGCGACCAAACTAAATGTCTATTTAATAATTACAAAAAGTGAATGTTGAAGCGGTCTTGTGCAAGCATTGTCAACTAGTGAAACAACATGGACGATTGTGCCACTGATAAGTCCATCCTCAACCCACATGTGTGGAGCTATCATAACCTTTTTCCCCATGCAAAAAAGTATTTTGGGTTACAACTGATTAAATCGTCAGGGTCACAAGATTATGGTTGTCTTGTATATTGGACATCACAAAGTATAATTGAAACATTCAATGATCACAACCTTTTTTCGCTGTGGTTATCAACCAAGTAGTTTGTGGAAAAAAATGGGGCAATGACAAGACTTTTATGTGGACAAAAGAAATTAGTAGGGAGAAATTTTCTCAATCATTGAAATACGCTTCAAATTACCAATATTGGAAAGCAACCAGCAACAAGAGACATATGCTAAGTTAGAGGTTCCTATTGGAAAAAAAAAAGTTCACAAAATGATGGATATTTGAGAGCTTCGCTAGAGGGTTTCCCCATATGAATGCTCTACCTAAATTGGTCTATCCATAACAGGATGTATTTTCTCGATGAAACCAATGAGAATGATCAACCTTCCCTAATTTTTTTTTTTCGGAGGCGGAAATCCTCTTGTATGAGAAGGTCAGCAAGGTAAAGCAATTCGGGCCCAAGAAAATTAATTTCATCAATTATAATACATTACACATCTATGAGACATTTCTACAAAATTATTAGTCACTAGCCTTCTATCAGTTTCATTTACCTAATCTCATAGTTATTCGAGGCATGCATGTATAACGGATGTAAAATTGTTAAAAATAGAAATACCAATAATTTGAGCTAGCAAAAGTAGTGGGGAGTTTTTTATGTTAGAAATTGAAGAAAGCAAACAAATTTGATATTATTAATGAGAGAATATTTCTATGCTCCTACCGTGCCATGAATGATCAATTTCAAATGTTGAATAATATCTTGATGTATCTTGTGATGAAGAATAGTATCTATTGCAATTTAATCTTAAAGAGAAATATATAACAAGCTCAGTTTGAGAAACAAAACACCACATCTCTAAAATGAGGGTTTTGACTTGATTAAACTTAATATAGGTCGTTACCTGATTAAAATTAATATAGGTTGTTCTTATATCCTTAACAGGGATAATTTTAGTGGCAAATATTTGTAATATGGCAAAAATTTCATTTTAGGAAAATTTGAAAAGGTGATTTTTTCGGAGCGGGTCGGTGTCCTGTTCGCCTAAAATTTCCAGTATATATTTTTTTGGGGTCAGCTTCACCTTCATTTGAAAACATCTCCTATAAAAACCTAGGTGATTCACCGATAAGTATACTATGGTACTACCACAAGTAGCTTACCAAATTACCAATACCGTGAACTCGCATACTCTTAAGCACCAGAGACTGCTGTTAGCCTGTTAGGGTTAGTTGTTGACGCACGACAGGGATATAGTTGACGCGCGACAAAGAGGTATTGCAGAAGTGCGACAAGGAGATATTGCAGACGCGTGAAAAGGGGGGATGTAGTTGACACATGACAAAGATAGTTGACACCTTGTTGACATGTGACAAAGACAGTTGACGCCTTATTGATGCGCGACAGGGATATAGTTGACACGCGACAAGGGGGTAAGCAGTTGAAGCACGACAGGGATAGAGTTGACACACGACAGAGACAGTTGATGCCTTGTTGACGTGCGACAGAGATAGTTGACACCTTTTTGACGCATGACAGGGGAATAGTTGTTGACGCGTGACAAAGATTGCCATAGTTGACGTGCAATAGGAATTTTGACTCTAACTCGCTACTTGGTTATTTTTCCGACGTAGGACTCTGTTCAGAATAATGGAAGGTGCTAGTCCTGAGAATGCGAAGACCCTAAAAGTAACTAAGAAATCTCAGAAGTCCCTGTTTAAGTATTTTGGAAACTCTGCTGATACAGATATTGAAACTATCAACAACCATATAGTTGCCACCAGAAAGAATCAGAATACTGACTGTGTGGAAGGTATTATTGAGGTGGACATGCATTTTGCACAGTATCAAAAAAATGACACCTACGATTATATGCTAGATCTTGAAGATATTCTTCATGTTGGGGTGCAACTAGGAGTGCATCAAGATATCACACATACAAATACTTAGCAAAATGGAACAAAAAAATCAAATTCAAATTCCTTTTCGTGAAAGAGGAAACTAGGTGATTGTGATATTGCTCAAAATTCTACTCAAAAAAGTAGAACATTGAAAATGAACAAGAATATGTGGACCATTGACAAGTCATACAAGTTTGATTGGGCAGCCAAATTTCTGTTTATCGAACCTGTACAATCATCTAATTCTGAAGGGATCCCATCAGAATGTACATGTACAATATGTACATGGAAATTGGGAAAGCATCAAAAACTACAAATGAAGCTGGACACTATAGAAAAACATTGTGGAAAATAATATTTGACTGTAACGGGGGCGGATGGATAGAAAATCAAAACACACAGGTGGAAAATTGAAAAAGAAT
This sequence comes from Taxus chinensis, assembly GCA_019776745.2. Classification (NCBI taxonomy): domain Eukaryota; kingdom Viridiplantae; phylum Streptophyta; class Pinopsida; order Cupressales; family Taxaceae; genus Taxus; species Taxus chinensis. The sequence continues at coordinate 674,006,796 of CM034150.1, read as the reverse complement.
GCATGCATGTTAAATATGCAGCAGATTATGAGGTAGAGCAGAAAAAACGCAAACATCTCATGGAAAAGGGAGGAATGATCACATCGTAAATTGGTAAGATGAATCAAACAAATCTACATTATTTCACATACTAAAGAAAGGATGACCGATTTTGGATTTCCTTGATTTCAAAGTTTTGTATCAATATAATGGAATGCTGAATGTACCTCAGTCTCATTGGTCTGAAAGTAGTGGATGGAAAATGGCAAAAGGCCTTTCAATGATAGAGAAGGAAGATTTGAAAGAGAATGTCAAAAAATCAAATTTTATCTCTCTTTTAATTGATGAATTAACAACATTCGACAACACTGCATGGATATGTATCCACGTCTATACTTTAGAAAATCATATAAGGACACCTCATCTGTTGGGTGTTATGAAAATGGTTGAAAAATGTAATGCTGAAAACCTACATAAAATAGTTGTTTCTCATTTGAAAGATATTACTGGAATGACTGATTATGAAATTGCTATGAAGTTTGGATGCGTCAGATCAGATGATGCATCTATCATGCAGGGTCACCAAAAAGGGTTGTGTGTTAGATTACAAACAACATTGGCCCCATATATGCTACTAATTCACTGTATGGTTCACAGAATGAATTTAGCATATAAAATGGTAAGCAATTATGAAAATATTGCTAAATTAGACGACCTTATAAGAGAACTTCATGTCTATATGGAAAGCAGCCCAAAGTGATTTCTTGAGTTCCAGAAATTTGCAATTGGAATTACAGATGGAAAAAAAATTCTAAAAGATGTTGAGACTAGATGGATCTCTTTGTATGAACCTACATGCAGAGTTTGTGAGGAGTATCCTTCGTTGGTTGGTTTCATGCACAAATATCGTCATGAAGTTGATAGGGTGAGGGAATTTTTGTTCCGTTTAACTGATTTGGAGACATTGCTTACATTGGTTGGTATTCTTCCAATGTTGCAGGAAATCAATACACTAATGAAACATGCACATGGGAGGTTAATCTATATTGTGGATCTTATATGGATGAGAAAAATGGTATGTCAAAGTCTTGATATCTTGTACTTTTCCCAAGATAGTTTTGATATAGCTGTTTTTGAGAATTGGAAAGCTTTATTAGATCTTAAAAATCCCAGTAACTATTTGAGGAAGATGTTTCCATATTATACAATTCATAATCCACAATCCATTATAAAATTCATCATCCACGATCATGCTAGAAGTTAAATCTACATCCACATAAAATCCATTATCATCCATATATATCATATCATTATCATATCATAATCCTGACACTCCAATTATTATTAAAACAATTATTTGTCTATTTTACATTTGCAGAAATGTCTCTTTCCTAATACATTCCATTTTCATCATTCATCATCATATATATCCATTCTAATATCATCATGATCATATCATTACAAGTATAGAGAAGAAGAATTTGAGAACGTTTAAATGTCTCTTTCATACAACATTCTAAATTTTCTTAAAACAATTATCCATTATCATCAACCAGATTCAATGATCGTCCTTGAAGTGAAATCTATGTCCACATACAATTTCATTATCCACATCTAATGCAATCATCATTACAAGTAAAGAAGAAACATAAACGACATATACAATCTAGAAATTCTATACATAATTTATAGGAAGTTATAAAAATAAAGATTATATAGTATTTCAAATTTTCAAAGGCTATCTAATTCAAGTTTCACATTTCAAATCTAGTTAATAAAATTCAAATGCCATGACCACATCATTCAATGTTTCAAATTTTTAAATATAGATTCAATATTTCAAGTTTGCACACTTAATAATAAAACCCTCAATTTTTTGTATCCATTTCCACTCCTGTGCTCCTTTACCCAATGGTTTCTTCACCTGTACCCATTTCCCCAACAGCAGAAATAATCCCAAAACTTATGAGATCTTTCACAGCACTGTCTAGATTTTTTAAAATTATTTCTTCTTTCTTTGTTGCATCTCCATGGGACAGTAAATTTGGATCAGCAGCTGCCTTAGTTTTGAATAATATTTCAGGGTCGAAGCCATGCTCTTTAATTGTCCGCTTCAGTGTATTTTTTTGTTTGTTAACCAAAACAACATTTTCCTTAAAATTATTCACTACGGATAAACTGTTCTTCGTTGTTTCCAAGTGAAATTGGAAAAACTTTCCTTGAATCTTCAAATTTTCATATTTCAACTGCACAAAAAAAGTGATGTTAATTCAACATATTACTAAAATAAGAAAACTTTAAATTAACAAAAAATATTGTTCGAAAGTGATAATACTTACGACCGATCTATCTCTCTTGGCATTTACAACTTCTACCAAATCCTTGTCCTTAGGCCATTTGTTAAAATATGCCTGGGCCTCAACACTTATATTTTCCAATTTGTTTAATGTCTTATCGAAAATTTCATCTTTATAGTTGTTGTTATACATGACAGCTCCACTTATTACCTGGGTAAGTAAGGAATCCATCTTTGCAGGTTGATTCTAGACTGCAGGGTATAAACTATCCCTTTGCCAATAATTTTCATAACGAATAATAATCTCATTGATAAGTACTTTAGCCCTTCTCTCCCATTCTATGAGCTAATTGATATGAGGTAGAATAAACTCACCGACATGGGATTGACAATCATAACCAATTAAGTTCTCCTAAGGAAAAGGTAGCGACTGTTCACCATCTGTATCTGATAAAGATGATCTCACTGGAGAGGTATGGGGGCTTTTGGGTTGATCATCTGCTACTTGTTTCTACCTTTGGGTGGCCTAATCCTGTTTTTGATAAAATAAATCAAGATTTAGACAAATAAATCTAAAACGAAATGTAATTAAATATGGTAAAGTATGTTGAAATTTGAAGTATACCTACTGGCCTTGAAACATCTCAAGGGTATTGAAAAATCCAGTTGGGTCATTGCTATCAATGCCCAAGTAATCTTCATCTAAATTTATATTATTCAAAACCGATATGCCCATTGCGTTGGGCAAGCCACCATATGAGAGGGTTAGAATTCGAAATGAGGAGCCAATGTTTAGTGTCCCACTCGGGATCAGAGCAATTGACATGCATTATCCAATGTTATTTTTTCCTGATCCTCTGGTTGGAATTTTAACTATTATTGGTTGAGGGGGGGGCGGTGCCACTGTTCGTAAAGGATGATTGCAATGTGCTGAAAATTTCAAGAAAAAAAAATGAAAAACTAGAAAACAATGCAAAAACTACGAAATTAAACGAAGTAATATTTAAAACTTATACCTTTTGTTGTGGGGTAGCTTGTTGTGGTGCTTGAGGTGGCCGTGTTGGAGTAGTAATTGGTGGTTCTTGAGCTGTCTAATGCTAGAGTTGCTAAGGTGGTTGTTGAGAAGATACAAATACATGCGACTGTACTGAGTGTGTTTTGGAAGATGGTTGACTTTCAGAAAAACGCGTATGGTCTAAAGTCCCCTGCAATGTCATTAACATTGAATTGTATGTAAAATTTAAATGGGAAAATGAAAATACAAATTTGGAATTTGTAAATAATACATGAAAGGGTATTACTTCTCTGGCGTTTAACGAATTCAAACTATTGGGGGTTTGGAGATGAGTGAGCTTCCATTTCAGATTGTGAATCTCCTGAAGCCTCAGCGTGTTTTTGGCCTCTTCCTCTTGATGTCACATTTTTTCAGGGAAGGGCCTCCATAAATCTTCTCTACAAATAGTAAATAGTTAATACCTGTGCACAGTGTAATGTCGAAATACAAACTTAATAGTTTAAGCATGTTGTTCTTCAAATGGAATTAATAACTTCATCAACGCCTCGTCCGTGCAAGTGGCAATTGGTTTGTCTTTTAAATTTAAAAGAGCCTCATAATAAAGGCCAAGGAGATAGTTAGTGGAGTAAATGACAGGTTTTTCCAAAATTTTTGCATTTGTAATGTCAGTTCTTATTTTTTTGATAAAAAGGTGCACCAATCAAATTTTTGTTTTGCGATAGTTGCAACAATGTATGCAATGGACCAGTTTGGTATATTTGTTTTCTAACCATGCAAAACAATTCTTGATTGAAAAAAGGAAATCATTGTAGCAAGAATGTGGTGTGCAATTGCTTGCGTATCAACACCATGCCTAGATTTATTGATATGAGCTGCAAATGCCAAAAAATAGTTGGAATTAATATAACATTAAAACTGTATCAAAATCAAATGACAAAAACTTAATAAAAAATGACGAATGAAAACAAATTACAATTACAATCAACATGGAAACCGAACATTGATTCGAGATATTTCTTATCGTCTTCGACGAGTGTTTCTTTTGTTGTAAGAAAGGGTAAATTTCTTAATGGGAGGCATGTAAAGAAATGAATGTCAGTTGGGTCGATATTGAATGGAAACAATCAGCTGTCATCCATAGTAACATTAAACATGTCATATTTTGTATTGTAAGATGAGAGAAGGTAGTTCAAAATATCTTGGTCTATATCGAACTGGGGCATCTTCACGAGCCCACTAGACTCGCGTGCATCGATCAATTCCTTGTATTCGGAAGTGATCTGTAAAAAAATCTGGATATGGGGGCACAAAGTATTCCTGTAGACTATCTTGCCCATGGATAGGACTAGATTTTCCTCTTGCTTTTTATCTTGGGCTTGAAGTTGGGATGCACTTGTAGTCACCATTGTAGTTGTGCTTGAAAATGATGGATTCCTGTATACAAAAAAAATCGAGAGCCATAAAGTGTAAACATGAAAATGACAGGTGGGAGGGTACTTATAGGACAAATCTAGGGCAAAAAACCCTTGTTGACGTGCGTCAACCATCCTTGTTGATGTTCGTCAATGACTCTAGTTGACGCGTGTCAATAACACTTGTTGACGCGTGTCAATGATCCCTTGCTGACGCGCGTCACCAAGGGTTGTTGATGCGTGTCACCACCCCTTGCTAACGCACGTCAACAAGGGTTGTTGATGCGCGTCACCACCCCTTGTTGATGCACGTCAACAACCCTTGTTGATGGGCGTCAACAACCCTTGTTGATGTGCATCAACAAGTGTCATTGATGGGCATCAACAAGAGTCGTTGATGCACGTCAGCAAGGATGGTTGATGCATGCCAATAACACTTGTTGATGTGCATCAACAAGGGTTGGTGACTCTCACCAATGATGCATTAATGAGGATTTTTTATGTGCGTCAATGAGGCGTCAGTGTATACAAACCTGTAGTCTCTGTTGCTAAAAAAACTGGTGAAAATTCACTTCTAAAAAACTGGTAAATTTTCCTTTCACTGAAACCAGTTTCGGGGATATTCGCCAGGTATTTTCCACCTCCAATTTTCTAGAGGTGTCTTAAAATGAACCCTAATCCTTAGATAAATGTAAAAAATTTATGGTGCTTCAATGGAGGTTCATGTTGAAGTAATGATGGCAAAAAATTTCTAGTTCATCAAGTTCCATATTATTTCTAGGGTGGAGATTGAATAATAATTTCAATTCACCTAGTTAAAGGAAGCCAAATTTGGGCTCACATTTATTAGAAGAGTCTCTATTTGAAGTTTTTTCTAAAATTTAGAAGGCACAACTAACATGCCATATTTATTATGAAAGGTTCATGAGTTCACTACTACATATAGTGCAAAAAAATGTTACAATTTTAGTAAAATTCGCATAACTACACATTTTTTTCATTTTCAATTGAAAATTTTACATGATTATCATGGAAAAGAAATCACTTTTGTTTGAAATTTTTGCCATTTCCTTATCTAATGTAAAAAATAAAATTGGACAAGCCCATATGCATCCCTTTTTTTATTTTATCCTATTATGCATTCACATAAGGAAAATGAGAAGCTATATGGAAGTAGAGAATGGGGGGTGAGTCCAAGGAGAATAATATAACAAGTGGCATGGAAGAGAGCACAGAAATGTAAAATATTCTTACACGTTCATGTAGTTACTTCCCCCGCCCGAATGGATGGAAAAATTTGGAATGCATGAAAGCTATGAAGAAAATTGGGAAGAAAATTGAAAGAGGTGAAGAACAAAATGATCAAATGAGTTCATTTGGGGTTAACCAAATATGTAAAATATTTTTGTAATTAATTTTACTACTAAAATATGCATTTTTTTTATATTTTTAGATGGCATTGAGAATTTTTGAAAAAAAAAAATTCATGCCTAGGTTTGTATAAAAATGGAGCTAAATCTAAAAAGAGAATTTTTGACGTGGATCTAGTTGCAAGAGGTTGAAATAACTCAAAAAACACACAAAAAACTTTGAAATTAAAACCCAAAAGTTTAAACATAAATTACTTATCATTATGGAATCCACACTAAACATTTACATCATTGCAATCCTCCTTTTATTTCACGTCTACTCTAAAAATCGTAATAAAAAGCCATAAAATGTCAAACATTACCTACTAGCAAAACAACTCAGATGGTCCCCAAAATTTGTGTGCCAAATATGCCTTCATAAATTAAGGGTCACGCCAATTTTTGACTAATTCTAACAAGAATTTTTTTTTTATTAAACTTCTAAGACCTAGTCAAAAGTGAAAAAAACGTTCAGAGCCAAATTTAGGACACTAAATGAAGGAATCTAGGCCAAAAAATGTGCCGAAAGGTCCACAATCTTGCAATAAAATTTGATCCCAGAATATTACTAATGTATATCCACCACCGTGTAAAATTTCAAGATGCTCCAATGGTCGTCTCAAAAGTTATGGTCTTTGTACGTACCCAAAATTGTAGTGTACTGCTCCGTCAGAACAACATTACACGTGCCCCAATGATGGTACAGGTCTCCTCACAAGGTGTCCAAGATCTGGAAAATCTCTCCAAGTATAAATTAACATCCCGCATACCCCACTTAGCCTCTGCGTGCTCTGTTTTACTCTTCCCCCCTTCTTTTCCTTACTTTTTGGTCTTCAGTGACGAAACCGCCACCCTAAGCAGGGTGACAGTCCTTCACGTGTTTTTCCAGAACATTCCTTTTATCGTGACTCATGTAAAATTTCAACATTTACTAGCTTTATTCACCACCTTTGCTTGTATTTATGATTTTGGTTCCCTGGAATAGTGTTTTTCCATTGTTTATTGTAAAAGAGTTCAATTTGGATTTCACCTTTGGGTAAATGGGAATTCTATAAATAGTTGGTTTGTGCTCAAGCAAATGGCCCCTCAAAAAAATTGCCTCTCATCTTCTCATTTCAAAATTTTAGTCTTTCTTAGGAATTGTATTAGTTTTATTCATTGCATGCATAGTTATTGTTGTTTTGTTGTTTAGAAGGCACATGATCTTCTTGTGCTAGAGTTGGTACTATTTTATACAATCAATTGAGATAGGATAGTTTCATTTTCAGTCTGAAGCCATTAGAGTTGCAGGTTTTGTTCATCAAAGAGGATAGTTTCAGGTTCTGAATGTTGTGTTGCATGACTCACAATAAATCCTACTAGGAATTACATAAGCCAAGCTCTGTTCTCTTGCGCTATCCCTCTCCTATTTGCATTGTATTCAGTCTACATCAAAAATGCCATTGTTCCAATACCTACTTCTGTTGATGCTAGCATTACATGCTTTTATGGATTCACGTGAGCATGAAGGAATGAGGAGATGACATTGAGGGGACAAAGACACACACAATCAGACTCGCCACTGTTAGGAAAAATCCCGATTCAAGCTATCAAAGTTCTAGTTAAAACATATCAAATAGAGTAGTGAATCATTTCATTTTAGTTAATCTCACTTTTGATATTTCCAGGGAAGCTGTGGGGATTGATAGTTTCTGAGAAACTATGATTCATTCCTCACTTCTGAGGTAAGATCGGGGGTCTTTCAAATAGATTAGATCAGTTATCTGGTTAGTTAGAATAGATTTACAACTACACAGGCAAGTGGCTATACTCAGCTACTTTGTTTGTTTTGAATTCTGTCATTAAATTAGTTGACGCTTTCTAGATATATTATATAATTGCTCTTTCAATTTTGTTTAATAGTTCATAAAAAATACAAAAATAGAGAATTTAGATATATGTTGTAGATGTAAATTTAAGTAATTAGTTTACTTTGCTTTAGTTAGATCTATATTATTTCTTTTGTATGACAATCACGGGATCTAGGGAGCCCAGAGAATATGTATTCGAACCAATCGTGCCTCAACCCAATATTGTTGTAGCAATAACTGACATAGATCAAAACCTCAGAATTCAGGTCTTCCAAGCAATAACAGACCTACAAGAAATCAGTGCACAGCTAAGAGGACTAAAAATAGAAGACGAAAAAGTTCATACGTTTTGGTCAATCCAGCCAAACTAAAGATTACCCTAGATAAATATCCACATGACTGTAGAAGGGCTTGAAAGAGATAAAATGTTCGGTTGTGATCCTTTAGTCCCACAGCCAGATGCAGGAGACATTCTCATTGACATAAACACTAACTTAAGAATTCAAGTTGCCAAAACACCTGTAAGGTACTCTGAGAAGATTGCGCAACTCTTAGCTCTAAACATAGAGGCCGAAAAGGCATATGACTACTGGATACTAGGGATTAGGGATTGATTCCGCACATGACCATAGGAGTTCCATGACCATGAATCTATGGTTATGATCCACAGGTCCCACAACCCAACGGGCCCAAGGGACAATCGGACGTTGATGCTGGTTTACAGACGTTAGTATTTAGATCCACTCCACTTCCACCAATCATCATCACACAACTATCCTCACTAGACGTAGCAGCCAATGAAGCTAAATATTTCTGGACTAGACTAGAGAATAGCCCATAGAATCCACAATTTGTCTATCATCCATTTTCATGACCCTGTCGGGAGACATATACAAAACACCCATAGGTTATCTTCTGCATATCCCACAACCTATAGATCAGATCATGCCAGAGCTTCATATTGATTGGAGCCTTCAAGAAGTCATCCTCTCTAACCGATCTATCATGCCAGTTCAGGTTAGGAGGGCCTTATTTGCCTTAAATTTGCAGATTGCATTAGTGCACATCAAAGACATAAGATTTCCTAATTAGTTTGTCCATACCCCACGTGTATTCCATCCCCACTGGCTATCTCAGCACGACCTCGGGAGGTCAGGTACAAGGAACAGTTACTTGTAGATTCCCATGCTCACTTGTCACTTTTCCATCATACAAAATTGGTGAACCTGACGTGAAACTTCCTACTTTCTAGTTCAGAGTCATATTTCTACTTGTTCTTCCAATTACAAACTTTTCATCTTTTCCACCTTGTTAGCCTTCGCATCAACTTCACCAAAAAAATTGGTGAACCTGACGTGAAAGAAACAATTGTTCCTCTTTTATTTTTCATTTCTTCCATCCACCTTCACTCTTTTCCATTATTTTGTAAGTATTCATATAGCCCCCGAATATGTCGGGATTCGATGCATATGGTATACCTCTCCTAGGTCTTGAGGCATACTACGATCAACTGACTAGACAACCATCACCCTCGCTCTCAGCATGGGGTAACAACTATTCAACTAACCGGTTTTTAACACAAAATCCTCCTCAAAGGACTAGATATAGTTCTTCTTTCCAAATAGAGGAGTTAGATTAGCTCACTCAAACGCAACAACCAGAGCCTTCAGGCTCGAACAACATGACACTCACTGGAGAATCTGGTTCATCTCCTCAGGTGTTGCTTGGACCATAAATCAATAGATACTAAGATCCATATCTATTTTTAGATGATGAACATTTAACGTATTACGCTAGGAATGAACAACGCTCTCAGATTATGTACCCACTTATAGGAAGTTTACAAACACAACGCGAAGTCTCTTTTTAAGAAAACACCTCCATGCCGCTACCTATAGGAAATTCCCTCGGTGAAACTTGGCATAGCACCAATCAATTCATAGCTGGGTACCATATGCCTATACAACCTCAGGATATACAGTAAATGCCACTAAGGAAAAATACAGTGACTTCACCAAATGAAGTCATCTCAACTTTAGTAGAAAAAGTTAGAGGGTTAGAACTTTCTCAAGCAAGTAAAAATTCTCAATTCATGCAGGTAGGAAATTCCAATCCTCCACATCATCCTAGCCAAGTAGACCTCATCACAGGAATAGGCACATTGGGCATGCCACCTCAGTATTCACAAAAAATGCCACTCAAGTAGAGAATATGATACCTCCCGATTTAGTACAAAACAATCCATTTCTAGGCAATGCTCCTCCATACATAAACATGTATTCCAAATCAGCATAGGGAGATATGTTCTCTTCTCCCGGCATATTCGCTCAACCATAGGGGTTTCCTTATGTCCCTATAAATGCATACACTATGCCATATCAACAACCCATTCCACCTCCACCCCCTCAGCAGGAACCATCGATGGTCGAAACCTATGCTATAGGAATTTATTTAGAATATTTGAAAGAACCCTTAGACTTCACCATATGAAGCATCATGCTTCCAAGACCTCTTCCTGATTTTCCCAAATACAAAGGGGAGGGAGACCCAAATGCACACATTAAGGCCTATGCCACAACAATTCGAGACACTACTCCCCTAGGATGGAGTTGTTGCTAAAATATTTCCCAAAACCTTAGAGGGTATCGCCCTCGATTGGTATTATAGAATACCTGAAGCCTCAATACATTCATTTAAACAAATCATTTCAGAGTTCATCAAGGAATTTGACATGAACAAACTATTGAGAATAAGAATCAGGGAATCCTCGCATATTAAACAAGAACACAATGAATCTGTTGCTCATTTTATCCAAAGATGGCATATAGTCCTCTATTCTTTAGCAAGTGCTCCAAACATGGACCAGATGGAACTATGCAATTTATTCCTTCATTCTCTTAGTAGAGATATAAAGGAAGAAGTCTAGAAGTTCCCACTGAGGGCTTATGATGAAGTGCTTGAGAGCACCCTCTGAATAGACCAAGCTGTAATAGATAGCGGTCGCAAGACGTATGAAACAAATGGGAGTTTAATCATCCCCAACAAAAATACTACGACTTATCCTACTACTACAAACATGTCAATCAAGGACCTAAAATCCTTAACAAAAATCGTGAGCGTAACAATGGATTGAGTAACTGACTAAGCAAAAAAGGTAAATGTTGTAAATGCTCCACTGCCAGTTAATAATCAATGAAACAACAATTTTACCCCGATAATCAACTGGAGTGGATTTTAATTGTCCACAACAACAACAACAACGACGGACAGATCCAGGCACTGGGTCCAAGTCAAAACCCAACTAGATATCAGAACCAAAAGCAACAAACGTAAAACTTTAATCCTAATAGTCAATGGTTTAATCATAATTTTGGACCACAACACATGCCAAACCAACAACCTAGGAATTACAATCCCAACTCGTATTGTGGTTTCCACAAAATTCGAGGCCATGAAACCAGAACTTGCTGCGATTAAAAAAAGTTCATGCAACTTCTTCTAAAAGAACAAAGATAAATTTTCATAGATATGTTCTTAGCAGATCCTACATCACCTGCACGCCAAATAATTTCACAGGAGTAGTCCTCCCCTCAAAATTCTCCCCTCAAAATCTTCAATGATCCACTCCCAAATAATAATAACAAAAAGTTAAATCCAAATGGGACGAACAAGGGAGTAATGATAGGAAATAATGATCCCATGAAGCCTCAACTTCACTAAATCCACCTGTTGCATGGCAATTAGGAAATCAACCACAAATCAAGATAGTCGGTTTAGTGGAGTTAGACACTGAGCTACATGTGGAAGCCATAATAAGGACATGAGATTATTCCTCTCAGCAAAATCCAAGTTACCCATTAGAGCTAGATAACATTCAACAAACATTAATAAAACCCGTAGGTTCCTCTGATTTAATTAATGACTTAACAAAGATCTTCTCCCATATCTCATTTTTGGACTTACTGAAGAACTCTCCTACCCACAACACTTCTCTTTTAGAAGCATTAGGTTTAGGTCATTTAATTAACATCACTCCACCTCTCGAAACGCAGGTAAATCATATAGAATTTGATATTCACCCTCTCGGGGCAGCCAGATAGGGATACTGAGTTTATATTTAACATAAACAAAATACAAACAGACGCTGATATTACACGTAGAGGCGATCCAATGTTACATTTACAAGTGTGGGTTTATAACAATTACGTTAAACATGCAATGGTTGATGATGGGGCAACAATTAACATAGTTCCCTTCTCTTTCCTTCAAAAGCTAGGGTATGGAGAAACAAATTTTTACACGACTCGGAATACACTGAGAGGATATGATAGCCTTAAAGCCACTTCGATTGGGACTATAATACTACCAGTCACCTTAGGACCTAAAAAAATCCTCACTGAGTTTTATATTATAGATCAGGAAACCAACTATAATATGATCCTCGATCGACCATGGATACACCGCATGAAGGCAATCCCTACAAAGCACAATGTTGTGTCCCACTTCATGTCCCAAAAACACGAGTAACAAGTTGGGCGGGATCAGAAATCGAGGATGTTCACGTGAACAACCCTTTCGTGTGAACCACCTTTGCTTGAACTACCACGTAGGATGAAAAAACTAGTTCGCACGAATGGGAGTTCGCGCGTACACCCCTTCACGCGAACCCCTCGAATTCAAATAATTTTGGTTTGCAAAGAGTTATATATAGATATTTATATAGTTTTGGGCGGTGGATTTAGGGTTTAGGGGGGTTTGGGTGAAGGGGGGTTCACGCGAACCCCCTTCAAGTGAACCCCCCTTCGCGCGAACCCCTCTATGTGGCACCTATGTGGCACCTTTGTGGCACATTTTGGCGCCAAATCCATTTGGAGGATAATTTTATGCCAAAATGTGCCACTTAGGTGCCACGTAATTAGGGTTAACGAATGAATAAAATTAAAAAATTTCAACACAAAATACAGAGATTTTATTAGCTTTCTAAAAATATAATTTTCATTTTTAAAAAATATGTTTTACTATTTATTTTTTATATTTTGCTAACACTATGGTAGTTTAGGACAATCGATCATACACAATCAACCCAATTTGAAAAATAGCAGAAAATATAAAAAAAAATTGAAAAATTTAAAATTACTATTTATTGAAGTCTTCTTCTTACCTGTAAAAAAAAAATTCAATTTTGATATAAATCTTAAAATTTATTGGCATAAACATTCGTACGCCATTTATTTGAAAATATTTTTACTAAATAATTAATTAAAAAAAAAATATAAGTCCAAAAAATATGAAAATTTTACAGCACCTCAAAATTCAAATCTTTAACATATATCTAAAATTTCATGGTGAAAAAATAAATTTTCATTCAAAAAAACCACCCGGGGACAGTCATTGCTCTTTTATAACATAAGAAACAACGTATGAATAAAATTAAGAAAAAGACCATTTTTTTTGCAATTTTTTTATAAAAAATTTATATGTATTCTACACTCTAAATAAAACATTTTTTTGAGTTTGTGGAATTTCATGAATGTGTACGGTTTTATGGCTATTACCTTTAGAAAATCAATGAAACTGAAAATTCATGTTTATAATGGTACAAAACATACCAAAAAGTGGGACATTTTATTGTGCTTTTAACACAGTTAATAAGATTAATGCACCTGGGAAAGATATTTGTAGCAAAAGGGGATCCAAAACCATTCGATATACACCTAGCAGATCTGAAGAAAAGGCCCGGCGTTCACTCTAAGTTTGAACTCCCAACAAACCAACTTAACAAGCCAAACTGACTCGAAACCGGAAGAAAAGTTGGTACCATACAACAGAACTAGCGACTATAAACCTAGTCAAGAATATCCTAACCCTCAAGGATGAGGCTAACATTTTAGAAATGGTATCATTAGGAACTACTGCCAAAATTGTCTGAATTGTTAGAACAGGATCTACCAATTTTCCTGCCATTTGATTCTGTAGGTATGGGATTTACCCTAGGAGTTGGTTCTCTTCCAGCATAGGAACTCTACATGGTAGAAGTAACCAAAGCAGAAGAAGTGGACGTAGCAAATGTCCCAACATCCATCTTCCCAAGTAAATATTGGACACTCCATTTCGATGGAGCTAGATGTCATTTTGATGGAGCCAGATGTCATTTTGGAGCTAGGTGTGATCTTTACTTCTGCCCGAGGGAAAGATCCTACAATTCGCCTTTAAATTAAATTTTGAATGTACAAACAATAACGTTGAGTATGAATCCCTCCTCCTTGGTCTCCTCATAGCCAAAAGGCTTAGTTTTAATGACATCAGAGTGTTAGGAGACTCTCAATTAGTAGCAAACCAGGTCTCTGAGGTGTATGAGACTAGAGCCAAAAATTTATAGCTCTACAAAACAACAGTATTAGATTTGAGCAAAGAATTTGACTTCATATCAATCGAAGCAATCCCACGAGAACAAAACCTTTTCATAGACTCGATAGACAACCTCAACGTCACATTTCACTCCAAATAGTGTTTTGGAAGACACCCATTTCATGGTATCCCTTCGTACTAAACCGTTAGTAAAGAAAATGTCAAACCCTCTTTAAACAAACATCACTGAGAATACATCTACTATCTTAAATCACGTTGACAGTGATAGAGCCACTCTTGATTACTTAAATGCCTATGCAGAGTTACATCTCACCCATCACGTGGTAGATTTTTCCTTAATCCCACATTCATCTTCTTACTTTGGAAATCCCATGATAGAGCTTCCTGCACAAAAGGAGCTCAAAATATACACGGTAGAGAATGGAGAAGATCTAAAAATACCTCCATCCCCGGCTAAGTTTGAAGAAGGTAACGCTTCTTTAATCGAAGAAACAATTGATATTAACATCGGAATGGAGGAAGAACCAAAGATCTTAAAACTAGGATCTTCGCTAACTCTAGAAGAGATAGAAATACACACTCGAATCCTCAGAGAACATTAAAAGGATTTTGCATTTAATTATAAAGAAATGATGGGAATCGCACCACATATCGCTGGTACATAACCTCGTCACCAAATTAGATACAAAGGTAGATTAAACAAAAATCGAGACCAATGAAACCCAAGGTAGCTCTCATGGTGAAGGAAGAAGTAATGAAACTTCTCCAAGTAGGGTTCATCAAACCGGTCGATTAATGTCAGTGGGTATCTAATATCGTCCCCATTCTGAAAAAGAATGGGAAGATACACATCTGCATAGACTTACTGAGACATTAACAAAGCATGCCCCAAGGACGACTTTCCTATTGCCATCCATTGACATCATCGTTGACGCAATAACTAGATTTGAGATTTTATCTCGCATGGATGGATTCTTAGGATACAATCAAATCAGAATATTCTAAACAAGACCAAGCCAAAACCACGTTTATAAATCCTTGGGGAATTTATTGATACACTTTTATGCCATTTGGTCTCAAGAACGCTGGCACTACATACCAGCGGGTAATGACATACATATTTCATGATCTTATTCATAAAATCATGGAATCCTATGTAGATGACTTGTTGGCCAAGGCTAGGAAGCATTGTGATCACCCGGAAGTGACTCCACATCATTCTTTCACATTTGATTGAATTCTGAGTCACACTAAATCCAGAAAAATGCGTATTTGGTGTGACAAGGGGGAAACTCCTAGGTTACATTATATCATCATGAGGGATCGATGTAGATCTAGCCAAAATTCGGGTCTGTTCTTTAGGTGATCCCACCATTAGATGACTCTAGCATTAGGTCATTTCTTGGAAAGCTCGGTGTAATCCGAAGATTCATTCCAAACTTAAGTTTTGTTGTACATCCGATCAATAATTTGTTGAAAAAGGATTACTGCATTATTTCGACTAAGGAATGCCATGAGGCCTTTAAAGTAGTTAAACGCTTCTTGTTGTCTCCTCCCACGTTAATGCCACCTAGACAAGATCATCATTTGATCTTATATTCATGAGCTACAGATGTTTCGCTAGCCTGCATGTTGGCTCAAGAAGACGAAAATAAACGAGAATGTATGATCTATTTTATTAGATGAACATTGCTTGATTATGAAACATGTGTTATACGCAGGTAGAATGAGAATGCCTTGCCATAGTCTTTGCAACCAAACGCCTAATACATTACATGCTAAACCAAGAAACAAGGGTTATTGTAATAACATAGACCATTTACGAACTTTCCTCACGCAAGGGATCTTTGTCTAAAAATGCTAGATGCTTTATAACCTTAATGGGTGAATTTAAATTAACTTTTGTAAACCAGAAGTCTGTTAAGGGACAAATTATTACAGATTGGTTAGCCGACAACCTGTTAGACGAAGGCAATCTAGTAGATCTAGTTTTTCTCGATGAATGCATATACTACATCGAAACCAAACCTCCTATCTCTGAATTTCCTTGGTATACTGATATTATTAGTTATATCATCGACCACACATATCCAGAAGATGCTACACCACCACAAAAAATAAGGTGGTTACACATTATCGTATCTAAATACATTATTATAGAACAAGTGCTCTATCGTAAGGCTTTTGATGGAATGCTTCTAAGGTGTGTTGACACAGAAGAATCCAAGAAAATTCTCTATGAATCCCACAGTGGAATATGTGGCAGCCATTTTGGAGGTCATGCCACTGCCTGACAAAATACATTGGATGGGCTATTTCTAGCCCACTCTAGAACACAATGCACAGTAGAGTTTGTATGCAAGTGTCATAAATGCCAATAATTTTCCCACGAGATTCACATGTCGGCACAAGCTCTACAACCAATCGCAACTCCATGGCCCTTTTGTAGATGGGTCCTATATTTGATAGGGAAATTCTCTCCCTCGTTAACAAATGGCCATAACTTCATAATCATGGCCACCGAGTATTTTACCAAATGGGTAGAGGCTATGCCTCTTACCACTGTACTAGGCGTCTATGATCGCCAAGTTTATTTTGAACTAGATCATTTGCAGGTATGGTGTCCCACAAATAATTATCTCAGATAATGGCACTTCCTTTAAGAATGACAAGGTCCGTGAGCTATGCAGTAAATTTAAAATAAACCATCATATAGCCTCCCTGTATTACCCTCAAGCTAATGGGTAGGCTGAAGCAACAAACAAGACATTGAAAGATATTCTCCTCAAAACAGTAAAAGGAAACAAATGAGATTGGTATTTAAAGTTATATCCGGCCTTGTGGGCCCATTGGACCTCAATAAGAACACCAATAGGAGAAAATCCTTTCTCGTTGGTATTTGGAGTAGAAGCAGTTCTCCCACTTGAGGTTGAAATACCAGTCTCCGCATCTCACTACAAGGGATTCTGGATGAAGAAGCTTATAGAGAAGCATGTCTCTCCGAACTAGAAATCCTAGATGAGGCCAGATTAGATGCTGAATAGTGGCATAGAGTTTATGCTGACTAGATGTGCCGGCAGTATAATAAAAAGGTCTATGAACGAGAAATATATGAAGGAGATCTAGTTCTAAGACTAGACAACCAGATCGATAAGAAGACTGGTGAAGGAAAGAAATTTCGGCCCAAATGGTTGGGCCCATACCGAGTCATGAAAGACTATGGAAATGATGTGTATCTCTTATGTACACTAGAAGGCGAGGAATTCAACGAAACAGTCAATTCCTTGCATCTTAAATAATTCTATGCATATGCCACCAACACTATTGGTATAATTATATCTGCATTACATCTTCATGTAGTTAGGTTCATTTGTCCATTCATTTTGTAAAGTTTTCTGATCAAGGAAATTATTTGCAAGTAATTCATTATAAACTTCTGTTGGTATTGGCAGAAGCATTTGAATCATACTTCTTCATTTGTCATAACATCATCAACCATTTTAGAATCATTTCATCAAATAAAGCTAGATATGATAACGTCTTAACGGTAGCCATGCCAAGGCCTGCATGCTTGTTCTCACTTTTGGTTTCTTGTTAAGGTAGGTGTCTTGCCTATGGTATGTTCTAAAAGCTTCATGGTGTCACATCTATCCTGTATATAGATCTCTTTGGAAATAAGTAAAAGCTGACATTTTTCTGAAATAAATAAGTCAAATGTAGATAAAAAAGAAAATATTATTTTTACACATTTCCTTGCCCTACCAACCTTCGGTCATGAGCTTGCGTCTCTTACTAGTGACGTAGGTTTGGGAAAGGATGGAAATGCCCTTACTCGCCTGTGCCTTGTCCATGGTGATAAGCCCATGCTTCTTACTAGTAGCATGGGGTAAGGTGTTGGGGCTCCTCTTGACAGTAACGTTAAAGGTCATAAGCTAATTGTTCAAACAAACCTTCAAAATATTGAGTTAATTTTTTTTTTTGAATCAAATGTCCAAAATTGCAAGAGAGTTCAAAACCTTGAAAACCAAATTTTTTTAACCATGTGGCCATCTATGGATCTAAGTCTAGATAAACCGCAAAGAAAGTTGCATTCTAAACTATGGAGTCACTTGAGTAGAGTAGGTTTGTAGCGTCCTAATTTGGTTCCATCAGATCTTTTTCTATCTCTCATCACTACCATTCAGCAAATTTCATAGCTTATGCCCTTTCTAGCTCTCGGTGGAGAGCCCTCGCATCTTACTAGTTGCGTGGAGTTAGGAGTGAGGCAAATACATCTGCTCATCATACCCGTTTATCATCTCATTTTGTCAAAACAAATATGAAGTACTGGAAAATTGCTTATCAAAACTAAAGTTCAAGATCACAAGTGTCTGCATTATCATATATCAACATTACAGAATACAAAAAGAAAGAAAGAAAGAAAGCATTTGTATCATTTGTTCTCCATTGCATACATTTTGAGAAGCATATAAAATCAACATTATAATTTACATATGGAAATGAATCACAAAATCATAGATGCCAAGGGTCTGATCCAAAAAAAAGTATATATATATAATCAAGTTTTATATACAATGGCATAATGCTGTGGGCATGGTCAAAACGCTCAATGAGCCCGGAAAATACAAACTAAATCATATAAAAAATCTAAGAGTCACTACAAAAAGAGCCAAGTGGCCTCTCAACCCCTATGAGATCCTTCTGAAGCTGCACGACCATGTCTAGGACTCCGGCTATGCCGGTGCTTTGAATGCACTAAGGGCTCATGATCCCGAGGAGCAGTTGTAGCCTCGCTATGAGAGTGACTCCTCATCAGGCGCTCTGCTGTCCTATACCTGACCAAATTGGTATGAAGGGTACTCACCATCTTGTCCACATGCCATACGAGGGAAAAAATGTCGGTATACCTACCGGTTGCAGAAGGCTCCCCTGCATCCATGGATAGCTCGGCGTGAGTCATCTCCATGGGGATCATCAGGGTATCAGTACATACCCGGCGAATCAGGTCTCGCCACTCATCAACAGTCTCTACAAGCAAAGGAGAAAACAAATTAGAACATAGTCAAAAGATAAACACAAAAATGAACAAGAGGAGAAATAGCAACTAAGGAAATCCTAGCTAAAAAAAAATATTAAAAGAAGAGTAACAACTCACTCGGATCTCCGGGCCTCCAAGATGGATCCCTAGGGTCAGCACCTACCATAGATGCCACCACCGACTGATGTGCTCCTCTCGTGTCTGGAGAAACATAGCGTCCTGCTATGGACTCATCCTCCCCACCTAGGTCCTGAGAGGGCAGCTCCTCTAAGACTAGAGTCACCCTCTCCACACTCTTCTCTACCCTCTCAACCTGTAAGATCTTCTGAGTGTCATGGCACTCAGGATCGCTGTCCTCCTCTCCACCTCACTCGCTGACCTCCATATCCTTGGTCTCCTCCTCTGTCTTTCCCCCTGTGAACTCCTCAGACTCAGAGTCTATATCAATGGGATCGTCACTGCTGTGGGCAAGGACTGATGATGCAATCTGAAGTAAGGGTGCCTAAGGAGCACTGGCTCTACCTCGAGCGCGTACCACCCGCCTAGCTGTAATAGGGACACCAAGAGTAACAACAGTCCAACCCCAGCCTCTAGGACCTCCCCTAGCCTCCCGAACTGATCTGAATACTGGTACCACTGGGGGAAGCATAACAGCATACGCAAGGCCAAACTGCTGAGGCACTCGGTCAAAAGGGTGTGTCTCTACCTTCCCCATCTTATCCACAAGCTACCTTGTGGTAGAGAAGGAAATAAAAGTGAGGATCTCCTCGCCCCATAACCCTGCCATGGCCTGATAAGGTGTGGCCTCCATATCATCAGTAGTCAGGGAAGTAACTCGCTGGTGGGGTGCTCTAAGCAACTGAACATATCTATCCATCTAGCTGCCCTCATGGCTTCGAGATCCACCACCTCTACACCTCTCCCATAAGGGATGATATGCTCATAGAACCCAACTCATACCCAGGGTTGGATTGCTCAAGGACTGTCCCTATAGGCGGACCACCCTGGTATAGGTCATGGTATATGGTCCTAAGAATGTCGGCTCCCCATGCATAAATCCAGCCATGTGCCTCAATCTGCGCAATAATAGGGGATCAACAATAAAGTGAAGGTGTCTCCTCCCTTGTCCCCGATCAATCTCGAGGCAAGGATCCCGATAATGGCCTGATGAATCAAGGGGATAGGCAAGATAGGAATTGAACGGACCCTCACCCCTTTCTTTAAACTGGTGGAGATAACTGTGTCTCCCATGTATGTAGCCCACTATGCTATTTGAGCTTGTGACCCCACTGTCTCAAGTGTGAGTCGTCTCCCAATGATTGGGACTCCCAAGATGCGGTAGACATCCTCCAGGGTGATTTTCCACTCACCCCTGACTCGTAGAAATCAGAACGTGTTTCTGATCAGCATCCCAATAAGAAAATAGGTCACAAAGTATGTGACTAGAAGGTGCGACATGACGAGACCCGTGATATACACAATATGTCTGGCCCTCTGAAAAGTATCCTGCTCATCATGAGAAAGTGCATCCAATAATGCTGGAAGCCAGTCACTCTCTCTCTCTCTCTCTCTCTCGGCTCCATCTGATATATTCCTCCTTCTTTTGCATACACCTAAAAACATGCAAAACAAAGTAAGTTAGTATTCAAATCACATTGGAAAAATCATTAAAGCAGGTAAGAATGCTAGAAATGCAAAAATGAAATTCAAACAAGTGTTATTTAGGTATTCTGTAAAGGACCGCCACCCTGAGCAGGGTGGCAGTTCTGTAATAGCTGCCTTAAAGGCAGCAGTCTTGTAACTGCTGCCCTAATCAGGGTGGTGGTCCTGTAACCGCTGCACCTTTCTCAGGGCGGCGAGTCATGTGCCAAATTTCCAAACGGGTCACGTAGCCCTAAAAAGGCCTAAAAAACATGAAAAAACAACTATTTTCACTAAAACAATTCCTACCCATTAGGCACCCCCCTCAGGTGACCCTATTAACACTGACATTTTCAAAAATAATCCCCCCATGACAAATATTTCATCATTTTAACATTTTAGGGGATAAAAAACGTTAAATCAAGAAAAATTAACCTATGATCTCGATGGGTCGATGTTTCGCTCGCGGAGGCATGATCACTATCCCGTCATGAAAGTTTTTACTATACTCTCATAAAAAATCGATCACCGTGGGTCCCAGAGCTCAAAATCAATGCAAATCAACACGCACAAATGAATAGGAAAATGGGCCCATTTTTACATATATAGCATCTTGACTTGTTTTGAATGCCCTTTTCACAGGTTTGAAGCACCAACGGAGGTAAGTTCTTATCCCTGCACAAATGGTAAGTCCTCATTTCATATTATTTTAGTATTTATTTTTTGATTTATTTTATCTATCTGCACTTGAGTCCTCTTTTCATTTTTACAGGTAGCGGGAATTTTCGATGGTGTCATTTCGACACATAGACGTGTCAGGTATAATTTATAACTTCCCATTTCGGGGCTGCCATACTCAGACTCACCGTTTTATGCCTCTTCATGGCTAAAAACACTTCTCCGAGGGGGGAAATATGTATGTACCTAAAATTATGTAGGGTATTGCTGATGTCAAAACAATGTCACACATGCCCCAAAGATGATACAGGTCTTCTTGCAAGATGTTCGGGATCCAGAAAATCTCTCCAAGTATGCGTTAACATCCCACATGTCCCCACTTAGCCTCTACGTGTGCTCTGTTTTGCTCTTCCCCCCTTCTTTTCCTTGCTTTTTGGTCTTCAGTGATGAAACTGCCGCCCTGAGCCGGGTGGCAGTCTCGTGACCACCGCCCAGGCAAGGCTGCGGTCTTGTCACCACCGCCTTGCTCAAGGCGGCAATCCTTCACACATTTTTCCAGAAAGTTCCTTTTATCGCGACTCGCATAAAATTTCAAAGTTAACCAGCTTTTTTTCACCGCCTTTTCTCATATTTATGATTTTGGATCCCTAGAATAGTATTTCTCTGGATTGTTTATTGTAAAAGAGTTCAATTTTGATTTCACCTTTAGGTAAAATGGGAATTCTATAAATAGTTGGTTTGTGCTCAAGAAAATTGCCCCTCAAAAAAATTGCCTCTCATCTTCTCATTTCAAATTTTAGTCTTTCAGTTCTTGCTTAGGAATAGTATTAGTTTTATTCATTGCATGCATAGTTAGTGTTGTTTCGATATTTAGAAGCCACATAATCTTCTTGTGCTAGTGTTGTTACTATTTCATGCAATCAATTGAGATAGGCCTAGTTTCATTTGCATTCTGAAGCCATTAGAGTTGCAGGTTTTTGTTCGTCAAGAAGGATAGTTTCAGGTTCTGAATGTTTTGTGTTGCATGACTCACAATAAATCCCACTAGGAATTACATAAGCCAAGCTCTGTTCTCTTATGCTATCCCTCTCCTACTCACATTGTATTCAGTCTACATCCAAGGACTGCCATTGTTCTAATACCTACTTCTGTTGATGCTAGCATTACACACTTTTCTAGATTCACGTGAGCACGAAGGAATGAGGAGATCACACTAAGGAGACAAAGCCACACACAATCGGATTCGCCACTGTTATGCAAAATCTAGGTTCAAGCTATCAAATTTCTAGTTAAAACATATCAAATAGAGTAGTGAAACATTTCATTTTAGTTAATCTCACTTTCGATATTGCTAGGGAAGCTGTGGGGGATTGATAGTTTCTGAGAAACTATGATTCATTCCTCACTTTTTAGGTAAGATCGGGGGTCTTTCAAACAGATTAGATCAGTTATCTGGTTATTTAGAATAGATTTACAACTGCACAGGTAGGTAGCTATACTTGACTACTTTGTTTGTTTTGAATAATGTCATTAAATTAGTTGTCACTTTCTAGATATATTATATAATTGCTCTTTCAATAATGTTTAATAGTTCATCAAAATTACAAAAATAGAGAATTTAGATATATGCTGTAGATGTACTTTACATAATTAGTTTACTTTGCTTTAGTTAGATCTATATTTTTTATTTTGTATGACAATCACGGGACCTAGGGAGCCTAGAGAATACATATTCGAACCAATCGTGCCTCCACCCAATCTTGTTGAAGCAATAACTAACATAGATCAAAACCTTAGAATTCAGGTCTTCTAAGCAACAATAGACCTACAAGAAATCAGCGCACAACTAAGAGGACTAAACATAGAAGACGACACAGCACATACGTTTTGGTCAAACTGGCCAAACTACATATTACACTAGATAAATATCTACATGACTGTAGAAGGGCTTGAAAGAGATCAAACGTTCAGTTGTGATCCTTTGGTCCCATAGCCAGACACAGGAGACATTCTCATTGACATAGAAACTAACATAAGAATTCAAGTTTCTAGAACACCTGTAAGGTACTTTGAGAAGATTGTGCAACTCTTAGCTCTAAACATAGAGGCTGAAAAGGCATACGACTACTGGATACTAGGGATTAGGGATTAATTCCACACATGACCATAGGAGGTCCACAATAACCACGAATCTACGGTTATGATCCACAGGTCCCACAACCCAACGGGGCCCACGGGACAATAAAACGTTGATGTTGGTTTACGCACATTAGTATTTAGATCCACTCCACTTCCACCAATCATCATCGCACAACTATCCTCACTAGATGTAGTAGCCAATCAAGCTAAAGATTTCTGGACTAGACCAGAGAATCACCCATAGAATCCACCATTTGTCCGTCATCCGTTTTCATGACCTTGTCGGGAGACATATACGAAGCACCCACAAGTTATCTTCCGCGTATCCCATAACCTATAGATCAGATCACGCCAGAACTTGATATTGATTGGATCCTTCGAGCAGTCATCCTCACCAAACGATCTATCACACCAGTTGAGGTTAGGAGGGCCTTCTTTGCCTTAGATTCATAGATTCCATTAGTGCGCGTCGAAGACATAAGATTTCCTAATTAGTTTTTCCATACCCCACATGTATTCCATCCCCACCGGCTGTCTCGGCACGACCTCAGGAGGTCGGGGTGCGAGGAAGAGTTACTTGTAGATTCCCATGCTTGCTTGTCACTTTTCCATCATACAGTCTCCACAAGTTATGCTGCCGCATAATTCTCCCATGGTTGAAAAGAATTCAATTCATACGAATTCAATTGACAGAATTCATCTAATTTTTCACTGTCAATCTTCTTCAACTCCCACTCAGGAATCCAAGTATTTTCTTCTTGCTACAAACCTTCCCATTGTACCAAATATCTATTGTAAATCACATGTCTAGTAGTGATTTTCTTTCGGTACAAGACATGTATTGCGCATTCATTTTTCTTCTTCGACATCTTCTACTCCTAGTTTATTTCTTCCTCCTCAAATAAAAAATTCATCATGACCTAGAAACTTATATAACTCTGAAACATTAAAAACTAGTGAGATAGCAAAGTTGTTAGGTAACTCCACCTTGTAGGCATTATCACTCATTTTCATTAGAATCCTACACGGCCCAATATTATTATACTTTAGTTTATTATATGTCCCTTTCGGAAACCTCTCCTTTCTAAGATGAACCATCACCATATCTCCTTGTTAAAATACACTTACTCTTTTACTAGAAAATGTAGCTACTTTATATTGTGCATTACTCACTTTCAGGTTTTCCCTCACTTCATCCTGCAACTGTACAAAGTGTTCTTCAAATGCTTCTGCATCATCACTAGTTTTATCTTCACTTGATATCACAATGAGATCTAGCACCCCCCTTGGGATTCCTACCATATACAAAATGGAATGGAGACCTCCCTATTGACCTGTTTACTGAGCTATTATAGGAAAACTCATCTTGTGGTAAAGTTCAGTCCCATTATTTTGGCTTTTCTCCAACTATGCACTGTAGGAGATTTCCCAAGATTTTTTTCATTACTTATGTTTGCCAATCAGTTTGGGGGGTGATATGCACTACTGAACTGTAGTTGTATCCCCATTTTCCTCCCCAAATTCTTCCAAAAGTGACTCAAAAACTTCGTTGTCATGATTTGATGTGATCGTTCTTAGAACTCCATGCAATCTAACCACTTTCTAAAAATAACAAATCTACAACTCTGGAAGTATGATTAGTTGTTTTAGAAGAAAATTAATTGTTCCATCTTACAGAATATATCAACCACAACAAAGAGAGAATCATTCCCTCACTACGTGTTAGGAATTCCTAACACAAAATCCATTCTCAAATAAACCCATAGCCTTGTAGGGGATAAGTAATGACATATACATCCTAGTATTCTATGTATGACACTTAGTTGTTTGGCATACTCTATGTCTTGCTACAATCCTACTTATGTCCCTCTTTACCTTTGGCCAATAATACTTTTATACAACAAGAGCAATTGTCTTACTTATACTAAAGTGTCCAGCCAACCCCCCACTATGCAATTCTCTTATAATATTTTCTCTCATCGAACCAACAAGGATGCATAAGTGTTTCCCCCTGAATAAATAACCATCCTGCATCAAAAAAATAGAAGAATCACTACCTACTGTAGTGTCCTTAATTTTTCTCACAACATCACCAAAATTTGGATCACCCTCATATAATTCCTTAACTTCCTCAAAACCTGCTACTTCATTTTCCATTGTTGTCAAAAGTGTTACATGCCTACTCAAGGCATCAACAACTTGTTCTTGCTTACCTGACTTAGGATTTAAGTAAAAAGTATATTCCTACAAAAATGAAACCCATTTTACATGCCTACTATTTAGTGTATTTTGTTGTGTTTACATACCTCAAGGCTTCATGGTCAATGAAGAGTACAAATTCATTAGCTACCAAGTAATGTCTCCAGTTCCTTAATGCCTAAACAATAGCATAAGATTCCACATCATAAGTAGAATATTTCCTCCTGACTTCATTGAGATTTTCACTAAATAATGCCA
Source organism: Taxus chinensis (assembly GCA_019776745.2). Lineage (NCBI taxonomy): Eukaryota > Viridiplantae > Streptophyta > Pinopsida > Cupressales > Taxaceae > Taxus > Taxus chinensis. Next base: position 673,980,513 of record CM034150.1, on the reverse strand, counting down.
CAGGTCATCCTTGTTGACTAAGTACAACTCCAATCCCGACAGGTGAGGCATCACGGTCAACCTTAAAGACGTTTCTGAAATCTGGAAATACCAAAACAGGTGCTTCTCACACTTTCTTCCTAAACAATTAAAAATTATTTTTTGCTGCCTTGGTCAATACACACTCCCTCCCCTTTGTACACTCTCTTATTGGTGCAACAATGGTATTGAAATTCTTGATGAAGTTCTTATAAAAAGTTGTCACCGATCCATGAGAACTATGAACTTTAGTCACATTCCTTGGGAATAGGCCATTCCCCAAATTGCCTTTACTTTTTCCTCATCCATCCTCACTCCAAACTTTGATATGACAAACCCCAAAAAAAACAAGACTCTTCTGAAAAAATATACACTTCTTTAAGTTTCCATATAGAATCTCTTTACGTAACAAGTCTAACACCAATTTCATATGTAACAGGTGTTCTTCCATTGTCTTACTGAATATCAGAATATCATCAAAATAGATAAAAACAAACTTACCATTGTATTCTCCCAATAATTTGTTCATTAGCCTCATGAATGTACTGGGTGCATTTGATAGCCCAAATGACATCACCATAAAGTTGTACAATCCATATTTAGTTTTGAATTTTTTTTTTTCATTCACCCCCTTCTCGGATTCAGATCTGGTAGTACCCCACTACGTAGGTCAATATTGCTAAAATATCAGGCTTCTACTAGTACATTCATCATATCATCCAATCTTGGAATTGGGAACCGATACTTAATTTTTATCTTATTTATGGCCTTTCTATCTACACACATTCTCTAGTCTCCGTATTTTTGGGGAGTCAATAACACTAAATTTACACATGCACTCATGCTTTCTGTCACTAACCCTTTCTGTATTAGATTCGTCACTTGTATGTTAAACTCTTCACTCTGTGTCAGACTCATCCGATATGCTATTTGGTTTGGAAGTATAGATCCTGGGATCAAATCAATATGGTGTTGTATGTCCCCACTTCAGAATTAACCCATTTTTTTTAGCTCATCTCGTATGATATCTTTGTATTATTTTACTACCTTTTCTGTAACAATGAGTATATTAAAATCCTCTATTTTCACCTTCTTTGACATCAATGCATAACACCAGCCAACTTCTTCCATTTCTATAACAAAATATTTTTTAGCCAATAAGCCCTCACTCTTCTCTTCTTCTTTGAAGGGTAACAAGACCACCTTTACGCCATCCTTCCAAAAAGTGTATATATTTTCCCCTCCATCATGTGTAACATTTCCATCATATTGTGAAGGCCTCCCTAGTAATATATGGCATGCATCCATCAAGATAACATTAGACCACACCTCATCCTTGTAAGTATTCTCAATTAAAAAACTATATAAGGCATCTCTTATCAATGGTTACCACATTTCCTTTCTTGAACCATGATATACGCTAGGGATATGGGTGCTTCTCACATTTCAGATTGATTATATCAACCATCATAGTTGAAACCATATTTTAACAACTACCTCCATCAATAATAATTTTACACACCTTTCCTCCAAAGGTGCATCTTGTTTAAAATATATTTGTCTATAGCCACGAGTTAGCACCAGTAGCATCATATTATTTCTCCTTCCTTGGGGCAATCATCATCCTCCTTATCGTGAGGGTTTCACCTAAGTCTGCAGCAACCTCCATTTCTTCTTCCTCTTAAGTTTTAACCAAATTTACTCGTGGTTGTTCTCCTTTCCATCGATCATGTGTTGTAGTTCTCACTCCTCTTCGACACTTATCACACATTGAATTTTTGATTTATCATGGACTATTGACATGGACCTTATTGTTTTATTTTGGATTATCATGATTTTAAATGATAGAGATATTCTAACTACTGATATATTGGTATTCATATTATGGTTTGTATGGATTCGTAGAGGCATGATAGACATTTTGCTTTGATGATGATGTTGTGTTGCTATACTGACAGTCTAAATTCTCATTGTATTGACCATGTTTTGGTGTTTGAACTAATCTTGTGATCTTACTTGTATTTATGTAATATTAAAATTAAAATGTTTATGAAATTGTAAACAAATGATAGCATTGCTTTGCTTTGATGATGATTTCATGTAATGATGATGTTTTTAATGGACGCACATATATTTTATTGTTGATATGTTTAATGTGGCCACGAGGGCCCGAAGCAGGTATTGTTTGATTTTGAAGTTGATTGTATCACAACAAACAAAGGGGGGATAGGAGACCAACTATAGCAGAATATTGAATGGTTGCAACATTCGTCACCATGGAAACTTTTTGTTATGTTATTGTTTTATGTGGTTAAGATGTTAGGAGGTCCCCATGGGGGGGGAATAACCTCAAATTGTGACCATGGGATATGTTTTGTTATTGTCACCTTTATTTTGATTAATTTGTGTGTATGTATTTTATTATTGCATTGTATTTTCATTTTTATTTTATTGGTTAAATGTACCCTTGGTATTAGTTAAGTATGTTTAATAAAGTTGTTTTTTAGATGTGACCATAAGGGGGCATCTATTTGGGTAGATAGTACTATTGATTTGGTGATTTGAAGTTAGATTTAATTATATCACTTGGTGTGTACTCAACCCATCTCCCCAAACTCAAAATTTTAAATTTCAAGCCAATTGTGAAGGCTTGTGGGACAAGTTAAGCTTGTCCCACACCTCTTAAATTCATCTACCAACTATACCTACGAGATAAATGGTTAAAGCTAGACCTCATTATGTGATTTGGTTGAAAAAAAAGTGGATTTTATTGCACTTTTCTTAGATGAGTTTTAATGGTGTCCTTTTGTTCTATGGAGTAAGGATTAGTGTGTGTAAGAGGCTTGTCATATCGTCAACCACCTAATTATTAACCTTGGATTTGATGTTTGACTTGGGGGATGTGGAGTTGAGGATAAGTGATGTGACATCCTACATGGAGACAACTCACCCTCCTCTCCTCCTTTTTCTATTTATTCTTATTTATTTGATGGATTGGGGGTTACTCATTTGGATTTGACACTTTTGTTCTTTTGGGAAATTGCTTAGAGTTTTTACTTGGAGCTTTTTGGAGATTTCTTTGGGAAGACTTGCTTGGTTTTGGAAGCGGGGAAAAGCTTGTTGAAGATTGTGGAAGCTTGTGATGGCAAGGTACATAAGGCCTTTGCCTTTTTTTTTTTCATTTGCTTGTTTATGTGTGTGTACAAAGAAAATGGTTATATGTTTGTAATTTGTGTTGGGTTGGGTAGATTTTGGCCTTGAGCAATGGTGTAGGATATGGAAAATTGGACCATTTTGGGAGGGAAAAGGAAATTAGGTTGCATAGTGGAGGGAGTATCAGTGGGAGTTCCACCTTTGAGGAGAGAAATGGGCAAACTTGCTATACTTGTGTATTTGCATTGTGACAAAAAATAGATGTGCTGAGAAGTTGTTGTGGATTTGCAGGCTTGTTTGGTGGAACTCCTATCTCATTTGCGAGTTACAAGGAGATGGTTCCCATTGTTTTATTCTCTTTTTGCTTGATCTATTAGCCTATGTGTTGAAATGTATGTATTTTGTTGTTGCATTTATGGTGTTGAATGTATTACTTGAAATGTTGTCATGTGCGTTGTAAAGTGGAAGTAAATTTGTAAGTTGTCATTGGTTGCAAACATTTTTTATTCTACTATGGTTGGGGCTCCAGGGCCAGTGAGGACAATGACTTCTTCTCCTCATTGGAATAAAGGTTGGGAGGTGAGTGTTGCCTACACCCCCTCTTTTGTTTGTGATTTGAAGAACAAGAAAAGCTATGGAGTTGAAGATTGGAGGAGTTATCCTTATTTGGAGTCAAAGAGATCACGGTTGGGATGATATTCCCTTTGTTGTATAGTGAATATTTCAATCTTCTATTGTAAAGAAAGTTTTTGTAAATTTTATTGTTATTAGTTATGTTTTGAAAATTTGAGTAAAAGTTGGAAATTGATGTATTTATAATATTAAAGGAGTGTTTTTTATAACTCCACTAATTATCATGTTGCTTGAAGAGAAAATGACGTTAAATGGCATTGCCCGTCTCATAATTCTTCTACAAGAGTTCATTTGAAAATGTCCAAAAACATTAAAAAAACTGATCACAAATTGGTCAACTTTCAAATAATCTACATATCAATTAACAATATAATATTAAAATAAATTTAATTATTGATTGGAATTTTTTTAAAACTATTAGTTCAAGAAGACTCAAAAATCCAAATAAATGATAAGCCTATCGATCATTTCTAAACATCTTTGGGAGCTGATTATAATATTGTTATGCTGGTAATTATACTGATTCTATATGTAATATGTTATTAGTGCTTGAAGATTCTATAATATATTTAGTAGTAAAGAACACAGGAGTCGCATGTCAATCGGCGATGAGAAATATTTCTCGAATAATGTATGATCGCAACTAACATGATTTTGTGGATGGCATCTTCGATTAAGGCAAAGAAATGAGACATTCATGTGCGTGGGTTAAAACGATACAAATAAAATTGGACAAACATATACAAGAAAAGCAAATAAAATACGATATCATCGCCGGGCACAGTTGTCATCATCTGTACTTTCATAAGATTCAACAAATTGGCAATGGCCGGAAGTTAAGTTTCCATTTCTTAAAATATATTGCGAGGTTTACGTAGAGTGAATATATAACATTAACAGAAATCAATGCGTTCAATATTTATTTTGATCAGAGCCAAAAAGAGGAATAATCCTTTTGTAAGAACAGTCATATCTGAGATGAAGAACATACAGTTGGGAAGCTTAAAATTTAGGAGGTCGGATTCATACAGCAAAGTGGAAGCATCTGAAGAGGCTGCTGAGGAAAGGAGGCGCCAAACTGCGCAGAGGACTGATAGAGAAAATCATGAGGAAGGCGGATCTTCCAAAGCGAAAACCAGGTCTGAGAATATGTTTTCCCATGTTTCGCATAAAATTGGGAGGGATTTCTGATCGAGATCGATGAGCAGGGGATTCTGTTCTGGAATTTGTGAGTTTCTCTTGATTGTATCAATTTAATAAAAATAGTTTTTCATGTACGTTGTGGAGGATCGGCGATTTTTCCCGCTTTTACAAGTGACGAAAAACGGACAATCGTTCTTTTAATTAAATAAATGACAAACAACCGAGATATTGAGAGTCAATCCTTATTACACATGCTTATGGGACACTTCTACAACCCTTACCCTTCACTCATAATGCACCCGGGTCAACCCTCGTTAATAGATGGTCGTGATGCAATTGACCGGAGTTGATCGGGTGCATTATGTAGTGACGGGTAGCCTCTTCCCACATATTATGGACAATTCTAGAAGCATAGGAAAACTACACCTACTTTGAAGGGCTCTTCATATTTTAATTTGAAGGATTACTTGTAAGTTTTTCTCTTTTTTTTTGGGATAAATTTAATAACATATTTCTTTTTAAATGAAATTTGAAATTTGAAATTATTTTTCAATATAAATATCTCACGAGATGGATTTGGGGGATATGTAGTAAGAGAGATTGTCAAATTGTTAAAAGAATTAAATGCATTTAAAAATACAAAATAATATCATTTGATGTATTAGGTGACGTGGTTTGTGGACATTTTGCTGCCCCATTGAACTATGCAAATTACTGTGTAATTATAACAAATGATGGATATGACACATGATTTGCAGCTAATCGTATTGTTGCCTCTATCAAGGAAAAATCTCGTACACATCCACTCCGATTAGTAGGGAACATAACGAGGGATAGACATGTCAAATGCATTGTCAACAACTAATCAAATTTCATTTTAATGGTTTAAACTAGAGTTTTGAGAAAAATAATAATTTCGTGATCTTTGATTTTTTTTTTTTTTTTTTTTTGAGAAGTGATTGTGGACTGCTAAACTCCTAATCATGCAAGTCTAATATTCAATAAGTAAAATAAAAAAATTGACTAATTTTGAAACGTGAGATTATATATGTTATTATAGCTTTACATTAAGCAATTAATATTTAGGATAATTGAAGTGTTGTACAATTGGAATGTTATTTTGTTGTTATTTTTCTTTTTTTCTCTCTTTTTAAAGTAAAATGTTTTATGACGGGTTGTAAATACCTTTAATTAAGGTCATTTAATACAAGTGGGGTTGGCATCATGCTGAGGTGTGTGTGCTTAATTAAATTGGTCTCATTGAGTTGTCTATGTTTAACAGTGTCACGTTAGTGAAAAGTCTTGGTAGAAATATTTTCTTGGGAGGCGCACGTCTATAGAGATGTGAAGTTGACATTGTAGGTTTAATGAACATTGATTAGTGTACACACTCAAATTTGGTAACTTATCCTTTGGCTATGACAAGTTTGGTTATGTTCCTTTGCTAAGATAAATGCTCACATTCTGAGTCCATTTAGTACATCTCCCTAGCCCATTTCTTGACGTTCTCATATCTACACTCTACTCAATCATTAACTCAAGATTTATTAATTAGTAAAAGTAGTAAATTTTTTATGTTCATCATCATAGTATGTCCATTAATTTTAAATATAAACTACCTCGTAAAATTGTACAGTTTTGTTAACAAATGACTATGACCTTAAACGAATTATTCAACAAGCTACTTTTAGTTTGAATATGTAAATTGTCTCATTTCATCTTCCTAACATCAATCTTATCATAATATTTCACTTACCTATAAACTTTTATAAGATTCTATTACAAATGTCTATCTAAAATAACTCAAGGATCTCCTACAACTTCCAAAATAAATTACACATCAATTTGAGAAGTCATTACTATAAATCAAAAGAACTCAACTAAGTTCAAGAGTCTAGCTTCCTCCAATTACAAGCATTCAAATGTCATAGATCCATGTATTAGAAAGAGAAAATTAACTCCAAGCATTGTTGAATGTGTTTTCAAGGTACAAAAGGGTGTAGTCTAAAAGTTGGAGAACAATACATCACACTCCTACCATGTTGGTTACATTCTCTACTCTTTATTCAGCTAATTATCTTTGTGTCAAGAGACACAAGGATACTCATAATGTGTTTTCTTATATCTTACCCAAACTTGCACACGTACTTAAGAGAACTACATGATATTTCATCCCTCTTGAGGGTATATAGTGTAGCACTTGGAATGGTTCGACAGGGGGTTAACCAACAAAGATTTTCCAACCTCACCACAGTTATGATTTATCATTATGTTATCTAATGCTTTTATGAAGGTTAATGTAGATATCTAGGGTTTGTAATTGATTGTAATTCAGTACATGTTGTGCCAAGGATGTGTGAATAAGAGCAACATATAGTATTCACACATTTTAAGGCAAGATTTAAGCACTCAAACAGTTAGAAAGTCGACTGCAAAAGGTGCAAGAATGCATAATAATAATCACAACCATAAAAAAATAGTGCAAGGATGTACAAAGTTTGTATGATGTACTATACCATGTTGTTTTCCAATTCTAGTCTAGTAAATGAATCATCTTCAATCTCAAATCTCGTTGTTTTTATCATCTTCATATTTATATTTCCTATGTTCCACTCTATACAAATAAGCCTTCATCTTCTCTTATGTATCTAGGATATTGTAGGATGGCTTATCATTTTTACAAGTATTAATGCATTATTCTAATTATGCACAGTTAATTGGAAATGTAATTTGGTATAAACCCATTAACAAACACTTACTTCCTATATATTATTTCATATATTACACACACACACACACACATAGACATACATACATACATATAAGGTGTAAGGAACTGGTAAATATTGTATTTTACAAAAAGAATTTCAACTATACATTTAAGACATGAATACTAAGATAGATTAATATCACGTAGGGGCTAGATAACATATCCAAAAATCCCCAACATGCCCATGTCAATTATGTCTGTGTTCATCACGATCACTCTACATTTGTGGCTAAAGAAAAAAAATGTGATAAAACATATATACATGATAAATATACTAATTTAAGTGAAGTACATGTCCAAAAATAGGAAACAATTTGCGTGTTCCAAGTGATAAATCTCAAATACAAAGTCAAAAATGTATTAAAAAAACCTCTTTTCTTTAACAAGAATGATAAAAAACATGAGATTATAAATTTTTTTTATTAGATAAGGTAAGAAGTTGGTTTTGAAGGGCCTCAAAAACCCACAAAATACAGAGGAGAAAAGTGATATTACAATGAGGAATAAAAGAGATGGCCTCTACCAGTAGCCAAAAAAAGATACTCGCAACCTTGAAACACACGAGAAAACCTCCGCCCACAACAAAAAAGTCAAGGTAAAAAACAGCTTGACAAAAAAACAAATCAAGAATTCGCCCGAGAGAAACTCTGAGTAATCTGATGAGCATGATTCTTGGAGTGGATCGTTAGTCCACCAATCCCCATCCACGAGAGAGCCCACATACTCCCCACTAATTCTCCATGCTCCGCAACATCCTTCCTAAGATCTACAATTAAACGGCGACTCATATCAGCCCTTAAATTCTCCATCATTCGTTCCCTCTCTCTAGCTATCCCCCATATTTGTTAATGAAATCCCACACGGATTTAAAATTTGAATCTCCCTCCCTCCCAAGAAAGCGGATCATTTTGTCACCTCTACTGAAAAAACATCCCTCCTTCTCCACTGACTGAACACATGCTCTAGCAGGGCACCGAATCGACATTCCTTTGATCTTATGATTATCTACTTCTCCCCTTAAGAAAGACCACCATCAAAGATCGAAATCCTCTCATCATCCAATTGATTCATGGACATGATTCATCAAGGGATCTTCATGAGCACAACATGTTCTTTTCTCATATCTTACCCTTTTGCATTTGCTACAGAAAAACTGCGAGCTCTCTAATTTGATCACCTGTTCCCATTTTTCATCCTGGGAATTCAAAAATATTCTTTCGAGTATTTTGTACCCCACAAGAACATTAATACATAGGAAAGCGAAGACCAGTCTGGATCATTCCCTAGTGGTAGGATCAATCCTGAAATATAAAATCATGTGACATACATGGTTCCCATCGATGAATAATAAGAGCATGATTTCTGTAGAACCATGCCCCCCCTGGGAACACCCTTATCACTTCCGACTCATCTTAAAAGTAGAAGAGAAAACCTTCCGCCGAAAGTTCCCTGACATTTACCCTATAAGCCTATTTCCTTCTCCACTAGTCCTCTCATAAAGTCTTTGTTCAGTGTATGTCTATCAAATCTACCCAAAAACGTGAATCTAAATATGGCCTTAGCTTTATCAAAGAAAAAACCTGGAATTCCGAGCCACTGATCCACATCTTTCTAAGAAGGTGAGAGATTGACGGGCTCTCAATGGGCATCACCGAACAATATTTCAACCCCAGTTATCTTGCATATTGGCATCACTCAATATGAGATTATAAATGAGTTACTTCATAAGTGATTGCTTATTTTACTACCTAATTATTATCCCTTCAATAGTCTTAAAAAGTCAAAGGAGAATGATTTTGTAGTGTAATTATTTTTATGATTTACACTGCACAATCCAAGAAAATATATGTAAGGGGTTTGGTTCCTTTGATGCACAATATTCTGATAGGTCTCTTATTCAATCATCTCAACTCCTTATGCATAAATGTTTACCTAAGGCTACATAAACTATATTGATGGACATAATGTGATATAAATAATTAAAATTCATTTGAATTACAAAATACACATAACAATAAATCATACATGAATGAAGTACATCCTTAAGAAGAATCAACCTTAGTGCAATAATCACATCTTATGAATTTATGAAAAATAAATTGATAAAACAAGAACATAATGATGATAATGATAATTGTATTACATTAAGAGGAATTGGAAGATAGTAATTTGATGATTCTAAGAGAAATTTAATACCATCATATGTTCTTAAAGAGGGTAATAAATAAGGAAAATAGGCCCTAGAAAAGAACACACATCACTATAGCCAAGAATTATTTTCTAAATAAATAGCTTTCATGAAAAATGATACTATAGAAGCATTACATTATTCTTGTCATCTTTCGACTAAGAAACCAAATCATTAATGTGTTGTATATTCCATGAAACCACTTATTACACCACATATTCTAATAAGAAACTAATGTAATATACAAAAAAATATTAACAAGAGTGCATCCTTAAGTATAGAGTGATTATGCAACATCTATTTAGTTAGCTTATCCATCATAACACATCAGTGTACTTACTCACACTAATATATCAATAGTCACATGATATTCACTATTAGATAATATTTTCTAGAATACATATGGATGTAATAAGATATACCTTCCCTCTTTCCTAAGAATAGGTTTCATTTTACTATATATTGTCCTTTCATTTTACTATATATTGTCCCATATACTTCAGTGAACATGATATGTCCAATATTTTTTCTAATACTTGTGTTGTTATCCTTACTCATCACATGATATATCAAATCAATTAAATCAAAATGAGTTTCATGAAACAAAAAAAATCACTATTAGTCAAATTCAATCTCATGCAATAGAATACTCTAATAAAAAATATTAGTATAAAAATGTGGTACACATACTATTTATACTATTTTTAAATCTCTTATGCTCCCTCATTTCTTATACATAGCTATTCTCAAATGAAAAATCATTCAGATAGTACACAATCATTCAATTATTGAAAAAAAGTACAAAATTAGGACATCTTCATGGTTTGATTAGTTATCTGTTTGATTTACATATGTTTTTTTCGTATTGGTTTGATAGATAGCCTACTTTTCTATTTGCACACATGATTCCAAGAGGTATATTGAATTTGGTAGAGGAAAACACACATATTGATACATAATGACATGTTTTAAATTAGTCCCTTCCCTCTCAAACTGATATTTACGAGAATGGTTCATTTTAAGACCTCCCCTCTAAAAAATTATTATAGATTGGTTCGCAAATCTCCAAAAAAGGAATTTCAAAATGATGGAAAATCTCTATAAAATCGTTTCAGGGAAAATTTAAATTTGCAAGTTTTTCTCAAAGTAGTTATCATACATTTGGATGGGTGTTGGTTGGCTGCCCCACCATCGCTGCCACCACACAAATGTTCTATGTTGGTAAGTAATTTTACTAGTTGTCATCCGTCCAACATACACCAGAAAATCATCTATTTCAGTTAGATGACCAACATATGCATATTAGATGGACCGAAATAATGTTTGATGGCCACCAGTTTCCTGTTGGACACACCTCCTTGTTATCCATCTAACATGCACTAGGTAGTCGTCTATTTTAGTTAGATGGCTGAAACATATATATTAGATGGGATTGCAGAATGTTGGATGACCACCACAGTGTATGCTAAGTGGCCATCACTTTCTTGTTGGATGATCATCTCAGTGTGGTTGGGAAGTCGTCGTATACTCAATGGAAGGTGTTTGTTTTATTTAGACATCCATTGTTCTCTTGTTGGATGGAGTCCTACGGTTATCTCACCTGGTTGGGTAGTTTTCCTCAAACAAGTTGGAAGGGAATATATTCGGTCATCTACTGGTACTTGGATTGGTGGCTTTGGAATGAGTCCCCAGAAAAATATCTCGATCTTCACCACCAACCGTTTATCACCACATGTCTAGTGTCATGAGCCTGAGACCTATATATACCCATACAAGGTTCATTTATTCACTTTCTCCACCACATCCACAATTCTCTAAGCTCTCCAAATTTTAGATTTTCTCCTGGACCAACATGTGCTTAGAATCTAATACCTAATATTACTCCTACCACTCCACTATTACATTTTCCAAATATTTCAACAATGGGTAGCACCATTTTCACTCCTACTGCTCCCTCCAAATTCCAATACAAACATCTCATGTGCCCTCAAATCACAGTACTCATTAAAATGAAGGACACACCGAAGGAGTGGATACTAAAAATATAATTCATAGGGCTTGTCCACATGCCCCAATTTGAAAGAGATAATTCCTTCCTCGATTACTTTTTGACTTTTTATAGCCAAAAAGATGCATAGTTTTCCATTCCCTTGATGGATCGTACATTATATTTGACTATGGATCCTGCATACGTCCATGGGTAAATTGTATTACCTTTCCAAAAGTAGCTTCCCGTCACTACAAAGGTTGTCCTTAGTGATGAAGACAAAAAACATTTTGAGCTTCATTATAATGTGTAGGTTGATGGTGAGCTTAATATTATTTTCAATTGTTTGTTTTCCTAATTTTACTTGATTGCCAAAAATCAAACATTTCTTGTTTCCTTTTGCAACTCCTGTTAATCATTAAAAAAGAGAGTTGTTTATATAAGGAATTACAAACAAATTACTTCATGCAATAATATTTCTATTTCAGGTGATAACTGTGTTACAGGGAATATCCACAGACATTCCTCTTTGGGTAGTTCAATATATATTATGTACTCTTTTGGGACATTAATTCGATTGGTACACATATTTTTCCAATTGAATTAAAACAGATGTCAACAATTCTCTTGCCAATATGAATACATCGGATAAATTAAATATTGTTTTCTCTACTGCCAATTATCTATTTGCTTTCTATCAAGAATATTTTCATGAATTGTAGAACGAAAAAATTATGAATTTAATTACTAAGAAAATGATTGAGCTCTCTCTTGAATAGAAATAGGTAACAATTAATTTTCACATTATATCAATTACTTATTTTTGAATGTAATACTAATAGTAATTTTATCTTTTGCAGAGAATAATTATGGCTATAATATCTCATAAGGAAGCAATTTCTCAAGGTAAATGAGGTCTCTGTTGATTCTGATATGGATTCAGTGGAATCAACCCCTATATGATTTCCTTATCAAAAAAGACCTAGGGGTCGATATCTCCACCACTCCTATCTTCTATGTCATCGCACTTCTCTACAATTATAAACATTGTTATTTACTCTTTATAGTAATTAATTAAGCTAATCATAAGTGGTACAATATTTTAATATTTCTACATTTTTGCTATAAAAAATTTCCGTATTGAATGATATAGATCAAACTCATTCTCAGTGTCAAGTGAGTTGTCACATCTCTGAACATGCAAGGTATTATATGATTAATAATATTTAACATCTTTTGTTTACTTTCAAATATTTTTTGATTAGTTTTCTAATACATTGAAGTTTTCTTCTTTCATTGAATAGACCTTCATAGCAGAATGCAAAAAGGCCTCCAGTACCACTCACATGTACTACTCAAACAACAAGAAAATTTTCAAGAAAGAATAAAAGGCCTCAAGTAATCCCAGTTTCTGGGTGATAGTGTCTATGATGTGCTGCAGACCCAAGTCAAGTTATGGGTCATTGCTAAGACTAAAGATTGTGTTGTATTGTGATTCTATGCTATTGTATATGGCGAGTGATTCACCTAATCAATTCCTCCCTTGTTTGGGGTGCATGTGACATCATAAGGATTAAGCAACCTAAAGGAAGAATAGGCATTGTGATCAAACTAAATCCCAACAAGGGGGAGGGAGTGTTCTTGGTGGAAACAAAGGCACACTTGAACAAAGTGGCTGAAAACAAGTGTTAGTGCAAAAATGATAAACATGCATACAAGATGTAAGCTAGCAAGAAAGAAGAAAATGTAGACCATGAAAATCAGGTTGTAAACATGGGATATCACTCATAATATCACAAGACAATTTAGGCTGAAGAGGCCAAAATCATACAGTGTGCACACACAAGACAAAGGGGAAAGACTGCAAAAAATTGCAAGTAATGAAAAGATTTCGTAAGAAAATAGTAACATACAACCATGGTAGCAAATATTTCCTACAAGATAGAAGATACACATGAAGAACTCATTAGCATGTTAGAAATATAAAAATTATGTCAAAATGTTGTAATCTGATATAATGTAATGTGATAGTATGGAAAAGATGTAGTATAAAACGAAACAATAACACTTGTGATGTGTATGAAAGTGGATACCCACCGGAGCTTGGTGTAGGACTATTAAGAGGTATAGCTCCAAGCATCCACGCTACGTGAAATGATCTATGTAAAGTCTACATTCACAACTAGAAGGAAAGTGAACAAGAACTTGTATATGATGAATATAATGACATACAAAGTATTTGTCTAAAATTGTAAGAAAAGTGTACATGTGAGTATAAGTAGGAAAGAACAATATGCAACCAAGATATGCAATATGTTGTAACTGTCCGAGATGGAATGAGATGAAATGTGAGAGTGATAAGAGAAGCGTTCCCCACGAGTGAATGTGAATGAGTATGCATGAGATGAGGTTCATTTATAAATTTCCCTTCAACAGTAAATAATGAACCATATAACAAGAGTGTGTCATCAGTAAATGGTTTGAAATATGCACTAGAAAGATATGATTGATAAACTGTAGAACGTAGAGAGTGAGCGAGTGTGGTGAGGTTCATTTTTGATTTATACACTCAACAGTTGACTATGAATCATGGAACTAGAGTGTGTTATAGGGTGGTATGTCGTGCGAGAATGTGCACTAGAGAAAATTGTCATGAATATGCCAAGTGTGAAGTGTGTAGTGTGTATGATGTGAGGTTCATGAATGTAATATGCCCTCAACAGTCAAGTGTGAAGTGTAGTACAAAAGTGCATCAAGATGAATGTAAACTGAAATAGTAGGAGAGAAAGATACTAGGCTAATGATGATAAAAATGTACAAAGATGTGCAAGATGAATGTAAACTGAAATACTAAATGAAGTTATCATGCATATTCATCATTATAATTGATAAACGAAATACTTTGAACAAATACCTACCATCATTAAATATAATTCATATATTACTAAAGCTGAATACATCTAACAACCATTACATAAGTGTGTTAGACCATGCATGCAAGCATCAAACCCTAGATGTGTATTACGTATATATAGGAGTGGGGACTTTCCCTTCACCGCCCATGCACTCTGCTAATAATAGGTATTCTCACAAAACAGATTGCATGATTTATTTCTAAAAATAACCATGTGTATAAAGCCCGCATGGTTTTACAATTTATACTAATAATAAATCAGTCCTAATGATAAAACTTGATTTATTCAGATTATTAACCTCATCCATGTATATCCTGCATGTTATTTTTTTGCTTGATTGGTCTACACTCCAAGTCTATTTTTAGCATGATTTAGAAAATTGGACGAGTCCCTAATTTATTTCCTATGTATATGTTGTCCCACACGCTACCTTGTCCAACATCTATGTGCGACCTTCCACGCGCTAACCGTGTTCCTCTACTCATGCATGTTTATGTGCATAAGCCTATATGCCTATTTAGGTACTTAGTCAATTTCTCTGATTAACAATCCGAGACTAGGTAAGCTATTGTATATAGTTGATCCTATAGAGGACCATTGCAGCATAGATTATACATGTCCATTGCGTATTCCATTTTAGTGGGAGGTGGTAATAGAAATCCATGTGCATACCAATAAGTGAGGTTTTTTGAATAGCTGAGAAATGACTAATTACAAATAAAGACAAAACCAGAAGGCATGGGGAATGAAATATCAACATTATTTGGATCTAAAATACCTCCCATTTAGTCAATCAAATATTTTCCTAGAGTAAGTGTTGAAATACATGAATTCCGTGAAATAAAGACTAATAAATGAAATTCTCAAAGGCCATAAGCAATAGTAATGCTAACATATAAATGATATAGATGTGGTGAATGGAGTCGAGGTAAGATATCATCGATTATAAAATTATTTCAAGTTACTCCATCGAGTGTGCTAATAGTGTCAGAGAAAGTGGGATCAAATGGTATGTGTGACTATAAATCATTTTTCATGAAAAGAGTGCATGTGACAGAAGGTGTCACAAAATCAGGTTGCTCATGAGGAGATGATGAAGGAGGTATACCCTAGATAAAGTACCATAACACTAGTAGAAGGGAGGGAGGATTATCAAGTGGATGGAACAATGTCTAGTGTCTAAATGGTTGCCTGAAGTGGAGGAAAAATGTTTGAATAGTGCATAGGTCACAGATCACCAGCAAGATTGTTAGTGGTTGAAGTTAGAAGAGGTAATGCATTGGTTGAGTATAGTTGCATTATTGGAATGTTGAACTATCGACAATAAATTCATATCCAAAGCCTTCATGTAAGAATATAACACATCATTGAACTATAGGAGACATTTCTTACATTCTATGAAGCCAAGGGTTACCTAGTATGCAATTATATGAAACTTGGATATCAATGACAAAATAAAGAACTAGAATATTGTTTGGCCCGACTGTGAGCGGAAAGGTGGCATCTCCTATTATAGACAAAAAATCTCACTCGGTAATTATCTAGTCTCGATCATATACTACTATTCATATGATTCCCAAGTAAGAAAACTATTGATTAACCCATGTCTTTGGCAACATTTCTTTGATTTATGCTTCTTACTTCAGTCTTGTACGCTTACTTACTCAATGTACCTTTTTACATTTCAAAATGTGTCATTATGGACACTAGCTCCCAACCAGGACACTAGCGCTAGGTTCCCCCATCATCTCTCAGTGCCCTT
The DNA here is from genome assembly GCA_019776745.2 of Taxus chinensis. NCBI lineage: Eukaryota > Viridiplantae > Streptophyta > Pinopsida > Cupressales > Taxaceae > Taxus > Taxus chinensis. The sequence goes on along the minus strand of CM034150.1, from coordinate 673,963,944 downwards.
GTCCTCTTTACACTTTGGTCACACTTTTTGGGTCCTTTCTAGCCATTTTAGAATCTTATATTTTTGGTAATCAGCCTTTTTGGTGTTAATTCAGAAACTCAAGCGAATGAATCATATTAAAATAAAGTTATGTGATCATAATAAGGGACCAAACACTAAGAACTAATTATCACCACATTTGGTTCCATTCATCAATTCATCTATAGCTCCGTTTGCATCCATATAGCTCCATCAAAATGGAAAAAGGCTAGTTATTTTGCACCATACTTCATAGGAGAGGAGTATATTGTTTGCATGCAAACATTATTTACATTCTGCATATAGTTACTTTCTCACTACTCACAAAGTGTGACACACACAAGAGAGACACAGGCCACAATTTCACATACACACAAAACTACATTGGGTCTGAGATTTAGTGTAGTGTTTAGTAGTATATCCATCATTATGGTGGCTGAGGACAGTCTGACCCCTTATTTTACATCTTTCTTTTATAGGATTTGATGTCTATTTGATATTTTTGTAGATGCTTTCTAAATTTTAGGTTTACAATGACCTCTAAGATATTACAACAACCTTGAGGTGATCAAAAGAAAAACAAGTGCGAACCTCTTATGACACCCTAGATAAGGTTTTTCAAGCATCTACATAGACCAAGTCACCTAGAAAATAGACCAGAGTGCCCCAGGAACCCCCATCCCTTTCCAAGGCACCCTAATCTAGCCACATCATCCAAATCTACAATTTACCAAGATTCTGTGTGATGTTCTTCCACTCCTGTTTGGCGGTCATCACTATGATACAATATAGAAACCTTTGTGAATATGGTAATTATCTTCTAACCCTATTCACAATTAGAATTTCATTATTTTATTATTTTGTTTCCTGGGTATTATTTCAGTATTTCATTAATTCATTTATTTACTACTATAATAGATTCTAGATTATGCTACTATTACATTTTAGCATAATCATTTTGGTGAAGCTAAACTTCGAATCCACCTAGTCTCTAAGCTTTCCTTCTTCTTATTTCCATCACCAGTAGCGAATATTTTGGGTATTTTAAATACTGAGAGATTCCTTCATCTGTCTATAGAATTTCCAAATAATTGGCTTATATCTCCACATCTATGGCTATTGACAGGTGTCTTTATTCCCTTCATTTAATCAACTCTCAGTTGATGTCATATTCAAACAAGGGGTGTGTCTAAAGCTATATGTAACAAGAGGAATCTTGGCAAGCTAGTAATTGATTTTAGGTATTTTGTATTTTATGGGGGATCTTTTCAAGGTCTTAAGGACTTCTTGGTTAAAAACCTTATTGGAATCAAACTATGAAAACATGTTGGAAGTAAACGCACTTTACAGAAATAAATTGTTGGAGATATACACATTTTTCCTTAGACGTAAACACACTTTGTATAAATGAATTACTTGAAATAAACACACTTTTCCTTGGAAGTAAACACACTTTCATAATTGAAATAGATTGGTGAAAACAAATATTACATAAATAAACACATAATTGAGAATGCTTGGAAAATAATTGTAAAGAAATAAGAATTTAATCTAGGACACTTGCAGGGAGAAGTGTACAACAGATTTTAAATTGAGAGTCATACAAAATTAATAGATCTAAACTATTTGCCTTGAAAAAATATAAATACCAAAAATGAGGATCCTAGTTCTTGGAGGAGCGGGTCCTTACTCCGCCTTAAAACACAATTGACAACTTAATTTTCTCTCAAAATAGGAATGACTATTTTATTGATAAAATGTTTTGCATTACAAAAACTTGTTGGATCTGTGTATCAATCTATATCTATCTCGTCTTATCCCTATATTACTCTATTTTCATATATCTCCATTAATCTATCTACAGGTCTATATGTATATACTTCGTCCAGTGGTGCATTTGTGGCCGCAATTGTTCCACTGACATGATGGAATTGAATTGGGCCCATAACAGATGCTGAATTGGAATATAGCTGGACGTACAGTTGTGTGATAATTATCTTGGATAACAAATGTGGAGATTTATAATTCTTCTAATATACTCCTTCTTGATAGGATCATTGAGTTGACAAATCACCATCCATTTGGAATAGATTCTTATCGATTTCGGAACTCTAGAAGAGTTTCGGAACTAAAGGAAATTGTTCTAGGTTTAACCGAGAAAGTTCTGGAGATATTTGCATGAGTTCTAAAACTAATTCTGATAATTATGGAACTAAGAACTAGAGTTTCAGAACTAAGACCATAAGTTCCAGAACTAGGTGATAAAGCTTGTGACTCTGTAATGGAAATCTGGAACTAGCTTATAAGTTGCAGAACTTTTCTGTAGTGAAACAGTTGTTCCCAAAAACATGTTGACCACTTCACACTTCATTCTTCCACCTGATTACAACCTAATTTATTACAAATATGAGTTCTGAAACACTTTATTAGGAATTATAGAGATTTTAAACATTAGAATCATAGTAAAAAAAGATGAACAATTTCATCCTAACTCATATCAGGTCAAACAAAAGGCACAAAATGTAGTCAGAATTAATCAAAAGGAGAGTAAGATGACATAATTTATTTTACATTTATCGAGCAGTCAGCATATTCTGGCCTCATCAGCTACAACTGAAAAATCCATAAGAATATTTCCTCTTAAAAAAATCCATAAGATCATTTATTCTGTCCTGATCATTTATTGTTCCTCTTAAAAAAATATAAACATATGATAGTGAAAACTCATATGATGAAGATAAGAATATTGACCAAGAGCAATTAGACACACTCACTAGTTTTCAACAAGTTTTGCAAAAAAATCCCACTCATCTTCTGTATATTATACACGCTTTGATTACTGATAAGAACATCTGTGATGTTTCTCCACCTCTTGTTGGTCACACATTGGCTCCCATGTCATCTACTCAAACCATTTATATTTTAGTTCCCAATCCTACCTCTACTTCTCTCATTATTCACCCTAAAATTCCAAATGCACATCCCAAATCTTCTTTAAATGCCGCTAATTTAACTTCCTTATATTAGGAACTACATATGCAAATTATCCAGATCCAACTCGCTACCTCTCATGTATCACTATCTTTGGTTTCCACTTGTATTCTGCACATTCTATTCGCACCCACCATTTCCACCTATCCATTACCACCTAACTTCATCTCCCCTAGGTTACCCTTCTTTAAAGGTCATGGTGACCCCCAACAGCATCTATGGGATTTTAATGTGGCATGCCTCGATTATGCGGATGAACATACCATATTAGCTAAGCTCTTTCCCCAAAACTTACAAGACTATATGATGTTTTGGATTTATTACCTACTTGTCTACTAGGTAACATCTTTCATGCATCTGGATGATGATTTTATCATTCACTTCTCTCTCAACATCGAATCTAAGATCTCCTATGATTAACTCACAAAAAACAAGTAGGGAACTAACGAGCACTTAGCAGATTACATTTTGTGATAAAAAAACAACATAGATAACATGTCAAATGTGCTTACGGACACTAAGCTTCAGGAATTATTCATCCATAGTCTATTACCAGCTCTCCAGGACAATATTCTCTTTGAGACCTCTCCTTCATTCAATCAAATTTTTCATACTCTTAAGCTTCATGAAACCAAACTCTTATTTATAGAAAAAATTAAATATCAATTTATAGCATCATATTCTACACATTTTCAAAGTACTTTTGCATTCAAACTCTATACAACTAAACCAACACACATAAAAATTACAGTTAACTGGGTATCCACTACAAAAGATCTTTAGTCACAACTGCCTCGACGCCCATTCACTATGTTCATTTTCCCTACACATATTCTACTACCACAAATTCTCAATAGTAACCTCATCACATTTCTTCCTTCACTCCAATTAGATCTATTTCAAACAAAAAAATAATAATTACAACAAAAAATCTCATTATGACTATCACCAATGCCTAGGGAATTCCATAAATCATTATTTCAAGATCCATAATGTTATTTAGGATGTAACCGAAAATGATAAAATAGAGCTTCTAGAACCTACAATTTCTACACCTATCAATGCAAATCATAAGCTCCAATTATTTAAAAATATTCTACCAAAACATGAAATGAAAGCAGCTGAATCGTCAGATAATTATACATATTATGAAATGTCTTCTCTTGCATAAAGGGCTCTTGAATTTCTAGTTGCGAATACTAACACTTCTCCACTAATGATTTCCTTATCTGACCATGATTATCATGTGGATTTCTCTTCTAATAACTTATATATTAGTGCCTCTATAAGATCTATCCCTATCAATAAAAAAAGGTAGATTTTTCATGGCCCATCAATGTATGTTCTATTCCACTTCTTGTTGCTATCGGATATCCAATTTCATAAATCTCATATCCCATGAAAAATTCATATGACGTTCTTAACCTTCACATTATATTTGGTCCTTTCACTATGCTTGTAACCTTCCTTTTCGGACAAGCAATTGATGGGTGTGATATGCTTCTAGAACTCAATTGGATTCGAAGGTATAAGTTTATAATCTCCATGATTCATTTACATCTAAATTTCATCATAATAAACAAGTCATTTCTATCGATGGTGTGCCTCCTTCTACTCCATGGCAACACCCTCCTCTTGCAATGGCTAATGTATCATTTGTTTCATCTAGTACACCACGAATCATAGCACATACAACACAATATACTCCTAGCTCACATACCCTTACACACCTCATACAACCTCCTCATTTTTTTACTCCATTAAATCAGTATAGGTCCATTCCTAGGATAGTTACTACATCTAGATGTAAATCACCAACTATTTTTATTCCATGAAGGTTTCCATCACTTCCACATTCTACTTCACATAGATCTCCATCACCTACACATTTTTTTGCACCAACGCACCCATCATATACTCATCCATTGCATGCACATACACTTCACTCACCTATGACGTGTCTATATAACATACCACCACTCTTAGAGCATGATCTCACACCTTCATCACCACTAGCATCAAGTATAGGACATTCATACTTTGCTTTTATGTGATAGCTCACTCATCACCACAGACTCGAGGGCCATTAGGCTTATTTCCCCCCTCCTCGCATCCGCACACATCTAACATTCAACCTATTACACATATAGCTTCTCACATATGCATCTTCATACACACGGTACCATCGCTATTACCTGATGACGCACTCTTTTTCTTCATTTCACACTTGAATGTTGAGGGCATCCTATATTAGTGAATAACTTAGAAAACTATTTAACCTAGACTAACACCTAGTAGTCTATAGCTTGATCAAAATCAATCAATAATCATCAAGATAAGAGCTTCAAAAATTAACTTAAATGCATGCATTATGAATGAAAAAATTAACATGCTAAGTTTATTTGAGAATTTATGATTTCTAATCTATGTGTGAACCTATACGGATTATAAACAATCAAAGTGGTTTGTTGTTTTCTCCAAAAGGATGAAGAGATATCTCCAAGATGGATACAAAACCACACTTAAATAATCCCTTACTAACCCAATCTGGAGGGAAAATGTAAGATGAAGCTATTTCAATGGTGGATGGATCAAGATAAAATATCTTATAGCTTGACTAATGTAAATGAGCTCTTAAGCAATATCAAGATGTGATATGTAACAAGATGTAGAGGTTAAAGTGTAAAACTAAAACGGAGGCCTTATCCTTCTATTTATAGATTTTAATTTTGGGAAAGATTGAAATCCTTGTGCATGTGTGAAAAATGGAAAAGTGAAAAATAGACTTTTAGAAGTCAAAGCACATTTTTCACTAGATTAGAAACTAATTAATCTTTTAGGATTAATTAAGGACCCTAAATGGGCTTAGGAAGCATTCTGAGAGTTTTTTGAGGCAGTTTGGATAGATTTTAGAATTGCTGGAAGTGAGAGTTAACCAATAATAAGATTTATTGGTTAAATGCAAGATATGAGACTCACTTAGTGTGTAGCAGTTGATTAAGAGGATTTTAAGGAAAAACAAGCCTAATTGACAAAGTATCGTCAATTTGCAAGGAATAGAATAGTTAGTGCAATATTTATAATAACATTGCTTTGATTAAATAATAGGTGTATACATTTTCCCCTCTTTGGGGTGGCGTAAGTTATGTCACTTCAAATATAGTAGACAAGTATAGAAAAATATGTTTTTTTAAGGGGTAGAAGTAAAATTAGTAAGGTGAAAGATGCCCCATCGAGTGTTGATGGGGTGATGATAGAGGTCGATCGACGATAAAAAAGATGAAGGGAAGGTACATAAGACATGAAGAAGGAAATAAATCTATATAAGCTGTGTTGATACCTAGTACCAATTACCCATAAAATCTATTTGGCTAGCTGTCAATTGCGTTACTCATCTTCTAGGTCATACTAAATAACTGAGTTGACATGGGAGCTTCCCGCTACGATGGTGATACGCTAAATATTGTATATTTATATCAAGAGAAGTGTGTGTGAATGTGGAGGAATAATGGAGTAGCGGAGTGTGATGAAGAGAGAAATGAGATAGCTTGCATCTAGTTAATGTAAAAAAAAATATTTTTCATCATATTGCTTAGAATGTACTTCATTAGCCCTTATTGGAAATGTAAGCATATGACAAAAGAATAGAATGACATGAAAAGCCGTAATAAAAATAATTGTTTATTGATGAAACACCAAATCCACACAACATACATAATTTAATGTAGTACAAGAAAGTAAACAAGCCAATATAATAGGGAAACAAGTACAACCACACATACTAAAACCAACAATGTTTAATATAGTTGCACAAATGTTTTATTATCGAGCTTCAGTTCCAACCTATTTGTGCATAATGAAAAAAGGGTTAAAATTTGTGCCCCAAGAAAAGATGTATGTGAGGGGAAATATGGTGGACACAAGGGTCTAATAAAAAAGCATCCGTGCACTATGAAATAGTACCCAGGAAAATTGTTGTGTCAAGATATTAAAAACAAAGCAAGCAAACAAAATTTGTTAATGGGGTAGATCTGAATGATCCGCAAGTCATTGTGGAAGAAACAAACAAAAAATTACGCAAGACATATTTTAAATATAATGCATTTAACACAGGCTTCGGCTGCGTACCAGTGTTTTTACTAATTTTTCCAAATTTTTGAAGTTTTACAATTTTTGGATTTTTAATTGAGTTTTCCACTGTTGTTAGAAATTTGTATTTTTTAAATTTTTTGTGATTTTTGAATGATTTTAGAATAAATTGATGAAGGAAGCTCCTGAAACTAATAAAAATTCCCTTGGGAGAAGAAACAATTTCAAAGTAGCAAAACTATGCCCCGACGGGTCAAAAATTGGAGAAAAATGACAATTTATTAAAAATAAATACTGCGGTGAGTGATAGAGGAAGTAAAAATGATCATGGTGGTTAGATTATGTGTCCTATCCATCTTAGTAGGTTTGAATGCATAGCGACAGGTCAAAACAATCATATATACCTCTCTTAGGGGGTGAATCACCGCTACGAATTAATTACTTACCAGGTTATTATTTTTTTACCATGAGATTACTTTGACCCTTGAGAGAGATGGCATGATTAAATAGGCATGTGAGGTGAGCAGACACCATCAAAGAGTACATGCAGATGCTAAACGATGGACCCTATGTGAGTACCCTATCCATCCCTTGTTTTTATTACATTTAATGTTAGTTTTTTTAGCTTAGAAGGGGGGCATTAGTGTATGTGTGTCCTTTACGTATGAGCATGCATCATACGACACACACATGCATTGGGGAATTGTATGCATGTGGGCACATACGTTGAAATGCACGGGTATGCATAGAGGGGGGAAAAGTAAATGCGCGTATGTGCAAGTGTTGAAAAGTGAGCACATGTGCTGAGATGTGCGCTTATGCACTTGAGATGGGGGGTCATGGTGTTTGTGTGCATAAACGCTAAAATGAGTGTGTAGGAAATGAAAAGGGTGTGTATGTGCTATTGCACGTGCATACGCTAGGAAGGGTGTGCATGCGCTAGGGATGGGCTCAAATTTGGACTTAAAAGAATTTAGGAAGATTCCAGAAGAATGTTGGGATGATTAGGCCAGATGTTAGATAATGTTAGATAGAAATAGATAGAAGAAGTTCTAACAAGGATCTTTCACAATTTTGTAGATGTGGCTACCTAGGTTGCAGGTACAGGAGTGCCAGGGCCAATTGGCCAAATTTGAGCTGACCTTATCACAACGTGATAAGGCTTATTTTGATATCGCCCTAAAGGTTACAGGACTGAGTTACGTGGTGTGGATGCCACATATTACTATGAATAACAGCCTCATTACACCCTTAGCTAAGAGGTGGCACAATGAGAGCCATTGTTTCTAGCTCTCGAATAGAGAGATGATAGTTACTCTTGAGGATGTTTGGAGGATATTGCAAGTGCTAATTCAAGAACACCTAATAGAGTATGAGGATGATGAAACATATATCATATATACGTTGATTGAGAATTTTGGTGTGGATGAGATACCTCGATGAGGTATGACAATATGTATACAAAAGTGTTTTATGGATCTGAGATTGTCATGCATACCAGTTTACTTTATGGAACTTGTCAGTGGTATTTTGATCACTGAGAATAAAATGACATCATTCCCCTTAGGTTTGATTGGCATGATTTGAGGATTGATCAAACTCCAGTGTTGTAGCTTGGGACAGTGTATACTAGAACATCTATACTGGGATTTACATTTTATCACCTTCTGGGGTCAAAAGACCATGGGTCCCGCCACCCTACTACAGATATGGGCCTAGGACCACAAAGTGATTGGTTTCCATGTAGGAGATTTACGAGCTTTAGCCATGGACAAGCCTTCAATATTTGGTTACGCACCTAATGGTGACAATGTTCGAGGTCACATGGGGAACACATGCTACTATCATCATGAATTTGATGATCTTTAGCTCTAGGTGATTATATGGAAGCTTTATAGACATTATCAATGGCCAGAGGAACCTATGGAGCTCAACCTTTCCTTAGTAGAGCATTTTATGATTGGGATTCAGGGGTATATGATAGAGTACTACAAATTTGATCAGGCACAAAGACTATTGGGTGCCATGTAGGACATTCTTGGGCCAAAGTTGTGGTATGGACTCCACTCCTGTGAGACTTTTGACATTTGAGTAGATGGTACCACCTTAATGGCCACCATTATGACATATTATTGATCCAACATACATAGTGACATATGCTACATAGTACACTATAGCATTGGCAAGGTGATTAACAATCTCTTAGGCTACATGGGATGTAGGAGTGAGGCAACCATTTTAGCGTCAGGCTCGTAGAGGGAGAGAGAAACTAAGGGGCCATAGGGATAGTCAAAGTGATGGCCAGAGTGATGATGAGGGATCAAATGGACATGACAGGGATGAAAGATAGGTATAGGGATATAGAGGGTAGAGACAGGTCCATGTGTTGCCACAACCACATGCACAGGTACAGATGCGCTAGGTTTGTATACAGGTTGGGATCAATGTGCCTCTATAAAATTTTCCACATAAGGGCCATGTACAATAATAGCGACAATAAGGTCCCATAGTTATCCCACCACACAGCTCACTACACAACCCAGTAGGGAACATAGAAGACCAGGAGCCACAAGGTACATGTGAGTTAGTCGTGTTGTAAAAACAACTAAAATAGGGGATTTCTTTACAGCGTCAGGTCACTATAGATATAGACATGGTGATCCTAGAGAGGGACCACGCAGTGGTAGATAGGCCCAGTTACAGGGAAAAAAATATTTGTTAGCTACTCAACAAACAAAGTGGGCCACTGAGAGAGCTCAGATGATAGTGTAACAGGGATAGTTATAGGCAATAATGGTGAAGTGAGATCAGCTCTAGAAAGAAATGATACATTTTTAGGCCCAAATGGCCATTTTCTCAGCAGAGGTTACAACATTACATAGTTATATAGGAGTCTCTCCTACACCCTGCGTATACATGGATACTATTGTAGCTATTGGAGAGGATGCATATTATAGGACAATGTACTATGATGTTGTCCCAAAGGGATAAAGAGTTCCTAGATTTAGTTAGCTAGCCATGAGTAGGTTCACTTCATGATCTGACAGAGTAACGATATCATCCTGATTAGTGGAGAAGCTAAGAGACCAATAAGCCCACATGTGATGGGTCCTTCACAACCTAGGGGGCCAAGTAGTCCCCATGAGGGATCGAGTTAGACATGACTCTATTTCAATTTATTTACAAATGTATGCAGTTTTTGATGCATTCCTCTTATGAAGGCTCATTTCTGATAGATGTATATGTATTCTTTTTTGCTATTCCTTGCTATGAAGGCAATGTTTTTATCAATGCCCATGATGGCCTACCATGTATCTAGATGATTATGTATAGAGACACATTTGTATTTGGACATAAATTTATATATGATTATGATGATGATGACTACAGACTTCATTTATGATGCTTATTATTGTATCACATGTGTTTAATGTATGAGATAACATTAGATGACATTGCATGTTTTGATGAGCTACTTCATGTTTTATTTATCGTATTGTGGGTATGACATAGCATTAGATGATATCATGTCATTTTATAGGTGATATTTATGATTTTCCACATTTTCATTATGGTGTATGGTTGAGGGCAGACAAAAAGCAGTCCCTCTTACCCTTCGCGGTGATATTATATGATGTTAGCTTAGCATAGATGTTTGATTTTCATTTTTATGATGATGTAGCTTATATTTTTATTAATATAGGATGTATAGATGTGATGATAGATGATAAATGATATGATGACAATACTTTTACACAAGAAAACAACAAGCACAACTTAATCAAATATAATTAAAACATCACAACTGTGTACAAGCATACAACATAAAATTAACTTATTTTTAATGTACAACAGATTAAAGTAACACTTAATCTAAACAAGAAACTGAATTCAATTTAAAGCACACAATATGAAAAACTAATGTAATCAAAACTCTACAAACCAACTAAAAGTAAGAAAACTAATAATTTTCTTTTTTTGGGATAGTTTAGAAATGTTTGCTACTTTTTTTGATGTCTTCTTGAGATAATTTTAAAAGGCTACTATTCACATTGTTTTCAAAGATTTTTGTAAGACAATGTTATATTCTTTTAGTATTTTCGTCCCTAAAAGGGATTTTTCAAATGTTTAGGGTTTTTGTAACATATTTGAATGTTTTTATATTTTCGAAGTTATACAAATGTCTTTTGAATTTTCCAACTTGTTCCAAGGCTATGTACAGAAAAAAATAAGTGTGAATTCCTCCCTAAGTTAGACTGGGAATATACAAAGGAATAATGCCACACATGTATGTGCAAGAAGGTGCAACTGCGAATGTTCGGGCCTCAACGTTAGATAGGAATAAACAAAGAGTAAATCTTTCACCTATATACAATAATGGATCAGCTGGATCAAGGCCATGAAGGATAGTCTCCAAAAGGACATTCAGACTCAGGAAACTTGGCCCTAGATGGAAGAAATTGTACTCCTTTTAGATATGAAATGTGTTTGTGAATAACATATCCTCCCAAGGTGCTAGAAATCAGTTTTTACCTAGGGACCTATCCAAAGGGCCACAATTACATGGTTTTCACACTTGGAAAACTTATTTTCCTCTTTACTTTATCTAATTTTTATACTTTTTTTATTTTTCTATTTAATTTTTCAAAACTCCCTACTTAAGCATAGAACCTCTTAAGATGTATTGTATTAATGGGTTCCTTTAGTTCCTCACCGTCTGAGTGAGCTAGTTTGTATGCCCCTGAACCATACTTAGCGACGAAAACATATGGTCCTAACTAGTTTGGCTAAAAATTTCCATACCTTTCTTAGTCCTTACTGGTATTGAGTTGATTCTCTTTGAGTAATAGATCTCTTACTTCAAACTAGAGAGGTATAATTCAGTTTTTGTAGCTTCAAGATATGTAGTTTTGATATAATTTTACGTGATTAAGAGTCTACATGCATTTCTCATCTAATAGCTCCAACTCTGTCAGTCAAGATACTTGGTAATCTTCAGCTTTGTCTAGATAGTCTCTGAGAGATATTCTCAGGGAAGGAAGCTCGATATCCAATGGTATGATAGCCTGAGTGCCAAAGACTAGGGAGTATGGCATAGAACAAGTAGGAGTACAAATGGAGGTTCGATAAACTTAAAGGGCATGATGGATTTAGAAGTGCCAATTACGACCTATTTTACTTACCATATTTTCCATGATGTGAACAAGTGTTTTGTTAGTGGCCTCTTCCTATCCATTATCTTGAGGGAACTAGGGAGTGGACCAATTTAAATAATTTGGAAGCATTGACATGATGCTTTAACTTTCTTGTTCTTGAAATATTTAAAATTGTCTGTTATGATGGTGGAGGTAATGCATTAATGGTAGATGAGATGGTTCATAATGTATTTGGAAAACTATGTACCATTAACATATGTGAGAGGCACACCCTCTACCCACTTAGTAAAATACTCCGGTGGTGGTAATGATATGAGTATAGCCATATAAAGAAGTTGGATTGAGCTTTCCTATGAGATATAATCCTCATTTTGAGAATATCGATGGTGTTGTATTTGGTTACAAAGCCTTTACTGACACATGAATCAAGTTTTCGTACTTTTTATCAGATTTCATGCCTTTTGATATAGTTACAAACAATATGTTTTCATGGTATGCCAATAAAATCATACTCTTAGTAGTTTCTTAGAGAGAACCATGTCACTTGTGTGTTTCTCAAAATAATATTTCATGTACCTCTTTGATTCGTTAGAATGACTCGGCTAAATCCAGATAACACAGTAGATTCCCATTATAGCCACGACAATAGAGAGTGCCTCCTAGGAGGGTATAACAAGCTATATGGTGGATAAAGGCTCTTTTGTTAGTGTGGGAAATATCTAGAGGGAAGTTATTGTCTTGTAGGCAATTAAATATGGGATCATACCAGCGGGATAATGGACCAAAAAATTCCACACAACCAAAACATGATTATGGTAAGTCATATGTAGGCTCTAACAGATGTTCCACAAAGAAAGGAATTTTCATACCCTGAGGTGGAATAAAAAGAAAAGATCTGACTATTTCCATGGCATCTACTGATCCTTTTTGCACCCTTAGCATCTGTTCAAAATCAACGCATATAAAATATTCCTTGAGATTTTCAACCTTTTTATGTATGGGATGAGTTTTTCATCTTTGACCTTCTACTCATCATTGAATTTCTTAATAATCAGTTGTGAATCAGCCATGACCCTTAAATGCCTAATATTACATCAGATGGCAATATTCAACCCAACAATACGTGCTTCATGGAAAACTTAATCGTAAATCATATTGGATGAAGTCTCATGTTGGGGTTATAAGTACCAACACTGGCTCCTGAACCATGATAATTAAGTGATCCATCAAAGTGAATCTTCCATATGATTGATTCTTCAATATAAATTATGGAGGTATCTGATAGATCCCGACAGAATGGTTCTATTCGTGGTAGGGGAGATTCATCAAGTTGATCAGCAAACACCTAGCCTTTGAGTGACTTCTGGTTTGCAAATTTAATTTCAAACTCACTTAGAAGTATTATATAATTATCCATCCATCTAGTGAATGTTGGTTTAGATAGAAGGTATTTCAGAGGGTCAAATTTGGAAATGAGATTTGTATTGGTACAGAGAAAATAGTGGTGAAGCTTCTGGAAGGTAAAAACAAAGCTAGGAATTATTTCTCAATCTGGGAATATGTCAACTCATATGCAATGAGAGTGTAGCTAAGGTAATAAACAACTCTCTCTTATTGGCTAAGGGAATATTAGGCAAGCTGTCTACAAATAGCATGTTGGGTAGCTAAAATTGTACAGTTAAAAAAGTTCACTTGAGGTAGGTGGCATGAGTACAAGTGAACTAGTCATATATTGTTTAAGCAACTCAAAGGCCTTTTGATACTTAGGATTCCAAATGAAGGCATCATATTTCTTGAGTAGATGTGTAAAAATGGTGAAACTTATACACAAGTTGTGAGATGAATCAACAGATTGCCTAAATTTTTCCTGGTAAGTTCCATAGTTGTTTAAGGTTCTTAGGTGGAGGAATCTTAGTAATAGCTATAACCTTGGTGGGATCTACCTCAATCCCTCTTCTTAACTTGATGAAACCCAATATTTTCCCTGATTGTATGCCAAAGACACATTTCTCAGGGTTAAATCTGACCTTATAGTCTCAAACACATTGGAAGATACACCTCATTTCTTCTGGGTACTCTTATATAGTTCTGGACTTTCCCAAGATATCATCCACATAGTCGAATATGACTATCATTGGCCTCTAATAAGTGGCTCCCAACATTCTTACGGCTATAAGGCATCACTTGGTTTCAGAATGTTCCCCAAGGGGTTTTGAAGGAAATTTTATGTTGATCTTCTTCTATGATATTAATCTGGTTATAACCTAAAAATCCATACATGAGGGAGAAAATATCATAACCCGCAGTTGAATTGATAATCATGTCAATATTAGGAAAAGGAAATTCATATTTAGGGCATTTTCTTTTAATATCCCAAAAATTTGTGCATATTCGGATTCCAATTATTTTATTTTTTACTGAAAGTATGTTTGATATCCATTTTGAATAGTGAATAGGTCTGATAGAACATATTCCTTTAATAGGTTTTCTAATCCTTCCTTAACAAAAAGTACAATATGTGGGTGCATCTTTCTCATCTTTTATTTGATGGGTTTGACATCTAGATGCACAAAAAGACTATACACAACTAATTCTGAGTCCGAACCTGGCATATCTGCAAAAGATGATGCAAATATATCTACAAATTATTTCAGCAGCGCCACAAATATATTTTTGTTCCAGTGTTCATAGTGAAGCTCCAAGTTGTACCATTTGTTTTATCTTCTTCTGACATGATGTTAACACCGATAACCTCTTCAAAAAACATTTTGGATGTATACTCCATATGCGTAGGATCAGGGGGGAGACTAATATAATGCTTCTATAGGTGGCTCAAAAATATTTTTATCTTTAGATGGTCAACTATCTTATCCATTTATTTTTCTGTTTGTTTGTCCACAAGTGCCTCAAAGAGGTTTTCACTATGGGACTTAGACATATTATTCTTACAATGATTTTCTATAGGAATTTTTCCCTTGATTAGTTTTTTGTTTAAATGACCACACAACTCTACATCTTCCCTAAAGTACACACATTTGTTCAGATTGATGGAGAATCCCTTTTATGGTCATTGATCGGAATGTCATCCTGAATACCCATGAACTCTGTTATCACCTCATCATTTTCAAAGAAATCTACTAGGATATTAAGTTTTTGGTTCCCGTTTATGAGGTTGGGATATAATAGATTATTTCAGTAATCATCTTGAGAATTGGACTTGGAAAGGGTAAAGATGGCAGAATCTAAGAAAAGGTTAGTAGATGAAAGTTCTTCGTACATGTTACAATAGGAATCTGCATCACTTTCTAAATTAGGAGAATCATCCTCACGTTCAAAAGAAGTTTCATAAATTTCTGAGAGTTGATCCAAATCAAGTTTAATTTCAAATCCATGTTTATTTGATTTTAGAAGGAGGATTGGGAGAGGTTGTAGTCTACCTTTTCCATTTATGTTAAATCCAAATCCTTGAGAGCCCATGACACACCTCATTTAGTGCACTTTAATATATTGCGAGGCTTGGTGACATGAAGCCTCTATTACTTCTAGGACCCAATTTGTAGGGGAACCAACATTTTCTCATTTGATAAGAGGCCACTGGGTAAAAACTTCTCAAAGGGACTAGGAATACTTTCCCAAGAACTTGTAAACTGAAAATCGGGCCTACCACATGTTTTAGGTAATAGCAAGAAGTATGAAACCAGAAGGTCCCATTGAAGGTTATATTCCTCAATTGGTCCATTCTATTGGACTTTAATCTCTCACGAAACAAATAGAGATTCAAAATTTGGGGTTCTTTCATCACTAGCTTGCAATGTGTGAGGGTCAACTCGAGCTTGCATATTTTCAGTTTGTAAAGGTATAACAATGTCCACAAAAAGACATTCGTACATTGTTCAGGAAAACCTATGTAGTGCTCTAAAATGCATGAATGGTTCAAGATCACCATGGATGGTGATCACCTATTCTTTTTTCAATAATATATTACATTGATAGAAATTTAATGGTATAGCTTGGATGGCATAGATCCATCATTGGCCTAAGAGCATTTTATACAGAAGATCTAGATCTAGTAAAAACAAAACATTGTTTCATGATTCATTTGTCCTAATTCCATAGGTAACACAATGGTACCCACTAACTCCTGCTCATTTTTATTATAAGTTGTAATTGTGATTACATGAGTATCCAAATATTCTAATGTGTGTTCTAGTTGTTTGAAAAATTTCAAGGTTCAAATATTCAAACCGGACCTGTTATCCACAAGCACTCTCTTAATATTTCTAAGAGTTACAAATACCTGTTATCTCTCGAAAGTGCACCCTATAGAGAGATGACTGCAGGTTTTCTAAGCTGGCACAATAAATCTCTCTCTTTTGTAGATACAATGGAAACAACTCAGGTCTGTGGGTATACCTATTTTGAGGTGAGTCTTTGGTATCAAGGTCGGTTCCTTATTGGTGTATCCTAAACTGATTTCTAGGAGTTTGAGAGTAAAAGATGGGTGTCAAATGAACATACAGTATATTTTGAAAATATAGT
This sequence comes from Taxus chinensis, assembly GCA_019776745.2. Taxonomy (NCBI): domain Eukaryota; kingdom Viridiplantae; phylum Streptophyta; class Pinopsida; order Cupressales; family Taxaceae; genus Taxus; species Taxus chinensis. Next base: position 673,947,151 of record CM034150.1, on the reverse strand, counting down.
AACATCATCTAAATAAACAAGGATGCATTTATTTAACAAGATGTTAAAAGCCATGTCCATTGCATGTTGAGACGTTGCACTGAAATTCGAAAGACCAAAAGGCATCCTTTCATAAGCGTAAGTACCCCACTTGGTGGTAAAAGTTGTTTTGTATGTATCATCTTCTCGAACTAAAATCTGATTGTATCCACTGTAACCATCTAGAAGAGATAGTCTATCTAAATCTGAGACTGTTCTTCGAATCTGATGCATATTTGGGAGTGGGTAATGATATTTTAATGAAGCCTTATTAAGATCTCTGAAATCTACACATAGTATGTGTTCACCGTTCTTCTTCCTAATAGGAACAAGATTGGCTACCCAGATTGAATGCTTGACTGGAAAGATAATACTTGATTCAATCAACTTAGATAATTCTTTCCTCATTAGAGGCTCTATTTTGGTATTCACAGGTCTCTGTTTCTACCTAACAGGTTTAGAATTTGGCTGCAACTCAATTATATGTTGTGCTAAACTGGGAACAAATCCTTTCAAATCTTGGTATTTACAAGTTAAGACATCTTTAAATTCTTTGAAAAGATTAATAAATGACTGATTTTTAGTGAAGGAACATACCTTTGCATCACCATTTGATGAGGTCGGTAAGCTTTTCGACCCTTGAATTTTGTTGATATTTTGGTTCATCATGACCTCGTCTTCAAAACTGATACCCGTCTCTTTTGTTTTCTATTTCTTCATGTGATCTCTTCAATGAATTTGGTCGTTTTGAGTTGAAAATCATTTCGGGTTTAGTCTTTTAGTTTTGAGCTCAATGATATCTCAAGGGTTTTCTCCACTAGGGTTATCTCAATGATAACTAGTAATTTTTACTTCTTTCTCTGACTTGATTCATCATTGGCTTAAGGAAAACATTCTTTTTACAGTAAATTCTATTTTGTGCCTCGAATTGGTACACTTTACATCAGCTATTTTTTTTAAAAAGAAAAATATGGGTTATTTGAACATTGAAAACTTCCCATGGGATGAGTGCTTGAATGCAATTGGTTTTTTCCATACTGTAACTTTTAAAATATTGGTGGTTTTCTGTACTATGCAAGATTGACTTGTTCCTGTAAATGGATATTGTTGATAAGGTCACACTCAAACTCAAACTAAGCTTATCTATTTCTTGAATTTATTCTACCAACACTTATTTATCATTGAGTTGTAATGTGTGTCCTTGATATGTAACCTATCAACTTTAGATGGATCTCAAATCGCCACCATATATGAGACTTGGGTTGTTTTGCTGTCCTGCTTGTAGAAGGGTTCATGTGATTGATTTTCTTTCTTCATTTTGATCTCTTCAATATTATGACTAAACATTTATTATTCTAGGCTTCGTAAGGTTGAATGGTGTTGAAACACCACTAAATGAAATGGTTTTCTTATAAATCTGTTCCTTAAGTTCACTTTTGAAATCCCTGTTTGTAACCGTTAGTTGCACTTATACTCTTTGATACCTGCCGTGATTTTAAGCAATTCTTGATTTGTTTTGATGCCATTATCAGGCATAAGCCTTGATTCAGATACTTTTTTCTATTACTTTCCCTCCATTTCTTTGATTTCATTTTGATATAGATATTGGAAAATTTGTAAATATCCATTTTACATGGCGAAGCCCTATCAATTTTTTTGCAGAATTCTCTCTTCCATCCATTTCTAGCATAGTAGTTGTATTTTCTGATTTAGAACATAACACTTCATGTTTGAAGCTAGATTGGTAAATAAAATGAGACATCATAGTTGTGTTATCTTGATCATAGCATGTTTTTCTGTTTTTTCTATATCACTTACTTGATTTAAATCATTCCTTTAAACCATGTAGTAGTTAAAACCAACATGATGGAAAGTTGTAAATGTCCATTTTACATGGCGAAGCCTTGTAAATTTTTTTCTAGAATCTTGTCTTCATTCCTTTCACTGTGACCTTCTCTTTTAGCCAAACATCAGCTTTAAAATTATGCTTTTTCTTCTGTTGCAAACGGAAACATGTGTTTCTATTGCTAGTCTCTCTTCTACAGTGTAACTTATTCCATTTCAGAACAGTTATTGGAACTTTGAGTTTGATTCTTCCTTTTGTTACAGGCACTTATGACTTGTAAATTTTTCTCTTTGGCTGCAACTTGTACCTACGCACTTAGTAAAATAGTTAGAAAATAACTAAGCTTTTTGGCCTCTCTTATATCAATGTTTTTCTTCTTTCTTTTCTCCTTCTTCTTTCTGAATGAATAAAGCATGCATGCATTTTGTTCTTCAATTAGAATACATCTCATGTTAGGAGAAGATTCATATGCACGAAGTAGGATAGTGTAGGAATATGAATTGATCCCTGAGCTCATAACTGACAATTAATTATTTTCCCTTTTTCAAGTACAATGGCCTCTACAATGAAGATGAAGAATAAACAAAAGGTATAGACGAAGATGATTCAAATGAAGAAAAGAAACCCCAAGGAAATGATGGGTTCACTCATACACCTTTCCTTTCTCTTTCATGCATGTGTACCTTTATTTTCAATAGTTGTACTTTACTTTTCAGCTACATCCCACGGCTTGTGTGGGAAACATTTGACTCTCCTTATGAATAAAACATTGAATTCTAAAAATGAGTTGTGTATTTCCTTGTGCATTCTAGATTTTCTGTATGGATTGTATAATGAACAAAACAACTCAGTAACATAATTGAATGTCTTAATCATGAAGGAAAGAACATTGATAGGAACTTATAACATTCAGTAATGAACTCTGATTTTGTGTAATCTACATTTATGTTTTTTTCTTCAAAACTCAGCACTTCACCTAATTTTTAATTTGTCATCTTCATCAAGACAACATAGTTGTCCTTCGGGGATTTGTGTTATTTTACTTAAGATGGCATGAAATTGCAGACTATGTGATATGTTCTATTTTGAGACAACACACATAACTGCATATTTCACTTAATCATTAATTAATTTAGAAATAATTAATAACAATCAAAATTCTTTTATCTTAGGTATACTTCACCCACGAATTTTCATCGTAATGATGAATTTTCGAGTTGCCCATTTTTGCACAAGTGCAAAAATTGTCAACATTTCTAGCGATCCTATGGGGAAAGCTTCCTACTAGCTTAAATACTAGTGCCTTGCCCTTGTCCACTGGGCATGGAATCTAAACATGTAACCAAAATTTTCCTTTTCTGAAAGGTTCAACCCTTCCAAAACAAACTGAAGTTGGGAAATAATATGGTAAATAGACCACGTGCATGAATGCACTTATTGAATTGAAAAACATTGCAATGTGTAGGAACTACACTTATTGAAGGGAAATCCTACTCTAACAATCACTGTAAGATTTTCAATAACAATGTTTGAGAAACATAAAATTCACTTAAATGGGAAATTCCTCTCCATTTAGCTTTGAAAGCTGAAAAGCATTATGTTCCTTGCAAGCTGAAATAGTGTCACGACCACTCCAGAGTGTATCAAATTTTGAGTGTCTTCCTGGCTTTACACGATCAACATCCCACTTTAATACAATATCTCCTTCATTGAAGACTCTGAATTTAGATTTCTTGTCAAAAGTCTTATTCATTTGTTTATGATTTTTTTCCATATTCAAATGAGCTTGATCTCTTAGCTCTTGTAATTCCATTAACTCTACATAACGAACCTACAATGGTTCATTCTCAAGCAGTTCCATTTGATGTAGCAAATCTATTGCAGGTAACTCAACTGAAATAGGCATTCTTGCTTCCTTTTCATACACAAGTTTGTATGGTGAATTGCCAACTGATATTTTAGGAGTCACTCTATCATCCCAAAGTGCTAAATTAAACATCAAATGCCATGCTCTTTGATTATCCTTGAGTGTTCTTTTGATGATCCTTAAAAAATTCTTATTAGTACTCTCAGCCAAGCCATTACCTTGTAGGTAATAATTAGATGAGGAACTTAGATATATTCCATGTTTGACAGCCCAATATGTTATCTTTACACCAAGGAATGATAAAGCATTATCTGATATGATAGTTGTTGGGACACCAAATATCTAAACTATTCCTTCATAAAAGGATAGTATCAAAGCTTCATTAGCCTCCTTCAAGGCTATTACTTCAGTCCGTCATGTAAAATAATCTGTAGTAGTTAAGATCCACTTGTGTCCTTGTGATGAAGGTTGATTTATCATGCCAATATAGTCAAGACCCCACTACATAAAAGGCTAATCAGCTAATATAGGCTGCAAGGGAAGTAAAGCTAAATGTTCTTTTCCGACAAGAAAGCACATTTTTTACACTTTCTAATCCATTCAAAAAAGTCTTTGAATATGATAGGCCAATAGTAACCAGCTTTCATAATTTTTAAGGCTATGGTATGTGCTGAGAAGAGACCTCCTGTAGGTCTTTCATGGAATTCTGACAATATTTTCTGAACTTTATCATAATCAACACACCACAGCCAAATTCCATTTATATCTTTTTTGAATAACACATTATCAATGAAGATATAAGGTACAACTTGTAATCTGAAATGCCTTTGTTTATTTTTGTCCATACCTTCTGGATCAATGCCATGTTGTAGATAATTAACTAAATCAATCATCCATATTGATTCCTGAATCTCGTTAGTGAGCTCAAGTTGTCTATTTTCTAGTTGAACCATAATTTCTGATTGCTGATGTGCAATTTCAGCATGCTATTTTGAATCACCTGGTTTTGTAACTTGTTGTTTTTCCATATCAGCAATTAGATGCTCACATAAACATTTTCCTTGGATTGTCTTAGCAACCCGAATATCAACATCATACTCCATGAACTTTGTTATCCAGTTCACTCTTTTCTCATTAAACTCTTTATTTAGTAAGAATGCTTTCACACTTGGATGAAAAACAAGAACATAGATTTTATTGTTCGAAAGCATGTACTTGAATTATTTAGTCCTCTGACTACTGAAAGTAATTACTTTTCAAGAAATGTGTACCTTGTTTTGTAATCATGCAAGCTTTATCCAAAGAAAGAAAAAGGACGCTCAATATTTTCATCATTGACTTGAGTTAATATAGCTGAGATTGTTTCAGTTCCTGCAAGTGCATACATTGTAAAAATTTTATCAAAATTTGGATTTGCAAGAGAAGGAACCTGAGAGATAGCTAATTTGATTACTTCAAATCCTTCTCTTCCTTCACTAGTCCAAGAGAAAGTTTTCTCTTTCTTTAGCATAGATGTGTGTGGTTTAACCAATGCTACAAAATCTAGAACAAATCTCCTAACAAAGTTCATTTTTCCAAGAACACTTTGTAATGCCTTCTTATGATGAGGCAATGATAGCTATGATATGGCCTCAATCCTAAAAGGAAAAATTGCTAAACCCTGCTTAGAAACAATATGACCAAGTAGCTTGCCTTAATGTACTGAAAAGATAGACTTCAGTGGATTCAAAGATATTCCAAATTACCTGCACAACTGAAAAGTCTGCCTTAAGTGCATTAGAGATTCTTCAAAATCTTTTGAAAATATAATAACATTATATAAATAAACAACGATGCATTTATTTAATAATCTATGAAAATCCATGTCCATTGCACATTGAAATGCCGCACCGGCATTTGATAGACCAAAAGGCATCCTTTTATAACTTTAAGTACCCCACTTGGTGGTAAAAGCTATTTTGTTTGTATCGTCTTCTTGAACTAAAATATGATTGTATCCACTGTAACTATCTAGAAGATATAGTCTATCTAAACATGAGACTGTTCTTAGAATCTAATCCATATTTGGGAGTGGGTAATGATCTTTTAATGAAGCATTATTAAGATCTCTGAAATCTACACATAGTTTGATTTCACCGTTCTTCTTCCTAATAGGAACAAGATTGGCTACCCAACTTGAATGCTTGACTGGAAAGATAATACCTGGTTTAATCAACTTAGATAATTATTTCCTCATCAGAGGATCTATTTTGGGATTCACATGCCTCTTTTTCTGCCTAACAAGTTTAGAATTTGGCTGCAACTCAATTGTATGTTGTCTTAAATTGGGATCAAATCCTTTCAGATCTTGGTATTTCCAAGAAAAAACATCTTTAAACTCTTTGCAAAGATTAATAAATGATTTATGTTCGATGAAGTAACATACCTTTCCAAGAAATAGCTTTTTCCCTTCATCAACCAAGATTTCTTTGTAATTGTTAGTGTGAGTTGAAATTTTAGTCTTGACCTTTATTAACTGATCGTCAGTGTTGAAGATGTCTACTAATGTGACCAGGCCTCGAGGTAGTTTATTTGTCTTCAATTGAACAATCTGATCACCATATAAATGTTGTAATTTATCCTGATTCACTGCAGAAAACTCAACTTCTTGTTGCGAAAACCTGCAGATTTGATCATCACTTTCAAAGACTTGCCAATTTGAATCATTATCAGGTACTGAGGGCCTGACAATTAACTTTATATGAGGTTGGAGTTTACTATTTTCAATCTGTTCCAGCACTTCAAAACAAGCCCCAACTACTGCAAGTATGTCTGCATGCTTGTTTTCAGCTCTAGGAATAGATTGAATGTTAATAGCATCGAAATCTTCCACTAAGTCTAAAAATCTGTGTCTGTAAGACTTCATTAATGGGTTCTTACAAACATGTAAATTTCTGACTTGATTAATAACTAACTCAGAGTCACCAAAAATATGTAGAATACTAATACATTTCTTTCTGGCCCAAAGTAAGCCATGAATTAAAGCTTCGTATTTAGCTACGTTACAAGTACATAGCTGAGAAATACCTTTCATTCATTGGGGAAGTGAGCATCAGACCTGCTCCCTGTCCCTTTTTTTTCTTAGCTCCATCAAAACGAAGCTTCTAAATCCCTTCTACTGAATCTTCTATTTTAGATAGTAAAGGAAGTGTATTTTCTTCATGCATACAATACACACCAAACAGGTGTTCTTCAACTTCCTTAAAAGGATCATGAGAATTTTTTTCCACTATATTTTCATCCATAAACATGTTAGAAACACCATCCAATGCTGAAACATGAGCTACCTCATCAAAATATGACTGATCTAAGCATGGATAATTAGCCACTACATTTGAAGAGTGAGGCTCAATGTGAAATCTGACCAATAGCTCTGAATTGATAGTAAATTTAGTGCCATAATGAGTAGTGAAAAATAAGGACCAATCTAAAGAGAGATAAGCTCCTATTTTTGCTGGGAAATCTCTAAATAGGTATAAGGAAAAAAATGGAGGTAAGTCTACAATAGTAACATCTTGCAGAATAGAAACATTTGGGCAAGAATGTAACATCACTTCTAAATTTTTTATCATACCAACTGTATTAGTTGCAGTTCCATCAAGTTGTAAGATGCTCATTTCTGTAGACTCATACTGTAAACCTAATTTTTCTGCAATTGCTTTTGGCATAACTGTGCTACTTGCACCACTGTCCACCATGCAATAATGACCTAAATGTTCTCCAATAATTAATGATAAATAAAATGGTGGTGGCTTCTTGATATCATGAGCATTCAAAACTTTCTGAACCATCCACTTAACTTCTTTAATGTGGTTTTGCTCAAACGTTCCAAGGACCATGTTTGTCTTCTAAACTTCCTTTTCTATAGTATTTGAAGAAATATATAACTTAGCTAGTTCATGAGAAAGTAAATCTTGTTGTCCATGAATACTTAGAGCATCCCACATTGAGATATTAAAATTATGCTTTTTCATTACATCAACAGTACTAAAAGAAGCAACTATTTTAGAGACAAACTCAACTGTCTTAGAGTAGGCCTTAGCGAAAACTGATTCCATGCTTCAGCTCGCCTTAGAATATATGAGGTATAAACAGTCTTATTGGATCAGGTCTATAGTTATTTTTTATGGTCTTCTATCAACTGAGAACGCTTGTTTGTTTTTTGAGGAACAACAGGGTTGTTGGTTGATTTTGCAGCTGAAGATGTTTGTCTTATCAGTGACAATCGGCAGCATAGGCCTATTTTATATGCTTTTTACTTTTAGTAGCTTTCCCTTGAGCCCTAGTAGTGAATACAATGAAATCCTCCTCATTAAAAACTGACTAAATTCTATGTCTAGGTGCTTTCTGAACATGAGTTTCTTGCTGCTCACCCTCCATTTGAGGCATGAACAATGTTTCAGATTGAGGTTGTGCAACAAGATTCAGATTCAGAAAAGCATTTGGGCAAGTTGCAGCTGAATGAGGTTGATTGCAAGGTTGACACCACTCTTCTGTTGCCATATTAACTGGGATTAAAATAGCATTAGATGAACTAGGAGCCTTTGGATCAAACTTCCTTTGTTGGTAAGGCTGCCTATAATTTTGATTCTGTTGATAGGGCTGCGTGTTTTGCTGATTCTATTGATTTTGCTGATAAGGAGCTTGGTAGGTTCTGCTAGGGTAATGCAATTCTATTCTCAATCAAAGTCAATTTATCTCCCATAGAATGCAAAGATTTAAATACATCATCTGATGGAGCTATAACAGTAGGTTTTATGATCGTAATAGGCTGAGGAATATGTGCTAGGTCTACCAAAAATGGCATTAAAGGCCTTGGTGCTAATTTTCTAGCTTGAATAAGACTATTTTTAGGTCAAATAGCAGATATCATACGATGTCTAGGAGTGTTTCTCCACCCATTGATTGAATCATAGTTGAGATATCACTATTAAATGCTCTAAGATAATAAAGAAAAGCATGACCAACTTGAGGCTTGACACTTGCTAGAATTCTTTCCCAAGTTGTGGAAAAAATGGATACTGAGACTGTACATAAACTCATTGGGATATCTTTTAATAGTAGACAACTGTTCAATGAGAGATAAATGCTTTGAATTATCCTGGAACTGTTTTAGTAATTTTTCACCTACGTTAGTCCCAAGTTCCTATGCTTCCAATTTCTAGGTTTCTATACCATTGGAAGGTCTACCCTTTGAAAGATGCAACTAAAATTCTTACAAGCTATGTCTTCATGAGTGATATTATGGATTGCACATAGGGCTATAACATATTTGATATGTTCAGCTAGGCGTAACCTGATTTTCACCCGTGGATGATGGAAAAATTTTCATGGTAACATTAGGAGTGTAATGGTAAACTGGGATTACTAATGGAATACCATTAGTAAAGGTCACACAACTCCTTGGTGGTTGAATAGCCATTTGAAAAACTTGGGATATTAATTGAGAAATTGATACGTGATGAAGGAATATTCGGAGGAGGATTATCAATACCAGGTCTATTATAAGGTAAAGTATTACCAACTCTTCTCCTTCTAGCAGAATTCGAAGGTAAAGAAACAAATTCAGAGAGGAATTCCTCTTATCGATGACATTGTAGTTACTTTAGGCATGGAACATGCTACAATACTGGTATGAAATCAGCTCTAACGGAGTCGCCAAAAGATCCTAAAATATTTAGAATAAATTTCTGCAACTTGCTCCTAAAAGTAACTTTTAATCTGTTGTGATCTGTTATAGATATGTTGTAGAAATTTTAATTTGCATGCAGATCTGATTCGTGGTCCCACCGAGTGTGCAAAAAATTGTTATCTCTCAAAATTGCACCCTTTAGAGAGATGACTGTCAGGTTTTCTAAGCTTGCACAATTGATCTCTCTCTTTGTTAGATATAATGGAAACACCTCAGGTCTGTGGGTATATCTATTTTGAGGCGAGTCTTTGGTATTAAGGTCGGTTTCCTTATTGGTGTATCCTAAACTGATTTCTGGGAGTTTGAGAGTAAAAGATAACTGAAAAATAATTAAAACTTAAGGTGATACACCAAATTTGTATGAAGGCTTTGACTGATGTATATGCACAACTGACATTGGGAATGATTTTTGATGCACGAGACCAATAGTTTTTTCTGCAAAATATCTAAGGGAAAAATAATTTATTATACTGAGGGAGAATGGACAACAATACTGATAAGTTAACATGCACATTAAAATTAAGCAGAAAAGACTGAATTTGCAGCAGGGTAAGGTGATTGATCAGGGAATTTTCATTCACAAGACTAATAGAAACATACACAAGACTACGAAAATAACTTGGAAAGGCAAAAAAAACTTCACACTCAGAGGGGAAAAACTAGAAAAAAATTTCTTCAGTACTCATATATCCAAAAAGTCCTCAAGAAGTCTCCCTTGTGTTTTGCAAAGGCACACACTATATAGCAAAAATAAAATTCACCCTCTTCCTTAAAAATAGCCTAAGGCTTCTACTCGCCCATGCATCTTATTTTTATCCTTTATTTAATAATAGATAAAGGAAAAAATAGAGCATGTAGTTACAAATGGGCATTATTAGCCTTATTTACATTACAGTCAAACTAAACTTGACTATTCTATTTTCAAGAAAACAAGGGTGAATAATTTGCTAAAAATAAGATTGCCTAGCTAGGCAAGTCCCTCTCCATGAAAATGCAACTTTCTCTTCTTCTCTATCCTGTCCTGTTGTGAAGGTATGAAAAAATACAACTCTCCGTTTGGGGCAAAATAATGTACAGGCAAAATAATTACAATATTTGTAATATTTTAAAAAGTATAAACATCCTGTGGGGACCACCTGCTATGTGCACATGTTCTGATATTGATACTTATCTCTATTTTCTAGTGATCACATGGAAAAATGACATTCTAAAAATCATGTACAATCTATCACCATGAAGTGGGGGCCACTTTTGGTTGTGAACTCTTGTCTTCATTGGGTTTGGCCACTCTTTGTGGACTTAGCATATACTATGGTTTTTAAAAAAACATGAGGGGCACGTTGTAAAATTCACAACACTATGGTCGACCACCTTTGATTATTCCGAATGACCATACTATATGGTCTACCACCTTTGAGTTTTACGGCCTTGGAATATTATAAAATTCACCTTTTCGGTGATGATTGTATATAATTTGGTCGGCCCCTTTACATTATTCAGAGCATGCACTATGGTTTAGACTTTGAAATTCATGGCAATTTATTTTTTTTATGGACATGTGGGTTGTCCTTTTCTCCACAGTGACTCACCCATTTTATATGCTTTTTCGGTGGCTTAAACTCTGGTTGTGTTTGCTTTGATTGTTGCAATGATTTCAGGCCATGGATTTTGTGTCATGTCTAATCACAGACCATCGATTTTTGACATGTAGTTAGGGTTTTGGCCCACATTGAATGTTGACGGTGGCATCTTTCTTAGTGGTTTGCATTGGTTATTGCGATTGATCTAAGGACATTGATTTGTGTCCTTGATGTTTTGTGATAGTTGATCCTTGATCATGGTCGAGTTAGAGTTAACCCACTCCTTGGGTTCAGGCGGTAAAGGGAAATCGACCCACAAACACATTTCATTTGGTTTTTGGTTGTGTAGGCGAAGCCCTGGAAATTTTTTTCTTTGAAGCCATTATTCTATTATGTGAAGCTCGCTGAGCATTTATGGGAGTGCCATTGTTTATTATTTTGCACTCAGCTCATTGCAAAAAAAGTTCTCCGCATTCTATGCTTCTTTTGAGTGAGTTTTATGTAATAATGCCACCATTGTTTAGTGTTTTAGAGCTCAGCTTTGTATTGGCCGCCATGGTTGTTTCTTTGAGCTTGGCCTTGCTCATTTTATTGTCCATGTCACTTCATCAGGACGTTGACATAGTGGTGGGAGATCAGAGCCCGTTTTCTGTCTTATTTCTATAATGTCTGCCATTGTCGCTAATCTTGAAGCTCAGCCCCGTTCTATTTGGTCTTTGTGGCGAAGTCCATGAGATCTTATTTTGCTTTGTGAGATCTTGTGGTCAAAAGGACTTCAACATCGGTATATTTCTTAGTCTCTGCGGGTTTTCCTTTACCATCTCTTGAGATTTGTAGATTTGGCTTTGCATCACTGTTTGATGAGGTCGGTAAGATTTTCGATCCATTGATTTTTTGCTGATATTTTGGTTCATCATGACGTCGCCTTCAAAAATGATACCCGTCTATTATTTTTGCATTTATTCATGTGATCTCTTTAATGACTCTAGTTCATTTCAAGTTGAAACTCATTTTGGGTTTGGTCCTTTTAGGTTCTGAGCTCAATGATATCTCAAGGGTTTTCTCTAATTCAATTTAACCAGTAAGTTTTACTTCTTTCTCTGACTTGATTCATCATGGCTTGAGGAAAACATTCTTTTTACTATAACTTCTCTTTTGTGCCTCAAATTGGTACACTTTACCCCAACTATTCTTTAAATTTGGGTTATTTCAGACTTGACTGTTTTGAAATCCCTGGCATCAATTTTGTGTTCTTTGAGAATCTATTCTATTTATGATTCATTGTTCAGGATCAACTTATTTCTTTGAAAAAATTGTAGAGTACTTGATTTAATCCTTGTCAAACTGAGATTACTTGAACATTGAAAACTTCCCATGGGATGAGTGCTTGAAGGCAATTGGTTTTTTTTTTGAAACTGTAACTTTTGCAATATTGGTGGTTTTCTGTACTATGCAAGCTTGACTTGTTCCTATAAATGGATATTGCTGATAAGGTCACACTCAAACTAAAACTGAGCTTGTCTATTTCTTGAATGTATTCTGCCAACACTTATTTATCTTTGAGTTGTAATTCATTTCTTGATATGTAACCTATCAAATTTACATGGATCTCGAATTGCCACCATATCTGAGACCTGAGTTGTTTTGTTGTCCATCCCTGTAGAAGGGTTCATGTGATTGAGTTTCTTTCTTCATTGTGATATCTTCAATATTCTGACTGAACATTGACTATTCTGGGCTTTGTAAGGTTGAATAGTGTTGAAACACCACTAACTGAAATGGGTTGCTTATACATCTCTTCCTTTAATTCACTTTTGAAATGCATGTTTGTAACCTGTAGTTGCACTTATACTCTTTGATACCTGCAGCAATTTTAAGCAATTCTTGATCTTTTTTATGCCATTATCAGACATAAGCCTTGATTCAAATACTTTGTTCTGTTACTTTCACTGCATTTCTTTGATTTCAGTTTGATATAGATATTGGAAAAGTTGTAAATATCTATTTTACATGGCGAAGCCCTGTCAAAATTTTCCCAGAATTCTCTCTCTTCCAAGCCATCTTCAACCTGAATATGTTCCTTTCCTGCAAGTATCTCCTCTATTCTGAACCGTGTCTTATTCATTCTAGCATATACTTATGACTTATCTGGTCTATGCCATATTGAACTTTGCAGTCTTGCAAGTGGCCTTTTTGAAATTGTATGTAGCTTTTGATTCATGAGATCTCTGTATGTGGTATTCTGAAAGTTGTAAATAGTTCATCTGTCCTGAAACTGGAGATGATTTTTATCTTTGTTACTATAAATCCTTCATTCCATTTGATCTCTGAAGATTTTTTCTCTTAGATAGAGGCTTTATTTTCTTTATAGTAACATTTATGGTATTCTGAAAAATGAAAAAGGTTGATTTTTCATGGTGAAGCCCTTGTAAAAAATTTCTAGAATTCTATCTTCCATCCATTTCCAGCATAGTAATTATATTTTCTGATTTCAAAATATAGAATTATGACACTTCATGTTTGAAGCTAGATTGGTAAATAAAATGAGACATCATAGCTGTGTTATCTCGATTATAACATGCTTTATTGTTTTTTTGTATCACTTATTTGATTCAAATAACTCTTTTAAAACATGTAGTAGTTAAAAGCAACATGATGGAAAGTTGTAAATGTCCGTTTTACAGGGCGAAACCCTATCAAAAATTTTCCAGAATCTTATCTTCATTCCTTTCAACTGTGACCTTATCTTTTAGTCAAACATCAGCTTTCATATTATGCTACTTTTATGTATGTTGCAAACTGAAACATGTGCTTCTATTGCTAGTCTCTCTTCTACACTGCAACTTCTTCCATTTCAAAACTAGTTATTGGAAATTTGAGTTACATTCTTCCTTTTATTACATGAACTTATGACTTGTCTATTTTTTTCCTCTTTAGCTACAATATGTGCCTGCACACTTAGAAAAACAGTTAGAAAATAATTAGGCTTTTTAGTCCTCTCTTATGTCCATGTTTTTCTTTTTTCTTTTATCCTTCTTCTTTCTGAGTGAATAAAGCATGCATGAAATTTGTTCTTCGAGTATGAATACATCTCATGTTAGGAGAATATTCATATGCACGAATTAGGAAAGTGTAGGAATATGAATTGATCCCTGAGCTCATAATTGAAAATTAATTCTTTTCCCCTTCTTTCAAGGTACAATGGATTCTACCATGGATATGAAGGAGAAACAAAAGATGGAGATGAAGATGCTTCAAATCGAAGAACAAGAAACCCTAAGGCATTGATGGGTTCACTCATAATCCTTTGCTTTCTCTTTCATGCATGTGTACCTTTCTTTTTAGTAGTTGTACTTTAATTTTTAAGTTACATCCCACGGCTTGCGTGGGAAATATTTAACCCTCCTTGTGAAAAAAACATTGAATTCTGAAAATGAGTTGTGTATTTCCTTGTGCATTCTAGCTTTTCTGTATAGATTGTATAATGAACTAAACAAATCAGTAACATAATTGAATGTATTAATCATGAAGGAAAGAACATTGATGAGTAACTTGTAACATTCAGTAATGAACCCTAATTTTCTGTATATCTGATTTTCATGTTTACTGCTCTCAAAACTCAACACTTCACCTAATTTTTAATTTTTCGTTGTTACAAACCGTTACACCAAAACCTCGAGGCATTAGTGAAATCCGCATATGAGGATCATAACTTCCCACCATGCTTCCATAGCCCGGACCCCGGGCTAGATTTGTGCCCATATAGCGGGACCACACCCTGCCCTATACGAGCCCCGAGTGAACAATGCAATGCCGACGTAGCTACCCGTGCCGAGACTCGAACCTAGGTGGTCACTCTGATACCAAATGTTACGAACCGTTACACCAAAACCTCGAGGCCATTAGTGAAATCCACACATGAGGATCATAACATTCTTCTTCATCAAGACAACATAGTTGTACTTTGGGGCTTTGTGTTATTTTTTTGAAGATGACATGAAATTACAGACTATGTGATCCATTCTATTCTGAGACAGCACACATAACTGCAGATTTCATTTAATCTTGTGACTAATTCAGCAGTAATAAATAACATAAAAACTTCATTTAGATTAGGTATACTTCACCCAAGAGCTTTTCATCGTAACGACAAAGTTTTGAGTTGCCCATTTTTGCACAAGTGCAAAAATTGTCAACAATACCTTGATGTATAGGGGTAAATTGTGCATGTGATTATTAAGTGGGATTTCCCTTTGGTCAAAGTAAATAAAATTAGTAAGAGCAAGGTTTGCAACCATGGCTTGGAGGAATGAGGGAACGACCTCTGTTGACACTTCTGATCCCTAAAGATTTTTGTAAATAATATCCTTATGAAGTGAAATATTAGCGGTGGTCTTCTCAAGTTGCCCTAGAAAATTGTATTGAAATTATTAAGGGGTAGGTAAAAGAGGATGTGGGATCACTAGAAGAGTGCATCGTGTTGCCAGAGTGTAATAATTTCTAATGATTCTAATGGCAGTGACCTTATCTTTAGATGAATGAACACAATCTATGAGTAATTCGAAGGGATTATCAACCGAAGTATATACATAATATGTATCTTTATACTCATAAGATGAATGACGTGGATGCAGATTTTTCGTTCCTTTTTTATTATGTTTAGGGAATGGTTGTTTAAATATTCCCATTTTGTTATTAGGGCCTTGCCTTGTTTCAGGTGAGTCTACTTCGATCTCGCCATCCTCGATGAGGTCTTGAATAAAGTGTCTCAACATTAAAAAAAAAATTGTTTTGTGTCCTTTGACACAATGGAATTCATAGTATTCATGCTCGTTATACCATTTTGGTTTTGACATATCATCAGCATAAGGAACCACAGTCGTATATTGAACCATATTCACCACCTCTAATTTTCTCAAGATATGGATAACCAGTCTATAAGGGGAGTGAATACCTATTTTTTTATTGGAGGTTGAGTATACCCTTAGGTCAATTTTAAAAGGGGACCACTTTGAACCGTTTAAACCCATTTAGAGTCAATGATGCCATCTCCTACAACATTTGTGTTCTTGTTAAAAAAATTGGGCTTCTTTGTAGGTTTTAAATCTTGTTTGTCCCTTAAATGGGGTTTTATCATTCCCTTTGCTATCAATACGTTCTTAATTTGACTTCCTTCTCAAAATCTTCTTCAAAGTTAGTGATGTCATGCATTTGTAAATGAAATGTAATGTTTGGGTTCAAATTAGGTATGAAGATACTAACCAACTTCTTCTCTGGAACTATATAAGGGAAACACCTAGCTAACCCTCTCCATTGTTGTAAGAAACCAATGAAGGTTTTGTTTGGTCTTTTCTTCAAATTACATAGTTCTAACATGGTTACGTAATTATCCATATTGAATGTGAAGTGATTCACAAATTTTTATGCTAACACATGTAATCTGACTATAGTCTCTTTTTGTATGTGAAGGAACCATTCTAACACTTTTCCTCCAAAGATGTGAGGGAAACAATGTATTAGATAATTTTTGCTATAGGCTACTTCCTGGAAATCCATGTAGAATTCCTTGATGTGATCATGAGGATCATCTTTTCCTTTATATTTATCGAATTTAGGACAATCAATTTTTTTTTTGAAATGGTGTTCGTAACATCTCTTTCGAATGGATAAGGACAAAGCTCCTCATATTGATATTTTTTACTATGGCCTATGTTACTATCCTAAAGGGTTATAAGCATGTTCTTCATTGATTGTAACTCTTTCTTGAAAATTTTCTCTTTGGTAGGAGAAGGTGGTATCTATATGTGATTTAGCGTTAAGAATTCATCTTGTTGAGGTTTTTTGTAATTTTTGTTAAATTTAGTCCTATGTTTCTCTTGACATGGACCCATTTTTGGGTCCTTACTCATACATGAAATCAAGTTTGTTAGTTGTCAACTAAAAGTTTGTATTTGAATTTTTATAGTGGCTTCCTCATTTTTAGGGTCTTCTCCATCATCATCTTGAGGAGGAGGTACCTCCTAACGTTCACATTCTACCCTAGCCGTGTGGTGGATTTTAAGGGGTGGTGGCGTGTCTTTCTTCAATGTTGTTATCCATGTTTAGGGGAGGTCTTGGTTCCTCTTCTCCTTCTTTACCAACATCTTGGCTAGGGGCTTGTAGTTCTCATGATATTGTGGCACCTATCTCTAAAACTTATGCAAGTACACAATCTCTATTTTGGAATAGGAGGTTGTCAAAGTGAGTGATATAAAAGTTATCGATATTTTGAAATCTATCACTCTCATATTTTCTATGATCAGTTAATCCATCTATATCCTTTACTTTGGAGAAGCGAAGACCTAAATTGTGACCCGAAAAATAATTTAAATCCCATTTCTTTGATTCCAGCCTTGTAATATGGGGCATTATGAGTTTTTTTAATACAAGGTTTTGTTTAATTCAATCAAGGGTATATCAAACCTAAGTTTAATGTGTGACAATATGCTTTATTGTCAAGATTCTGTCAATAATGAATCAAATAATAAATCTATGAGTTTGACAACACACAATGGAAAATCATGCATGTTTTTGTTATAAAGCAATCAATCTACAAGGAACTACATCCTATACCAATGTTTGCAAAGATAGTTTTACACTGTATGATCAAATCCTTGTCAATGATTTTGTCAAGTTCAAAATGAACAAGGCGTAAGTATTAGCAAAGGGTTGATGTGATACCTAATATGTGTTTTAAAGGCAAGCAAGACCTGAATCCTAACACAAATGGAGGTTACACATGTGAGTTGCGCAACAATACTACTAGAATAGGTTACCCAAGATTTTCGAGAAGCTAGGTATTAGTAGTATACTAGTACCGATACGACACAAATAAAGTAACCAACACTCTTTCAAGATTGAGGTAATGTTTAAAAAAAATGTCAAATTATACTAAGGATTTTCTTATATGCGGGCAGCGTAACGTCATAATATGGACACTTAGATTACATTTACTAGAAGTGAGATGTAAGTATTATAATTTTGGTAAGGCGATGAAAACAACGTAACCCATTTATGGAAGATCAAATGATGATTCAATACTAACTACGATGATAATGTGTCTCAATATAGGTTTGAGATAAATTTCCTACTAGAACATGATGACGTACAAATTCAAAATTTTAACATTTGCATTCCGGTATTGCAAACTAGTCATGCAAGTAGACCACAAAAGTGGTGGACATGATTATTTATAGTAGTACCCACACATGTTTTTATTCTTTTGTCTGAAAATGGACAACAAGATAGTAAAGATGTAGATCAAGTGACGTTGAAATATATTTGACGTCAGTTTGGCGTAGATCATCTTGCCTTAAGGTGAGTAATAAACTAAGAAAAAGTAAAGCGTTTGTAAATCTCGTGATGAATGAAATGTAGTACAAACTTGAATGAACTCTCTCCTTGTTTGATAAACAAGGTTTCAACTCCGATCAATTTCCTACTTTGTGTGAGCTCTATGAAACACGTTGGCTTGATACAGTAAAGTGGGATTTAAGATGATAAAGCTTCCTATTGGTTCCTTAAACTAGGTGTCAAAAAAATAATCCTTAGAGTATCCTGGCTGTACATTATCCCCTTAAAGTACAATGAACATAAATGTAAACAATTGTACTCTCACTGGGATCATAATGGAGGTAATTTTGAATCTAAATCAAAAGGAAAACCTGATCAAGTAGGTAATTAGAGCACTTCACGTTTCGTCCACAAGGTTTCATCTTGCGTGGACTACTTTGGGGTTCCTAAGAATATCTCTTTTGTTGTAGGTTAAGGCTTATGCCAAAGATACTTTTCATAGTTTAAATTAGATGGGTTTAACCTTATCCAAACATGTAAATCAAGTGTTGTGAATATGGTGTGTTTTTTAATCTTTTAACTTAGTGAGGTTTTGCACACTGTTTGGTAACCTACAACACACAAGCTATCTTTGTTTAGATTTTGATTCTTTTGCGAGTGATAGTGTTCTTGAAACAAAGGTTAGTAGTCATCCAAGGTATTTTTAAAAAGAGGATTAGATGTTGCTTTTGATTCCTAAGATTGTCCTAATATGTGAAGGAAGAGAATACAAAATGTAGAACCCAACTTATTAGTAACAATAACGAAAAACCTATAAATTGACACAACAATTGTTCCTTTAGAAAAACCTTTTACAAAGTGTTTTTGAAAGCGTATAAGAGGTATTAAATCATTTATGATTCCCAAGATCACCTAAAATGTGCGTAGGAAGACCATACATGATTTAAATGTATTAAATGAGAATTTGAATATGAAAACATCTTTAAAATAACTCAACGAGACCCTGCAAATGGTTTAAAAATAAAAAGAAACCAATTTCTACTCATTTAAAAAAGTGTTCAAATTGAAACTGCAACACCTGTGTATCCCTTAGAGCATATGCGCTCACCTATTAGCATATGGGCGTGTCTACAAGCATATGCATGCCCCTGTAAAAAAAAATACTATTAGTATTTAGCACCTATGTGTCTCAAGAGATACCTGTGATTTCCTATAAGCATATACATGAAATTTTAGAGGTATGTGTACATCAGAAAAAAAATAGTACAACGGGAATATTTAGCGTATGCCCGTCTTGAAAAACATATACAAGTGAAATTAAGCTTATGAGTGCCCTTCTTAGTGTATGTGCGTGTTTGGAAAATCACAGAGGGTGAAAAGCACATTGTTGTGTGTGTGTAGGCTAATTAGTGTAAGTGTATGCTTGGGAATGTATGCATGCCCTTTCAAGAATGTGCGTGAGAGTTTGACCTTGTGTGCGTGCTCTTTTGACACCTACACTTGTACTTGTAACTACACAAAAATGGACAGAAAATTGATTTATAAAAATGAAAATAGGTCAAATTTTTTGCATTTAAATGAATAACTAATAGAAACCCATAATATTTGCATGTGAAAGGAATACTTTTACAAATATAAGGTTGGCACACTCTATTCAATCTACAAAAATTCATGGAATGGTTAGACAAAATGATCAAAATTACAAAGCTTCAAATCAACTTCATTGGAATATGGCATAAGTCCCACAGAGCGTGCCAAATTTATTAGTGAATAACATGGAGAACTATTTAACCTAGACTAACACATAGTAGTCTAAAGTTTGATCCAAATCAATAAATAATCATCAAGATAAGATCTTAACAAATTAACTTCAATGTATGCAATATGAATGAAACAAGCATCATGTAAAGTTTATTTTACACTTTATGATTGCTAATATATGTGTGAACCTATTTAGATTATGAACAGTCAAAGTGGTTTGTTGTTTTCTCCAAAAAGGATGAAGATGTCTCTCTAAGATGGATACAAAACATTCTTAAATAATCCCTTATGAACCTAATTTGGAGGAAATATGCAAGATGAAGTGATTTCAATGGTGGATGGCTCAAGATCAAATGCCTTAAAGCTTGGATAATGAAAATGAGCTCTCAAGTAATATGAAGAGGTGATATGCAAAAACATATAAATATTAACGTATAAAATTGAAATGGAGGCCTTAGCCTTCTATTTACAGGTTTTATTTTTTGGAAATATTGAAATCCTAATGCATGTACAAAAAATGGAACAGCCAAAAATAGGATTTTAGAAGTCAAAGAACATTTTTTAGTAGATTAGGAAATAATTAATAATTTCAGATTAATTAAGGACCCTAAACAGGCTTAGGAATCTTTCTGAGAGTTTTTAGAGGTGGTTTGGATAGATTTTAGAAGTGCTGGAAGCTAGAGTTATCCATTAAGAAGATTTATAGATTAATGCGAGATATGAGGCTAAATTAATGTGTTGTGGTTGATTAAGAGGATTTTAAGCGAAAACAAACCTAATTGATGAAGTATCATGAATTTTGAAGGAATATAATAGTTAGTGCAATATTAATAATAAGATTGCTTTGATAAAATAATAGGTGTCTACACATCCTATAAACATGAACCTCACACAATGCATATTACACCATTTACACATCACATACCAATGAAGAATTCTTCACTTACCAAACATATCACACATTCCACTCACTATCCTCTACACACTACACTCATTATCTGATGATGCTCTCTAGTCTCATGGTCCCTACTAGACTGTTGAGGATATACATCTTCAATGGACCACATCAGACTAACACATTTAACCATTCAATATTTTCCTCATAATAAATTGCTATATTATTCATATACGCCATAGGCTACATCATCATTTCTCTAGCATCCTCTAGTGATAATAATTTTAGGCTACATCACTTCATCTAGCACCATTTAGTGATATATGCCATAAGTTACATCATCACTTATTCTTACATCCTTTAGTGATATAGGATTTAGGCTAAATCATCAAACATTCAAACTCAATCATCCATATGTAGAAATCAATACCATTTGCACATCATCATTCTCTAATTAGCACTCTATACTTACATTATCACTACCATACACACAACACATAGTTCGAACCATTTCCCCATGATGCACTCTCATTTACAATTCATTCTTCACTATTGAGGAGACATAAACAAATGAAACTCATTACATATAATTCCATTCACTCATAGGGCGTGTGTCTCCTATCATTCACTTTTCATTCCATTCCATCCATCCAAAGAATATTGCAAATCTTGGTTACATGTAATCTTGCTTGAATTTACTTATACATGCTCATCTTATGACACATTCTAGATAGATATCTTTTATGTCATTATCTTTATCATACACATATGTACATTCACTTGAATTCATAGTTTTGATCATATATTTTACATATCCATCACATGCAATGTGGATTATTTTCACAATACCTAGTACCAATCCCACAACGGTTCGTGGGGGCATCCACCTTTCATATACGATAGGTGATATTGTTTCATTTTGTACTTAGCACTTTAAATTATAGGCTTATACATGCTTTGACATACTTTTTATCTTTCAAACATGCTAACAGGTGCTTCATGTGTAGTATTTGTTTTTTAGGAATATTTTCTTTCATGGTTGTTTGTTACATTGTTTGTTATTGATTTTGATTGTTTTCCATTATATGTGTGATTTTACCTTTTTCTTGTGTGCACACTTGTATTCTTTTGGTTTCGTTGGCATTGATTTTATTACCACACTATTAGTGGTGTCCCATGTTTGCAACCCACTTTTCAAATTTTGCATTTTCCTCTTGTGTGTTTTAGTTTACACATTGTTTATGTAGCTTAAAATCCATCTTATACATGCATGTTTATCTTTTCTTTTAATACCACTTGTCTCCTAGCCACTTGTTTACATGTGCCTTGGTTTCTACCAAGCACATCCCTTCCCCCTTGTATGGAATATTTTCAGCATAGTCGATGGTCCTCTTTTTTGCCACATACTCCTTCATTGATGTTGCATCCATCCCCAAAAAGGAGGAGCATTAGTTGGGTGAATCAGTCACCACATATAGAATATACACAACACAACATAGTACCAATACATCACAATTTTAGTTTTAGACATAGGGATCAGAATCAAAATTGGTTCCTTAGTATACATTGACCTTCCTTGAGTGCCAAAAATAGTGGTCAATTACAATGTTCTTCGACATGTCATAGAGGCTTTTGATAGGTAGAGAGTCCTTTGGCATTGGTAATTTTCACATGCATTTGTATACATCATATGTAGTGGTGTTTTATACTAGGGATCAGTTAGAGGTTAAAGGATAACATAAGAACTCCCTCTCTATACTACATCTATGGAATAAGATCACTCAAAAAACTAGATAGTACAAGAGATCTCTATAATTTCAAGAAGAAGTTAAAGCTTAGAGGATGAAACTATATAGTTTCTCCTTATACTTCTTCCATTACATTAGTGTGAGATCACACCAAAAACTCATGTGCATCCATATCACCTTCAAGATCCTTTCAAAAATATTTCCTCATCATGGATCAAGTGCATGTGTTCCTATTGATACATAATCATAGCACCCTTGAATGTTTACAACTCGATGGGTTGAGACTCTCAGTGTGATTGCATAACATGGAGCTTCTCCCAAAGTAGGGGAATTTGTAAATAGGGATAGTTCTTCGGATGAAGGTCGGTTCCCCCTATTCCTCTTTTCAGGTGCACACATACAATTTGTAGAGGATCTACTCTAAAACCTACTCTAACTTACCAAGGAGACAAGGTTAAGAATATGCAATAAAATAAACCTAAACTAACAGAGTTGATGCACTAAAGGAATGTTGAACATTTTCTTTTCCATTAAACACAAACCATTGAAATGTAATACAACCACCATACACAGATAACCAGTATTGCAATGAGAGATTAGAGAGGTGTAATGAACACAAGAGAGGGTTTAAATTATCCACAAAATTATTTTATTACTCCAAGAATTTAATATAGTTCATTACAATGGCTAAGAGGCACAAACCTGTATTACAGGTTTAATAGAATATTTGAACTCCATAAATTCATTTGCAGAACAAGAGAAGAAGGGAGGGTGCAAAAACTAAAATGTCTCCAACTTTAGAAAAATTTCCCTCCTTACAATATATAAGAAGAATGAGAGAAGGATATAGAAGAATTTTGAAATCCTACTCGAACCACCCAAGAAATGCATTGAGTTTCCTACAACAATGATGGGTTCCATGATAAATGCCATGCCTCCATGTATTGTTCATTGTTGGGAAAGAAAGGAAGCCCATACTTCACTAATGGTGGTAGGTGAGAAAGTTGGCATCCTCAAAAAATGGCAAACTGTATTTTTCATTTTGAAGAAACTATTTGTGTAGCAGGTGTCGAGAGATTTTGAAAAATTCCTCTCTTGCTCAAATCTAAGTTTCCAGTCAAAATTTATGGCCATATGAAGGTTGGAGGTATAATTCTGCAACTGTTTGATCCTTGTGCTTTGGATTTTGAAAAGCATGCAACCTTTGAAATCTTGAAATTTCAAATTTCGAACATTTTCACTTCGCAAATAAAACATTGTTCACTGCCAACATTTCTTGAGAGTTCTGAAAGTCTGAAACCTAAAATTTTAAAACTCTGAAATTTCATGCTTTCAGAATTTGAAATTTCAGACATTTTGTGTTATTTTCATGTTTTAGAGCTTGAGACTTCTGAAACTTTGAAACCCAAAAGTCTGAAATTTTGGACTTTCAAAATTTCAGATTTTAGGATTTTTACTTTCACTGAGATCTCCAAAACCTAAAAAACCCGAATGCCCAAAATTTCAAAGTTTCGAGTTTCATAACTTTTTGCTCCATTTTCACATGCTTCTCGGGGTTCCTAAAAGCCAGAAAGTCCAAAATTTTAGAATTTTAGACTTCAGGATTTCAAACATTTGGGGCCGTATTTTCCAGCTTTGTTCCTGAGAGTTCTGAAACCCCAAAATCTGAAAGTCTAAAATTTCAGACTTTCAGAATTTCAGGTTTCAGGCATTTTTGATCCATTTCTTGCCCTATTTTTTTTTGAAGTGCCAAAAATGCAAAAAAAATTAAAATTTCAAGCCCTTCTCAATTTTTCTTCCTCGAGCTCGGATCTCTTTCATTGCTCTCTTAGCCACCTTGTACAGATCTTACATTTCATTGACAATCTTGACTGGAACTTGATTTCTTTGGATCGAATATGAACTCACGCAATTTAACCAACCTCTCCATTTATTTTGTGTAAGATCTTGTTTGATCAATTTTTCCTGAGGGGCGAAATTGGATAACAATTTGGTGACCTATAGGATCACCTGCCTGCGAGGTGGAATATCAGTTGTCTTGAAGTATCCATTGGGCACGGAGTCAAGAATGATGGATTTATACTGATCTTTACTTAAAACTTGAACCTGTTTGCTTGCACTCTAAATTTTCATAAGAAAATCTTGAAGATGAGATTTGTGAGAGTAGAAAATTATCTTGACCTGGAAATTTTAACCCGTTCTTGAATGGATTGTTAAAAAATTCACCTAGAGTCACACTGAACTACATAGTGGTATAACCTTGGAGAAAAATGACCTGTGTCGAAGCACTTATGGAACTCGAAACCTAAACTACAACAAGATAATGTGCATACGCACTTAGAGGAATTAAAATCCTAGGTTAATATTTACAAGGGTGAAACCTTCCTTTTTAGTAGAAATGTTTAAGATAGATCCTATTAATTAGAATCAGAAGTTCCTCTCTATCCAATGTAGATACTTGGAAGGCATTGCTACTTTTACATCTTGTGACCATGTAGGGGCAACTCCAAATGGCATCAAACTTTGAAAGCCTTCCTATTTTTTCCCGATCTACATCCCACTTCAGAACTAAGTCCCTTTCCTAAAATGTCCTTGCTCTTGCTTTCTTATCAAACCATATTTTGATTGAGGCCTAACCTTTCTCCATTATTTTAACTATATGTTCTATGATTTCTTCTAGTTCCATCAGATTTGCATATCTAGCATCCATGGGCTCAAACTTAGACAACTCCAACAAATTCATAAGCTCCAATGTGGATAGTTCTAATGATATAGGAAACACTGCTTCCTTCCCATAGACTATCTTGTAAGGGGAATTACATGTAGACCTCTTTGGTGTGATCCTGTCATCCCACAATGCTGATTTGAGCTTGGTATGCCATGTCCTTTGATTTTCATCTAGAGTCCTTATGATGATTCTTAGTAAATTCTTGTTTGTGGACTCTGCCTGCCCATTACTCTATGGGTAATAGTTTGAAGAGGTACTCAAGTAGATTCCATTCTTAATATCCCATTATGTGATCTTGGAACCTAGGAATGTCAACTCATTTTCTGATATGATAGTGGCTGCTACACCAAACCTAGTCACTATCCCTTCATAAAAGTATAGTATGCTAGACTCATTGTCTTATTTGAGTGCTACTCCCTCAGTCCACTTGGTGAAAAAAATTGTTACTATCACAATCCAGTTGTTCCCTTGGCTTCAGTTTTGGTTGATTACCCTAATGAACTCCAATACCCATTGCATGAATGGTTGGTTAACTAAGATTGGATGCAATGGAAGTGCTGCTAACCTTTCCTTGCCTATGAAGAATGCACACTTTTTACACCTTTTAATCCATGTGTAATAGTCACTAAACACCGTGGGATAATAAGAACTTACCTTCATTATCTTGAGAGATGTTACCCATGGGGAAAAATGACCTCCGGATTCTCCATCGTGAAACTCCTGTAGCAATATCTCGATTTGATTCATTCCAATGCATCTCAGTAGAACACCATTGATAACCTCTTTGAAAAAAAACACCACAAACAAGCACATATGGAATGGCTTGTAATTTTAAGTATATCCTCTTTGGTTTGCTTGTTTCTGGAGAGCATATGCATGTTTGTAGGAAGTGTATCATGTTTTGAGTCCAACAAGGAGTGGTCACATTATTATTTACTTGCTCTTGGTCATCCTGTAATACAAAACAACTCCACTTTCATTACTTTCATCAACCTATTGACTCGAGACTAACTGCTCACATAGTCCATTTCCATAGACCAACTTAGTGACCTTAATTTCAATGTCATATTCCATGACACAAGTGATCCATCCTAGGTGTTTCTCCTTCAAATATTTGTTCAAAAGGAAGTCTTTGACTCCAAAATGAGAGACCAACAATTGAATTTTGTTGTTTGAGACAAGATGCTTTAACTTATTCAAACTCCTGATGACCGCAAGGACATGCTTTTTAATGAAGGAGTATCTCAATTCATAGTCCTCCAAACTTTTCCTGAAGAAGGCAACCAACTGTTCATATCCCTCTTTGTTCTGTTACACTACGATCGCATAAATTGTGTCCCCACCCCCAAAGGCATAGAGAATGAAATCCTTTGAGAAGTATGGATTAACGAGGGTTGTAGCTTGAGATATAACCTCTTTTATTTCTTCAAAACTCACTTTTCCTTTAGTTTTCCACCTAAATGCCATGATATTCTTCAATATCACTATTATTGGCTTCACAAGAGTAGAAAAATTTAGCACAAACCTGCTGATGAAATTAATTCTTCTTAGAAAGTTCTGAAGAGCCTTCTTATGACTTGACAAGGGAAATGCTTGAATTTATTTAACACTTTTTGGGTCAATTTTTAATCTTTCTTTTGACAGAATATGGCCTAGGATCTTGCCTTTGTGAGCCAGGAATATACATTTTTTTAATTTAATGATAACTTGAATCTCCTACATCTTTGAAATACCTATCTTAGATGAGAAAGGTTATTCGTTGTGGTTTTGGAGAACATAGTGATATCATCAAGATATATCAGTACTATTTTTTTGATCAAACCCTTGAATGCCATGTCCATCGTCCTTTGAAAATTGGCTCTGACATTAGACAATTGGAATGGCATCTTCCTCTAGGCATAGGTGCCCCACTTAATGGTGAAATCTGTTTTGAATTGATTGTCTTCTTTCACAATTATCTAATTATACCCTGAGTATACATACATGAGAGAAAATATTTTTTCTCCAGCTACTACCTGTAAGATTTGTTCCATTAAAGCAAGTGGGTAATGGTCCTTGAGAGATGCCCTGTTCAAGTCTCAAAAATCCACACACAACCTAATTTCTCCATTATTATTTCTAATCGGAACCAAGTTTGAAACCTAACTTGAATATTTGATTAGAAATATAATGTTTTCCTCTATTAGCTTGTTCATCTCTTTCTTCATAAGAGGCTCAATGTGTGGGTTTACTGGTCTTTGGTTTTTTCTGATGGGCTTAGCATCTAGATCCATCTCTACTATATGTTGTGCCAAATTCGAATTGAATCCTCACAGGTCCTCATAACTCCAAGTAAAAAATGTTTGGAAATTCTTGGAAAAGTTGTATCAATTCATATCTTTCCTGTTCAGTGGCCACATTGCCAATTTGTAGTGTCTTTCCTTCCCCAACAGAAATAGGTTTTGAATCCTCTCCTTTGACCCGTATGTTGGCTTTATCTTTACGAAACTTGTCATTTGGATTGAAGATAGAATCCACTATTATTAAACCCTTTGGGATCTTGTTTGTCTGCAACAACACCACTTCATCCCCGTACTGCTACTCTAATTTATCTTGATTCCTAGTGAATAATTCAGCCTCTTCTTGCAAGAAATTAACAATATGTTGATATTTCTCAAACACCTATCAGCTTGTGTTGTTATTTGGGACTCTGGCCTTACAATCACATAGATGTGTGGCTGCATTTTTTCTCTTTTGATGCTATCCACCACATCAAAATTTTCCCCGACCATTGCAATACTATCCACGACTTCATTATTCTTCTTGGGTATGGAAACAATGTTGAAATATTCAAAATCCTCAATAAGGTACTAAACCCTGTTTTTGTAGCTCTTGCGTAAGTCATTATTTTCATCATGTTGTCCTTTGACTTGATTGATGATAAGCTCTCTATTACAAAATAATTGTAAATTCTTTGTGCCTTGTTTCCTTTCCCAATGAAGTCCATGAATCAAAGCCTCATATTCAGCTGTGTTGTTTGAACATGTAAACTAAAATATGAAAGTTGAATAATATTCAATGTTCTATGGTGAAACCAACATTACACCTCCTCCAGCACCTTGTTTTCTTCTTGAACCATCGAAAAATAGTCACCAAACTTCATTTTCATCCTTATTTTCTAGATTGGTGATGTTAGGAATGAGTGCATTTTCTTCATGTACACAATATACACCCAGTTCAGATTCTTCCATTTCCTTACATGGGTGGAATGCATTCCTTTTTTTTTTCCCATTCATTCAGAGATAAATCTGGATCACCGTCAACCTTAGTACCTATTTATAGATCATTTAAACACTCTTCCTGATCAAATCTTGAGCAATTCACATTGATAGGACTTGGTACATGAGGCTTAATGTGGAAGTTTGCAATTGATTTTGACCTGATTGTCACCTTTGATCCATATCTTGTTCTAAATAGCATGTTTGACCAATTCACAGATACATATCGACTAATTTTGGTGGTGAAGTCTCTTGATGGGCACAACACAAAGAGTAGAGGAAGGTCAATTACAGATACATCCTGCAGAACTGTGACATTTGGGCAGGCATTCAATGTTAGGCTTAACCCCTTGATGACCCCAACTGTTTCTACTATTGTTCCATCCAGCTACACTACTCCTTTTAGCATTGGCTCATACTTTAGACCCAATTAATCTGCTATTTATTTAGGCATCACTTAGATATTTACACCTGAATCAATCATGTAGTTATGTACCAAGTGGTTCCCAACAATCAATGACACATAGAATGGTGGAGGCTTTAAATTTTTTCTTGGTTGACCCCCATCTTGTTGCATTGCATTAGTGAAAACTTTCTCCTATCGTTGGTTTCATCTATGGGAGGTAGACCAATTGGCATTGCGGCCTGCAAAAAATCTTGTTTTCCTGGGGTTGCTAGTGACTCCCACATGGAATTATTCACATGTGTTTTCTTCATCTGATCGATCATGTTGAAAGGGGACAAATTATCCTTTTTTTCCCCTTGATGTAACCTTTTCTGATGCTTGAAGAGGCACATGTGTTGCTGTAACGGGTGCCTTAGGCTGATTTTGCACATTAGGGGCTGCATTTGGTCTACTAAATCCTTTTTGTCTAGGAGTGCATTGAAAAACAACTAGATTAGACAATTTTCCCTCCTCTATGTTCCTCTTCTTTGAATGTGTATTAGCGTCCACGCCTTGAAAAGGTGGTTGGTTAACTCCACAGAATTCTTTTTTTTCATATTAAAAAATGTAGTTTGTTTTGGAGGTGCCTCTTGTTAAGTTTTGTGCTATTGATTTCCCTTTTGAATTGGTTCTTGGGACACACCAATGGTTTTCACCATCAAGGCCTAGTTTAGTTCCCCGTTGAAACACATTGATTTATTGTGAGGTAGATTTGAAGAGTAACACTATTCGTACTCTTGTGCCATGTTGTTTTGTGTTGGAACCAAGGCCCTCGATGTTGAAGCTACATTTGGATCATATGGTCGGAATGGCTTAGCAGCTTGAGGTTGTCCCTTGTTCTGGTTTTGAATTCCATCCTGATTTGGTGGCCTATTTTTTTTGGCATGGGGGTCTAGCTTGATATTGAGCTTGAGGTTGATACGACATAGAACTATGAGATTGATGTCTCTTGATAGTCACTAGCTCATTTCCTAGGTTCTTTAGCTGTTTCATGACCTCCTCTAACTCTTTTGAAGTGCATGAAGAAGTAGAAGCCTCATTATTTCTTTGATTTCTAGGAGCTGGAATGGGATTCAATTTTGGCATTTGACTAGTTGTAGGAGCTCCCATGTCTAGATAGAGAGGCATTGGTGGCCTTGGTGCTAGCTTACCAGCTTGAATTCAATAATTTTTAGCTCTAATAACAATGTTATAGACTGCGGGTAAGGTTATACTTCCCATGGATTGGATCATCATGGCTATATTTGAATTTATAGCCTTCAAGAAATAGAGGAATGTTCCTTTAGTAGCTGGTTTGATAGCTATCAGAATCCTATCCCATGTTCACTGGAATCTGAAGTTGAAATCAGTCAACTATTCATTAGGAGCCCTCTTGATTGTTGTCAATTATTCTAATAAAGACAGATTATCCCCCTTTTCGCCAAATTGATTATGGAGGGTTGTGCATAAATGATCTGAATTTTGGATAGACCTTGTTGTTAGGATTCTAAACCATTGCAAAGATTTACCCATAAAATATAAAGCTAACAACTTGACTGAAATATCCATTTCATTGATTTCATGAATTACAAAGACATTTGCAGTGTGCTGGATGTGGTCAATTGTAGTTGTCTAGTTCTCTCCAGTGAAATATGGGATGTTATTTATCGCTGCAATTAGAACTAGATTTTGAACATTTAGGGAAAGTGGGCTACTTCCCGTGAAGTTAACATAGGGATTGGGTTATGCCATCCTGATTGGTCAGATAACTCTCGTTGATTGAAGGAAAGGTCTACCAAGTGGAGGCGTAGACAAAGTCCTATTAGGTGGAGATGGTGATCTTTGTGGTCTTCTTCCTCTCCTTCCTCTTCCTAGTGATAATTCTAGGTAAAAAATAATCCCTCTTCTCAAGTATTAGACCTAGTTCGAATTAGTCTCATGTACTTCCAGGCAACCTGTGCTGCTACATCACTGAATTCTATCTCTTCAGAGTCACCAAATGTGTTGGAAATGAGCCTCTAAAGGCTAGATTTTGACAAGTTACACACCAAACTTGACAGAATAAAAATGAAAAATTTGAATGACTTGTGTATTTGATATTTTGGAAGTTGAAAGTTGACTTGGAATGAAAGTCCTAAAAACCTAAAAATGCAAGACTTCCGAATGTCTGAAAACCCAAAAACCTAAAGTTTTGAAAATCAAAATTTATAAAAAATAAAAATACCCTTTTGAAGATTATCCACCAATCTATCAACTGGTGAAATTTGGACTTGTTTTGAACAAGTTAAGCCCCTAAAAGTTGATTTTGAAGTTTATCCTAAGAGGTGAAAAGTCTGAAATTTGATAACTTGTAATTTCTAAGTCTGAATTTGATAAAAAATCCTTCAAAGCATGTTTAATGACCTCCTTATCACATTTTTCATACCAAAACTATTGATGCATAATAACAACACCCCTGGATGTTTGTAACTCGATGGGTTGATAATCTCAGTGTGATTGCATAACATGGAGCTTCTCCCAAAGTGCGGGACTTTCCAAATCAGGAGAGCTGTCTGGATGAAGGTCGGTTCCTATTCCTCTATTCAAGTGCACACATATAATTTGCAGAGGATCTACTCTAAAGTCTTCTGTAACTTGCCAAGGAGACAAGGTTAAGAAGATGCAAGAGAATAAACCTAAACTAATAGAGGTGATGCACCAAAGGAATGTTGAACATTTTCTTTGCCATTAAACACAAACCATTAAAATGCAATACAACCACCATACACAAATAACCAATATTGCAATGAGAGATAAGAGAGGGACGAAATCATCCACAAACTTATTTTATTGCTCCAAGAATTCGATACAGTCCATTACAATGGCTAAGAGGCAAAAACTTGTATTACAACTTCAATGGAAGGAATGAACACAAGAGAGGGTTGAAATCATCCACAGACTTATTTTATTGTTCCAAGAATTTGATACAGTCTATTACAATGGCTAAGAGGAAAAAACTTGTATTCCAACTTGAATGGAAGGTTTGAACTCCATAAATTCACTTGCAGACAAGAGAAGAAGGGAGGGTGCAAAAAACAAAATGTCCCCCACCTTTAGAAAAATTCCCCTCCTTATAATATATTGGAAGAATGAGAGAAGGAGATAGAAGAATTTTGAAATCCTACTCCAACCACCCAAGAAATGCATTAAATTCGCCTACAACAATGATGCATTCCATGAAAAAATACCATACCTCCAATGTAATATTTCGTATTATGTTGTAGAGATCGAAATCTTTCCAAAAAGTCATCTCTTGCTCAAATTTGAGCTTATAATCAAAAGTTATGGCCATATGAAGGTCAGAGGTGTCATTTTGCAACTATTGATTTTATTACTTCGGAGTCTGAAAAAGCATGCAACCTCCGAAATCCTAAAAATTAGACTTTCAGACATTTTCACTTCGGAGATAAAACACTGTTCATCTGCCAAAATTTCTTGAGGGTTCTGAAAGTCTGAAACCCAAAATTCAGAAACCCAAAAGTCCAAACGTCTGTAATTTCAAAACTTTCAGAATTCTGAATTTCAGACATTTCGTGTGATTTTCATGTTTTGGGGCTCGAGACGTCTAAAACTCCAAAACCCAAAAGTATGAAATTTCAAACTTTCAGAATTTTGGATTTCAGGCTTTTTGATTTCACTAAGATCCCCAAAACCCTTGAAACTTGAATGTCGGAAATTTTAGAAAGCCTCCCAAAGTTCTAGAAAGCCCAAAAGTCTAAAATTTCAAACTTTCAGACTTCGGGATTTTAGACATTTTGGGCTGATTTTCCAACTTTGCACCTGAGATTTCCGAAACCCCTAAATTCAAAAGTCTGAAATTTCAGAATTTCAGGATTTCGGGTTTCAAAGATTTTCCTTCCATTTCTTGCCCTATTTTTTCTGAAGTGCCAAAAATGTAAAAACTTAAAATTTCGAGCCCTTCTTCCTCGATATTTTATCTCCTTCATTACTCTCTTTGCCACCTTTTATTGATCAAATGTGAACTCGCATGACTGAACCAACCTCTCTATTTCTCCTGTGTAAGATTTTGTTTGATCAATTTTTCCCAATGGGAAAATTTGGATAATAATTCCTTTTTCACAGTGTTCATAATTTTCTTTTAAATAAATCCTTATATTCTTTTAATACATATACATGTGTATTTGACAACTTGATCGTCTTCTATTTTGTATTTTTTATCCGTATAGTAAACAAGAATTCAACATCAACAACAACAAATACATCACAACAATAGGTACATCACACACATTAACATCTACACATGCATTTCTGCCCTAGGTTTATTTTCATCTCCCTTTTATACTTTTTAAATTTTAGTCTTCACTCTCCATATTTTTATCACTCCATGTTTTATATAGTTCCTTGGCATGATTTCTACATCAATCTACATGGATATCAGGTACACAACCCTATCTACATTATTCTCTTGATAATTCTTTGCATGAACATAAAGTGGGGGAAAATTTAGACACAAAATCATGTACTTTTGGTAATTATCTAGTCTTGATCATTAAATACTATTCATGTGGTTCACAAGTAACAAAGGTACTACTAATTAACCCATGTATTTTCTCACATTTCTATGTCTTATGCTTTGATTTCAGTCTTACACTCTTACTTGCTAAGTCTTTCCTTTTTACCTTTCCGAATTTTTTCATCGTGGACAACAACACCAAGCTAGGACGCTAGTGCCAGGCTCTCGCATCCTCTCTGGGAGACCTTGTCCTCTTTACACTTTGGTCACACTTTTTAGGTCCTTCCTATTTGTTTGAGCATCTTATATTTTTTGTAGTCTCCATTTTCAGGGTTGATTATGAAACTCAACCAAAGCAATCATATAAATATTAAGTTATGTGATCATATTAAGGGACCAAGCACTAAGCGTTTATTATCACCACCTAAGGTTGCATCCATCACGGCATCTATAACTCAATTTGTATCCATTTAGCTCCATCGCATGGGAAAAAGGATGGTACTTCTACATCACTCTTCATAGGAGGGGAGTCTATTTATTCCATGCACACATTATTTATAGTATACATCTAACTACTTTTTATCTACTCCTAAAATGTGACATGCACAAGAGAAAGCTAGGGCACAATTTTACAAACACACATGAAACTACATTGGGTCTGAGATGTAGTGCATCGCTCAATAATAAGTCCATCATTATGGAAGCTGAGGATAGTCTGACACCTACATTTTTCATCTTTATTATTTAGGATTCGATGTCTATTTGAGGGTTTTGTAGTTTCTTTCTTCATTATTGGTTTACAATAACCTCAACGATCTTATAAAAACCTTCAGAAGATAAAAGGAAAACAAGTGCAAAGCTCTTGAGACACCCCAAAAAAGGTTTTCTGAGCATCTACGTAGACCAGGGCACCCATAAAACCAGACTAGAGCACCCTGGCACCCCATCCCTCCCCAAAGAATGCTTGTCTAGCCACAACCTAGATCTACAATTTATTAGAACTTTGTGTGACATTGTTCCACTCTTGCTTAGCTAGTAATCACTGTGAAATAATCCAACAACCTCTACAAATAAGATAAGGCTCTTCTAACCCTCTTTGTAATTATGGTTTAATTATTTTATTACATAGTTTCTTAGGTAGTATTACATTATTTCATTTATTTACTGATGGCATAGCATATAGATTAGGGCTAATATTACATTTTACCATAATCACCTATGCATAGACACGTAGTGGAATCATATGCTCAAATAGAAATGGATGTTGGGTTAGGAATAGATGCAAGAAGGCATATAAATTGAATGAATGATAAAGGAAAAAGAATGAGCTTAGATCCAATATTGACTAAAGCGCATTTGACTACCAACTTATTGATGCAAACTCGTACATATAAAGGATAATCATTTTCAAGAAAATAAGTATTGTTGTCTATAGTAGATGGAAAAGAAATCTCTTGAGAAAATGCATCTACGAATGTCAGATAAATGATGTCTGAATGAGTAGTAGAAGGGATGAGAGTGTTAGCCACGAGATTAATAATTTTAGCCCAAAAATTAGGATTGGCTAGCAAGAAATCATGAACATAAATATCCATGATGAGAAGATTGGAGAAAAATGAAAGCACTAAAAGTACGAGGACCCTAAGAGTTTTCAAAATGATTTTGGTTCACAAATTGATAAAACAAATATTAAAATAAATGGATGTTAAATCTTAAATATGTAAAAAAACAATAAATATGCACTAAAATACATATTTGACACAAGCAAGTAAGATAGAAAAATTTGAAATCCTAGTTTGAAGAGAGGTGGTAAAATACGTAGTTGATTCACAGTAAATGTTGAAGGTGTGCCGAGATAGAAATCCGACGAAGGAAATAGACAGAGTGTCATAACCATGCCCTAAAAATATAAAGTTGTCAAGAATTTTGATACTAGGGTAACTCTGGAGAGTTAGGGGAGTCTAGGGCAACAAGGACCTCCTTTGGACACCTTTGATTACTCATAATCTGCAAAATTCAATTTCAGAGGGTTGCGACATATTCGCTGGATGTCACCATTAGTCACTTGTATGTCATTGTACTTCAAAGTTAATCACCTAAAATATGCAAAGAGAAAGAACACCTACAAAACCCCAAACAACATCAAATCCTAAAAATAAAATATACACATGGGGAGTTCAACTGACCCCATTTAAGACTCCATTTAGTTCTACATGTGCACTGTGTGCAAAATCATTCTCTATGTGGCTTTTGTGTAAGTTGCACTTCAGAGAGAGCAATAGATATATGTAGAAAATGTATATAAATGTGTGCATGGAAAAACTGAATCTTCTCCTATGAAGTGTTTATAGAAGAATACAGTTCCTTGTCCCTTGAATGGATGCTAGATGTATGTTTTGATGCTCTTGTAATTCCTTTTAGATGTAACCTTTTGTGGTGATAGTAGATGTTTAGTGCTTGGTCCCTTATTATGATCACATAGCTTTTCATTTATATGATTCCCTTGTTTGAATTTCATAATTAACCACTAAAAGGCCGACTAGTAAGAAAAAAGATGCCTAAAAGGATAAAAAAGACCCAATAGATGTGAGCAAGATACAAAGATGTCCAGATTGCCTAGAGGGGATGGGGGTGCCTAGGTGTTGGTTTCTTAGATGGGAACTAGTGTCTAGACTTGGAAAAGCTTAAGTATCAAAAGAAAAATTAGGCAATAAGGTTTGTAATACAAGAAGAAAACCAAAAAACAAGGAAATAAGCCAACAATAGTGATCAATTAGTACTTTTCTCACTTAGGAATCACATGAAAAGTGTTATGTGATCATGACTAGAAATATACCCAAAGTGTGTGATTTGGTGTCTACTTATATGAATCCTAAATTTTCTTCTTTCGCTAGTGTCTTGTGAGACCATGTGTGTCCCGTCTTTTTGTTTCTATGTATTTGTGTTATTATTTTCTATAATATTGGTCATACTCACTTGATTGAATATCTCTACATTTTTGTTTCAAATTTTATAGACATGTATTATTTCTACTCTTTCATGTTGCATATTTCACATCGTTGTCTTTATGCACTATTTATCCGACATGAGTTTAAACCCATTTTTCAGGTACAAGATCTCAATGGTGGCTATAATTGTATCCTCTTATGTGATCTAATACAAATTATTAGAATTACTAAAAATGGGTACATAATTTTTCTTTTGAGCCATACACTGAAAAATATTTATCATGCATGCCTCATAAGAGAGGGTGCCCATCAAGATATATTATACATATAGAATGGTTACAAGTGTACTACATAGAATAGGAACAAGTTTTCACGTGGTTAAAAAAGATAAAAAGAGGTACAAATACTCAAAATTGGCAAAAACCAATATGCTCAAAACTTTGCAATTCCTATCAGTCAACAAAGGATGAAGAAAAACCCAAAAATAATATTTATACCTTATAAGGTGCACATGAAAACATATTTTGTGACACTATTTGAATGAATTATCATCCCTTTATCTGATGCTTAATGGATATGGATTTTGAAAATATCCTTGGGTGAGAACCGGACCCTGGTTCGGTGTTATCTCATGAGGGTTCACAGGGGAAGGAGGATCTATTTTGAAGGAGTGTGAATGGTCATATGGATTAGATATATTAGGAATATCAAGTCTTGGGAGGCTGCATTGAGCCATATTTTATCCTTATGTCACCAATTTCGGATGGGAATGTTTAATCAATGTTAGTTATAGAAAATGTATGGATAGAGATTATAAATGTTATGGGTTTTCTCTTACTAGAAATTTTTCTAGTATTCATCAAAATAATGAATCTATTAGATTATGGACTAAAATCAAATGGGCACCAGTGGGTTGTATGGAAGTGGTAGCTATTTCGAATGGGAACCTCCTATTTTTGTTTATGGTCAAATAATATTTCCTCAGAGAGTTTATATGAGGGCCTTGTTTCTATGTTAAAATGATATTGTACCTGTGTATATGATGACATGGTGCTTCTAATGAGGAAAATAAACCCAACGCCTACACTTTTTGGGTCAGGATGCTACCCTAGCTCTAGAACTAGATGGGAAAATAACCTGTACTTAGGGACTACCAAGGTTTTGAGGTTTTTCCTATCCATCCATCCTACTACACTAGCTAGTAAAGGAATTAGTTATGTAAGGATGTACATCAATGATTACACAAGTATGCCTCTTCCTACTTCCATTCGCCTCATTTTTAAGAAATGTTTTTGGGTCAAATAAATTAAATACGAATGATCCCTTATCTTCTGTGGAAATTGTAAACTGTTTGGTCATGGATGTTGTGGTTGTATTAAGACCATACAAGAATGGAATACAAATATTTAACATGTGTATCTTATGGATGTTTCCCCTACTTTTGGTTTTGTTGTATTGGTAGTTTCTTTTTGTGACATTGGGGGTTGTGGGTGTTGAATAGGTTGAATTTGGCCCTCTCTTATCCTTTGTTGTAATCATTTTTAGATACATTCATTTACCCCATATTCATCTTGGGACTTCAATGGTTCTTGGTAGGGTGGTTGAGGATGTTGGTGCATTTCCTAATGGTAGGATGATATATAGGTTAGATGTGGTAGAATGGGTAGGCCCTACCCTAAGGTAGAAGATTCCAGTGGGAACATGTTCATGGGAAAAGTAAATAGTTAGAAACATGTAGGACTAATATGATGAAAAAATATCTTGACGGTGTGGTGTTTAGTAGCTTCGACGAAAAGGAACATGGGAATGAGCTTGAAGAGGAGGAGGATTATGAAATGGGAGCTGACTCTGTGATGGAGAAGGATAAGAATCTTGGCACTCATACCTGTCCTTACTCTAGGAAATTTGAAATTATGCTTGATGTGTATTTGGATGGAGCATAAAAGTACCCTAGTGAGAAGAATAATGTAGGTAAGAATTATAATTTTTTTAATAGAGCTAAGCTTCGGAACCTAACAGTCTTATTGTTTAGATGGTTGGTAGGGTCTAGGGTACAAGGAATATTTTAGATTAATGTATGGAGTTGAGGAAAATGAGGATAGAAAATAAAAGGAGGAAGAATTCTATTTGAGGGTATAAAATATAAAGTGTGAAAAACAATAAGGTGATCCATTTGATTGATAGGGTGATTAGGGGAAAACTTTCTTATACTGGTTTTGTTTATTTATCAAAACTTGTCTCTTTAGTCCATTTTCCTGGTATAGATGGTTTGGGGATATCTCTAATACTATCTTTCGGTGTTTATGTACAAGGTTTTGAGGATCCTTTCAAAACGTCCATATTTACCAATAAAAAAAAACCATGTACAATTTAGTGAAGATCATATTGAATTTTAGACCATATTGTAAATTCCCATAGAGCGAACAGATTCTCATAATTTTTTAAATTTTTCTTGTTCTTTTAGATATTTTTAAACTTCTGATTGAATTTTAGACATACATTACATAATTTAGAGCATTAAATAGGGGACATGAATGCTTCATTCCTTCTCCTTTCTAGTACTAAGCTACAATTTCAAGAATAATGTTTGGGATACAATCCTTCTTCTTTGCTATAGTATTATAAAATTTACATCTAGTCTCAAATTTAATACACAAGTAGGGGCATGTTAGATCCATTCTTGTATAAAAATACGATTTATTTAATAATTAGGCTTGATTATATTTTCAATAATGTTTTCCACGGGGTTATTGATGGTATAAAAGAACCTATGTTCCTCGTAGAAAACTCTTCTTCTCTTTTTTACAATTTGTGTGGGAAGATATAAACGTTACTAAATATTTTGATACATGGTTTTCTCTCTTAAAAAGGTACTTTAGTTCCTCTCTCTCTCTCTCCCTTCAATGTTAGGTTACATGCCCTACAAAATTTAACTTCTCCATGGCCATTATTGAGGAATAATCACAACTAATCCTTTTGCATTTTTAAAACAACTCCTGATATCCAAACTACAACAAGAATTAAATATTCTTCCTTTGGAGAATGAAAATGTTTATTCCTTTCGTGTTTAACATATAATTTTATTTACATTGTAAAGGTTCAAGTTTCTTCAAATCACAAGCATTAGTATAATTTGAGATAAAATTCATTTTCTATCATAGACATTTACTAAACTATGTGTTGCAGGTCTTAGTATGGAGTGTGCCAACACTAATGCATCAAAATATAAATATTGAGTGAATAAAACATGAGTGTAAATAATTAGGTATATTTTACCTTTAAGTATGTAGTTTTTAATGACACACTTAAGGGGGTGGGTTTGGGGCGATTGGGGGTGAGGGTGGGGGGGATGTAGAAACTCAAATTTAGTAACTTTTTCTTTGATAATAACAAACTTGGCTATGGCCCCTTGTCAAGACAAATGCTCAGATTGTGAGACTAATAATTACATCCCCTAAATTTTTCTTGACTTTCTCACCCATACACTATACTCTGTTATTATCTAAATAATCATTAATTAATAAAATAGTAATTTGTCTATTTTCATCATCTCGAAACTTTTTTTTTTACATCACAATATGCCTAGGTAAAAAAATAATTTTCTCAATAATTAACTATGGCCTTAGCCAATTTGTATGGTCATACCCCTTTGTATATTTTCACTCTTATTCAATTTTGAATATCTTAATTATATCATTCCATCTTCCTAAGGTTAGAAATATCATAAGATTTCAGCTACAAAAGGCTATATAAGAGATTCAATATCAAGTTATTACTCAATAGGAACATTCATAAGATCTTATTACATTTATTAATCGAAAAGCACTGAAGGGTCTCATAAATCTTTGGATATATATTCCACATCTCTTAGAGAACCCACTACTATAGATTTAAATAACTCAACTAGAGGTAAAATATTCTATCTTCATCTTTCTACAAGAATAAAAATTTTCCAGAGCCATTTCTTACCAAGGGAAACATAAGTCTAAGCATTTTTGAAAGTTTTTAAGGGACAAATGATTTAGTATAGCAGGTGAAGAATACTAAATCACATTATTATTTCCCCAATGAGTACAATATTCTCTAGAATATCATTATCCCATTATATTTGTGGAAATAAAAATGAGGTATTTATAATGGGCTTGGATTATATCAAACTCACCCTTAGACATGCACCGAGGAAAATTACATGAGGCTTGATCCCACTCAAGGGCATGTAGTGCAGAAATTGTATTGGTTAGGAAGGAGTTTACCAAAAAGGGTAGTCCAACCTCACCACACACACATGATTTCTAATTTTTTATATAATTATTTAATGAAGGGTGTTGTACACATCTAAGGTTTCTACTTTTTTCTATTTCATTAAACGTTTTATTGATGTTGTGTGAATAAGAGAAACATATAGTTAATCAAGATTCCAAGAAAGTAAAGTACACCAAATATTAAAAAAAATAATTGGAAAATGGTCCAGGATGGTATAACACTAGATAGAATATTAAAAAATAAGGGTAATATTGTGCATAATTTGTATGGTCTTGCACTAGGTCGATTTCTAGTTTCAGCCTCAGAAAAAAGCATCTTCAATATTACAACTTCATTTTTCTCCTATCTACACATCCAATTATCCTATGTTCCACTTTGTAGAGCTAAGTATTCATTTTCACTTATGCATTTAAGATATCATTTTATATCTTAACATTGTTGCAACTATTATTGTGTTGTATTCATAATGCATGGTTAAATATAAAACAATTAAATTAGAATAATCCCTATAATGAACCCTTGCATCAAATATATTACTTTTCATATTAAAAATTTACATTCAAATATATTTTTAGTCTTAGGAAATAAGGGATAAAATATGCACAAAAATCCCACATAGAATCACAATAGTAGAAACTAATATGTAGAAATATCACAGATCTGAAATAAAAGTGTAGAAAAAAAAAAGAACACAACATAGAGAAAATATTTAATGTGGTTCACCCAATTTTAGCTACATCCCCCAAGAATCACTTGCTTAGATGTTAGTACAAGCCATCTCTTTCTCTTAATACAATACCCAAATATATTTGGAGCTATGCTCAACAAACTCTCTTGAATTCACACTTGAACTCACACATCTACAATATTGCATCAACCCTACC
Organism: Taxus chinensis; assembly: GCA_019776745.2. Classification (NCBI taxonomy): domain Eukaryota; kingdom Viridiplantae; phylum Streptophyta; class Pinopsida; order Cupressales; family Taxaceae; genus Taxus; species Taxus chinensis. Next base: position 673,905,356 of record CM034150.1, on the reverse strand, counting down.
ATATGCACAAAAGAACATAGATAGGAATCATCTTAAGCAATCTTAACAATACCATGGGTATCAAAACCATGGCCCAAAACTACCCCATAAACCTATGGGTTAACATACCACCCATACGAGAAGAGAACTTCTCCCAAGGTACCATGCACATTTTTCGAGGCCAAAAAATCCAATAAACTATGAAGGGTGTACAATATGTTTAGTACGGTCTTCAACACTGCCACACATGAAAATAGGCTCCATAACATAACATTTAGGGTGTAAGCCATTATTAATATTTAACCAAGTGTATATTTTTTAATACAAATGTCTTTGACTTTGTACCTTCCTATATCACTCTAATACCATGTTGCAAGGCATTCATTTGGATAACCTTCGTAATGAATAGTATTGGTTTTATTTATTTACATGTATTTCAATTTCCCTTTTTTTGCACGTGAAATAATATTATATGAAAAATTGGGTTATCTATTACTTGCATCTGTTAAAACATATTTTCTAATCATTTCCCATTTTTCATTATAGGTAACACATTAAACAATTTCCATTTATTTATCTTTTTATCATCTTAAGAAAAACTAGTTAAGTGAATAACTCTTATTTTTTAGAACAAGCATTCTTAAAAAAAAATTGTTGTCATGAAATTTTAAAAACATCTTTTATTTTTTGTTGCATTTGTGTTGAAAGATGATTTTATTGATTCAACATATTTTAATACACTATTTTTGTCAATTATATAATAAAGAATTTTGTTTTGTATTGGGAAGAACATGAAAAGAAATTATGAAAAGTGTTTTGATTTTTCGTTGCGTATTTGGTAATAAGAAAATATGATTTTCCAATCATTCTTTCAACTATCGTTTCAATCATGGAATCATTTAGAATAATACGTATGATATGTAACATAATGCCCACTCCCCTTCGGCACTTGTTCTTGTTGAAATCTTAACGACTAACCACCTAGACACATGGTTATTGATGTATTATTTTAGATAGCTCATGTTTTGGACTATGTTGACATTTGGTTATATTTATGATGATATGACTCTAATCATAGATTGTTTTGATGCCTTGCAGACACTTTTAGACATTGTAGCACATGTTGATTAGCATTGATTACGTATATATACACACACACACACATACATACATACATATATACATACTAGGATACATTTCTGTTGCGACTATGTTTGAATGCATTGGATAACTATGGTTATTTTGATATTATGGATGTAATGTTTTCAAGATGATTTGAGGTGATCAATATGTGGATTGGGTGATTAAAATATGAATTATGATTATGATGTTTGAAAGTGTTTCAATATGAATATAATTATATACTGTGATAGTTAATGATGATTATATGATGATGTTTTATATGAGTTTTATGTTTCGTGACCTATTGATGCGACCATGAGGCCGAAGGTGGTATTACTTGTGATTGACAGAAACAAACACCATAACAACAAGAGATACTAGGAAAGCCAACCAAGATGTAATTGTGTGAGTTCACAACACGGTCACCTTGGAAACTATGATGTTTTATGTTACGTCATCTTCTTGTTATTGTCCTCTAGGGGCTCTCCATGGGGGAGCACTTCACCATGTGACCATGGGTATTTGTAGTTATGTTATGTGGTTATGTTTTTGTTGTATTTATGTTTTTGTGTACCATTATATTTATGTGGAAGTGTACCCCTTAGTTTAGTTATGTAATGTTGTTATGTGTGATCTAATGTCCCTTTTGGATTATTATTAATGTTATGCGTACCATTTATTTTGAGTAAAGGTATGTACAAAGGGATGATGTGGAATTAGGAGGAGTAGAGATTATTTGGTATATTCTTTATCCCTTTCCTCTTTGGTTGAAATTTAAATATTTCTTTGGTTTGTGTGCCGTCCTACACCCAAAATTTGAATTTGAGATTTTATCCCTGTTATCCAAAATTCAAACCCCCAGGGTAATTTTGGATAACTTACACAAATTCTTTCAGGCTAGAGCAGGAAGAAATGTTGAAGGGCCAAATTTTGGATTTTTGGGTACCTCTTTTATTTCCTCTAACTTCCATGTCCAAGACAAAATCCAAGGAGTTAGTAAAATTTGCAAAAAATTCCAAAAACTGAAGTCAAGGGATTTTTTTAATGCATTGCGGGTCTACAACATGGTCACCTTGGAAACTATGTTGTTTTATGTTACGTCATCTTCTTTTTATCGTCCTCTAGGAGCTCTCCATGGGGGAGCAAAGCCAAAATAGTTGTGATACAAAGGAATCGTTTAAAATGAAGGTCAATGGTCTTGATGGCTTCGTCATGTGACCATGGGTATTTGTAGTTATCCCTGGACCATGTTATTTTATTTATATGTGGTTATGTTAAGTTATGTTATGTGATTGTTGTAGATTTAATTTATGTTTTTGTGTACCATTATATTTATGTGGAAGTGTACCCCTTAGTTTAGTTATGTAATGTTGTTATGTGTGAGCATTCTAATGTCCCTTTTGGATTATTATTAATGTTATGTGTACCCTGAAATTTATTTTGTTTTAATTGTAAAGGTATGTACAAAGGGATGATGTGGAATTAGGAGGAGTAGAGATTATTGTGAATGCATTATATATATTTTAGAGAAGTGTTATCACCCCTTCTAGTATGCACTTTACTTATATTTTTCACACATTGGAAAAGTATCCTCATTCTTTATCCCTTTCCTCTTTGGTTTAAATTTAAATATTTCTTTGGTTTGTGTGCCGTCCTACACCCAAAATTTGAATTTGGGATTTGAGCCCTGTTATCCAAAATGACTTGAGGGGTCACATTTAGGCCCTGATCATGATATTTTTGTGAAAAAGAGGAGGAAATCATTGCTCTCTTTCTCTTGGTCTTCTATAATTGTTTTGGAGTGTGCAACTTGGGCTTGTGTGTAAGATTGGGCAATGTCATATATTCAAACTACTCCTTAATTGTGCCTTGGTTTTTACATGAGCTTGGTGATGTGCATTTGTAGGGAGTTGGGGTTGCATCCTTCATGGAGCCACATCACACTTCCCTCATTTTCTATTTAATTACATCTTTTCGTTGAGCTTGATTTCTCTTTGCTTTCTTGGCTTTTGGGATTTGGATAGTGTTTACTTTGGAATTGCTTGTTTGGGTGAAGGAGTTGAAGGCTTGAACAGGTTGGAAGAGTTTGAAGGTTACGCTTCTGGATTGAGGATTCTGGCAATTGCAAGGTAGGATTTTTGTTCCTTTTATTTACATGTTTTTATGTTATGAAATGTAAAATGGTGGAATGTGTGTTTATATATTGTGTGGGTTTGGTAGATTGCCTCAGAAATGTGTAGGGAGAAGGAAAATGGGAGCTAATGGAGGAAATAGATTTATGTTATGTTAGAGGGTTTTTTAGGGAGAGTGTTCCATCTTGTTGAGGGATAAGGGAAATAATTGGTAATTATATTATGTAAAATTTATTTGAGGGAGGTATAAGAGTTGAGGGAGGAATAAGAGATATTGGCTTGATGAAGTGTTGGAAGATTCAAGACCCATCTCAACCTGCTTGGGAGGTAAAAGGGGTTTTCCCATGTTTCCTCTCTCCTTTTGGCTCTATGGATAAGCCATTGTGTTATATGGAAGAAATTGCAGGTTTCATTGATTGTTTTGTGTTGTAAGATATGTTGTGTATGTATGTCTCTTGTGAAGTCCTTGTTGTTGCCATCGTTGTGAAATTTCTTAATTTCTGTTTGGTTGGATTTTCAATGAAGGAGAATAATTCACTTCTCCATTAAGATTTGGTTGGGAGGAGAGCATTTTCCTATCTCTCTAGCCATATGGGTGTGCAAATGATGAGAAGAATGAGTTACTACAGGTTTCTTGTGGGAGCACTTTGACATGTTGTCTCCACCACATTGGGTGGAGTGCTTATATCACTTGTATTTTAATTACTTATGTTTAGTTTGAAACACTTGTAAAATTGTTTTAATTAAGAGAAAATGGAGAAAAACATTTACTATTGTGATTATTGTAAAGGGTCCTTGTTTTGAAATAAATGTGTAAATGATTGTACAATCTCAATACTTGGATAATTTGTTACACTTGATATCTTATTGGAAAGGACTGCATTCCTTTCATTATTATGAAACATGGACTTTCTCGTATATTGGAAATTTTTGGAAAGACATTATATAAAATATGCCTTTAAGGCATACTAGAAATCTTTACGGGATTTGAAAAGTATTCAAAAGGTTACAACTGAGAATATGAGACTTCAGTTTTGACTGAAAAGATTTGGTTATTTTTTATTTTTTTATGAGTTTCAAAAAGGTTTCTACTAACTCTTGCATTCTTCTCTGCAAAGGAAAATAATATGTGTCCTTCAAAAATACTGTACTCTAAATTAAATCTGGAAATTTGTATGAAATTATAAATGAGAAGATAACACTGTATTATTCCTCTTTCCATGTATACTTGTTTAAAACCTCATTACAAATGTATTTGCATGCAAATAGTTAGATTTGTCTGTATCAGGGGATTAACTATATATTTAAATATATATATATATATATATATATATAATATATGTTTGTGATATATATATATTCTTATATATATGTATGTATGTATCATGTATGTATGTATATATATACATACATACATACATACAGGCTTATATATTTGAATATATCTGTGTGTGTGTGTGTGAAATATAGATTTATACAAATATAAAACATTTTATTAGAAAGGTTAGATCCTCAGTAACCGACATCGGCTAGCTTAACCTGCATTGATAGGCTTTGCCTAATCAACACAGGTTAGTCGACCTGTGCCGGTCACACTGTAATCCCTACTTTTTCATATACTGGCCAAATTTAACCGCTAGCAAATGTCATTTTCAAACCTTAAACTACGAAAATAATGATAATCATTTATAGAGACCTGTAACAAGTATATGTGTGGATATATACACACACTTCTATATATATCCATCTCTATACCTCTGTAGGTGAGTTAATACATTATAACTAGAAATAAAAATGTAAAATCTTGAATCTGAATATTTCACAGATCCTTTGAAGTTGATAAATAACATATAAACTGATTTCATCTCCATAATATAACAAAAACACAAAGCGATGATTAAATCCACATTACCAAAAGGCCTGGTTAAGGCATCTAAGAAATAACTTACAAGAAAGAATGAAACAAAATCTAGAGCATGAAATAAATCTGAAATAATGTAGGATCAGAAGGAGAAATCCTTCCATTGTAGGCTATGTGACATCCTCTCTCACATAGTTGAAACCCAGAACCTCTTGTCTCCATTTCTTCCTCATCTTAGCTACCTTTCCTATGCAAATGGAGGAACTTAGGGTAGAATTTTGAATGTTATAGTTGCTAAATAAATTTTAGGGTTTTGGTGAGACCTAAAATCTAAGGGACATGATTGAATCAATCCTACAAATGTGATTCAATCCTCCTCTCTTAATATTTGTACATGTGAACTCTATAAATTGTTGGTTTCTATTAATGAATGGAAACTTTGGGATGTTCACCATTGTGGGCACTTCAAAATTTTAGGAATTTTATTAGTAAAGGTTTTAATTAATGGAAGTTCATGTATGTAGTGATTAAATGGGGTTTTTGATTTAATTAAAGGATTTTAATTAATAGTGGTGGATGTGTAATGTTTAATGGGGATATAATTAATTAAAGGGGTATGTGCTTTATAAAGGTGTTAGAAATTTAATTAAATGATGTTAGGTATTTTAATTAATGGTGGTATGTGGAAATTAATGATTAAAACATTAATGTGATAATCTATATCATACATAATAGCTTAGAGAATATATTTTAGACATGGTGTAAATTATAGCATTATTAACCTCAGTCGGATGATTTAAAAATAATTAATTTAAGGATGTACTAATTAATAAAATGGAAATAGTAAGGATGGACTCATCAAGTAAAATAAATGTAGGTTACTTAAGGATAGATGTGTTATCGAAATAAATCAGACTTATAATTATCAACAATTAAAATAATCAAGATTTAATTAGTGCACTTAATGCTTCTTTCAAAAAAAAATTGTCACTTTTTCCTTGTGTTGTTGGTTGTTTTGACGAGGCATTTTTCAGGCATCACAATTTGGTATTAGAGTCATGGGTTCAACACTTGGACCCTGGGAAAATATGGGAGCACAACGGAAAAAACAATGCAACCAAAACCTAGAACACTTAAAGTTATTGTAAAATTTAAACTTTGAAATATTAGTAAACTCAAACACACCTACAATAGTGGACTAACTCTCTATTTGGCCTCTATAGGAGGCGCGGGAAATACAAGGAGAACTCTTACACGTGGATTTAGATATACCACCCCCAGAGCACGTAGTTGTTGTTATGCTACCACAAATCCTACAAACCTTATAGGAGGTCAATGTCATGATATAAGTAGAATCAATTGGGGGAGGACCTAGTTGACATGATGGGGAGCCGTCACATGAGGCTCATGGTGCTCCACACCATAGTGAGGAGTATAGGGAAGATATTTATCATGTGGAACTAGATAGACATGACTTAGTACAGGGAGATGGAGGTGTGAGGCATAGAGAGAGAAATATCTAGGAGCTCTAGACAGATGGAAGATAATGAGGAGAGACCTAAGGGTAGATAGAAAAAAGTAGTTGATCATATTCGAGATATCCTGAAGCTTCATCTACCCCACTATGCTGGTGATACAAGAGGATTTCAAGAACATGCATGGTTGGTTAGCTTGAGTGGGTAATTCAAGTTATATACGTGTATTTCCAACACAAAATATAATATTTCTATCCACTTTCTAAGAGACGGGGATGGTTTTTGGTGGTGGATAGAGGAACATAAGATCCACCTAGATTCTGATTCTGTAACATGCAAGCTCTTTGTGGATCATTTTTGTAGTAGGTACATATCCAAGAGGTTCATCCACCATTGGATTGATGAGTTCCACGATATGTGATAGGATAGCATGACAATTACAAAGTATAAGAGCAGGTTCCTAGACCTACTTTAGTATGTGGATTATAGGTAGGACGAGTAGGTTAGGATTCTTAGTTTTATCAGGGGCGTGAACTTGGAATTGGGTGGGGAAATGTGTATACATTATCCAAAGACTTCATCTTAGGCCATTGAGAAGGCCAACATTATAGAGGAAAATAGGTGGAAGAAGCAAGAGGAATGAGATAGGGTGAGGATTTGCATCCAGTAGCTATAGGATAATCAATAAAAGTGGGTGAGCCCTCCCCCTCATGGCAGGCATGGATCCACATAGTCTTCATTCAAACCATAAAACCAACAGTAATAATGATCTAACCCATCATTCAGGCCTCCATAGAGATATGATGCTCTGAGAGTGTGCAGTATGGGGCCTCCAGCTAGGGGACCCACAAGGACATAGGGAGAACCCAAAGCCTAGCCTATCGGATCTCATCCACAATGCCCACAGAAGTCCATAACAAGATTTTTTAGTTTTATAGCATAGAATCCCAGAGCCTGAGGAGGAGCCACTACTCATCGCAGAGGGACGTAGTTGGGACATTGAGATGGATTCTGGATCCAAGCTCTCAATGGAATCCTTGATGAAGGACTGTGTAGTTAACCTAAGACCCTTCACCATGACCTTGGATCTTCGTATCCTTCCGTTGGGTTCTTATGAAGTTATTTTGGGTATAGATTTTTTATCTGGACAAAGAGCTATAGTGGATTGTTACAGTTAGATAATATCTTATACTTATGATTTAGGTGTTGAGTCAGTGATAGTGGGGGTTAGGAGGCCCATTTCTATTCACACAATATCCACTATGCAACTTAAGTGGTGTGCACGTCAGGGATGTAAGTTGTATGGTATTATAGTTAGTGATAGATTAGATGATGAGTCTAATGGGCCTTCACTAGATGACCTCCACATCTTGAAGGAGTTTGTCAATGTTTTCCTTGGCAAGTAGCTAGGACTACCTTCCCCTCGTGAGATATATTTTCATATATATTTGGTCCTTGGAGTTGAGCTTATCTCCCGCGTGCCATATAAGATGAGTACCCTTGAGCTTTGTGATCTAAAGCTTCAGTTGGAGGGCCTTTTTCACAAGAGCCTCATCTATCCTAGTTTATCCCCTTGGGGTGTACCAGTGACTTTTGTGAAGAATAAGGATGGACCCTTACATTTTTGCATCGAATACAGACAACTGAACAAAGTAACAACCAAGAATCGTTACCCCCTTTCGTCCATTGGTGATTTATTTGATTAGATTAAGATGGCTACAATGTTTTCCAAGAATGATCTCAAGTCCAGGTATCAAAATTTGTGGATTATAGTGGAAGATATTCACAGGAGTTATTTTGCACCAGATATGGCCATTATGATTTTACAATTGTTTCATTCATTCTTACGAATTCCCTTGTAGTGTTCATGAGTATGATGAATGGGGTTTTTAGGACCATTTTAGACTGGTTCATGCTCATTTTCCTAGATGATATTTTTATTTTATCCTTCACACATGAGGAACACGAGGAGAACCTTCATTAGGTTGTGGAGTGTTTTAAAGAGAAAAAACTTTCTGGGAACTTGGAGAAGTGTGCACTCTTCCAGTGAAAGGTTTAGTACTTAGGTCACATTATTTTCTAGGGAAGGTATTGTTGAGAATTTTTGCACTTGTGCAAAAATGGGCAACTCAAAACTTCATCGTTACGATAAAAGGAATTGGTGAAGTATGCCTATGCTAAGGGAGTTTTGATATTGTTGGCTACTATTAAATTAGTTAATGATTAAGTGAAATATGCAGTTATGTGTGTTGTTCCAAAACATAATAGATCGTATAGTCTGCAATTTCATGATATCTTCAGCTAAAGAACACAAGGGCCCCGAAGGACAGTTGTGTTGTCTTGATGAAGACACCAAATTACATAATAGGTGAAGTGTTGAGTTTTGGGACAAAAAACATAAATGGAGATTGTAGAAATAAGAGTTCATTACTGAATGTTACAAGTTCTCATTAATGTTCTTTTCTTCATGATTAAGACATTCAATTATATTACTGAATCATTTACTTCATCATACAATCCATACAGAAAGCTAAAATGTAGTAAGAAATATACAACTCATTTGCATAATTCAATTTTTTATTCCTAATGAAATTTCAAATGTTCCCACACAAGCCGTGGGATGTATATGTAAATTAAAGTACATCTAATGAAATAAGAGGTACACGTGCATGAAAAAGAAACTAAGGAGTATGAGTGAAGCCATCATTACCTTGGGGATTTTATACGTTGTTTGGAGTAGCTCCATCCCAACTTTTATTCCTTCTTCATATTTGATGAAGAAGTTACTGTACCTGAAAAGAAGAAAATATGAACTGTCATTTACGAGCTCAAAGATCAATTCATATTCCTTACTATCCTAGTTCGTGCATATGAATCTCTTAAAAATAGGAGACATAATTTACTTGAAGAACAGACTGCATACATGATCTAATCATTCAGAAAGGAAAAAGATAAAAGAAAAGAAGAAACATGGACACAATAGAGGTAAAAAATCCTTGTATTTTCTAATTGTTTTCTGAAGTGTGTAGGTATAGGTTACAACTAAGAAGAAATAGACAAGTCATAAGTACAGGCTAGAAAGAAGGATTAATGTAACTTAAACTAAATATTTTCTACAAATTGAAGAATTTATAGTATTGAAGAAGGACTGGAAGATAGAAGTACATGTTTCAATTGCAACTAAAAAGGAAGAATCAGATTTCAAGAAGTTGAAGTTAGCTGAAAAGAAGAAATGGTTACATCTAAAAAGAAAAAAAGGAAGATTTTGGGAAAATTTTGACATGGATTCGCCATGTAAAATGAACATTTACAACATTCTCATCATGTTGTTTTCAACTACTACATGCTTTAAAATATTTATCTAAATCAAGTAAGTAATACAAAAAGGCAGAAAAATATGCCATGATCAAGAAAAATAGTTATAATGCTTCAATTTCAAACTACCAAATTATCTTCAATAAGAAGTGTTATATTCTATACTCTGAATCATAAAATTCAACTACTATAGCTGCAAATGGAAGGAAGAAAGAATTCTAAAAAATATTGTCAGGGCCTCACCATGAAAAATCAACATTTAAAATTTTCCAGCATGCCAAACATATTACTATCAAGGAAATAAAGCATCTAAGTAAAAGAAATGAGCTACTATTTTTCAACAAAGTATTTAAATCAAGGATTATGCCTAGAAATGGTATCAGAAATAGATTGAAAACTACTTGTAATTTACAAAAAGCCACTTGCAAGCTACAGGTTACAAGAATGTTTTCAAGACAAAATCCATTTTGACAAAGAAATAATTAAAATACAGTCGTGCCGTTTGAAGTCCTCAAGCAAGAAGCACGTACAACACCATCACCTACTCTAGGAAAAGATCAAATTTAGAGTAGAAAGGATAAATTGTGCATCAGGTCATAATATTCAGGGAATACAAATCAACATACCAAGTCAAAGAAAATATTTCATATATTTTAGAAATTTGTGATTACCATTGAATTCAGATTCAAGTTGCAGTATCAGATTAAAAGAGGATACGAGTTGCAAATTTACAAGGGAAGGATTTACAATGAATTCATAACCACCAAAGATCTATACAAAACTCAAGATTAGTAACCATGACATCTAAATTAGTAGAGTTTCAAACAAATATGTACAAGTAACCATATGTTCAGGGTTTAGATTGGCCAAACCAAAAGTGTTTTTACAGAGATAGACTAGGGTTGGGCCATAAAAGGAAGAAAGAAATCATTGCTATTGATAAATAATAGAAAGTTTGAGCTACATGAAAAATATGTGTGATACACAACAAGTTTAGCAAACCCCATCTACAAAGTAACTAAAAGCTCGAAATAGAGGAAGCCATACCCATCTGAGAAAATGAATAAAAAACTAAAATCTCAAGATCAATCATGGCATCCACGTTTTCCAAGCACGAACTTTAGATTTAAGTCATAGAAATCTTTTGAAGTCAAAACGGCCACAAAAATAACAAAGTTCTGAGCTCATTAATGCTAAAACTAGCTATAAAAAATATTAATCTCGAAAGAAATAAAATGGTGGACAATAACAATTATCTGAAGTTGGAGAATTCAGAAGAACGACCTTCCCAGAAGCAGCTCAAAACCCTCATGATATCTCAAACATCAAATGGATGATAACAGGTGTAATATGAACCACAAAAGCTAGATAAAAGATACAGAGCTTTAACCACTCAGATTTGAGAAAATCATCAAAACGAAGCTCTCAAACAAAATACGAGTTCACAACGCAATAGTCAATCAACCATACAGCTCAAATTTTTTAGAACAGACTTGAGATCTACAAGTACCCACACCTCATAAAGCACATATCCTATACAATGAACAAAGACCCATTAATGGGTAGTAAGGGAATGGAATAATAAAAGAAACTCACCAATTACAGAGAGCTCCCAAGTACTCAAAAAGTCAAGAAATCCAGAGCAAACATAATAACCACAGATTCTTTTGGAGATCATCTAACCAATGACTAGAGCAAGAGAGGAAAATGAAATATTTTAGAACCTACAAGGTGGATTTGTAGGAGACAGACGAGTAAAAAAACACTAACAAGGGCATTCGCCAAAGAAATAATATAGAAAACAAGCTCTAAGCTCTCACCACCATGATGGTCATCCAATGAAGTAGCATAAAAGATCAAATGATCTTAGTTGAGCTTCCAAAAATCAACAATGCCATAAGTCAAGAATTTTCAAACAATGGCACCTCCATAATCACTCAAAAACCCAGAAATGATCAAAATAATAGCCACGAAGAGAGCCCAAGAGAAGATAAAAATGACAGAGAACCATTTTTGCAAAGAGCTTAGTACAAAATCTCAGAAACAATGGTGTCGAACAAAAAATTTCTAGGGCTTCACCCATAGTGAAAAATCAAATGAAACGTGTATTAGGGTCGAGCTTTCATTTAACACACAAACTTGAGACGCAAGTTCAACCTAACTCAACCAGGGTCAATAATCAATGGATCGATATCAAAAGGAACAAAGATCGAAGGCCGAGGATCAAGCTCCAAGATCAAAGCAAGTAACCATGGTTAGTTCCCACCAGCCACATTTAATGCAGATTTTAAACCCTAACTCACAGTCAAAAATTGACGGCATCGAATGCATCAAGGACAGAGATCAACAGCCAAAGATCATCACTGATTTTCAAAGAAAACTCAACCAGAGTTATAAAAGCCACCAAAAAACATACTGAGGGGCGATTCATCGTGCAAAAGGGGCCAACCCATGATTAAAAACAAAATCATTACTTTCAAATGTGAAAAAGAGAAACTATAGTACTGAGTTCCCAATTTACCAAAAGGCCAACCAAATCATTATGCAATGATCAAATAAAAGGTATTTCCAACCCTTTTACATTCGAATAATGCCAAGGCCGACAACTACAAAGTGAAAAATATATATTATAGCATATTTACAAAGTGAACCCCTGTGTACATCTAGACCCTTTTATATTGCTAAGTCCATACAAGGTGGCTAAAAGTCCAAGCAAATTGGAGGTGGTCCCCACTTCAAGGAGCTAGAGTTGATTTGCAGAATGTCACTCATGTGACCACTTAGAAAGCGATGTCAATGTCAGAGCATGTGCACATGAACAATGGTCCCCACATTGGAGTTTTTATTTTTGCAAATATTACAAGTATTGAATTATTTACTCATAGGTAGAGAATTTATTTTTTGCATGCTTCACAAGAGGACAGAACAAGAGAAGAAGACAAGTTGCATATTCAAAGGAGAAAGACTTGCATAGTAAGCAAGCTTATTATTAGAAAATTATTTACCCTTGTTTTCTTAAAATTTGAAAAGTCAACTTAAGCTTGACTGTATTGTAATCAAGGCTATTAAATCCTATTTGTAATTGCATGCTCTATTTTATTCCTTTATCTATTATTAAATAAAGGATAAAAATAAGATGCATGGGTGAGTAAAAGCCTTGTGATATTTTTAGGAAGATGGTAAATTATTATTTTTGCTATATATTGTGTGCCTTAGCAAAGCACAAGAGGGATTTTGGATATAGGAGTACTGAAGCAATTTTTGCCAGTTTTGTCTTCTAATAGTGAAGTATTTTCTGCCTTACCAATTTTTTTCAGTCTTATGTATGTTTCTATTAGTCTTGTGAATGCAAATTCCCTGATTAATCATCTTACCCTGTTTCAAAATTCAGTAATTTTTGCATGATATTAATGTGCATGTTCAGCTTAGCAGTATTATTGTGATAATCTCCCTCAATACCTCAAAGTGTTTTTCCCTTAACATTCTGCAGAAGAATTGTTGGTTCATGCATCAAGAATCCTTTCACATATCAATTTGTGCATATACTCAGTCAAAGCCCTCATTACAAATTTGGTGTATCACCTTAGTTTCAATTTTTTTATATCATCTTTTCCCTTTAAACCCCATAAATCAATTTAGGATACATCAACAAGGAACCGGACTTGATACCGGAGACTCACCTCAAAATAGGTATACCCACAGACTTGAGGTGTTTCCATTGCATCTACGAAAGAGAGAGATCAAATTTTGCAAGCTTAGAAAACCTGCAGCCATCTCTCTATAGGGTGCACTTTCGAGAGATAATTTTTTTTGGCACGCCCGATGGGACTACGAATCACATCTACATGCAAGTTATGACAGATCCACAACAGATTTACAAAGTTACAAAAGTTACTTTTGGGAGCAAGTTGCAAAAATTTATTCTAAAGATTTTAAGATATTTTGGCGACTCTGTTAAGCTGATTTCAGACCAGTATTGCATCATGTTCCATGCCTAAAGTGACTACAAGATCATCGGTAAGAGGAATCCCTCCTGAGTTTGTTTCTTTATATTTAGAATTCTACTAGAAGGAGAAGAGTTGGTAATACTTTACCTTATAATAGACCTGGTTTTGACAACCCTCCTCCTGATATTCCTTCACCATGTATCAATTTCTCTATTAACATCCCAGTTTTTCAAATGGCTATTAACCACCAAGGAATTTTGTGACCTTTACTAATGGTAGCCCATTAGTAATCCCAGTTTACCATGACATTCCTAATTCTACCATGAAAAGTTTTCCATCATTCACTGGTGAAAATCAGGTGACACCTACAGAGCACATTAAATATGTTGTAGCCTTATGTGCAGTTCATAATATTACTCATGAGGATGTAGCCTTAAGACTTTTAGCTGCATCTCTTAAAGGACAAGCCTTGCAATGGTATAGAAATCTAGATTTTGGATGCATAAGAACTTGGGATGATTTAGGTGATAAATTTCTAAAACAATTTCAAGATAATTCAGATCATTTATCTCTCATAGAACAACTGTCTACTATTAAAAGAGCTCCCAATGAATTTATGTCTAGTTTCAATATCCGTTTTTCCAGAACTTGGGAAAGAATTCCAACAAGTGTCAAGTCCTCAAGTTGATTATGCTTTCCTTTATTATCTTAGGGCATTAAACAATGATATCTCAACTATGATTCAGTCAATGGGAGGAGAGACACTCCCAGCAGCCTATGATATCACTATCCGAGCTGAAAATAGTCTTATTCAAGATGGAAAATTGGCACCAAGGCCTTCAATGCCTTTTTGGCAGATTTAGCACCTATCCCAACCTATTACAATCATAGAACCTGTCGTTATAGCCCCATCAGATGATGTATTTAAATATTTGCAGACTATGGGAAATAAGTTGACTTCAATTGAGAATAGGATTGCATTACCTAGTAGACCCTATCAGGCTCCTTATCAGCAAAATCAACAAAATCATCAAAACAGGTAGCCTTATCAATAGAATCAAAATTATAGGCAGCCTTACCAGCAAAGGCAATTTGACCCAAAGGCTCCTAGTTCATCTAATGCTTTAGTCCCAATTAATATGGCTACAGAAGAGTCGTGTCAACCTTACAATCAACCTCATTCAACTATAAATTACCCAAATACTTTTCTGAATCTGAATCTTGTTGCACAACCTTAATCTGAAGCATTGTTCATGCCTCAAATGGAGAGTGGGAAGTAAGAAACTCATGTTCAAAAAGCACCTGAACAAAATTTAGTCAGTTTCAATGAGGAGGATTTCATTGCACCCACTACTAGGGCTCAAGGAAAAGCTGTTGAAAGTCAAAAACAACAAAATAGGTTTGTTCTTCCTACTGTCACTGATAAGACAACATCTACAGTCCCAAAGTCAGCCAACAATCTTGTTATTCCTCAAAAAATAGAAAGTGTTCCAGTTGATAAAGGACATCAAAAATAGCTACAGCCTGACCCAAGAAGATTTTCCATACCTCAGATATCAAAGGTAGCTGAAGCAGAATCAATTTTTGCTAAGTCCTACGCTAAGAAATTTGAATTTGTCTCTAAAACTGTTGCTTCTTTTAACATTATTGATGTAATGAAAAATCATAACGTTAACATCTCAATGTGGGATGCTCTAAGTATTCCCAAACAACAAGATTTACTTTCTCATGAACTAGCTAAGCTGTAAATTTCTTCAAAAATAATAGAAAACGAAGTTCAGAAGGCAGACATGGTCCTTGGAATGTTTGAACAAGACCACATTAAAGAAGTTAAATGGATGGTTCAGAAAGTTTTGAATGCTCATGACATCAAGAAGCCACCACCATTTTATTTATCACTGATTATTAGAGAACATCTAGTTCATAATTGCATGGTGGATAGTGGCACAAGTAGCACAGTTATGCCAAAAGCAATTGTAGAAAAATTGGGTCTGCAGTATGAGCCTACAGAAAAGGAGTGTCTTACAACTTGATGGAACTGCAACTAATATAGTTGGTCTAATCACAAATTTAGAGGTAATGTTACATGCTTGCCCAAATGTTTCTATTATACAAGATGTTACTATTGTGGATTTACCTCCATACTTTGCTTTATGCTTATCTAGAGACTTCATAGCAAAAATAGGAGGTTATCTCTCTTCAAATTGGTCCTTATTTTTCACTACTCATTATGGCACCAAAGTTACTATCAATTCAGAACCATTGGCTAGATTTCACATTGAGCCTCACTCTCCAAATGCGATGGCTAATTATTTAGCCTTAGATCAGTCTGAATTTGATGAGGTAGCTCAGGTTTCAACATTAGATGGTGTTTCTAACATGTTTATGGATGAAAAGAAAGTGGAAGAACATGCTCATGATCCTTTTAAGGAAGTTGAAGAACACCTATTTTGTGTGTATTGTATGCATGAAGAAAATACACCACTTCCCTTGCTGTCCAAAACGGAAGATTCAACAGAAGGGATTTGACAACTTCATTTCGATGGAGCTAAGAACAAGAAAGGACAGGGAGCAGGTTTGATGCTCACTTCCCCAATGAACAAAAAGGTATTTCTCAGCTTTGAGTCTCCAATTTTCATGCACTTGTAATGTAGCTGAATACGAAGCATTAATTCATGGCTTACTTTGGGCCAGAAAGAGAGGTATCAGCATGCTATAGATTTTTGGTGATTCTGAGTTGGTTATCAATCAAGTAAGAAATTTCATTGTTTGTATGAATCCATTAATGAAGTCTTACAGACATAGAGTTTCAGATTTAATGGAATATTTCGATGTTATTAATATTCAGTCCATTCCTAGAGCTGAAAATAAGCATGAGGACAAGACTTGCAACTATTGGTGCTAGTTTTGAAGTGCTGGAATAGATTGAAAATAGAAAAATTTAGCCTCATATAAAGCTAATTGTTAGGCCCTCAATACCTGATAATGATTCAAATTGGAAAGTTTTTGAAAGTGATGATCAAATCTGTAGGTTTTTGTAGCAAGAAGCTGAGTTTTCTACAGTTAATCAAGATAAATTACAACACTTATATGGTGACTATATTGTTCAGTTGAAGACAAATAAAATTCCTCAAGGTCTTGTCACATTAGAAGACATCTTCAACATTGACGATCAGTTAAGAAAGGTCAAGACTAAGATGTCAACCCATGTTGATAATTACGAAGAGATCTTAGTTGATGAAGGAAAAAGTTGTTTCTTGGAAAGGTATGTTCCTTAGCAGAAAAACAGTCATTTGTTAATCTTTGCAAGGAATTTAAAGATGTTTTCACTTGGAAATACCAAGACATGAAAGGATTTGATCCCAGTTTAGCACAACATACAATCGAATTATAGCCAAATTTAAACCTGTTAGATAGAAACAGAGACCTGTAAATCCCAAAATAGAGCCTCTAATGAGGAAAGAATTATCTAAGTTGATTGAATCAGGTATTATCTTTCCAGTTAAGCATTCAAGTTGGGTAGCCAATATTGTTCATGTTAGGAAGAAGAATGGTGAAATCAGACTATGTGTAGATTTCAGAGATCTTAATAAAGCTTCATTAAAAGATCATTACCCACTCCCAAATATGGATCAGATTTTAAGAACAGTTTCTGGTGCAGATAGATTATCTCTCCTAGATGGTTATAGTGGATATAATATGATTTTAGTCTGGGAAGAGGATAGATATAAATTAGCTTTTACCACCAAGTGGGGTACTTATGCTTACAAAAGGATGCCTTTTGGTCTTTCAAATGCCAGTGTAATTTTTCAACGTGTAATGGACATGGCTTTCCAGGAGCTTGTTAAATAAATGCATTCTAGTTTATTTAGATGACATTACAGTGTTCTCAAAAAATCCAGAAGAACACCTAATACATCTAAGGCAGACCTTTCAGTTATGCAGACAATTTGGGATATCTTTGAATCCACATAAGTCTATCTTTTCAGTACATCAAGGTAAATTACCTAGTCATATTGTTTCCAAGCAAGGATTAGCAATTGATCCTTTCAGGATCGAAGCCATATCATAGCTATCATTGCCTCATCATAAGAAGGCATTACAGAGTTTTCTTGGAAAAATCAAATTTGTTAGAAGATTTGTTCCAGATTTTACAGCATTGGTTAAACCACTGACAGCTATGCTAAAGAAAGAGAAAACTTTCTCTTGGACCAGTGAAGGGAGAGAAGGATTTGAATCAATCAAAGCAAGTTATCTCTCAAGCTCCTACTCTTGCAAATCCAAATTTTGATAAAGATTTTACAATGTATGCACTTGTAGGAGCTGAAACAATCTCAGCTATATTAACTCAAGTCAATGATGAAAATATTGAGCAGCCTATTTCTTTCTTTGGACAGAGCTTGCATGATTATGAAACAAGGTACACATTCCTTGAAAAACAAGTACTTTTAGTAGTCAGTGGACTAAATAATTTCAAGTACATACTTTCGAACAATAAAATCCATGTTCTTGTTTCTCATCCAAGTGTGAAAGCATTTTTGCTAAATAAAGAATTGAATGAGAAAAGAGCAAACTAGATAACGAAGGTCATGGAATATGATGTTGATATCTCGGGTTGCTAAGATGGTTTTAGGGAAAGGCTTATGTGAACATCTAATTACTGATATGGAAAAACAACAAGCTACAGAACCAGATGATTCAAAACAACATGCTGAAATTGTGTATCAGCAATCAGAAATCATGGTTCAACCAGAAAATCAGCAGCCTGAGCCCACTCATGATATTCAGGAATCAAGATGGATGACTGATTTGGTTAACTATCTACAGCATGACACCTATCCGGAAGGTATGGACAAGAATAAATGAAGATATTTTAGATTACAAGTTGTACCTTATATCTTCATTGATAATGTGTTGTTCAAAAGAGATATAAATGGAATCTTACTGCGGTGTGTTGACTATGATAAAATTTAGAAAATATTGTCAGAATTCCATGAAGGACCCGTAGGAGGTCATTTTTCAGCATGTACCATGTTCTTAAAAATTATGAAAGATGGTTACTATAGGCCTAGCATATTCAAGGATTGTTTTGAATGGATCAGAAAGTGTAAAAAATGTGCTTTCTTTGTCATAAAAGAATGTTTAGCTTCACTGCCCTTACAACCTATCTCAGTTGATCAACCTTTTATGCAGTGGGGTCTTGATTTTATTGGCATGATAAACCCGCCTTCGTCACAAGGACATAAGTGGATCTTAACTGGGACAGATTATTTTACATGATGGATTGAAGTAATAGCCTTGAAGGATGCTAATGAAGCTTCAATACTATCCTTTTATGAAGGAATAGTCTACAGATTTGGTGTTCTAACAACTATCATATCAGATAATGCTTTAGCATTTATTAGTACAAAGATAATAGTTTGGGATGTCAACCATGGAATTTACTTAATTTCTTCATCTAATTATTATCCGCAAGGTAATGGTTTAGCTGTAAAGTACTAACAAGAACCTTGTAAGGATCATCAGAAGAACACTCAAAGATAATCAAAGAGCTTGGCATCTGATGTTGAATTCAACACTTTGGGTAGATAGGGTGACTCCTAAAAGATCAGTTGGCAATTCACCATACAAACTTGTGTATGGGAAAGAAGCAAGAATGCCTATTTCAGTTGAGTTACCTGCATTGGACTTGCTGCATCAAATGGAGCTACTTGAGAATAAACCATTATAGGTTCGTTATGCAGAGTTAATGGAATTACAAGAGCTAAGAGATAAATCCCATTTGAATATGGAAAAGAATCAGAAACAGATGAAGAATTTTTTTTGACAAGAAAGCCAAATTCAGAATCTTCAATGAAGGAGATATTGTGTTAAAGTGGGATGCTGATCGTGTAAATCTAGGAAGACACATAAAGTTTGATACAATCTGGAGTGGCCCTTACATGATTTCAGCTTACAAATAACACAATGTTTTTAAACTTTCGAAGCTGAATGGAGAGGAGCTTCCCATTCCTGTGAATGGTATGTTTCTCAAACAATGTTATTGAAAATCTTACAGTGATTATTAGAGTAGGATTTCCCTTCAATAAGTACAGTCTTTACACATTGCATTGTTTTTCCCTTCAATAAGTGCATTCATGCACGTGATCTGGTTTACCAGATCCTTTCCCAGTTTTAGTTCCATTTTGGAAGGGTTGGAACCTTTTCAGAAAAGGAAATTTTGGTTACATGTTTGGAACTCCATGTCCAATGGATAAGAGCAAGGCACTAGTCTATAAGCTAGCATGCAGCTTTCCCCACAGGATCACCAGAAATGTTGACAATTTTTACACTTGTGCAAAAATGGGCAACTCAAAACTTCATCGTTACGATGAAAGGCATTGGTGAAGTATACCTAAGCTAAGGGAGTTTTGATATTATTGGTTACTACTGAATTAGTTAATTATTAAATTAAATCTATAGCTATGTGTTCTATTACAAAATCATAATAGATCACATAGTCTGTAATTTCATGATATCTTCAACAAAAGAACACAAGGGCCCTGAAGGACTACTGTGTTGTCTTGATGAAGACACCGAATTACAAAATAGGTGAAATGTTGAGTTTTGGGACAGAAAACATAAGTGCTGATTGAAGAAATCAAAGTTCATTATTGAATGTTACAGGTTCTCATTAATGTTCTTTCCTTCATGATTAAGACATTCAATTATATTACTGAGTTATTTAGTTCATCATAGAATCCATACAGAAAGCTGAAATGCAGAAAGAAATATACAACTCATTTACAGAATTCAATGTTTTATTCATAAGGAAATTTCAAATGTTCCCACACAAGCCGTGGGATGTAACTGGAAAGTAAAGTATAACTACTAAAATAAGAGGTACACATTCATGAAAAAGAAAGTAAGGAGTATGAGTGAACCCATAATACCTTGGGGTTTTTCTTCATTGTTCAGAGTAGCTCCATCCCAACTTTTATTCCTTCTTCATCTTCACTATACCTAAAAAGAAGAAAATTGTTCGGAGTAGATCAATTCATATTCCTTACTATCCTAGTTCGTGCATATGAATCTCTTCAAAATAGGAAATATAATTTACTTGAAGAACAGACTGCATACATGCTCTACTCATTCAGAAAGGAGAAAGAGAAAAGAAAAGAAGAAACATGGACACAAGAGAGGCCAAAAAGCCTAAGTATTTTCTAACTATTTTCTTAAGTGTAGAGGCACAGGTTGCAGCCAAGAAGAAATAGACAAGTCATAAGTACATGCTGGAAAGAAGGATTAATGTAACTCAAACTCAATATTTTTTGCAAATGGAAGAATTTATAGTATTGAAGAGGGACTGGAAAATAGAAGTACATGTTTCAGTTTGTAACTAAAAAGGAAGAATAATATTTCAAGAAGTTGAAGTTAACTAAAAAGAAGGAAGGGTTATAGCTAAAAAGAAAAAAAGGAAGATTCTGGGAAATTTTGACAAGGCTTCACCATGTAAAATGGACATTTACAACATTCTCATCATGTTATTTTCAACTACTACATGCTTTAACCGAATTATTTAAATCAAGTAAGTGATATAAAAAGGTAGAAAAACATGTTATGATCAAGATAAATAGTTATAATGCATCAACTTCAAACTACCAAATCAGCTTCAATAGGAAGTGTTATATTCTATATTCTGAATAAGAAAATTCAACTACTATAGCTGCAAATGGAAGGAAGAACGAATTCTGGAAAAAAAATTGTCCAGGGCTTCACCATGAAAAATCAACATTTCAAATTTTCCAGCATGCCAGAAATTGTTACTATCAAGGAAATAAAGCATCTAAGTAAAAGAAATGAGCTACTGTTTTTCAACAAAGCATTTAAATCAAGGCTTATGCCTAGAAACAGTATCAAAAATAGATTGAAAACTACTTGTAATTTTCAGAAAGCCACTTGCAAGCTATAGGTTACAGAATGTTTTCAAGACATAGTCCATTTTTACAAAAAAATAATTAAAATAGAGCTGTGCCATTTGAAGTCCTCAAGCAAGAAGCACGTACAACACCATCACCTACTCCAGTAGAAGATAAAATTCAGAATAGAAAGGATAAATTGTGCATCAGATCATCATCTTCAGGAATAAAAATCACCATACCAAGTCAAAGAAAATATTTCAGATATTTTAGAAATTTGTGATTGCCATTGAATTCAGATTCAAGTTGTAGTATCAGATTAAAAGAAGATACATGTTGTAAATTTACAACGGAAGGATTTAGAATGGATTTGAATCATAGCCACCAAATTTCTATACAAAACTCAAGATCAGTAACCATCACATCTAAATTAGTAGAGTTTCAAATAAATCTATACAAGTAACCATCTGGGGTTCAGATCTACCAAACCAGAAGCATTTTTACAAAGATAGACCACGGTAGGGCCATAAAAGGAAGAAAGAAAACAATGCAATTGATAAATAATAGAAAGTTTGAGCTACAAGAAAACTTTTATGTGATACACAACAAGTTCATAAAACCCCATCTACAGAGTAACTGAAAGCTCGAAAAAGAGGAAGTTGTACCCATCTGAGAAAATGAATCAAAAAACTAAAAGCTCAACATCAATCATGGAATCCATGTTTTCCAAGCACGAACTTCAGATTTAAGTCATAGAATTACATTGAAGTCAAAACAGCCATAGAAATAACAAATTTTTGAGCTCAGTAATACTAAAAGTAGCTATAAAAAAATATGAGCTTGAAAGAAAGAAAATGGTGGACATTTACAATTATCTGAAGTTACAGAGTTCAGAAGAATGACCTTCCCAGAAGGAGCTCAAAACCCTCATGACATATCAAACCTCAAATGCACGATAACAGGTGTAATATGAACCACAAAAAGCTAGAGTAAAGATACAAAGCTTTAACTACTCATATTTGAGAAAATAAGAAAAACAAAGCTCTCAAAAAAAATACGAGTTCACAACTCAAAAATCAATTAACCATACAGCCCAAAGTTTTCAGAACAAACTTGAGATCTACGAGTACCCACACCTCAGAAAGCATAGATCCTAGCCAATGGACAAAGACCCATTAATGGGTAGTAAGGGAATGGAGTAAGAACAGAAACTCACCAATTACAGAGAGCTTCCAAGTCCTCAAAAAGTGAGGAAATCCATAGTAAACATAATAACCATAGAGTCTTTTCAAGCTCATCTAACCAATGACCACAGCAACAGAAGCAAATTTTGATATTTCAAAACCCGCATGGTGGATTTACAGGAGAAAGTTTTCAAGTAAAAAAAAACACTAATAGTTACAGTCTCCAAAGAAATAATACAAAAAATGAGATCCGAACTCTCACCACCATGACAGTCATCCAATGAAGTAGCATATAAGGTCAAATGAGCTTAGTCGAGCTTCCAATAATCAACAATTACACAACTCAATAATTTTCAAACAATGGCACCCCCATAATCGCTCAAAAACCTAGAAATGATCTAATGTACAACCACGAAGAGAGCCCAAGAGAAGAAAAAAATGACAGAGAACCATTTTTGCAAAGAGTTGAGTACAAAATCTGAGAAACCATGGCATCAAACAAATTTTTTTCCAGGGCTTCACACGCATAGTGAAAAATCAAATGAAATGTGTATTAGGGTCGAGCTTTCCTTTAACACGTAAATTCAAGAGGTGAGTTCAACCTAACTCAACTAGGGTAAATAATCAATGGCTCGAGATTAGAAGGACAAAGATAGAAGGTTGGGGATCAAGCTCCAAGATCAAATCAAGTAACTAGGGTCAGTTTCCACCGGCCACATTTAATGCAGAGTTTAAACCCTAACTCACAGTCAAAAATTGACGGCATCGAATGCATCAAGGACAGAGAAAAACTGCCAAAGATCATCACCAGTTTTCAAATCAAACTCAACCAGAGTTATACAAGCCACCGAAAAACATACCAAGGGGTTAGTCATCATGCAAAAGGTGCTAGCCATGATTAGAAACAAAATCAAATGTTAAAAAGAGAAACTATAATCCGAGTTCCCAATTTACCAAAAGGCCAACCAAATCATTATGCAATGATCAAATAAGAGGTATTTCCAACCCTTTTAGATTCGAATAATTCAAAGGATGACAACTACAAACTGAAAACTATATATTATACCATATTTACAAAGTTAACCCCCATTTACATATAGACCCTTTTATATTTCTAAGTCCACCAAGGTGGCCTAACCAAGAAAATTAGAGGTGGTCCCAACTTCAAAGAGCTAGAGCTGATTTGCAGAGTATCACGCATGTGACCACTTAGAAAGAGATATCAATGTCAGAGCATGTGCACATGGAAAATGGTCCCCACGTTGGATGTTTTTTTTGCAAATATTACAAGTATTGGATTATTTACTCAAAGGAAGAGAATTGATTTGTTACATGCTTCACAAGAGGACAAAACAAGAGAAGAAGACAAGTTGCATATTCAAAGGAGAAAGACTTGCATAGCAAGAAAGCTTATTATTAGAAAATTATTTACCCTTGTTTTCTTAAAATTAGAGTAGTCAACTTCAGTTTAACTATATTGTAATCAAGGCTATTAAATCCTATTTGTAATTGCATGCTCTATTTTATTCCTTTATCTATTATTAAAGAAAGGATAAAAATAAAATGCATGGGCGAGTGCAAGCCTTGGGCTATTTTTAAGAAGAGGGTAAATTATTATTTTTGCTATATATTGTGTGCCTTTGTAAAGCACAAAGAGGAATTTTTGATATAGGAGTACTGAAGAAATTTTTGCCAGTTTTTCCTTCTAAGTGTGAAGTATTTTCTACCTTACCAATTTTTTTCAATCTTGTGTATGTTTCTATTAGTCTTGTGAATGCAAATTACCTGATTAATCATCTTACCCTGTTGCAAAATTCAGTAATTTCTATATGATATTAATGTGCATGTTTAACTTAGCAGTATTGTTGTTATAATCTCCCTCAATACCTCAAAGTGGTTTGCCATTAACATTCTACAGAAGAACTGTTGGTTCATGCATCAAGAATCATTTCACATATAATTTGTGCATGTACTCATTCAAAGCCCTCTTACAAATTTGGTGTATCACCTTAGTTTCTTTTTTTTACATTCATCTCTTCCCTTTAAACCCTAGAAATCAATTTAGGATACATCAACAAGGAACTGGCCTTGATACTATAGACTCACCTCAAAATAGTTATACCCAAAGACCTGAGGTTTTTCCATTGTATCTACGAAAGAGAGAGAGAGAGATCAAATTTTGCAAGCTTATAAAACTTGCAGCCATATCTCTACAGGGTGCACTTTTGAGAGATTAGAGGTATCACAGTTGATCCTTTCAAGATTAGATATATCATTTATTGGTATGTGCCAAACAATGTGACCAAGGTACATAGCTTCATATGGTTAGCAGGGTACTACAAAATATTTGTGCAGGACTTCTCACGTATTGTTCATCCCATTAATTCCATTCAGTAGAAATGGAAGAAGTTTTTTTGACAGATAGATGTGAGTAGGCCTTCAAGACTCTAAGGGAATGTATCACTATAGTTCCTATCATAGCAGTGCCAACCCATAAAGGGATTTCTTTGTATATACAGATGCGTCTTTGGCAGGGATCAGAGGATTTATTATACAAGATTGATGGATTATTTCCATTAAGTCTATAAAACTCAAGGTATATATGCTCAATTACACAACACATGACCATGCTATTACACCAGTAGTCCATGTTTTAGTTTGGTGGTGACATTTTCTTTTGGGCACGAGGTTAACTCTTAGGTTAGATCACATGAGCCTTCAACACCTCTTCATGTAGCTGAATATCAACACTCATCAAAGGAGTTGGATGGAGATTTTATGTGATTATGATATGGATATTGATCATGTGAAGGGGAAGGAGAATGTGGTTGCAGACACTTTGATTTGACACAGTCACCATACCATTTATACAAAAGTTGGTATAGATTTGTGGGCCAGTATCTTGTAGCCAGAGTAGACATTGATCATGTAGACCCCTTATGGGGAAGTTTGAGGGGCTATCTTTAGATTTAGATGGGATTATTTTCCATAGGGGACATATTTATATACCCAGAGATGGAGGTTTGAGATAGGTTATATTGGTAGAGGCTCATCATATACCTTATTCAACCCATCTATGGGTGAAGAAGATGCACACATAACTGAGAAAAATATTTCATTTAAGAGGTCTTCAGAGGAATTTAGCCTCATTTGTATCTCGGTGTTTAGAGTTTCATAAGGTGAAGGCTAATCATCAGCATCGAGCTAGCCTTCTCTATCCAAATGGTATACTAGAGTGGAAATGTGACACCATTTCCATTTATTTCATTATGGGGCTACCCACATCGAGATATCACCACGATGCCATCATGGTCATAATCAGGGCAAATTTTAGTGGTGAATTTTCGTAAACTCGTGAAAATAGAGGATTATGGAAATTTGAATTGGTGAATATTTTATGATTTGCAGCCGACTTATTTTCTAAAAAATTCTACTGACATGTACCTTATACTATTCATTTCACCTAGATTTTACACATATATAAGGTCTTAAGAATGTAATTTGCCACCAATTTGAATCATTTCATGCACATATTAACCAAAGTAAATGTAAACAAACCCTGAGCCATCAAACCAAATGCATTCTAACCATAATTTGTACAACACTGAGCATTCCAAATCATGGACATCCAATCCTGAGCCGTCTAACTCTAAGTCATCCAACCTTGAGTTGTCCAACGCTTAGCCATCCAACCCCTCAGTTGTCCAACCACTTAACTATCCTACCCCTTAGCCATCCAATCCTTGGCTATTCATCCCCTTCGTTTTCTAACCCATTACCCACGCCCTTTCAACCTTGAGTTGTCTAAAGGGAACGAAAAATTTACTTTATTAGTCGGACACTGCTTCATTATGAGACTTGTTATACATAGGCAAAAAAAATGACTTGCCATAGTTTTTACAACAAAGAGTTTAAGGCATTATATGCTGAATAGAGAGAAAATGGTCATTTTCAAGACATACCACTTACGAACATTTCTCATGCAAGGATTCTTGTCTAAAAAGGTAAGGAATTTCATAATATTAATGGGTGAGTTCGAGTTAACATTTGTAAATCAAAAATCCGTTAAGGGTCATATAATTGCAGACTATTTGGATGACAATCCATTAGATGGGGGTGATTTGGTAGATCTAGACTTTCCCGATGAGTGTGTATACTTTGTCAAAACCAATCCCCCTATCTTTGTATGTCCTTGGTATATCGATATTTTCAACTTCATCATGGCCAATACATACCCAGAAGGATCAATGTCACAACAAAGAAGTTAGTTACTTGTCATTTCCACTAAGTATGCTATTTTGGAACAAGTGTTCTACCGTAGAGCCTTTCATGGAATGTTGTTAAGGTGTGTCGATGCCAAAAAATATGAAAAGATTATTTATGAGTCACATAGCATGGTATGTGGAGGTCACTTTGGTGGCCATACCACTGCCCAGAAGATTCATCGAATGGGCTATTTCTTGCCCACCTTGGACCATGATGTGGTAGAGTTTGTGCGTAGATGTCACAAATGTCAACAATTTTCCCACGAGATTCACATACCGGCACAAGATTTACAACCAATCACAACCCTATGGCCCTTCTCTATGTGGAGCCTAGATTTGATAGGGAAGTTCTCTCCCTCATCAACAAATGGCCATAATTTCATAATCACAACCATAAAATATTTTACAAAAAGGGTAGAGGCCATGCCCCTTACCACTGTACCTAGCTCTGTAATCACCAAGTTCATCCTGAACCAGATCATATTTAGGTATGGGGTGTCATAGGTCATTATTTTTTATAATGGCATGTCTTTTAAAAAAGATGAGGTGTGTGAGTTGTGTACGAAGTTTAAAATAATTCATCACACAACTTCTCTCTACTACCCTCATGCTAATGGGCAAGTTGAGGCTACCAATAAGACGTTAAATTCCATTCTCTTAAAGACTATTAAGGAGAATAAATGAGATTAGAACCTAAACCTTTTTCTGGCCTTGTGGGCCTACCGAACATTGGTTACAACACCAATGGGGGAAAACCCCTTTTCCTTAGTATTTGGTGCTGAGATGGTTTTGCCACTTGAAGTCGAAATACCTAATCTCTGCATTTCACTACATGGGATCTTGGGAGAGGAGGGTTATCGAGAAACATGACTCTCTGAGTTGGAAAGTCTCGACGAGGCTAAACAGAACGCTAAACAACAACACAACATTTACGATGACCATATGGCTCGTCAATACAATAATAAGGTGTATGAACGTTATATTTGGCAAGGGAAGAAATTTCAGACCTAGGTGGTTAGGCCCATATCAAGTAGTGGAAGACTACAAAAATGGTGCATTTTTCTTGTGTACACTAGAAGGTGAGGCGTTTAGTGAATCTGTAAAATCTCTTAACCTAAATAAATACTACACATGATCCATCATCATTTTCATATGTACATTATTGCATCTACATTACATTTTCATGTATCCATTCATTTTATAAAGAGTGTGATCAAGGAGCTTATTCTTATAGAGATTCCTAAAAACTTCTAAAAATATTGGAAAAATATTGAAATCATGTCTCTCCAAACCTTCATAATATCATCAACTATTTCTAAATCATTTATCAATCCAAACAAGATAAGACAAAGTAATGACATTAACCATACCAAGGCCTACATACTTAGTTATACTTTTGGTCTCTTTTTAGGTTAGACATATTTTTCTCATGATTTGTTCTAGAAGCTTCATGGTGTCACACCTATCCCACATACATATCCTTGGAAATAAGAGCATTCTAAAAAAATTTCCCCAATAAGTAAATCAAATGCAAATTCACATAATTTTTTTTTTTTACACAATACTCTACCCTACCAACCTTTGGTGTTGAGCCTGCATCTCTTACTAGTGAGGTAGGGTTGGGAAAGGATGGAAATGTCCTAACTCATCTGTGCCTTGTCCATGGTTATGAGCTCATGCTTCCTACAGGTAGTATGAGGCAAGGCGTAGGGGTTCTCTAAGATAAACTTGAATGTTACAAATTAGTCAAAAATTGTGAAATCATAAATAAAAAACAAAGCGAGTTAGATGTCCAAAATTCCAAGAAGAGTTTAAAACCCCAAAACCAGATTTTGTCAACCAAGTGGCCATCTACGAAACTAAGTCTAGATAAAATGCAAAGAAATTCACATTCTAAACTATCAAGTAGCTTGAGTAGAGTAAGGTTGTAGCATCCCAATTTGGTTCTATCAAACCTCTGTCTTTCTCTCATCACTTCCATTCAACAAAATTTTCATAACTTGTGTTGTTTCTAACTCTTGGTGTTGAACCCTTGCATCTTACTAGTTATGTGGGGTTAGGAGTAGGATAAGTACATCTATTTATCATATCATTGTATCATCACGTTTTATCAAGACAATATTAATTACCAAATATTGCAAAAGAAGCTAAGTTAAAGATCACATTGTGTTTACATCGTCATATATCAACAACATAAAATACAAAAAGAAATCATTTTTTTTATCATTCACATCTATTTCATACATTCTAAAAAGCATTGAAAAGTGGAAGTTCTAAATATCTATAGTACACATGAGATATAATCCAAAAGAGAGTCAGCTCAGATATAATGGAATACCAAAAAAAAATCATGTCTATATATATCGTAGTAGATCAATTTTATATACAATGTCATCATGCGCTAGGCATGGTCAGAATGCTCGCAATGAGCTTGAAATATACAAAAAAATTATATAATGTCAAAAATGATATCAAAGCAATAAAGGCCTATCAATCCCTGTGGGATCCCTCAGATGGTGCACAACTGCATCTAAGGCTTCTATTGCAGCTATCATGACAATGATAATGGACTGAATGGTATGAGTGCTCATGGTGGCGCTTGATACTCATAGCCTCACTGTGAGAATGACTCTGCCTCATCAGGTGCTCAATAGTCTCCTATCTAGCTACCTATTTAGAAAGGGAAGTCACTATCTTTTCCACCTTCTAGATGGGTATGAAGACGTCAATATGTTGGCTGATGGCTAAGGGTTTTCCTGAATCAACAGTCAACTTGACCCAGGTCTTCTCTGAGGGAATCAATAGGGTGACCATGCATACCTGATGAATGAGCTCTCGCCACTCATGTGCAGATTTTGTAGAATGAACAAAAAAAGAGAGATAGTGAGGTAGAAAATCACATAACACAAGTCAAAAGGAGAATGCTAACATAAAAAATATGAAAATCGATAGACAAAATTGAGAAAGGATTATCAAACATACTTGGGTCCCTAGGCATCCATGTGGGATCAATGGATACTATTGGAGGTACTACCGGTGGCTGCAGATCCTCACCGAATTTGGAGGCATGAGGTTTTCTGATCACAGGCTCATCATCCCCACCCAGTTTCCCCTCTAAGACTAGTGTCTCTCTCTCTCTTTGCGCTCACCTCCTCATTCACCGCTCTGAGGATCTCCTAAGTATCATGTCACTCTAGGTCACTCTCTGTTCCCTTCGAAGGTCATGTCCCCTCATCCTCCTCTCTGACCAACTCCCCCTCTGTATCATCTTCCACATCCTCCTAAGAGTTAGAGTCTAAATCCATTGGCTCATCCTCCTCCCCACTGTGAGCAGGAGCCATCCTAATCTGAAGTAAGGGTGCTTGATGGGCACCAGCTACCCACTGAGCCTGGACTACATGCCAAACTGCAATAGACACACTAGGAGTAACAACTATCCAACCAGGATCCCCTCTAGGACCCCTCTGTGCCTCCCGAATAGTCCTATAAATAGGATCCACTAGAGGAAGCATGACAGTGTATGGAAGACTGAACTACTGATGTACCCGGTTAAATTGGTGAATTTCTAATAGCCCATCTTTGTCAACTAGCTTACTCGTGGAAGAGAAAGCTACCATCATTGTAGCCTCCTCACCCCATACCCCTTTCAAATCCTTGTAGGGTGTTGTATTCATGTCTGTTATAGTCAAGGAAGCCACAGACTAGTGGTGTGTCTAGAGCATTGACATACCTATCCATCTGGCTTCCCAAAAATCCCCCAGGTCTAATACTAGTACCTTCCTGCCATAAGGGATGAAACATTAATAAACCTAACTAATAACCAGAGTATGGTGGCTCAAGGACTGTCGTTGCAATCTGACAACTCTGTACAAGTCATGGTATGTAGTCCCCAGAATATCTACTCCCCAAGTATACTTATAGCCATGAGCCTTGATATGTGCAATGATGGGGGCCCAAAAGTAAAAAAGTGTATCTCCTCCCTTGTCCCCTACTAATCTCGAAGACAATATACCTATGATGGCTCTCCAAAGGATATGAATGCGAGTAGTAGCAATGGACCAAACTTTCATTCCCTTCCTCAAGCCAGATGAGACAATGACATCTCCCATATATGTGGTCCACTGTGTCATCACGGCCCTGGACCCTGCTATCTCCAATGTCAGTCTCCTACCAAGTACCGAGAGTCCACGGATGCAGTATACATCCTCCAGAGTGATAGTCCACTCACCCCAAACACTTGGAAACTGGAAGGTGTTTCGACCTGCATCCCAGTAAAAGAATAAGTCAAATAGAATGTGATTGGTAGGAGAAACATGGGGCACCCATGCTATTTTCTAGATGCACACTCTCTCTAGAATATCTATCTTAGCCTGGGTCAACTGGTCTAGAATCCCAAGGAGCCAATCACACTCTCTCTACGCTCCAATGAATGTACTCCACCTTCTTCTCCATCCACAAAAACATGAGAAAAGATCAAGTTAGTAATGTACATCACATGATAATCTCATCAAAAACATAGAAAAACATTAAAAACACAAAAAATTCAAGTTAAGATGCATTTGAGATATTCTGGGTGGTGGTCCTGACCCGATTTCTCAAAACATGCCCTTAACCTGAAAAATGCCTAAAAAGGAGAAAATTGACCATTTACAACAAAAAAAAATAATTCCCTATGGGTGCCCCCCCTAAGGACTCATTTGAAACAAGAAAATTTTAAAATGTCCCCCCTAGGTCAACTTTTCCACATTTTAACATCTCTGGCACAAAAAGACAAAAGAGGAAATAACTAACCAGGGAGCACACAGGTTGATTTATAGCTCACGTAGGCATGATCTCTACCTCGTAATGGTCATTTTGGATATATCGGTGTCATAAATGGTCAACATATGTCCAGAGCCCAAAATTCATCAAATCAACAATGCACAAATGAATTGGAAAATGATTTTGTTTCAATATATATGTATATATATATATATATATATGTTATTTTAAACTTCGTTAGAGTGTATGTGTTTACAGGGCTGGAGTGTTCATGCAAGTATATTTCTACATCCGCAAGCAAATGGTGAGTTCTCTTATCATTTTGGTTTAGTGTTTATTTTCAAATATCTTATCTATTTGCACTTAATTCTCTTCTTCTTCTTATAGGAAATGGGAGCTTGGATGATGACATTTTGACACATGGGCATGTCAGGTATAGCTTCTAACTCCCCATTTAAGGAATGCCATACTTAGACTCCATGTTTTACGCCTTTTCATGACTAAGACACTTCTCTAAGGGGGCAATATGTACACACCCAAAATTACACGTGCTACATTGTCAGGAAAATGGTTACAAAAGTCCCCAGTCATGATTCAAAATCCTTTTGAGAAAGAAGGTGTTAAAGCTCCAAAAATCCATTTTTAGTATATATTTGTATCCTAGAAAGCCTTACTTAACCTTTCCATGCATTTTTCCATTTCCTTGCTTCTTTTGGTGCTTGTTTTTGCCTTCAGTGCCAGGACCGCCACTGTGCCTGGGCGGTGGTTCACAAATTGCTACCCTACGTAGGGCGGAAGTCCTTCCCTCGATTCCCAAATTCTTCATGCGTGTTTTAAACATGTGAAATTTCACTTAAGTTTGTTTTTTGCATGCATCCATGAGCCGAATTGGCTAAAAGTAGATTTGTTTGATTGGTTCTCCTTGCTCCTTCTATTTTAAATAAGATTTAATTAGTGAGAACTACTTCTTCTTTCCTTGTTCATGAAGTAACCTCGTAGCCTATGTTCCTATATATTCTATGCTTGTATTCAAGCAAAGGGCCTGAGAATTTGGTATATCTTGTATTTTTTGTGTTATCTCTCTTCTACTTGCATTGTGTCTAGATTACTTCCAAGCGTCCATTTCTTAAGCGCCATCCTCTTCTTTTTGTTCTTTGGATTCCCAATCCTTTGGAATCACATAAAAATTTAGGGAATGAAGGGAAAGAGCTGAGGGGATAAAAACTGATACTATTGGATTTGCCAAGGTTTTTGCTCTTCTAGGTTGGGGTTGTGTATTTGTTTGCTTTGTTTATCAAATTGTCAATTATAAATTGTTAATTTCAATTGCATATCAAATAGAGTAGAGAAATGGTTCATTTCAATTAGCTAGATAATTTCAAGTAGATCAAATCAATAGGAGGTTTTCTCTTCAACTTTACCAAGGAAGCTCTTGGGAACAATAGCTCAGTTAGGGTTATAATTTGTTCTTCACTTCTTAGGTAGGGTTGGAAGGATTTTGATTGAATTAGAATAGGTTTTTAGATTTAGATTCATACAACTACACAAATAGTTAACTACATCCAACTAATTGTTTTTATTTAGTTTGTTTATTAGATTAGATGCATTTCCTAGAAAGTTATAAAAGAACAAAAACATTTATTTTCCATAGATAACCTTGTTTTACTGCTTTGTTCTAATATATTCAGAAAACACCAAAAATATAGGTTAGATTTCCTGTTATATATAGTTTATTTACTGAAAACAAATCAATTCATCTTGCATGACCATCAACGGTCCACAACATGATTATAATTGTGATCCCCTAATCCCACAACCCAACGGGCCATATCTAATAACTGACATTGAAAAAAGTTTACGTTTAACAGTCTTACGCACACCTGCAATATACACTTAGAAAATAAGACAATTAGATACATTGAACATAGTTCATAATCAAGCCTACAATTTTTTGACTTCTCCTGGTAATAGGGTTTGATTGCATGCATGACCATCCAAGGGCCACATCCCCCATGAGTCTTTGGTTTTGATCCATAAGTCCCACAACCTAACGGACCTGCTAGTCGGCTAGATATTAACACTAGTTTATGCACATTAGTATTCATATCTTCACTTCTTCCACCTGATATTATTACATAGCTTTCCTTGTTCAATATAGTAGTTGATCAGGCTAAGAATTTCAAAACAAGACCAGAAACTCACCCATAGTCACTATAGATCTACTACACCTTTTGTCTCCATTTCCGTGACCTTGTCTGGAAACCCATACGAGGCACCTGTAGGTTACTTTCCACACATTCTGAAACCAATCAATATAATCTCGGAAGAACTAGACATCGATTAAAGTCTCTGAGTAGCTATCATATTAGACCGTACCATCACGCCCCTTCAGGTAAAGAGAGGATTCTTTTCCTTAGATTCATAGATTCCAATGTTGCGTGTCGAAGACATAAGGTTGTCCAATTAGCTTGATTTCTGTCATCACTTTCACTTCCATTTCAATTCTACACCACCTGTCTCGGCATGACCTCAGGAGGTTGGGTGCGAAGAAGGTCACGTGTTTATTTTCTATCGTACAGTTAGGTTTTAGAGTTTTGAGGTTTATCTCATTTTTCTGTATTATTTTTGGGGTCAATTTTTTGGGTGTATTTGTGTACAAGTGGGAAGTTAATATATCAAATAGCCAAAAAGAGGGCAAGTAGACCCAAATGTTTCGTTACTGGCAAAAGAATCCAAGGAGTAAGATCTTTTTTTTTTCTTTTTCTATTTTTTTGTTACTATTCTCATAATGGTATAAAACGAATGTATTTTTATAGCATATTATCGAGTAGAGAAGCTATATGCAGTTATGTAAAGGGATATGAAAAAATTCAAACCTTTCTATAGAACTTTCGAAAGCCTGTCAAATGAAGTTTCTGACATATTTTATAATTTTGTTTTATACT
Source organism: Taxus chinensis (assembly GCA_019776745.2). NCBI lineage: Eukaryota > Viridiplantae > Streptophyta > Pinopsida > Cupressales > Taxaceae > Taxus > Taxus chinensis. Next base: position 673,870,472 of record CM034150.1, on the reverse strand, counting down.
TATGTTGTGGGGGATTTTTTTAGCATTGTAGTCACACTATTTATGTTTCATCTACAAAACTATAACTGGGATTTATAAGCCCAAAGTTTTGATTTATTGTTGCTGATTTATGATTTTTTAAAATATTAAACTAAAATATTATGTTTTGGATTGGTTGATGCCTTATAGATTCCCCATTTGAGGCCTGTGGAATACAGGGTTAGAAGGGTGAAAAGGAGTAAGAGAACTGTGAATAGACCCTATGGAGGATTTATGTCATGTTCAACCATTCGAGAAAGGTGAGGTGTCATAATCATAACCATAACTATTTTCTATGTTAAATGTTCATTCAATCAGATATTAGGTCCTTCTATTATTTATGGGTTAATGCATTTATTTAATTAGTTAAGGAGATATTTAGAATTTCTTTAATATCATATTCTCTATACTTGATCATCCAAGTACCCTCTCAATTTATGCAGTTGGGTTTGATTTATTGACTTGTCTTCAAGTTACTCATAGCAAATAAATGTTGTTATTCTTAGTCTGTTGCTACTTATTAGTGTAAAAACACCTTCCAAATTCATAGGTAAGGAGGTAGAGTATGTAAAAAATTCTTTATTCTAGAGGTTTGCATGAAATTTATTGAAAAGAGCCTAGGAGAGAATATAATTTCAGAATTTTATTCTGCATTCTAGGTTTAAAAACATATATTTTGATTAGTCATTTCGAATTCCCCTAATTTATTTGGGTGCTTAAGGATTTGCATCAATTTTTCAACTTGTATCCCATAAATCTATCTTAAATCATATCAAGTTCTTATGGACTGTTAACATAATGTGCCTCTTTCAGTCTTCACTACAATCCATAACACAAACATGAAACATGAATAGAAATAAGAATCTAACCTAAACTTATGTCCAAACTCATCAAACCCCTCACCCTTCTAACGCACCCATCCAACCCCAAATAGTCCAACCCCTCACCATTCTAACCCCTCACCCATCCATCCCTTATCCATTCAACCCCTCACCCATCCAACACACCTGTAAAACCCTTAACCATCCAACCCCTCACTTGTCCAACCCCTCTGCCCAACACTTAGTCGTTCACCTGCTCACCTGTCCATCCCATCGACCAAACCCTCAGTTGTCCCACCCCTTACCCATCCAACCCCACCTTTCCAAATATTTGTCTAACCCCTCACCCATCCAACCCACCCACCCAACCCTCATTTGTCTAACCCCTCACCAGCCCAACCCCTCAACCGCCCAACCTCCGAGTCCCGACCAACGTACCCGATCAGCTTCTCGCCTAACCCTTGACCAACCTGCTTGAACAACTTTGTGAAACCTAACAAAAATGGTCTCTATGAAATCTATTTTTCCATGAAACATTTTTTCAGATATTCACCAACAATTCGAAAATCAATTTTTGATATTCGCCAATGATTCAAAAATAATTTTTCAGAAAGGTATTCTTAAAAAGAACCCTGGTCATAGTTGATAGAGTGACAAGAGTAGCTCATATTTATCCAGTGATGACCACATATACAACTAGTGAAGTGACACAATTATATTTGGATGAGATTTCCATGTTTCATGGGATTTTGTGGAAGATTATTTATGACCGATTATACACATCACATTTTTGGACCACCATGCAGTTTTTTTTGGGACAAATATTAACTTTAGTACAACTTATCACTCAGAGACAGATAATCAGATAGAGTGAGTGAACCAAATATTGGAGGATATGCTTCACATGTACGACATGGATCATTAGTCACATTGGGAGGAGTATCTCTATCTAGTAGAGTTATCTTATAAGAATAAATTTCATAGTTCCATCAACATGGCACCATTTCAGGCACTATATGGAAGAGAGTGCATGACTCCTTTGAGTTGGGATATGTTAGAGAACTAGGTATCTATTCGACCAACCATGTTATAGGAAATTTAATAGCATGTCACCCTATTTAGAAAAATTTCAGTTGGCTCGGGATAGGAAAAAGAAGTATATAGATCAGAGAAGATTTGACCGTAGATACGAGGTGGGATCAAAGGTATTGGTGAGATTCAAACCTCGTAAGAGCTCTATCCCTTATAAAAAAATATCTAACATAGCTATGAAATTCATGGATCCATTTGAGAACTTGGATTGGAACGGTCCCTTTACCCATCATTTAGTAATTCCACCTAGCTTGTCTCGCGTCCATGATGTTTTCCAAGTTTCTATTATCTAGAGGTATATCTAAGATCCCTCTCATGTATTTGATTAGACCACATTACAGGTGTAGGAGAAGAGATATGTTACTATGGATCCCATGCATAATATATAGCACAGGACCCTGAGCCTTTGAGGCCATGATATTGATCAAGTGCGTGACTAGTGGGATCAATATGAAGATACTTCAACTACTTGGGAGGAAAACACCTTTCTATGGCTTAATTTTCCACACCTATTCTAGTGAATTCTAGGAGGAATTCAAGTCTAAGTGGAGTGGGATGTAATGCCCTCTTTCCTTCGACACTTGTTCCTGTTCTAATCTTCATGACTAGGTACCTAGAGACATGTTTATTGATGTATTATTTTAGATAGCTCATGTTTTGGACTATGCTGAAATTTGATTATTATGATGGTTTGACTCATATGATTGATTTTTTGATGTCTTGTGGACACTGTTAGACATTATAGCAGATGTTGATTAGCAGTTATCACTTATATATAATGATATTTAGGATGCATTTCTATTAAGACTATGTTATGATGTAGTGGCTAACCATGGTTACTTTGATATTATGGATGTATTGTTTTCGAGATGATTTGAGGTGATTAGTATGTGGACTGGGTTATTGGCATAAAATGTGAATTATGATTATAATGTTTATAAATGTTTCAATTTGAATAGAATTATATATTGTGATATTCAATGATGATTATATGATGATGCTTCATATGAGTTGTATTTCCATGACCCTTTGATGTAGCCATGAGGCCAAAGGTGGTATTACTTGTGACTGACAGAAAAAAATACCACACGAACAAGAGATACTAGGAACACCGACCAAGATGTAATATCTTGAGTTCACAACATGGTCACCTTGGGAACTATCATATTTTTTGTTCTGTCGTGTTCTTGTTGTCATCCTCTTGGAGGTATCCATGGGGGAGCACCTCACCATGTGAGAATGGGTATTTTTAATTATGTTATTTTATTCGTATGCGGTTATGTTAAGTTATGTTATGTGATTCTTGTAACTTTAATTTATTGTCTTATGTACCCTCATGTTTATGTGGAAGTGTACCCTTAGTTTAGTTATGTAATGTTGATATGTGTCAGCTAATGTCCCTTTTGGATTATTATGAATGTTATGTCTACCCTTAACTTTATTTTTATTAAATTGTAAAGGTATGTGCAAAGGAATGATGTGGCATTAGAAGTATTAGAGATTATTTGGTATATGCTTTATCCCTTTTCACTTTTTTTTTAAATTTGAATATTTCTTTGGTTTGTGTGCCATCCTACATCCAAAATTCGGATTTGGGATATGAGCCCAAATTTGAAGGCTTCTGGGAAAAGTTTAACTTCTCCTAAACTCTTTAATTTATTCCCCCAACTATACCTATGACTGAGGGGTCATTTTTAGGCCCTAATCAAGATATTTTTGTGGAAAAGAGGCAATCATTCCTATCTTTCTCTTGATCTTCTAAATTTGTTCTAGAATGTGCAACTTGAGCTTGTGTGTAAGATTGGAAAATGTCATATCCTCAACCTACTCCTTAATTGTGCCTTGGTTTTTTTATGAGCTTGGGGATGTGGATTCAGAGAGAGTTGAGTTGGATTACTACATGGATCTGCTTCACCTCTTCCTCCTTTTCTAGTTAATTGCATCTTTTGGTGTAGGTGGGGGTTACTTGTTTTGACCTTTTTTCTTAACTTTTGGATTGGAGAGTGATTTCTTAGGGAGTACTTGATTTTCATGAAGGAGTGTAAGGTTTGAATTGCTTGGGAAGAGTTTGAAGATTGGGCTTGTGGACTGAAGATCCTACAATGGCAAGGTAGGATTTTGGTTCATTTTATTTGCATGTTTTTATGTTATGAAATGTAATATAGTGGAATGTGTGTTTACTTATTATGTAGGTTGGGTAGATTTCCTCAGGAATGTGTAGGGAGAAGGGAAATGGGAGCCATGAGGGAGGAAAAATAGTTATGTGAAATTTGAGGTATTTGTAGGGAAAGTGTTCCATCTTGTGGAAGGATAAGAGGAAAAAATCTTAATTTTTTTATGTAAAATATATATATGAGGGAGGCATAAGAGTTTAGGGAGGCATAAGAGATCTTTTTCGATGAAGAGTTGGAGGCTTCAAGATGGATAATCAACCTACTTGGGAGGTAAAAGGGGGCTACCCATGTTTCCTCTCTCCTTTTTCGCTCTATGAAGAAGCCTTTTTGAATCATGTATAGAAATTGCATGTTTTGTTGTATGTTATGTTGTATGTTTTTGTGTGTATATATGTATCTTGTTATGTCCTTGTTATTGCCATGGTTGTGAAATTTCTTCATTGTTTTATTTTGGAGCTTGGGGGTCAATAGAGGAGAATGGCTTCACTTGTCCACTAAGATTTGGTTTGGAGGAGAGTGTTACCAAGATCTCTCTCCTTGTTCATGTGTAGAACATGAGAAGAATGAGTTTATGTTTGAAGAAGTTGCATGATTATTGTTGGAGCACTAGGACATGTTTTCTCCATAACCTTAGGTAGAGGGATTATAGAACTTGCATTTTAATTACTTGTGTTTACTTTGAAACCCTTGTAAAACTATTTTAATTGTTGGAAAATGGATTAAAAATGTACTACTGTGATTATTGTAAAGGGTCGATGTTTTGAAATAAATTTGTAGAGGAATGTACTATCTCAACACTTGGATAAATCCATTTCACTTGATATCTAGATTGAAAGGACTGCATTCCGTGCATTTTTATGAAACCTGTACTTTGTTGTAAATTCGAAATTGTTGGAATTCCATTATATAAATCTCCCTTTAAGCATTTTAGAAATCAGTAAGGGATCTGAAAAGTATTTGAAAGGTTACAACTGATAATATGAGACTTCTGTATTGACTGGAAAATATTTATTTCTCTTTTATTTTCGTATGAATTTCATAAAAAAGATCCTTCTAACTCTTGCCTTCTTCTCTGTAAAGGAGAAGGATATTTTTCCTTCAAATATACTGTACTTTGAATTAAATCTTGAAATCTATATGAAATTATAAATGAGAAGATAACATTGTATTATTCCTCCTTCCATGCATACTTCTTTAAAACCTCATTACAAGTGTATTTTCTTGCAATCAATTAGATATGTCTCTATTAGGAGTTTAAATAATTTTGTAAATGTATATATATACAAGTATATATATATATATATATATATATATATATATATATATTTGTACATATATACACCATTTTATTAGAAAGGTTGGATCCTCAGTGTTCGACACCAACAAGCTTAACCATCATCGGCAGGCTCATCCTCTCTGGCACCGGTTAGTTGACCCATGCCAACCACCCTCTAATCCATAATTTTTCATATACTGGCTAAATTTGACCCAGAAAACACCATTTTCGAACCTTAAACTCAAAAAATATGATAATGGATATACATAGACCCTCCAACAAGTAAATTCATGGATATATACACACATTTGTATATATATCCATCTATATACCTTTGTAGGTGATTTATAATACATTATAACTGGAAATGAAAATGTAAAATCTAATATTTGAATATTTCACATATCCTTTTAAGCTTATAAATAACCTATAAACTGATTTCATCTCCATAATATAACAAAAAAACAAGGGGGTGATTAAATCCATAGAACCCAAAGGCTTGGTTGAGACATTTGAGTAATATCTTGGAAGAACGAATCTAACAAACCTTAGAGCATGAAATAAATCTGAAATAATGGAGGATCAGAAGGAGAAATCCTTCTATTTCAAGCTATGTGATATCCTCTCCCACATAGTTGAAACTGAGAACCTCTTGTCGTCATTTCTTTCTCCTCCCGACTACTTTTCTTGTAAAAATGGAGGCACCTAGGGTAGAATATTTAATGTTATAGTTGTTAAATAAATGTTAGTGATATAGTGAGACCTAAAATATAAGGGACAAGAATGAATCAATCCTCCTCTTTTAATAGTTGTACATGTGAACTTTTTAAAATGTTAGTTTATATTAATGAAGGGAAACTTTGGGATGTTCATGGGTGTGGGCACTTTGTAATTTTAGGAATTTTATTATTAAAGGTTTTACTTAATGGAGGTGCATGGATGTACTATTTAAATAGGATTTTTTATTCAATTAAAGGATTTTAATTAATAGTGGTGGGTGTGTAATGTTTAATGGGAATTTAATTAATTTAAGGGGTATGTGGTTTATAAAGGTGTTAACAGTTTAATTAAATTATCTTAGGAATTTTAATTAATGGTGCTATTAGGAAATTAGTGATTAAAACACTAATGTGATAATCTAATTCATAAATAATAGTTTAGAGGATATATTTTAGACCTGGTGTAAATTATAGTGTTATTAACCTTAGCCGATGATTTGAAAATAATTAATTGAAGGATGAATATATTAATCAAATGGAAATAGTAAGGATGGGATCATCAAGTTAGAAAAAATTATGTTACTTAAGGAAATATGTGTTAGTGAAATAAATTAGAGTTTTGATTATCGGGGATTAAAATAATCAATATTTTATTAGTGCACTTAATCCTTTTAAAAAAAAGAATTGTCTCTTTTTCCGTATGTTGTTGGTGGTTTGAGGTGGTGTTTTGTGGGAATCACATGTAGGGAGGACTCACCCTATAGTTATCAGGGGTTGGTCTCCCTTGTCTATCTCTTTTAATGTTGGTCCGTCACTACCTCCCGTGTTATTGATGCAGGAGCATCTTTCACCGAGGTCCAAGTTTTTTTTTTTTTTTTTTTGGATCAAATTATGGTTTTTGAGGTGTATTAAATGTGTTTAGGATATCATTAGAGTCATGATATGATGTTTTAATGAAGTGTACATTTAAAAATTTGAAATGACGTTTTTCCCCGCAAAAGTTTCATTTTGAAAGTTTGAGTAACTTAAGCTATTCTTGTATTGTGTGTGTTGAGATTTAGTATGTTAAATGGTCAAGTCATGTGAAAAAAAACTCCTAATGTTATTGAAAGGAGAAAAACTAATACAATAGCAAGGTTAAAATTGTTCTTCCTATCAGTAAGAACTCATGACATTTGCGGAAAATTTAGTTAGGGTTGGATATAACATGCATATGCGAAACAAAATATCACAGAGGGAAGTAAGTTGTTAATGTAACAAGATAGGATCAAGGAAAAGAGCTTGTAAAAAAGATAAATTTGTAATATTTTGCTGATGAGAAATGAAGGTTTCTAGGTTCGAGCATTAAAAACTTCTAGCTTAACTGAAATTTCTAGTATAATTCAAGAATTGTCCTTGGTTGAGTATTTGAATTGATTATTCACATATTTGAGAGGTAAAGTTAAGTTTCTTAAGGAAGGATAGTAGGCATTATTTTTAAAGGTTTTTTTTTTTACTTTATCTCATCCTTAATGGTGATGCATGTTAATAAGTCCACTCTTTTTGAGAATACAGATAGAATACAAGTTCTTTTCTAAATTTGGTAGGAATCTTGACCTCTATTTTTCAAATTGATATAAGAGTAATGATTAGGTTTGTATATTGTCTTAATTTGTGTGAGTTTTGAAGTCATAAGGATTTTAGTTTCTTTGTTAAGTTCTTGATTAAACCTGGAAGGTAGGCTTGTACTAGTTGCTCAAAATTGCCAAGAATTGGATGACTTAGCATTCCATTTGAATGAGGATCCCCCAGTGTTGGTGTGATAATATATTCTCTCAGTAACATTGATCCCTATGAGTAATTATGGAAACATTATTGTAACCAACTAATTAAGTGTGCTAAATTGATTCTAGATGGACATTAGAAGAGATACTTTGTCTTGGTTTTGATAGATATGAATGAGGAGAATTATTACTTGGGTTATAGGTCTTAACCCATCTGTAGAATCCTAGATTCGATTGTGGTGAGTAAGAAGTGCATAGGAGGGTTTGTAACCCTAATCTCAAGAGAAGATTATAGAAGTTTGATCCTTTATTATGTTTAGGAACAAATCAAGCCTCAATGTTATTATAAACTTTTTTAAGAATCCTAGAAAGATGTGTGGAATTCGTGTGATTATAGGGTGTAGTGAATCAATAATAAAATACCAGAGACTGTAAGATAATTCTTGAAGAAGTTAAATTGTTGAGTTTAAGGATGAAACCCCTGATCTTGCATATGCAAGTATGAAACCTTTAAAAGTTAGAACTTGAAGGAGACGGTATACACTTCTTAGGAAAGTTTAGATGTTATTAGGATCAATCGCTTAACAGTTTCAAATCTATTTTTTTGAGGAGGTGCTATCATCACTTAAATAACAGATTCTTGGAAATCTGACTACGTATTGACTTAGTAGACATTCTCTGATGGAGTAGTAAAGTGAAAAATATTGAAGGTAGTAGCCTAAATTTTAATTTAGGAAGATAAAGGGTGTGAATATAATTGTACAGTTTAAATTTGGAGGTTTGAAAATAACCCAGAAGAAAGATATTGGAATGTGATGATTCTCGAGGAAATTATGCCAGGAAACTAGGCTTTTAGTTTTGAATCTTTGACCCTTCGAGATTTAGCTTGACATTTACAAGGTAATACTGAGACAAGTTTTACTAGGAATTCGATGATTCTCGAGCTAACTATGTAAGATAATTCTTGAAGAAGTTAAATTGCTAAGTTTAAGGATGAAACCCCTAATCTTGCATATGCAAGTATGAAACCTTTAAAAATTAGTACTTGAAGGAGACTATATACACTTCTTAGGAAAGTTTGGATGTTATTAGGATCAATCCCTTAACATTTTCAAATCTATTTTGTTGATAAGGTGCTATCATTACTTAAATACCAGATTCTTGGAAATCTGACTATGTATTGACTTAGTAGACATTCTTAGTAAAGTGGAAATTATTGAAGGTAGTAGTCTAAATTTTAATTTAGGAAGATAAAGGGGGTGATTATAATTCTATAGTTTAAATTTGGAGGTTTGAAAATAACCCGGAAGAAAGATATTGGAATTTGATGATACTCAGGTTAACTATGCCAGGAAACTAGGCTTTGAGTTTTGAATCTTTGACCCTTCGAGATTTAGATTGAAATTTACAAGGTAATACTGAGACAATTTTTACTAGGAATTTGATAATTCTCGAGCTAACTATGTAAGATAAGTCTTGAAGAAGTTAAATTGTTGAGTTTAAGGATGAAACCCCTGATCTTGCATATACAAGTATGAAACCTTTAAAATTTATCACTTGAAGGAGACTATATACACTTCTTATGAAAGTTTGGATGTGATTAGGATCAATCCCTTAATAGTTTCAAATCTATTTTGTTGAGGAGGTGCTATCATTGCTTAAATACCAGATTCTTGGAAATCTGACTACGTATTGACTTAGTTGACATTCTTAGTAAAGTGGAAATTATTGAAGGTAGTAGCCTAAATTTTAATTTAGGAAGATAAAGGGGGTGAATATAATTCTACAGTTTAAATTTGGAGGTTTGAAAATAACCCAGAAGAAAGATATTGGAATTTGATGATTCTTGGGCTAACTATGCTAGGAAACTAGGCTTTGAGTTTTGAATCTTTTACCCTTAGAGATTTAGCTTGAAATTTACAAGGTAATACTAAGACAAGTTTTACTAAATTAGTTTAGAATAATTTTTGGGCTTTACCAGTTCAACTCTATGATTTCTTTACCAGTCTTTGCAAAATACATTAATCAGTGGTAAAAAAGGCTAGTCCAAGAGGGTATTTATCAAAGGAACCCTAAAATATCTCTAGAGGTGAGACGCAAAACTTTTCATACACCTAGGAACCATTAATGGGTGTCCTAAAATGTATTTCCTGTAACTTAAAAACTTAGCACAGTGGAAGTATACCTAACATAGAAGAGTTCTAGGCTAGTAGAAGAGCATTGACTTAAAAAGGTAAATGTGGATTTAAAAGAGAAGGTAAGGATTTAGTTGATGAAAGTTTTGGTACACATTGGGCAAAACCCAAAGGGGGTTTATTGGTTCTTATAACATATTTTGGGTCTAAGTGAAACCACTTTCACCATGAAAGCACCAAAGAAGATTGTTCTTAAGGTCAAAAGGAGCTAGTATGAAGGAAGAGTGATAAGATTTGAGGGCTTGAAATCATCAATTCAATTGATTAATAATTTTTTTCCCCTTGTATGAGTGTAGGAAGTAGGGCATGAGGTGGTGAATGACTGTGAAAGTCCAAAGTACAATTTTTCCTTGAAGTAAAATAAGATTCCAAGAGACTTGTAAATGGCCAAGAAGGTAAGGGTGAAGAATTGTAGGTTTGCAATATGTTTGATTGTTTCATTAGTTGTATTAGCGTAAATCAATATTGTTAGAGTCAAGTAGGGTATAGGTAGAATGAAATAATTTTTTTTAAGGTGAAACTTTATGATTTGAGTTGATTTTGGACCTAGACATCAAGATTTCCAAACAAGGAATTAAACTCCTTAAATGCAATTGAATGTCGCTAACATGTTTAGGGCATGAAAAGGTGTGGTGCACTACATCAACTACGAAATAGTGTTATGCCCCAACATTGATCTAAGAAGATCTATCCGAAGAGAATATGGTGAGAGATAAATCTTGTCTCCTATCAACTTTGGTATGTCAACATGTAATAAAATATAACCGAATGAAAGATAGGGTATTGATTTTCTATACTCTACTATTTTTCTCCATTTTTTTTTTTTGTGAAGTGGGTGTGAAAGAAAATACATTTTGTAATGTGAATGGTGGAGATTTGTTAAGTTTTTGTGAATTTTGATTTCTAATATTTTTGTAGAGATGATTTTTGAAAGGTGTTTCTAAAATAATATTTGTTTTGGGTTTTAAAAAAGGTTTTTTGATTATATGTTGTGATAAAATGTACAAATTTTACTAAGCTATTAGCATTGACTTGTTTTTGTTTGATGTTGTTTTCTTAGCCAAAACTACTTGTGGGACATGCACTAATAGAGATGTGAAGTTGGTAAAGTAGGTGTTACGGGGAATTAATTTTTTATGATATGACCAAATGTATATTAATTTAGCAAATCCTTTGAATATTTTTCTTTATTTATTATTTTGTAGTGTGTCACCTAGAGGTTAAAATCATTCAAAGGAAATACATTGTATAAAAAAACATTTGAGAGAAGATATATCTTACTATCTGAATGGTGAAGGTTTGTTCACTTTTTGTGAATTTAGATTTTGATTTTTTTGTTCACCGTATTGAATATAATTATTTCTAATTATTCAAAATTAAATATAAAAATATAATTAATCTTTCTAAGTTTAATTATTATAAATATTCTATTCAAGTTGAATTATTTTTGTTTTATTATATATCGTTTTACGATTTTTAATTTTATTTAATAATAAATTAATATATTTGAGAGAACTTGCATTCTTTTACAATTACACCGGTACCGAATATAAAATCAATAATACCATCCTTGTACAAAGGGGTTCCATGTACTAATTATAATTAATTATAATAATTCAAAAGTTTAGATTTGTGAATAGTTCATCATTCTAGGCTTAATGATATTTGTAAAGGAGATTCTATTGAAGTCCAATTATTTTTTCTTGTATTATAAACAATATTGCGATATTTTATGGTTTTTAGTCTATTTAATAATAAATTGAAATTTTTGAGGGATGGTTAAATTTTCTTTTCTTGGAATTTTAAAATTACCTTGTACATTGCTAATAAATTTTAAGCAATTAAGTTTTTATTTTTTTATTTTTTAAAGTTTTTGTTAGATAAACAATTTATAGTAACATGATACCCTATTCAAACAAATGAATTATAGTTTAACTATGCTTGAATAAAATTATAATTAATAAATAAGATATTATTTTAAAATAATATTTTCAAAGCCTCTCATAATTGTCAACAAACATAAAAAACATAAACAATATTGTCCAAACACAATTTAACATAAAATAGGGTCTACACCAAGAAAATATATGAAGAGAAAACCCATACAAAAAAGTGTTGCATCTACAAAACAACCCACATGATTTTATCACAAGTTAGCAAAAGGCCTTCTCCAGTGGGTAATGTCATTTTCAATCAAAAATGATGTTGAAGCATAACTTGTAGAGACCATAACTTGTGATCTAACCATTGGATCTTCTTGAAATTTTACAGGGTGGTAGATATACATTAGTATTATGCTAGGTTCAATCTTTCCTGCACTATTGTGGCTATTATGGCACATTTTTTTGTCCCGAATTCCTTCATCTAGTCACCTAAAATTGGCTCTGAATGTTTTTTTCACTTTTGAAGAGGTCTTAGAACTTTAATAAAAATAATTGTACTTATTAGAATAAGTCAAAATGTCACACAAGCTTTAATTTATGAAGGAATATTTGACACACAAATTGTGGGACCCATCTGAGTTGTTTTGCTAGTACTTAATTTTTGGCATTTTAGGGTTTTTTGACATTTTAGGGTTTTTTTAACATTTTATGGTTTTTAGAGTATACATGTGAAGTAAAAGGAGGATTGTAATGACGTAAAATATTAGTGTGGATTCCAGAATGAGAAGAAAGCTATTTTGAAACTCCTCATTTTTATTTTCAAAGTTGTTTATGTGTGTTTTGGAGGTATTTCAACCTCTTACAGCTAGATTCACATTAATTGATATCAAAGCTGGATTTTGATCTTGTAGAAATAGTTAAGGTAACATATTACATTTTTATGTGTAAATATTCCTCTATTTTATATAATCATGGCTAGATGTGGGAAGGGAGGTTATGCCCAGATGAATACGCATATGTAAGAGCTACAGAGACAGGTTGTTGAGCTCATAGGAGAAGTTACCCACTTCAGAAGGAAACATGAAAATGGGGATGCAGACCTAAATAGTGATATTTAAGAAGTACCTCTATTAATGAATGAAGGAGGAGATGAAGAATAAAAGGAGAGAGATGAAGAAACATTGAATGAGAGACCATTTGAGGAGAGATTGATCCAAGCTTTAGAGGGAAATAATGATAACATCAAGATTAATATTCCTGATTATGGTGGAGGGTTACAACCAAAGGAGTTGATTGACCAGTTGAATCGCATGGGAAAATTCTTTGAGTGGAAAACCCTTTCAGAGGAGAAGAATGTTAAGTTTTCATGCACTAAGTTGGTCAGACATGCATTGATTTAGTGGATCATCTACAAAATGAAAGACAAAGGAATGGAAAGGGAAAGATCCGAAACTAGAATAAAATGGTAAAGAAGATGAAACAAAAATTTGTTCCAGTAGATTATGCTCAAACACTCTTTCAAAGGTTTCAAAACCTAAGACAAAAGGATATCAACATTGAGGAGCATACCAATGATTTTTTACAAGTTGTCAATTAGGGTTGAACAGGGAGAGTCTAAAGAACAGAAGGCTACACAATATATAAATGGATTGAGTTACACCATACAAGATGAGTTGAGTATGCTCTAGATCCATAGCTTGGATGATGCTTATTAACTCGCATTAAAGGAAGAAGAAAATAAAAATAGGAATATTTTTAGAAGTGGTGTGAAAATAGGTCCATCGTCATCTCCAATGAGAGGCAGGGGTAGATTTGAATCTACAAAAGGTGAATCCTCTAATGTAGAAGGCCATGAAGATTTTGGTCGAAGCCTTGGTAACTACCATAGAGGTAGGGGGTTTTATAGGGTAAGAGTTTATAATGGAGGACACGACTGGAATAGCCCCTAAAGGAAATATAAATGTTACATATGTGGTGAAGAGGGTCACAAACCCTTTAAGTGTCTGCACTATCCTACACAAGATAAATGGAAAGGAGATCAACCACGAGTAAATCTAGTTGAAGTTGAAGAGGAAGAAGAAATGGAGTTTGTTACAGAATTGGGTGAAACCTTCATGATAAGGAGGATGATGATTTTCCCAAGGAGAAATAACAAGATGTTATTGGTGTTGATTCGTGGTTATGAAAAAATACATTTCAAACAAAATGCACCTCTTGAGGAAAGGTATATAAAATTATTTTTAATGGTGGTAATTGTGAAAATATGGTTTCGAGTGTGATGGTTGATAAAATCAATCTAAAATGTGATAAGCACCCATATTCCTATCTTATATCATGGTTCAAGAAAGGGAATGAGGTAACCATAGATAAAATATGCCTTATAAAGTTTTTGATTGGGAATGCCTATAAGGATGAGGTGTGGTGTGATGTTATCCCAATGGATGCATGCCATATATTACTAGGGAGGCCTTGACAATATGATAGGAAGGTTACAAATGATGGAGGAAAAAATACGTATACCTTTTGGAAGGATGGTGTAAAGGTGGTCTTGTTACCCTTCAAGGAAGATGAGAAGAGTGAGGGCTTATTTGCTACAAAAGAGTTTGTTATGGAAGTGGAAGAAGTTGGCTAGTGTTATGCACTTATGTAAATGTAGGTGGAAATAGAGGAATTTAATATACCTGTTATTGTAGAAGAGGTATTAAAGGAATAAAAAGATGTCATACCAGATGGTCTACTGGATGGGTTACGTCTAAAGAAATATATTCAACACCATATTGCTTTAATAACAGGATCGTTCCTTCCAAACTAGGAAGCCTATTGAACGATTCCGACACAAAAGGAAGAGTTGAATAGAAAAGTGACAGATATAATACAGAAGGGATTAGTGAGATAAAGCATGAGTCCATGTGTAACCCTAGATCTATTTACTCCCAAAAAAGATGGAGACTAGAGAAAATGTGTAGATAGTAGAGCCATAAAGAAGATCACAATTAAGCATCAGTTCTCAATTCCAAGATTGGATGATATGATGGATATATGTTAGCAGGATCCTGATATTTTAGAAAGATTGATATGTGGAGTGGGTACTACCAGATACAGATCCATGAAGGGGATGAATGGAAAAAAAAATTAAAAACAAAAGAAGGATTGTACGAGTGGATGGTGATACCATATGGGCTATCTAATGCACCCAATACATTCATGAGGATGATGAACAAAGTACTCTAAGAATACAATGAGTATGTATTGAGGATGGATGAGGGAAAAGTAAAGGAAATTCTAGAATGGCCTATTCCAAGGAATGTGAGAGAGGTTCGTAGTTTTGATGGATTGGAAACTTTTTAGAGGAAGTTCATCAAGAATTTCAGTAGCATTATTGCACCTATAACAGATTGTACAAAAGGGAGGGAGTATATATGGATTAAGGCAACAACAAATAGTTTTGAATTATTGAAGAAGAAAGTGTCAGAAGCACTTGTTTTGCTATTGCTAGATTTTAGCAAGGTCTTTGAGGTTGATTGTGATGCCTCACATGTTGGGATTGGAGTTGTACTGAATCAAGAAGGATGACCTGTAGAATTCTTCAGTGAAAAGCTAAATGAAGTCAGGAGGAAAAATTCTACTTATGATGTGGAATTTTATGCTATTGTTCAGGCATTAAGGAACTAGAGACATTACTTGGTAGCAAAGGAATTTGTACTATTCATTGACCATGAAGCATTAAGGTATGTAAACACATAGAAGAAACTAAATAGCAGGCATGCAAAATGGGTTTCTTTTTTCCAAGAATATGCTTGTCTTAAAGCATAACTTGGGTAAGAAGAATCAAGTTTTTGATGCCTTGAGTCAGCGTGTAGCACTTTTGACAAAAATGGAAAATGAAGTAGTAGGGTTTGAGGAAGTTAGGGAATTGTATGAAGGTGATCCATATTTTGGTGATGTTGTGAGAAAATTTAAGGATCCTACAGTAGGTAGTGGTTCTTCTTATTATTTGATGCATGATGGTTATTTGTTTAGGGGGAAACAATTATGTATCCCTGTGGGTTCAATGATAGAAAATATTATAATATAATTTCAGAGTGGGTGTTTGGTTGAACACTTTGGTATAGGTAAGACAATGTCTCTTGTTGTAGAAAAGTATTATTGGCCAAAGGTAAAGAGGGACATAAGTAGGATTGTAGCAAGATGTAGAGTGTGCCAAATGGCTAAGGGCCATGCAGAGAATACTGGGTTGTATGTGCCAATACCTGTCCCTACAGGGCCATGGGTTGATTTGAGTATGGATTTCATGTTAGGAATTCCTAACACACAACAAGGGAATGCTTATATATTTTTCGTGGTTGATAGATTCTGTAAGATGGCACATTTCAATTCTTCTAAAACAACTAATGATGCTTCAAGAGTTGCATTTTTTTTCAAAAGTCATTAGATTGCATGGAGTTCCAAGAATGTTCACTTCAAATCAAGACACGAAGTTTTTTAGTCACTTTTGGAAGACTTTTTGGAGGAAACTAAGGACACAACTACATTTCAGTAGTGCATATCGTAGCCAGACTTATGGGAAAAAGAAAGTAGTGAACAAAATCTTGGGAAATCTCCTACATTGTATAGTGGGAGAAAAGCCAAAACAATGGGACTTAACTTTACCACAAGATGAGTTTGCATATAATAGCTCAATAAATAGGTCGACATGGAGGTATTTTTATCTCAATTTTTTCCCCAGCATAATTGATCAAACATGACTCTGCATAGAAGGAAATATAAGGCTCAGCTTTATCCTGCGAGCTCACAATCAAATCCAACAGTCAAGGGGTAGGCAAGCTCTACAATGGAGTAGCAGAGTTGGTGAAGGACCAAACAACGTCAAAGGAGGCCAGAGGATCTTAGGAGAGAAATAGAGAAAGGCTCAAAGTCTTAAGGCTTCAAAAATGATTCAGAGCGGGCCAAAATCAGCTATGTATGGAAGAGACAATGGAAGATTCCATGTGCCTTATCGGCACATTTCAAAGGGTCAAGCCCAAAAGGCAGTCCCCAAACAAGCGCCAAGCCTCCACTGTGTCCAGAACCCAAAAAATTACAGCCAACCATTGAAAATTATACTGAGCCAGTAGAAAATGCCATGTGTCATCATCCATATAAACTTCAAAATGTAAATCCGACAGTGGGTCTCCAAGCGAGTGCGGAGATTCCATGTGTCCCAAGTCCGAAAAAGGGACAAAGATGCAACATGTTTAATCGACTAAGTATAAAGAAGCTGATGGAAGTCTCCACGTGTCTCTTCAGCATGCAACTTCAAAGGTGCAACCTTAAGTGGAGAATCAAATGAGCATGAGGCTTCCACGTGTCTAGGGTTCAAGAAAGGCATTGGCCCAAATTGAATTAGGTAAGTATCACAAACTCATGAAAGGCTCCACAACGTTACCTCGAGCACATCTTAAAAGGTAAATCTAAAAATGTAGGTATCCCAGAAAAATAATCTGGCCTTCCACGTGTCTCATGTCTAAAAAGGAACATGAATTCGGTAGTTGAAAATTCAAGATGGGGCTGAGTCAGTGGAAGGTTCCATCATGTGTCGCAACGACATAACTTTGAAAGAAGGGGGTGGCCCAAAGTAGCCAGACTTAAACGAGCGCTGAAGCTTTCCATGTGTCCCATGAGTCCCAAAGGGTGAGCAGAGCCAATAGTTTAATCAGACTAAGTATGGAAGGGCCAACGGAAGCTTCCATGTGCATCGTCTCATAGAAGTGTGACCCAAAAAGGTAGACTCAATATGAGCGCGAGGCTTCCAAATATCCCAGGATCTGAAAATTTAGAATCGACCATGTGTGAAGTTTGAATAGGGGTATGAGCCCCAGTGCAAGGTGCCACATGTCAACTCGGCCACAACTTCAAAGATCAACTTCGAAGGTATGTTCCCCAAACTAGTGCTAGCCCTCCACGTGTTCAAATGTTAAAAATGGGATAGAGTAGACCATTTAAATTGCAAAAGTATAGAAGGGCTAGCGGAAAGAGTCATGTGTTAGCCCAACACATGGCTCTAAAGGTTAAAAATCAAAGTGGGCAGGTGGGTCAAATGTGAGATGAGTCTCCACATGTCTAGGATTTTGACATGATGACCCGCGTAAAGTAAAAAGGGACACGTAAGCAATGTTTTGGGTCGAAGCAAACCAGATGGACCTAGGGAGGACTTTTCAAGCCAAAGGGGAAGATGCAAGCCGGTGGGCCTGGGATGATTTATTTTTCTTGGCGGATCTACAGGGTGGTAGAGGATTATTTTTCCAAAAGTGAATTTCAGGTCTGTGGGGCCATGGAGGATTACATTTTAGCAAAAGTAAGAATTTCGCAAGCTTGCAAGGCTATGTGGGATAATTTGTTCACTTTTGCAACATTTTTTCGCATAAGGTGAAAAGTGAACTTTTGAGCCCCCATGGATCCCTGTTTTGCAAAACCTGGGTTTTTTCCATAATTTTTGTATGGATTCGATTCAAATGTTCAAATGGGCATATCTTTCGATCCAGTACCCAAAATCCAACAAATATGGTACCATCGGAAATTTCTCGAGATCATCGTACACCATGGAATCCTAAAAATTTAATTTTGACAAGGTTAGGTGGGTGAAAAATAAGAAAATGATCTTCATGCCATTAATATACAATCAGAATTGCTTCAACAACCAGATCAGATTTGATTTCATCCACCATTCTTCCTTCTTTGACACACGTCAAATATGACATAGAGAGGTGGATGTGATAGATTGTGGGAATATTTGCATTGGGGCATTTATGGCTGGTATAATGAGCTTCAAAATTAGGTTTCCCGCCTCTTTTCTTCTCCTCTCTTTGCTTCATCTATATAGGTAAGAGCTTGGATCATTGTAAATGTTTGGACATTTTGGCTTTGTGCCCTCCCTTCTTCTCTAGTTTGTACACGAATTCATGGATTCTGAACCTTTTAATAAGACTATAATGTAAGTTTTTTTCCTCTTAGCCCATTGTATTGCTCTGTATCAATTTGTGAAGAAATAATAAACATCTATGTGGATGATTTTAACCACTCTCTTGAGTTCATTGCAATTATTTCTTCTTTGATTGCAATATTGGTTATATGTGCATGGTGGTTGTATTACATTTTAATGGTTTGTGTTTGATAGAAAATCCAGTGTTTAGCATTGCTTTGGTGCATCAGCCTCTATTAGTTTAGGTTTAATTTCTTGCATCTTCTTAAGGTTGTCTCCTTAGCAAGTTAGAATAGATTTTAGAATAGATCCTCTACAAATTTTCATGTGTGCTCCTAAATAGGAGGAATAGGAATTGGCCTTCATCCGGAGACCTCTCTCGATTTCAAAGTCCCACACTTTGAGAGATATGCTCCATTGTTATGCAACCACACTAAGACTCTCAACCCATCTAAGTTGCAGAACATTCAAAGGTGGTGTGATTCTTCACTAACAGTTTTGGCATGCCCAGATGGGACCAAAGAGTATCTCCATTTTTACTACAGCAAGATTAATGTGCACTTTTTGTAAGTTTTAGCTTCTAAGGAGATTTAAAAATTCACATTTGGAGAACTCCAAAAGAGGATAGAGTCCACTGGTTTCAGCATCCCAGGCTTTGCCAAGATTCATGAGAATAATTCAGACTAGATCTATAACTAGAGAAGTAGGGATTATTTTGTCTATCTACAGTTGTCCCCAAATAGAGCAGGAGAAGGGGAAGAAGAGCTAAAAGGTCTCCATCTCCACCAAATAAATCCTTGTCAATAACCCCACTAGGTAGGAATTTCATTCAATCAGACAAGGGTTCTTAGGAACCAATCTTAATGGCACATCCACAACCTAATCCCTATGTCAACTTCACTGGCAAGGAACCTGACTCACTCTCAATGCGCAAAATATAGTTCCTAAGTTGCAGCATTGAAGAGCATTTCATATTTCAATAGAGAGAATCTAGACTACTCCTAGTATCCATATTCAATACATTACAAATGTTTGTGTAATTCATGAAATCATTGAGATGGACATTGTTGTCAAATTGTTAGCCTCTTTATTCAAGGACGAAAGATTTGCAATGGTTCAGGAGTCTAATATCAAGCTCTATTCAGAATTGGGACCATTTGTGTAAATCTCTTCACAACCAGTTGTGAGAAAAGGGAGATAATCTATCCTTCTTGGAACATTTGACAACCATCAAGAGGGATCCTAATGAGCAGTTTGAACAAATTCAACTTCGAGATTCTAGTGGACGTGAGATAGGGTTCCAGTGGCCACAAGACTAATAGAAATGAAGGTGATTTTCTATACTTCCTTAGAGCTTTAAATTCTCATATTACCTTAATGATTCAATCCATGGGAGGTGTAACCTTAACTAAAGCCTATAATATTTCCATTAGATCTGAAAATTGTTTAATTAAGGCTGGTAAACTTGCACCTAGGCCACCTACACCTCTATATCTAAGAAGTAGGAGCTCTAAGCACTAGTCAAACACCCACATTTGCTCCCATACTTTCTCTAAGTAATCAGAGTTCTAGCTGAGGCCTCCACCTCATCCTCTATCACTTCAAAAGAGCTACAAGAGGTTATGAAACAACTGAAGAACCTAGGAAATGAGCTAGTGACTATTAAGAGACAACAAGATCAGTTTTTTAGGCCATATCAGTCTCAAACTCAGTATCAAGCTAGGCCCCCATACCGAAAAAATAGACCACTAGCTTAGGATGTAAATAAAAATCAAAACCAAAGACAACCTCAAGTTGCTAGGAATTTCTGACCATATGATCCAAACACAGCTTCAACATAGAAGGCCTTGTTTCTAACACAAAACAATATGGCACAAGAATATGATTGGCATTTCCCATGCAGTCAGCCCCATAACCATTCAATGTGTTTCAATGGTGTACTAAACCAGTCCTTGATGGTACATACCAATGGTGTGTCCCAAGAGCCCAGTCAAGAGGAAAATTAGAAGCAAGAAACCCAGAAAGAGGTACCTCCAACTGAGACTATGTTTTTCAATTGGTAGGTTGAAGATTTTTGTGGAGTTAACCAAGACCCTTCTCAAAGTATAGCTACTAATACACAGTCCAAGAAAAGGAATATTGGAGAGGTACAATCATCAAACTAAGGTAATCTATAAACCTCTATTACTCCACAAGGTATTGGAAATCAAGGTACAACTCCTAATGTGCAGAGTCAACCCAAGCCACCTTCCAGATTCACTCAGGCACCAGTTTTAACGATCCATGTGCAAGAGAAGAATGTACCAAGAAAGAGGAAGAAAAAAGATAGCTCATCCCAATTTAACATCATTGAACAAATGAAGAAAACAAATGGTATCCCAGGACAGAGAGACCTATTGTAGGCTGCTATGGCCAATTGGTCAACCTCAAATCAGCCCCCCAACCAACAAGAGAAAGTGCTTACCAATGTGTCTTAGCCCAAAGGAAACCGTGTAGGAAAACAAGGTAAGAATCTAAATCCCCCTCCATTCTATGTTTCATTGATCATTAGGGACAAATTGGTACATAATTATAGGATTAATTTGGGAGTGAGTAGCTCAATAATGCCGAAGCAAATAGTCGATCAACTGGGTATGCAATATGAATTCATCTCCAAGGGTGTAGTGTAATTGGATGAGATAATGGTAAAAAAAGTTGGAGTCATCAAGGATTTGACCCTCACATTACACGCATGCCCAAATATGACCGTATTGCAAAACGTATTGGTCATAGACTTGCCACCACACTTTGCATTGTGCCTATCGAGAGACTTCACCGCTAAAATTGGAGGTTGTTTCTCCATTGATTGGTCGCAAATGATTTTTATAACAAGGTATGGAGTTAAGGGTACAATCATATTTGAGCCCATTGTGTATTTTCATATCGATCCTCATGTACCCAACCCAATCAATGTGAATTGTTCAACCTTTGATTGGGAAGAACTCCCAAGGACTTATGAGGTGGATACCAAGGTTGGGTGTATTCTAGACTTGACTCTTGATGAATGGAAAAACAAGAGGCATGATTTTGACCCTTATAAGGAAATGGAAGAATCTGAGCTAGGAGTTTATTGTTTGCATGAGGAGAATCATCCTCTTCCTGACATCACTAAGCCATGCGAAAAGGATGGTAATGAGGTATGAGAGTTATTCTTTGATGGCTTAAGAAGTAGACAAGAAGCAAGAGGAGGAACTATGCTTGTTTCACCTCAAGGTACAAAATATTACTCAGCCTTGCGTTTCTAATTTTCTTGCTCAAACAACACAACAAAGTATGAAGCCTTGATCTATGGACTTCATTGGGAATGAAAGAGAGGGATTAAGAATCATCAAATATTTGGTGACAGTGAACTGATTGTGAAACAAGTCAGAGGAAAACATGCTACAAGGAATAATCTACTCAGGAGATATAACAACAAGTTATGGGACATCATTGAGGAATTGAATCTTTTAACATTATGTCCATACACACAAAAAATAAAAATGATGTTGTAGACAGATTGGCGGTAATTGGGGAAACATTTGATGTAGTAGAGAGTATCAAAAGTGATATTTCTCAGCCCCATATCAAGGTGGTTGTGAGGCCAACTGTCCCGAATAACAACACAAGTTGGTAGGTCTTCAAGAATGATCAACAAATTATCAATTTACTACAAGAAGCAGATGAGTTATCCTCCAGAAACCAAGAGAAATTAGAAAAACAGTATGGTGACCAAATGGTGCAGCTGAGAACTAACAAATTACCAAAAGGTTTTGTAACCTTGGAGTCAATATTCAACCTGAATGATCATTTCTAGAAGGAGAAATCAAACACTTAGGTAAAGGGTGAAGATTTAGAGCCCATTTCCGTAGATGAAGGCAAAACGTTACGAATTGGCAAGGTGAGAACCCAACAAGAAAACTCTAAGTTCATCCAAATTTTTCAAGAATTCGTAGATGTCTTTGCTTGGACTTACAATGATTTAAGAGGTTTCAACCCAAGGTTGGCACAAGACATTATCGATCTAGATATGGGATCTAAGCATTTCAGACAAAATCAAAGGCCACACATTGAACCTCTCATGAGAAATGAGTTGAACAAACTAGTTGAGGCCAAAATCATCTTCCCTATCAAGCATTCAAGTTGGGTTGCAAACTTGGTTCCTTTGAGGAAAAGAAATGGAGAAATCAGATTGTGTGTAGAATTTCGTGATCTAAACAGAGCATCACTCACAGATCACTACCCACGTCCATCGATGGAGAAAATCTTGCAGTTTGTAGCTGGATCTAAGAGGTTTTTATTGATAGATGGATATTCAGGCTATAATCAAATAATGGTGAAAGAAGAAGATCTGTTCAAGACAACCTTCACCACCAAATGGGGTACATATCATTATAAGAAGATGCCATTCAGACTGTCAAATGCTGGAGCAATATTTCAGCAAGCTATGGATATGGCATTCAAAGGATTGATCAACAAGATGGTGTTGGTATATCTAGATGATATCACTGTCTTCTCAAAGAGCACAACAGATCATCTCTTGCACCTTAGATAGGTATTTCAGAGGTGTAGAAGATTCAGAGTGTCATTAAATCCAAAGAAGTGTGTATTCTTGGCACATGAGGGAAAATTGTTGGGCCACATAGTCTCAAGAGAAGGGTTAACAATTAATCCTGAAAGGGTTGAAGCCATCCAAACACTTCCATCGCCACAACCCAGGAAGTCTCTCCAAAGCTTCTTGGGGAAAATAAACACTGTTCATAGATTTGTGACTAATTTTGCCACTCTTATGAATCCTTTAACAATGATGTTGAAGAAGAGTATTGCATTTAAATGGACAACAGAAGGAAAAGAGAGTTTTGATTCCATCAAGCTCACAATATCACAAGCCCCAACTCTTATTAACCTAGAATTTTCAAAGGAATTCATGTTGTATGCTTTTGGATGGTTAGACACAATCTCAGCTATCTTCGTTCAACCTAATAAGGAAGGTTCAAAACAGCCCATAGCCTTCTTCAGTCAGATCTTGGAGGATTACAAAGTAAATTATTCTTTCATTGAAAAGCATGTCCTTATTATCATTAGGATTTTGAAGAAGTTCAAACACTTGGTTTTGAACAATAAGATTCAGCTGTTAGTGTCTCATACTGGTGTCAAGGTTTCTTTCCTAAACAAGGACTTGAATGAGAAGAGATCAGGATGGATCACTCATGTAATGAGGTCAATGCATGGTATTAAGTCCCACTTTTTGTCCCAAAAATGTGAGTGAGGAATGTGTTTAGGAGGTAAACATGACTGGTTCGCACAAACACCCCCTTCGCGCAAACATGGTTCATGTGAACTGATACATCAATTTTTTTTTGCCATGTATAGCATTGAATATGGTTCACACAAAAGGGGTGTTTGTGTGAACACACCTCTTTATGTATTGGAGGCACTGTAGAGGAAATAAATTTTCCTCCGCCTCGCCTCCTTCACGCGAAGTTTAGAGTAGACCAGACCGAGCCCACATCCCACCGGCTAGAGGCCACCAAGCCCACCGAGTAATGTTGAAGGACCCAACCGAGGAGACTAGTGTGGCTACTAACCAGCATTAACTAGACTAATCCCACAAGCGCAGACCAGAATGAGCCAACAAGCACCCACCATGCCCAACGAGCCCACTAGCATGGCCACTGAGGAGTGAGGACGCCATTGACGAGCACCGGGTATGTATTTAGTTGTTTTTTTTGGTGAAAATGGAGGATCCCATGGATTTGGGCATAAAATAAATAAAACCCTCATTTTTTATTTATAAAACTCTAGCAAATTGGAGACTTTTTTTGTGTAATAATTTTTAAGAGATATTTGTTCACTTTTTTTCTTTGAGCTACCTCTACATTGAAACATTTTCTCATTTTTGGTAAAAACCCATTTTAAATCTCTTCTATCATGACCAAGCTTCATAAATTTTGGTGTCAATGCATGATAATAATGGTGCTCTAAAAATATTAATGATATATTAAATTTAAAATATACCTTCTATATAATAATGGTGCTGTGAAAACCGTAATTTCGGCAGTAGTGGGTAATTTCTGATATGTAAAGTCCATTAGAGAAAATTACATAAATTACAATAATTTCTGATATCTAAAATCCATTAGAGAAAATGAATTCAAGTATACCCTCCTCCCTCATATAGTCTCTGGTGTGCTGAGCTCTCATGCCATTGAGAGGGAAACCAAATCCCCCAAATCACCATGTTCCCAGTTAAGACACGACTAAATCCTAAACAAGTGGTTCAATATATCCTCTATCAAAGGTAAATGCCCCTCTGATTCAAAATCCACTGCAAATTCCTCATAGCGTTCTGCAGGCCCCTACCCATTCTGTCTCCATCACAATCACAAAGGTGCTCCTGAAATATTAAGAATTCTTGAAGGGATCGATGAATAGAGAGTAAGAGTTATAAAAAATATTTACCCAGTTGTTTAAATGCAAGAAACAGAACCTCACATGTAATTAAGTGCTCACACTCTACCTGGATTCAGTTCCCATGACGCAGTTATTAAAACCCCTTATCACTTCGTGACTTTGGCAGAGATGCCTAAATCAAATGTACTTGATGTTTTATATGCATACAAAACACAAGTTCAAAAACTTTCCAGTAATCAGTACATCAAATATATTCAAGTGAATTCATAATGGCCTCCCCAGTTACAGCTCTTATTTGTGTTATATGTTTCACATCAGGATTTAATTCGATTGGATATTTTAGAAATTAAATGTGTAAATATTTGGGTTTTCTATTTTTGAAATAGGCATTTTAATGGTCAAAACTATGTGGGTTCTCTGTCCCTGATTGGGATTTTTTTTTCTCTCTAAATTGTTGCATTTTCCTGTTATTTTTAATGCAGGGAGAATACACCACTAAGCTTATATCACCTTCATGTTTACAAATTATGATATGTATCCTATCTTTATTACTTAGGATAACTAGACTTCTTTAAGATTAGAACCATGCCGGCCTTAAACCTGGATCATCACCATCACGATTAATTATCCTTGTAACTTGACCATGAGCAAATGGTCCTATTTTATATAGATTTGTTTTCTGGTGATGTAGTTTATATAGTGGGTCCTTTGGATATTGGTGAAGATGACACATGGTGTGTAACATTATTCACAAGTGTAATCATAAATTCAAATCCTCCAAGATTAATCTCCTTGTGGAGTGACGAAAGATGTGAGAAGTTGTTGGTAACTTGTTTTTTTGTAAACCATTTTTCATCGAAAGGAACTTGAGTTGCTTTGATGATATGGAACCTGGATTGCCTTGATAATATCTAAACGAATCTTATATTCCCAATAATCATATTTATCTTTACAAAAACACACATTTTAATTTCAACTTCTACCAGATCATGCTCTTCAAAAAAGTGTGCTAAAATAAAATTATCTAAAAATTATTTGTAATTTATCAATTACGATAGATAGGAGAGAAGTACTGATAAGAGCCTCATAATCTCCTTCATCTAGCATATAATAATAGAGAAAAAATCATCATTTTTAGTAATAATAAGTTCATGATGATTGCTAATTTTAGAATCTTCTTCGTGTTCAAATAACTCTATCTCTATTAGCCTACATGTGCCAAAAAATGCAAAATTGAAAATTTCATATGATTTAGGCATAAATTTATCTCCCTTTCCAATAATATGGCATGATTATTTATGAATTTTTTTCCCTCTTTTATCTTGATATCATATACCTCTTAGCTTGATATATTTGAATGACACTAGGAAATTTCTTGTTTAAGCATGTTGGATATGGTCATGTAATCTTCGATTTTGATCAGTTACTTTTTTGTAACCTCTAAGAACAAATTGAAAGAACAATCACCCACAATAATTACATGAGTATTTTTTCTTTTGTTATCAAAACAATTAATATAAATAATAATAGGTGTTATGGAGTTATATTCTCTAATTTTAAATATTTACACATCATATTAACGATTAAAATATACATTGACACTTACCTTGACATCACTTTCTTGAAGGGTCTACAACAGAAAATAGGAATTAATTTTGAGTTGTGCTTATGTTTATGATGGGAAGACACATTAAGAATCAACAAATCACTCATCACAAGACAAACATATTAATTTTTATTGTATGTTGCTTCTTCAAAAATATCCACCTCAAGATAAGATGAAGTCAAATTAATGAAAACCATTTTCCTTTACATTATTTTTTAAATAATAATTTTTATTTCCTCACTCTTTTGGAATAATTCAAAAACTGAAAATATAATTTGATCAAAATATTTATTCGGAGGCTCACAAATATTGAATTCCCCAAAGTTATTAAGATATTTCTCAAGAATGAAAACAGTAAAGTGTAAAGGATCATCGAAATTGCTTATGGAGAATAGTTATTTTATTTCTTTCTCTTGATTAACTCAAGATGCCCAACATTCTACTACGTTTCCTCAATGAAGTGAAATAATTAAAAATTTATTTTAGGATTTAATATCCCTTATGACATTACTAATATCAGTAGTCCTTACTATTTCACAGTAGTCATCCATTCATCTTGATAACTGAGGAATTCAATGAGAGTAGTAAAATGGAATGGAAATTTTGTAATTATTGAGAACTCCATTTTAATTTATGGAGTTCATAATTTGACAGAAATATCTCTTACAACGATACTAGATAGTGACTCAATGAACACTAATTTCATATATAGTACATTTAATATCTACTTTTCAATCCATTCCATAATAATTACCTTCATTTGGTATAATAGTATTTATTCAATAATTTTTAAAATCTTGGTTTGAGTGAATCATTAGGATAATCATGGTTTGAGTGAATTTTAGTTCAATGAGTATTACCATCTTTAAAAGAGCCAACTTTGAGTATGAGAGAAATTGATTGAAGAGTATTATTTTTTGGAAAGGATTTTGGGATAATTTATACATGAATACATTCCAATTCTATATTATAATTCTTTCTCTCAAGATCAAAATAAAGTAGAAAAGGAAAAAAGTAAGGAAAATGTAAAATAATTTTTCTATCATCATAATGTCATATAACTAAATATTTATCAAAGACTAACTCAAACTAAAAAAAATTCACGAGGCACAAAATACCTTCGATACTTCATATCAAGGATATAATAAGGTAAGAAATGAAAAAAATAAATGTGAAAATACATTTTAAAAATTTGAGAATGTCATACAATGAATGAGTTGGAGAATATTTCATAAAGATATATAATTTAGTACATAGAATGAGGGTTCATAGAGAAAAAATAGAAGAAAAATTTATAACATGAGGATCTTGTTTTAGGTCTTTCATAAAAATACAAATACATATTTTGATAAATATTTAGGAGTATACGAAATTTCAAAATATAAGTATTTATAAATTAGTTGGTTTTTTATCTCATGAAGGAAAAATGATACTAGTTATATAGGACATTCAAATATGAAATATCAAACAACAATGTTGATTCAATGCCTAAACAAAGAATTAAACGTAATAATCAAGTGAGGATAATAAATACACATTCAAAGGGAAATATTGAGATAAATGCAAAAGAAAAGGAAAGAGAAAACTTACTCATTTCCCTTATGGTGTTACTTATCTAATACACTCTAAGTGATTCATGTTGAAACCATGTCACTAGTACCTTGTGTTGTAAATTTATAGGACTATTATTACATTTGATGATAATATTAGTTCAATTGTGATTTATATTCGATTATTTGTTGATAAGAAACCTACTTATAATGTCTTGGTTTATTACATTTGATGATAATGTTAGTTCAATTGTGCTTTATATTAGATTATTTGTTAATAAGAAACCTATTTATAATCTCTTGGTATCCTAATTACGTGCACCAAAATTTATTGTGTGATGTTGTGTAGGAACTCAATGATAAGTGCAATATGTTTCTTGCATTTTGATTAGATTATAAAAAAACTGCATGTTACAGTCTATATAATTCCTCCTTTAGTTCCATTAAATCTATGTGATCCATACACTCATGCCTGGCTGACTTATAAGATATATGTAATTTCTTGTTTTTCTAAATTATTTGCATTGAATATTGAAAATCATATTTCTATTTTCATTAAAATAGAATAATATCTTAGGAAATTTTTTTAACTAAAAGTACTATTAATTGAATTTTACTTTCAATTTTTTTTATAGTCAAGGCTTCTTCCGCTCCTAATTTGTTTGAGAGGACCGATTTAGAGATTGGAAAATTACAATCTATTCTCCAAAATCCAACTACCAATTAGGCAATATAAAGCCCATTGTGAAAAATACTGGTTAATCTTCGTAGAATAGAGACAAGTTTAAAAACATATAACCCATTTGATTCTGAGTCAATAAAAAAAATGTATGGATTCATTAAAATCAAGTGTCTTAGGAGATGTAGGTTATAATGAGCTTACATCATGACTTTCTGATAAGGAAGATGTTATGAGGTCTTGTTGGAGTTTTTTATGCAGCTAAACGGAAAATAAGGGCATATTATGTAAACAAATGTTCATGTCCCCTATTTGCCCCTTTGGATTATCCTAGATTTGTGGCCTCTTAAGGCCAATTTCTGAAAAATGACCAATTACCACTATACTTTATAGTGATGCTACATGTTGAGGTTCACTTAAGCCTAAATGTGAACTATTTAGACATACCTAGTTATTTGGGGCAGGGGCATGGCCGTAGTAGCCATAGGGAGGCATACAAAAAGGAGGGAGCTATTGTAGTTGTTGACGTGTGGAATATTGTACCAAGGCCACAACCATTCTTATCAGGATTTCATGATGTCTCAACACCTATCGTTATGACTGCACATGGGGCTACTATTGAGGGTCTTGCTAGAATTGATCGCAAGACCCAATTGATCTCTTTTGACCGTGTGTGGGAAATACCTTCAAAGACGCGATACTAGTAGTTGAGGTTCTGAGTAGCACTAGTGATGCACGCGTGAGGTATACACTCGTGCATCTTTGATTTCCCCAGATGAATTTGAGCTAGTTTACAGATACCGCTTAGGCACGTCAGCTAGGACACATCATGGTCAATTGACTTGTTTCGTGCATATGAGATGATTTCACGGAATTGCAGCATTCCACTATCAAGGATTTTAGATTTTATAGAGCAAAGTGGGAGTGTATCTTCTAGTCATGGTACTACTACCACTACTATAGATAGAATTCTTTTTGTTAGGATCATCACACCTGATGTTCAACACATTTCTGTTCCAGTGTGTGAAGATTAAACCTTTAATATAATTACAATTTATTTTATTTGATCATTACTTTACAACTTATTAATATTAAAATTAAACATGTATTTTTGTGTTTAGGCTTCTGCTTCAGTGTGTGGAGCTTCATAGCTCACACCATCTACCTGTGTCACATACACATAGCTCTTGACTGAACACAACATGGATCTCGATGGTCTGGGCCTGAGTCAACTTTGCTCACATGGTGACATATTTGCTACTGCTGAGGTCATGGATGACAATCCCATACATTTGGAGACACGTTCCACAGAGGTATAAATACATGTGTTTTAATAAAATTAATATTTAAACTAAATTGAAATGTTAGAAATTAATGAAATTTATTCAAAAAACTTATTTATCAATTTCTTACATTTTATTTATTTTGTTTCACAAGGATCTACAAGAAAGAGATCTACACATAGCGTAGATACTCCCAACATCCGCCTAGGGAAAAATACTAAGGTAATTAATTGTACATATTTGTTATATGATGTATTGAATTAATCAAGAAATTGTTGTAGAATTTTGCTTATATATTTTAATATATGGTACATTCTATATATAGGTTTATGACATGTATATTCCTTTTTTATCACGTAGGGTGCAACAGAGTGTAGTGAGGGGTCTGACACTCGCCCTAGTGCATGGAGGAGACTTCAATGATATTTTATAGATTTTAGACATTTTAGACATACTTTTAGAGATTTTAGACATGTATATACTCATTACACATGATTTTTGATATTTTAGACATACTTTTAGAGATTTTAAACATGTCGAAATCATGTATATACTCTTTAGACATGATTTTTGATATGTTAGTAATAATTTATGTTACATTAAACATTCCATGGCTTAGTGAATGCTTCTTTACTTATGCACTTGTCAATCTTTTCAAAATACATTGTTAGTATTAAACTATCTCTCTAAAACTCTATAGTAACTTAAAAGCTTGTGAAAATAATAGATTCCCTCTCTTTATATATCGTCTCTCTAAAACTCGGGAAATATAATTCCCTCATGTGTTGTTAAAGGTGTGCAAAATGATGGAAAAAATTAAGTAAATGTAATGCAATACATTTCCACAATTTGTACGATTTTAATGTAATTGTAAATTTGAATTTATTTGGAGATGGGAAGAAACGAAGTTATAAAGATTAATTTAAGAATGTATTCAATATTTAAGTAGTGAACATGTTTAAGTGATGGTTGATTTCCATACTCCACATCTAATGTTGAAATTATGATTTTAATAATATATGATGAAAGAGTAATCTCATTGTGCATAGCCTATTAAAAAACCTAACCTAAAATGCCTCTCTGTAAAACCAAAGTCTTTGGAGATAAAACTTGTGCCAACCCTACCTCAAAAAGTGTAATAATTCTTCATTTGCATTTCTACCACCATCAGTACATTTTTTTACGACACTCAATTGGCAACCTTGAGTCATAATATCTTTCAATACCTTGAGGCATGTAGTTCTTTATTGTCTATATCAAAATTTAATTGTCTATCATTTTGCTCACATGAAATTTTAAATGATTCAAGTTAGATTTATCGACACTAAGAGTTCTTGTTTCAAATTGTTATAAAAGATGATGGAAAAGAGAAACTAAAATGAGGAATAAATAATGTATAAATTAATATCCATTGTTTTACATCCATTGACGAGCGAAGAAATTATCAACTCAATTTTTGAAAAATGGTGATTAATGCCGTTTTACATGTACACAATATCTCAAAACACCATCAATACAAGACATGTGTGGGTAGACCTAACACAAATTTTTTAAAACTCATTTGTTATATATATATATATATAGAGTTCAAGTATCCAAATCCTTGATGATATAAACATTGATATATATGGAAATAATATTATTGGAGATACTAGGGGAAAAAAATTACATCATTAATGAAACCCATCCTTAATATCATAGCAAGAAAGTTGTCAAATATGTATGCCAAATAATAAATAAAATAGATAAAATATTTTAAATTCCTAGAAGACTTGAATATATAATATTCCATGTCCTTCTATATGATACCAATTGGTTCTGCTTGGTGTTCAATGACCTATAACATTTTTTCATGGTCTTCTACATTTAGTCTCCATTTTTTACGTTGACTAGTTTTAGTCTTCACCTGCTGCAATTGTAACCCTGTAACAATTATGTGATGGGTGTAATGATACACCTTTTTGTATGGTTTTTAATCAACAAAGTGAATCCCACTTTGGAGGGCTTTCACTTGTTGTATGTTCCCTACACTACAACCGAGACAGTATAAAATGTTGTCTCTTCACTTGTTATTTCACAAGTTAGCTTTGTTATGTCTTCTATGCAACGCAACAAGTAATACTCCACTTTCTCAACATTGTATTTTTCAACAAATTACTGCAAATACATTGCCCACAAAAAAATGAAAATAAACATTCAATGATCCATGTACAGTATAAATTATACATATATATTTAATCATCAAATTATACAATCCCTTTTAAATAAAACATGCCTTATTTTAACCAGTCCAGATATGTGGTCATAATTAGTTGAAATTAATGGAACATATTCAAAACTATCATCATGATCTGATCCATATGTGTCATCCACAACTAACGGAAATTGCTTCCACTCACCTACATACCCATGTTTTGGACTATTGCGCTTTGAATATGATTTGTTCATGCATTGATAACAAAAACAAGAATAATATCTTGTACAGATTGTGATGCGCTCCGAATTAGCAGGAACTTGACAAGGTCATAACTTGAGCTCCGGGTGTCCGTTTGAGTCCGTTTTTTTTTTTTGAAACCACGTGTTTTGATGAGACGAACGCAGCGGCAACCCGCCCTACCGGTTGGGGCAAGTTTTCGACACGTTTTCGGGCCCTAAATCCGCCATCTTGAGGCCGAAAAATTAGGATTTAAGTTATAGTTTGGTTTTTTTCCTATTTTTGAGCATTAGTTAATTTTAGTCTATTAATTGCATTTTGAGTTAGAAAGTTGGCAATTCCTCTAATTTAGGCATGTAGAAGATGCGTGGCAATTTTTGTGCCCGTAGGAATAAGCATGCGAACTTACTAAGAATAGCAGGTTCTAGTAAACTGCTAAAAATAGTAATTTCCGCCACCTAGAGTAGATTTAGTCAGAGTTAGCTAGAGTTTACTTGGAAACTCGAGTTGGGGAGTTATTTTCCTATTTAGGAAACATTGTAATTGATTATTTTTTAACGAAGAAGGAGATCTATTTTCTTTTGGAGTTCATTTTATTGCAGTCTATCTGGTTATTCTTAATTTGGCTGCATTAGATTGTCCAATTATTACTATCCATAGTCATTAAAGAGTGCAAAGACCTAGAATTGGGAATCCTTTCACATCCATACTTTGTCCTTCAATCAATACCTTCAATTAATCATGCTTAAAACATCAATAAAGTTTAAAACAAACATCAAAATTTAGAAAAAAATTTAAAATTTTATAACTTGGAGAAATTAATAAATCACATCAAGATCTACATATCTATGTTTTAAATGTGCATGTACCTATTATCTCCCAAAACACTCTGTGCGGGGTTGAAGCGTGTGATGTTGAAGCCTGTGAGGTTGAAACCTAAACTACAAGATGTTTCTTAGACCACTCAACAATGGTGTGGGCATAAATCAATCGATCTCCCTCATAATCAAATCTTTGTTTCTTTAGAGCACATTTGATGCATGCACCTGCACCATCGTCTTCTCCCTGCCCATGACCACTCTAAACAAACTCCATAAATGAGGAATTTTGTGACGACGATGATAACGACTGAGCGCAAAGAAAGGGTGAGAGGATTTGAATTGCGTTGTGCAACCATCTAACCAAAAAAAATGTTGATCTATTTGTATTCCTCATTGATTAAGTTATTGAAAGAAAAAAAAAATAATGTTGCACAAAGTGGGTTTCATGTTCCTTGTCATCACTTATATAGAATTCATACTCCTTCTTGATCATTTGCTTCACATATGTACTTTCAACGCCATCCAAATCAAATTGTGAATGCCTATAAAATACTTGAACCATGATAGTAACCTGGTCAATATAATAATATTGTCTCTGAATTTATTTTTGATGAGAAAATGAGTAATTCTCATCAAAATCAACCATAGACAATATGGAAACAATAGGGAATATGTCTCTATTAGTCTTGAATTTTATAGCCTGCCACTTTGAATAGTGAGAATGTTTGATGTACGAACTAATTAAACTTTGGAAACTTTGCATGAATGTAGCAATGGGGATTTCCTCTTCTATCAAATCCAACTTGGTTGCATATTTTCCAAGACTTGTTGAATATTTTATGTATTTGAACCTACAAAATCAATTCATAATGGAAAAATTGTCATGCATTCATTTGCAGTAAACATAAAAATCAAAAGAAAATCTAACATCTAAATTTAAAAACATATATATATATATATATATATATATATATATATTGGCAATAATTTCAAGTCCCCACACTTGTCACAGACACCTTTGATGCAAGTCATACAATCATCGACATGATTATCGGATATCGTGCAAAGAATTGAAGTTATGACTTCACTGACACGTGTAGGTGGGGCATTTTCTTCTCGAAATTTTCTATACACCTGAAAAAACATAGATTTTGAAATACATTAACTTTAAATCACATCTCAAAAAATGATATTTAAAAAAAATTCAAATATATAGATATAAATGAAAGCATACCTCAAAATATATATACATGATATAAAATATTTTGTATGTGATAGTGATAATAAAACTCAACGTGATAGTGACAACAAGATGTGTCAAGGACTTTATCAGCTCACACATACCAAGGCTTCAAATTTTCAAACATTCATTGTCCAATCTTAACATCTGGATTTTCTTCTGTAAAATTTATGTACATCTCATGTTGAGTTATTTCAAGCCAATGTTTTATATGTTCATCATAGTTATTGCAAGTTATCTTGTGTTTTAAAACTTCCATCACATTCGAAGAAGGACGATTCCTCTCATTCCAAAAATCATAAACTATCTTCACAATATTATCCTCTATTTTTTCAAAACGTGGATTTCTACACATTAGTGCCAATTTTCCTTCCATAGTAGAGTCATCCAATGTCTTCCTCCTCTTTGCATACTTGCTGACCATCTTTATAGATAAACCAATTCCTTGGCAATGGTGGTAACATGATGATTCTTTTTCATATTTTCACTTACAACTGAAGTTAATATTGCTCTACGATAAATACTCTTATCAGCAGACCTGGTTTTTGTACCTAAAGAACTTATTCCTTTAAAAACATTCCCAACAAATTCTTCTTCTACAAGTTTTGAATTTTTCTGTCCAAAATCAACACCCAACAATTCTAATGCTTCCTTCATATAAACATGATTCTAGAATGTAACCAACAAATGTGTTGTAGCAACTATAGTCAAATTAACAAATTCACCATATATTATCTCTACACATTTTGTTGTTTTCTTTCGTGATAGTGGTTCTTGTTGAGAAAATTCTTTTAATTTTTGTAAATCCATCTTCACCAAGTGTTTCACTTTTTTCTTGGGAAGTAATTCCATAAATTTTGTTATCATTTCAGCATAATGTTGTGCATCATGATCTGTGTCCATAAACATACACATGTGATTACACCAAAATTTGCAAAAAAAATTAACATACAAATGTGATTACACCATTAACGACCTAGCTAGTTAACAATTTAATATCTAAAAATTTAGCTTACTATCTAGTAAAAAATAATATTAAGTTGACCAAGCTAATTGTATTTAGATAGCTTCATGAGGTCCTTGATATATATATATATATATATATATATACAAAGAGAGAGAGAGAGAGAGAGAGAGAGAGAGAGAGATCTAATTTTTTTAAGATGGCATGGTATAAGATTGATATTTAATTCGACTAGGATCTCTTATGCTATGCATCATACTTAATCATTCTTACAAAATGATCTATGATATAAGTTTTCTCAATTTTCACCATGATCATGGTTCTTAGACAAGACTTAAGAACATGAAAGTGGATTAACCTTTGAATGAATTAAAAAAAAAATAAGGCTAAATGAATTAATTTTTTTTACAGGCTCTATAATACAAATGCAAGAAAATTTGAGGTTCATGTGTGCACTGACACATAAGGGTATAATTGGACAAAATGTAAATCAAACCTAGACCAAAAACTTTCAACACATAAAACCCAAAAATTTTGTACTATATTTAAAAGATTGAGTAAACATCACTAATAATTTAATTACAAGCTTAATAGGGAAGGGAGAGTGTAGAAGAATACATAAGTTGAATTGTCCAATTCCAAATGATGTCCTCTTTATAATGCTACCAATATCTACCACAACGTTTATACCCAATAAATTTCATAACAAAAACTATTTTCAAATGTCATATTATGTACAACAGGTTATATTTAATTTTTGTCAATTTACACCTATATGAGATCATTATTAATCCAATACACTACATATATTATATACACTAAAAAATTACTCTCGAAATTCAAAATCAAATATCACGTGAAGGTCAATATTAGAGAGTAAATCGTAACAATTTTTTTAATGAAAGGTATAGTAGACCATCAAATATATCCCCTAGATTAATTACTTGGGGGGGTTAACCTTGTTAAGATGACACATACCACATTTAATTGTATAGGGGGTAATTATTATGTATAGCTTTTTTATCATAGTATTGGTAGAAATATGTGCATTATTATAAAAGGCCCCCTGTAGAATGGGAGGATATAGTGGTCAATCGAAAAATAAAGGGTAATATTTGGAATCCCAAGATAACAAATGTTTTGAACATTTATTACCAAGTGACCCACCCATGACATTAATGTACTTCAATCCAATTTCAAATATTTATAAAAAGTTCAAGAAACTTAGAGAAATAATATAATTTTAAAGCAGAATCACTATATAATATACCACATATTGGTACTTAGGGTTATAGTCAAAGAAGAAAAACCAAATACATGTAAGGTTTATTTTTGTTTTGTTGATCATTGTTGGAAGGAATTTACAATATGAAATCCCAAATAGATTCCAATCCAACATCTTTGATATCTACATATTCCAAGGCATTTCTGTATTTTGTGATGACACTTGATGAGATGGTGGTTGGACAGGTCCGAACTCATACTGGTTTGACACAAGATATCAATATAATCATTAGTATTAAAGATGGTTGTCTGATTTCTCCTACTTTTTCTTTTCTCTACATGTAGACAAATTAGAGGATTCCATTCTAAGTTTAAAGGAAACATATGATGATTGTGTTCTCTATGATATCACCATTACTATTTTTTAATTTGTTTTTTGACATCATTCTTATGTCAAATGATTTTATTTTCACATGTATTATTTCTATTGTTGTAGGTTATGGGATCCTATATATGTGGACGATGATATACTATTGACATGGATGTTTAATGGAAGTTATTCGGATATGTGATTTTGGAAATTATGAGTAAACCTAGAAAAGGATAATTATTTGATGATGATATAGTTGTTGATATAAATTGTAAGTGATTTCGTTGATTGCCTTAGTGATTGTTGTGATTTTATTATATATTCATTTTGGACGTTCTGATATGGCCACGAGGCCGAAGGAGGTATTTGTGTTTTACAGGTTTAAAATATCACATCAAACGTCGGGGGATCGGAGGACCAACCATAATGGAATTCTAGGTGAATTCAACATGGTCACCATGGCAACTTGTTTTGTGTTTGTGTGTTGTTCAGTTAGATATTCCCATGGGGGGATCATATTTACATGTGACCATGGGTGTTGTGTATTTTATTAATGTGGTTACTTTTTATTGTTTGTTTGTTTGTATGTATTTTATTAGTGATGTGTTCCTTTCTTTATTTAATTAAATTGTGATAAATTAATGTGAGAAAACATATGGTTAAAAGATAAATAAATCAAATTGGGATATGGGAAAGTAATTATGGAAGTTGTCTTTGTAATAAATTTGTAAGTGATGTGTAAGTTGTGTAAGAGCTTGTGTAAGGCTATTTTTGGGAGTAAGAGATACTCCACCTCAATGGAAACTCGAATTTTTCCTTGGGGGCTGTATTTGGAGGCTTTTGGGACAAGTAAAACTTGTCCCATGCCTCTAAATTTAATATACCAACCATACTTATGGATGGAGGGGTGATTTGTGACTTGTTTAATACATTTTATTCATCATGTTTCTTGTTTTGGATGGCACTCTCTTAAATTTCAATTAATTTGTTGTCCCTTGAGGTGTGGGCTCTTTTGAGTGTGTAAGTAACTTGTCATAGTTGTGCCCACCTCTTTATTGTGCTTGGGAGAATGAAATTCGTCTTTTGTGTTGATTTTGAGGATGTGTGATGTGGCATCCTACATGGATCCACATCATCCTCTTCTCTCCCCTCTTCTATATAATGAAAACTCTTTTCTTGTTTTTGGTTGTTGAAACATTTTGTATGCAAGATTGGGGCGCATTTTTTTTGTGTTTGGAGCTCTTACCTTGGAGCAGCGTGGGTGAAATTTTTCTTGGTTGTTGAACCATTTTGCATTCTTCCTTGGGGGGTGTATTTTCTTGTTGGAGCTCTTATTTTGGAGGAAGTTTTAGAGAAATCTTTGCATGCTTGTGATTTTTTTGTTTTGGACTGTGTTTTCTTGGCATTGGAAGCTTGCTGCTAGGAGCAAAAGTCACCATGGAGAGGTAGGAATTTAACTCTCTTTTATTGTTGTTATTTTCTTGTTGTGTTGTGTGTATGGATATTGCTTGGATTTATTTGTTGGCTGGTTTGGTAGACTGCCATAGGAATGGTGTAGGAGAAGGCTATGGCGAATTCATGTGGGGGGGGCATAAGGGAATGCCAATGGCATCAGAATTTTGTGAAGGGGAGTTTTGAGTTTGGGATCCAACATGGAAAATAAATAGCTTGTATTTCTTACTTGTGTGGGGGCATAAGGGAACCTTGTGCGGGGGCATAAGGAAATTGTGGGGGGCATAAGGAGGGGTTGGGAGGCATAAGGTTTACGAGTTTTGATACATGTATATTGAAGGTATGTTATAGGTGGATGCCCAATTCCCAATTGGGAGGAATAAGTAGCTTCCCCCATAGTCCTTTCTCCTTTGGATTGCATGATCAAGCTTGAGTTTTGTTTGAATGCTTGCAAATGCAGTTGTAAGATGCTGTTTTTATTTGGAATGTGTTTCATTTTGAAATGTGCATGTTTGAAAGAATGTTGTGTGTTTTGGAAGCCAGTTGTTGCCATGGGTTGAATTACACCTCTTATTGTATTATGGTTGGGGCTTGGGGGCCAATGATGAAGGAATTTTTCTCCTTTCATTGGATGTTTTGGTTTGGTGGAGAGCATTACCTTTCCCCCTCTCTTTGTTGTTATCAATTTAGAGAAAGTAAAAAATGAGCATGTTGCTATCCTGGAGGAAAAGAAAATACATTTTGATGGTCCCTTGTGGATACCCATTCATTTGTAACCTTTTCCCATATGATGTGGATGAAATTGTAATAGTTATGTTATGGAGAAATGATGTCGAAATTAATTATGAAGTTATATACATTTGAATTGAGAAAGACATTTATTTTTTTCTCTGTGCATTCAAAAGAGATAAATTTAATGTTGTTACTATTTTCCAACGTTGAAATATGTAAAGTATATGAGTGTAATTGATAAAGAATTGAAAAAACATATCTTATATGCATTTTTGAAATAAATGCAATGTTTCATGGGATGGAAAAGGAGATAGTTAGATCCCTGTTTGGAAGGAAAGAATGCACGTGGAAACAATGTTGTATTTTGTATTTTGGAGTTGTGTAAAAATGAAATTTAGTAATTGCTTTTGATTAAGAATGGATTGTTATAAATAACGAAATGAATTAGATTAGTTTAGAAAAGAAATTACAAGCTTGAATGATAAAATGGTTATACAATTTAAAAGAAATTGATCTCTTGTGGATATTCAAAACTGACAATCAAACTTAATAAAAATGCACAGTTCAGACCTGCACATTTAAATCAGTTTGGAAACCTTAAAAATTAACATGATACATTGGTATGGAACTCAGATTGACAAAGAAAACTTAAGAAAACAATTTAACCATCGCAAATATGAACACAATCCCTTCCTTAGCCGTTTTCTGTCATTTGTTGGACGGAATTCAAATGTAGATCAATTGAACAATTTTAACTTCCTAAACCTTTCAAAATCATTCCTAAAGTATTCCTCCATGTCTGTTTGACATGTGGAGTAAAGGACGAGACCCAATTTAATAAAAATTGAAAAGTTTTAAAAAAAACAATTACCTGTTGTTTTTTTAATAAAAGCCTGTAGATCATTTTTGCTAAATTGAACCCTCAAACCTTACCAAAATATAAAATTTATGTTGTTTTTATGAAGAGGGCATCAAGAGATTTTCATCAAGTCCTTGTTTTCAAAAAATGGAGTTCTCCATCAAAAGTTATGGCCCTTTGAAGTAATACTGAAATTTGGCCTTCAATTAATCTAACTGTCAAAAATTTAAATTTTAAACTTTAGAAAAATTTAAATTTCAACTATGGAAAAATTTAATTTTAAATTTTTGCTTGGGAAAAAATTGAAATTTTCCTCCACCGGCCGCAGCCAATCAGAGGGCACCACATGGCCTCAAGGGCATAGGTGGAGGTGTGGCATTATTTTGTCCTTAGACCTTTTTGAAAATATTGGAAAATTTAACTTTTTTGTCGTGCCAGCTTGCAGCGAACCAGAGGCTGCCATGTGGCAGCATGGGGAGACAACGAGGAGGGGGAATCCAACATGACTTTATCCTTTCAAAATTGGTTTGGGAAAATTTCCCTTAATTCTCCCGCAGCCAACACTCCCGCCCTGCCTTGGAAAGTCTTCCCCACCGATGCGTGGACCCGCGCGACAAACTGATCCTTCTTCCCCCTTCGGTGAAATTTTCCAATTACTCCCACTGCCCCACCCTTCCCTCCTTTTCTCAACGTTGACTCGGAGCCAACACATGTCCCTACTGGCACAACGGAGGTGCGGGCGCAAATATGAATTTTTTCCCGCGAAATGAAAATTTTGCCAATACCGCCCCGCGACCCCACCAAACCGACAAAGGGATTTTCTTCCCCTCTTGACACGTGTTCCCTTACGGGAAAATTTTGACCTAAATACTCTGCCGGCTCATATCTTGAGTTTTTTTAAAGAGTTAGGATGACTTCTTTATATCACCAGAAAGGTGAGAAATTTTCCTATCCTTTGGGTAGGGTTTGGGGAGATTTTAGAAGTGCTAAGTAGGAGATAAATCCTGTTGAAACTCTGAGCACATTAGAGAGTGGGTATGAGGTTAAATTACTCCTTGAACCCTAACTGAAACATCTAGCCCTATGTTTTGGAACTTGTGACCTCTGTGAATTGTTAATAAAAGAGAATTTTGTTCTTGTGGATTGCGTTGTTCCAGAATCTGTTAGTGGTAGCTTTTGTCTAGCAACCTGGTTATAGGCACTCCTAATCAAGTGTTGGGAGTGGGTAAGTGGGACCTTGCTCTGTTGATTTTAGATGTGTACTCCTTTCTCACTGCAATGAAATCCCGCTCTTGTCTTGATCTTGTGGAATTAAATACCTTGGGTACCTAATTGTTTTGGGTACCTTAACCCTGATTTTTTTTTAATCAGGAAATATCTAGCTAAAGTGTCAGTGTAATCAATAATGAAATTGATCCCTTGGGAGATTTGAGCTAGGTGTGGACTTATTGCTCTTTTTACTTTTAATGTGGGATTAGTAATTATTATAATGGGAAAAGTTATTAGTTGATTTAACTGTCTTTGAGACTTTGGTCGTTAACTCCTAATAAAAAAAATTATTCCATAACTTTATAACTAAACCTAGGTTGTTCATGGGTAATCAAGTGGGTTGTTATAACCGGGCACTACATTTACATTAAAACGAAAAAAAATACAATCTATCAAGGGTTTCCATACACATGTACCAATTTTTGTAGCCTTGTCTTTCACTTGTTGTGTCTTCTCTCTCTCTCTCTCTCTCTCTCTCTCTCTCTGTGCCTTCCTACGAAAATATCTTCTAGCATTCTGCTCTGCATTCTCTTCCTCGGTATATTTTCATTTTTCATTCTTTACATTTCCCATGATTCATCCACTTCAATAATTTTCACCTACACACATAAATCGTGATAGATATGAATTTTTAGGAGTAAACTCGATACAAAACTATATGTGCATGCAACTTTATTTATATACAAATCTCAATAGAAATTAGGTTATTTTTAATTTTAGTTTTCTAATAACTTTAAAACGACTTTTCTAATTTTCATAGAATTTATATTTAATATACAATTATTTAGTTTTATAATATTTTTAAAAATAAAATAACTATATACTTTAAAGACAATTTTATTATATATAAATAATAAAGCATATTTTTAAAAAAATATAATAGCATATTACGTGTTGTAGGTTAAAAAAAATACAAATAAAATCTAACATAGTTTACAACAAAAAAATATGTAAAAAACTAAATTTTAAACATAAAAAAACGAACAATATTATTTTAACACCGTTACTTAAAAAGAAAATTACAAAACATTAAATTTAGAAGAAAAGAAGCATGCTGGTGGTGATTTGGTGGCACAACAGGGATTCACGTAGACAGGTGTTCATGCGAATAGTGGTTCTCATGAAACCCTTCGAGTGGCACTAACGTGGCACACTTTGGCTCCAACTACTTTTGGAGGATAATTGTAAGCCAAAATCTGCCACTTAGGTGCCACGTAAGTAGGGTAAATGGACTAGTAAAATTGCAAAATTTTGACACAAAATTCAGATTTTTATTGGCTTTCTAAAAATGTAATTTTTAATTTTTTTAATAAAAAATTGTTATTTATTTTTAAATTTTTACTAACATATGGTATTTTAGGACAATCAATAGTACACAATCAACCAAATTTTAAACATAGTAGAATAAATCAAAAAATTTGAAAAAATTAAACTTACTATTTATTGAAGTCTTCTTCGTACCTGTGAAAATAAAAATCAATTTCGATATAAATATTAAAATTTATTGGCATAGACATATGAACACTATTTATCTGAAAATATTTTTACTAAATAATTAATTTAAAAATATATATAAGTCAAAAAAATATGAAAATTTGACAGGACCTCAAAATTCAAATCTTAAAAATGTATCTAAAATTTCATGGTGAAAAAATAAATTTTCATTTAAAAAAACCAACTGAGGACAGTCATTCGTCTTTTATAAGATAAGAAACAACATATGAATAAAATTAAGAAAAAGACCATATTTTTTACTATTTTTAGTTGTTAAAAAATAAATGTATTCTACACTCTAAACACAACATTTCTTTAGTTTTTGGAATTTCATGAATGTGTACGGTTTTGTGGCTATTACCTATACAAAATCAATGAAACTAAAAATTCATGTTTATAAAGGTACAAATATTGAAATCAAAGTGACCAAACTAGTTTGTGGCAAGGGTCTATGTGAGCATCTCACTTCCAAGAAACAAGTTGAGTCAGCAGATGAAGAAGAGGTTGTCCTACTACTACAGAATGATCAAGAGCATCCAGCTAATGAATGCACCTATTCCATGTTAGACTCAAGCCTTGGTGCATTATCTCCAAACAAGTTTGTGCCCTCTAGAATGGAAAAAAGAAAAAGAGGAGATACTTCAAACTGCAATCCATCCCATTTGTGCTTATCGGTGGTGTCTTGTTCAAGAAGGATATAAAATTTATTCTATTGAGGTGTATTGGGAAAATCCAAATTGAGAAGGTGTTGCATGAGTTCCATGATGGAGAAGCAGAAGGCCACTTTGCTCCTTGAGTAACAGCTCTCAAAATCATGAAAGCTAGTTGTTATTGGCCTACAGTGTTTAGGTATTACTACTCATAGATGAAGAAATTCACGAAGTGTGCATTCTTCATAGGGAAGGAAAAGTTAGCAGCCCAGCCCCTTCGTTCCAATTTCAATGGATCAAGCATTCATGTAATGGTGACTAGAATTCATTGGAGTAATCAACCCAAATTCAAGCCAAGGCCACAAGTGGATACTCGCATGAAGTGACTATTTCAACAACTGGAATGAAGAAGTGGCACTTAATGAGGCAAATGAATCAAATATCTTGGATTTCTATGAAGGGATAGTCACTATGTTTGGAGCCACTACCAC
Organism: Taxus chinensis; assembly: GCA_019776745.2. NCBI lineage: Eukaryota > Viridiplantae > Streptophyta > Pinopsida > Cupressales > Taxaceae > Taxus > Taxus chinensis. Next base: position 673,826,023 of record CM034150.1, on the reverse strand, counting down.
TATCATATCAGATAATGCATTAGCATTCCTTCATACAAGGATCACCGAATAGGCTGTCAAGAATGGTGTATACCTCAGCACTTCATCTAACTATTACCCTCAAGGTAATGGCCAAGCAGATTCCATAAACAAGAACCAATTAAGGATTATCAGAAGGACTATTGATGAAAATCAGAGAACTTGGCACACATAGTTCAAATCAGCTCTATGGGTAAATAGGATCACATCGAAAAGGTCTACTAGCAGCTCCCCATACAAGCTTGTATACATAAAAGTGGAAGAATTTTCCCATGTCATTGGAGCTACCCACTTTGGAGCTCATGAAACAATTGGAACTAGCTGAGTTTGAAGCTATGGAAATAAGGTATGTAGAGCTAATGGAAGTAGGAGAGGCAAGAGAATGTGCAATACAGATCATGGAGAAGGATCAAGCTTCAATTAAGAGATACTTTGACAAGAGAGCTAAAACCAGGACATTCCAAGTTGGAGACTTGTTACTAAATTGGGATGGAGATTGAGAAAAACCGTGAAGGCATTCCAAGTTTCATACCATATGGAGTGGTCCATACATGTTCACTGAATGCATAGGTAGCAATTCCTTTTATTTGGATAAGTTGGATGGTGAAGAATTGTAGATTCCATTCAATGGGTTCTACCTCAAAAACTGCTACTAAAGAGAAAATTTCTCACCCTTGTAAATATTAGCCTAGTTTTTTCAATTTCTCCAAGTGTGTATGCACATTGTCTTGTTATCAGTTTAGGTTTTAATTTCCCTAAGTGTTGGTGCACATTTTTTATTGCTTCTGGTATGTGCTTGTATACAGTTCATCTCACTCATGGAAAAGACTTATGGCCACAAGAAATTAAAATCTACAGAGTATCCATATTGGAGTAGGTCTAGAGGTTTTCATCATGCTCCAAAAAACCAGGTTTGTAGAAAATCAAATGAGGGAGAAGTTTCCAGGATTCAGACAACTCTATACTCTCACAAATCTTAAATCCCATATTTTCTCACAAAGAAAAGAGTGCATGCAGTGGAAGGCAGTTCTAGACTAGTTTCAAAATCATTTGGTAAACTCCATGCCCAATAAGTGATTCCCATGATACTGGTCTGTTCATCTAGTAGGAAGATGTCCTCATGAGACGCCAAACTGTTATCTAAAATTTTCCCCCCGCCATAATTGAGCAAACACGACCCTGCATAGAAGGAAATATAAGGTTCGGAACTATCTTGCGAGTTCACACTCAAATCGAACAGTCAAGGGGGCAGCTGAGGTCTATAATGGAGTAAAAGGGTTAATGAAGGACCAAACAACATCAAAGGAGGCAAGAGGCTCTCAGGAGAAAAATAGGGAAAGTATCAAATTCTTTGAGCTTCACAAACAATTCAGAGCGGGCCCAAATTGACTAAGTATGAAAGAGACAATGGAAGCTTCCACATGCCTCATTGGCACATCTCTAAGGGTTAAGCCCAAAAGGTAGTCCCCAAACAAGCGCCAAGCCTCCATGTGTCCATAACCCCAAAAGTTGCACTAGCCATTGAAAATTCTATGAGAAAATGGAAGATGCCACATGCCTCGTCCGCGCAACATCAAAAATAAATCCAAAAGCATCTATCCAAGAGAGTGCGGAGCTTCCACGTGTTCTAGGTTTGAAAAAGGGATAGAGCTGACCATTTTAATCAACTAAGTATAAAGAAATAGCAGAAGTCTCCCATGTGTCTCATCAACGCAAGTTCAAAGGGGCAACCCAAAGTGGAGACCCAAATGATCCCGAGGCTTCCACGTACCTAGGGTTCGAGAAAGGCATCAGCCCAAATTGGCTAAGTATCGCAGCCTCGTGGAAGGCACTATGCATCCTCTTAGTGCATCTTCAAAGGTAAATCTAAAATTGGTCTCCCACAAAACTGCTAGCCTTCCACATGTCCCAAGTACAAAAAGGGATAGATTCGATAGTTGAAAAGTCAAGATGGGGCAGAGTCAGTGGAGGGTGTCACATGCCTTGATGACACAAATTCAAAAAGGGGCGGCCCAAGGGCCTAGTCCCAAGCGAGCACAAAGCATCCACGTGTCGAAGAGTCAAAAGGGGGGACATATCTGGCCGTTTAATCGACTAAGTATAGAAAGGTTAGCAGAACCCTCCACGTGCCTCGTCCATACAACTTTAAAGGTAAAATCTGGGGGCAAGTCCCAAATATGTGCTAAGCCTCCACATGTCCCCGATCAGAAGTATGGGCCCGCCAAACGAAAGGGACTTAGCCAAATTCAAAAGAAACAAAGCAAAGCCATGGAAGGATCCACGTGTCTCTTTGGTGCAACTTCAAAATAAAATTCCAAAAGTGGTCCCTAAATACACACCAGCTCTACCCGTGGCCATGTTTCAAGTCAAAGTAGGATGGCGGGTTTCCAGAGGAAGTTTGAACCTTTTTTATTTTGTTTCAAAACCGTGTAAAGTATAAAAATAAGCCACACCTCCGCTGATGCCCAGAGAAGCCATGTGTCAGATCTAAATTACATGTTGGAAGACAGACTTGGGAGTGATTCTTTGCCAAAACTGGGCCAACGGGCCTAGGGAAAACTTTTCACCCAAGTGGAAAATGCGGGCCGTTAGACCCAAGGATGATAAATAATTAATAAGAAAGTAACGGGGCTAGCAGGGCTGTGGAAGACTTTTACAATTTTGTGAATTTTGTGCAAAAGGCATAATTTTAATTTTGGGCCTGTGGACCCATTCTACAAAATTCATTTTTCACCATTTTTGTATAGATCCAATTCAAACATTCTAATGAGCATGTCTTTCCATCTAGTGCTCTAAATTCAACAAATTTAATACCATTGGAAAGGTCTCGACCTCCTCTAAACCATAGAGGCCTTTAACTTTAATTTAGACAAGGTTAGGTGGGTGAGAAATAGGAAAATGTCTTCATGCCATTAACATATGATCCAATTGCTTAAACAACCAAATCAAATTTCATTTGATCCACTGTTCTTCCTTCTTCGACACGCCAAATAGACATAGAGGGGCAGACTTGATAGATTGTGGGCAGATTTGTAGGGGCATTAATGGCTGGTAGCTGAGCTCCAAATCAGGTTTCCCCCCTCTTTTCTTCTGCTCTCTTTGCTTCATCTACAAAGGTAAGATATTTGATCATTTTAAAGGCTTGGAAATTTTTGTTTTGTGCCTCCCCTTCTTCTCTGGTCTACAGATGAATTCATGGAGTCCGAACCTTCTATTAAGACTGTAATGCAATTTTTTTGCCTCTTGGACATTGTAATGTTCTATATCAATTTGTGAAGCAATAGTACATGTCTATGGATGATTTCAACCCTCTCTTTTGTTTATTGCATTTATATGATCTTTCATTGTAATATTGGTTATCTATGCATGGCGTTTGTATTACATTTTAATGATTTGTGTTTGATAGCAAAGCCAGTGTTCAACATTCCTTTGGTGCATCACCTCTATTAGTTTAGGTTTAATTTTTTATTTTTTCTTAACCCTATCTCCTTGGCAAGTTAGAATAGATTTTAGAATAGATCATTTGCAAGTTTCATGTGTGCACCTGAATAGAGGAATAGGAACCGACCTTTATCTGGAGAGCTCTCTCGATTTCAAAGTCCCACACTTTGAGAGATGTTCCATGTTGTGCAATCACACTGAGAGTCTCAACCCATCTAGTTGCAAACATTCAAGGGTATTGTGATTTTGCACTAACAGTCTCCTTTCTAGATTGTATATGGTAGGAATTATAAGGGGGTACTAGATCTCATTGTGTTACCTAGTGAAGATAAAACTATTGATGATGCAGATGAATTTAATGAACACATTCTACAGCTATAGGATGAAGTGAGGGAAATGTTTAAAGTGAGTAATGCATAATATAAAGCAGTTGCATATGCTAGTAGGAGAGTAAGTGTATTCAAAGAAGGAGATATGGTTATGGTTCATCTTAGAAAGCAGATGTTTCCAAAAGGAACATATAATAAACTCAAGTATAAGAAGATTGGGTCATGTAGGATTATGAAGAAAATGAGTGATAATGCCTACAAGGTGGAGCTACCTAACAACTTTGCTATCTCATCTATTTTTAATGTTTCTGACTTACATAATTTTCTAAGAAACTATGAAAATGTTGCTGAGAAGGAAGAAATAATCTGGTAGCAGGAGATTCCGAAGAAGAATAAGGAAAGGGTAATGTATGTCTTGAACCAAAAGACAGTCACTACTAGACATCGGAGCTGCGACAGATATTTGATATAGTGGGAAGGTTTCTAGCAAGAAGAAAATACTTAGATTACTAAGTGGGAATTGAAGAAGATTGACATAACAAAATTAGATGAATTTCATCAACTGAATTTGCAGGAGCTGAATTCTTTTCCACCCGTGGAGAATGATGCGAGAGCATAACTTTCAAATACCATAACTTTTGATCCGAATGTTGGATAGTCTTGAAATTTTACAAGGTGGTAGATAAAACATTAGTACGTTGCTAAGGTCAACTTTACTTGCAAATTTGTGGCCATTTTGACACATTTTTCGGGCCTAGATTCCTTCATCTAGTTGCCTAAAATTTTCTCCAAACATTTTTTTTGCTTTTGACTGGGTCTTAAAACTTTAATAACTTTTGTTGTACTTGTTAGAATACGTCAAAAAATTGTGTAACCCTTTATTTATTAAGTCATATTTGGCACAAAAATTTTAGGGCCCATACAAGATGTTTTTCTAGTAGCTAATTTTTGGCATTTTAGGGTTTTTTAGCATTTTCCAGTTTTTAGAGTAGACGTGAAATAAAAGGATGATTGTAATGATGTAAAAGATTAGTGTGGATTTCAGAATGAAAAAAAATCTATTTTGAAACTCCTGGTTTTTATTTACAAAGTTGTTTATTTGTGTTTTGGACCTATTTTAACCGCTTGCAGCTAGATTCATATAAAAAAACTACAAGAGTTGATGCATCGAGCAAAAACCAATGTCAATCAGTTGTTTGGCCATCAATTTTATATGGAGATCCTTTCTTCATTTAAAAAATAAACTAAACGTACTTTCACTATGAGTCCCACTCATATTACTATTAATCGTTAAGTTTTCATAACTAGAATATGGTATATTAACATTTTACAACTTATTTTTGTACCAAAACTTCATGATTGCTATCATATTACACTCTGATAATTTTTCATATATGCAGTAGATTGTACAAGATTGTTTTTCGATTACAAGAAACCCTTTTAGCCATTCAAATTCCACTTAATTTAACTATGACTTGACTCAACCAAATCATCCACATAGTGGAGTGTCAATTATTTGAAAATCCTATGACATTTGAGAATATTAAAGATATCCCATTTCTAGAGAAAAATTTATATTGCAAACAAGCAACATTTAAATTTGTAATTCATGAAATTTTTTTTCGGCTTTAGGTGACTCATGTAAATTTTTGGTTTCAAAGGGTTAAATAAATTTAAAGAGATAAAATCTTTTAGCAATCTATTATAATTAATATTCGTAAAATAGTTAATAAGAGAAGAGTTTGTGTCAGGTTATCAATTTTTCAAATGTGTGTTTTGTTAAGTACTCTAGTTTGGTGTGCATTTACATTTATAGTTTGATTTAACCAAATCATCCTTTTGAACGCATTGATCTCAGAGTGGAGATTCAATTATTTGAAAAGCCTATCGACATTTGAGAATACAAAAATAGAATAATTGTAACTCGCCGGTAGCTTCTCCGTAGTCGACTTGCAAAAAGACTCAACCCGTTGACCACTTCCCCATTGCATACGCAAATGTAAAATGTATGCCCCGACTTCATTTATATCGACTGAGGTCAAAATCCTGCAAATCTCAAATGTACCAACTAGTTACGACCTTCCCAAAAGATATCCCATTTCTAGAGCAAAATATGTATTCTAAGCAAACAATACTAAAATTTGTAATTCATAGATTTTTTCTTTGGGTTTAAGTGGTGCATGTAAATTTGTACTTTTGAAAGGTTAAATAAATTTAAAGAATTAAAAGCTTTTAACATTTTATTATAATTAATTTTTTAAAAACTGTAAAAAATAAAATTTTGTATTCAGGTATCAATTTTTCAAATTTTGGTATTTTGTTAAGCATTCTCTTTTGGTGTGGATTTATATTGATATTTTACTTTATTTACAGATTTGTTTTTTTTCAAGAAATGTTAAGGTTTTATTAAATCAGTTTAAATTTTTGTTTAAGAGAGCTTACATTAAATCATTTCGTTTTTTGGGTAAAAGATTAATGAACATTCCATTTAATATTTGACTTGAATTCAAATCAAATAAAGAAATGATAAATTACATTACGTAATCCACCTACTCCAGTATAAAAATAGCTAAATTACTTTATATAATTAAAAAAACATCCACGATAGTATAATTCCATGTATATTAGTAAAAAAGTGAAACATAAATGACAATATATATTTGTTATAAAATTAACTAATGTTTGTAAAATGGAAACGTGTTATCGACAGCCATATAGAGAATCTGAGGAACTATGACAATTCTTTTTGTACAAGCAACTAAAAACAACAGTAAGTGCCAAGAAAAGTTTGCTTGTGCTTTTACAAAAGGAGGCTGTTAATGGTCCCCAGACCATGTCAAACCTTTCAAAAACGAGGCAACAATACTGTTCCAATAAATAGCTGGATGCCTAATTGTAATTCATTCACTACCAATGTCTTATCTCTGTCGAAGTTTGTGGAGGCATCGTTTGTTTGTCTGATTATATGTACTCCCTCCTTGAAAAAAATCTGCAGGTTTTGGCTTTGACTGTGTTGGTTTTATGGAACACAAGGCACACAAGGCCACAACGTGCCCATTCGTGTATGTAGTAATGTCTGCAAGTGTCTCAAGGATGGATACACACATGTTGGTCCAGAGTAGGATTCGCGGAGGAAACTAAATTGTGTTAGTTAACATACTGATGTATATACATGCTATTAGTGGAGAGGTACGGAGCATGGTCCGATTCCTGCACCCTTTGGATTTACTCTTCTTTCTTTGCCACTTTTTCATAAAAGTGTTGTGAAAAGGGAACCATTAGCTTTGTTATTTAGCATATTTGTTCTTTTCGTAGGTACACCTTCCTGAGAGGGACACTGAAATCACAGGCCTGTTCAATGATGTTGTGATGTTTGTTAGGGTTGGTGGGGTTTTACTATGAAAGACTTGGTAAAATAAAGTGCCTTTTTCTGCCTGAATATCAGCCACAGCCCTCACACATCCAATGGAATGTAGGTCATGTGAAAGGAACTGGTCATAGTTTACCAAAGCATTATTCCATAACAATGGTAGAGACGAGAACAATAGTCCAGTACCATATACATTCAAATTAAACCATAGATTATATTTATGTAGAACATAGCATATACATTCATATATTGAGTATGAATTGGTCTTATTCATATAAATACCCATAAGTTTTAATATTAAGTAAAAATAATATTATTATTATGATGGAAAACAAACACATGTCATTCACGTGGACTTAGAGTTATAAATTTGGCAACAAGTTTAACTCCTCATATATCTTATTTTAACTAGAGTACACTTATTATGTCTTGGTTAGAAGGAAAAGTTGTTTTTCCGCAAAGTAGATTGTTTAACCTATCTCACTGTTTATTTCTGTTTACTAATAGATTTTTGTTGGCTGTTTTTATTACCGCTAACAGTGAGCCGCCTTAACCAGTCAAACTATGAAAGCTACACCATCTTATTTCATTGTTATTTTTAGTCTTGCATTTGTGTTTTTCTTTTATTATAAAGGCAAAGGACTTGTTATGCCAAGAGGCATCTACAGTTGCATATATGAGTTGAAAGAGTCTGATGTCATCCCTATCTACAATTGTATATCTAGAGTCAAAGACTTTGATGTCGTGCTTGTGAAAGAAAAACAAGAGCCTTTACGGACACACTTTCACTATGACAAGAGGCATCTACACTTGTGTATATGGAGTGAAAGAGTCTAATGTCATGTCCGTGAAAGCGTGCTTGTGAAAGAAAAACTAGGGCCCACCCACCTTTTGAAAATAAAATAAATTCAGATGCGTCTTAATATTGGAGCTTCCCTTATTCTAATATAAATAAATAAGAGTTATATTAGTTGGGGTGACTGGAGAATTCGCAGTCCCACAAAAAACACCGCGTAGGCCACAGAAAACGCCTAGAGGAATAACAAAAAGAATGAGAATTACGAAAAAGAAAAGAACACTATGCACATGTCGCCGTTCTAGGAGGAGGAGGATCATCCCAAGGAGGGATGATGTTGTGCCCACTTCCCTTTGACACCTTTTGATACTAATCATGATACTGTTGATTATATTATGGACTTGATTATGGACCTTATTATAGTATGATGATAGATGTTAGATCATGGATTATTGTTGACTTGACTCAGTTATGAGGCATAATGATTATTAGAGGCATTTTGAATATTGATGATGATATACTATTTGACATGGTTATGTTATGGATGTTGTTTAGACATGGGATATTGTGATATTGTGAGTAGACCTAGAAAAATAAATTATTGGATGATGATATAGTTGCTGATAAAACTGTAAATGATATTGTTAGATTGCTTTGATGTTGTTATGATTCATATATCTAGATGATTTTAGGAATTATATTTATATTATTTTTGATGTTCTGATATGGCCACGAGGCCGAAGGAGGTATTTGTGTTTTGCAGGTTAAAATATCACAACAAACATTGGGGGTTGGAAACCAACCACATTAGAATTCTAGATGAATTCAACAAGGTCACCATGGCAACTTGTTTTGTTTGTGTGTGGTTGTTTTGTTAGAGGTACCCACGGAGGGGACCACCTTTAAATGTGACCAAGGGGTTATCTATATTTATTTAATCGACTCTTTTGTTTATTGATTGCATGTGTTTATTTTGTGATGCATTTGCCCCTTTTCCTTATTTATTAAATGTTGTATTAATATTGTGGGTAAGCATTTGTTAATATTAATTAATTAAAGATATCATAAGAATGTAATTAATAGAATTGTTGGCCATGATTTAAGTGTACGTTGTAAGAATGTATAAGTAATGTGTAAGTTAAATTTTGAGTGTGAAACACTCTACTTTCTTGGAAATTCAAATTTGCCCTTGCAAGATGATTTTGGAGGCTTGTGGAACAAGTTAAACTTATCCCATACCTCTTAAATTTATTTGCCAACCATACCTATGGTTTGGAGGTTAAAATTAGACTTTTATAATGCATTTTGGGAAGACAAATTGTAATTTTAATTGCATTTTTCTTACGTGTTGAAATTTCAGTCCTTTGGAGTGCGGGTTTGTTTTGGAATATGTAAGTAAACTGTCATATTATTCACCCACCTATTTATTATAAATTTAAAAATGAATTTGACCTTGTGTTGGGGTTGAGGATGTGTGATGTGGCATCCTACATGGATCCACCTCATCCTCTTCCCTTCTCTCTTCTATAAAATTTAATTTGCTTGCCTTATTTGGGGTTGCTTAGCTTGGGAGACTTGATTCTTGGGTGAATTATTTTGCTATTTTTGGGAGCTCTCACTTTTGGAGTAGTTGGAAGATTGTGGAATACTTGTGCTTGGTTGATTTTCAGATTGTTTGCTTGGAAACAACTGCTATTTGAAACTTGAGAAACTCCATCATGGAGAGGTAAGAACTTGGATCTTGAAATTTTCTTCTTGTATGAATGTAAATGTTTTGGTATGTTGTGGGCTATTGGGTAGATGGTCTAGGAATGGTGTAGGAGAAGACTATGGGGTTTAATTTGTGGGAGGCACAAGTGTGTTTTAGGGAGGTATAAGTGTGGAGAGAGTTGGGGTTTGGATTCCACCTTATAAAGAAATAGCTTGCATTTCTTTACTCGTTATGGGGTGCCTTAATAGGTTGGGGAGGCATAAGGAAATGTGAGGAATAAGGGGTACTTTGGGGAGGCATAAGGAATGTTAAGGCTATGATATACTATATTTTGGTGGTTTTTAATTCAGGTGGTGATACTCATTTCCCCTTTCAGGAGGCATAAGAAGCATCCCCCATAGTTTCTTGTTCCTTTGGCTTGTTTGAAAAAGCCTTAGTATTTTTTGTCATGTTTTAATGTAGTTTAAAACTACATTCAGTTTTTGGAACTGTGTTTTATTGTGAAAGTGTTGCTTGTGTGTTTGTGGAAACCCGTTGTTGACATGAGTTGGATCACATATTTAATTACATTATGGTTGGGGCTTTGGGCCCAATGAAGAAGGATGGCATCTCCTCTTGATTGGATGTCTTGGTTTGGTGGAGAGCCTTGTCTTTCCCCTACTCTTATTGTGATTACAACATGGGAGAATGAGATATATGCATTTGCTATTCTGGAGCTGAGAAAAAGATAGTTTGATAGTCCCTAGCTGAGATAAATTTTATTGTAACCTTTCCCACTTGCAGTGGAGGAAATTATAAATGTTGTCTAATGGAAAGATGTGGTATTGTTTATGAAAGTTGTGAAGTGAAATGTAAAAAAAATAAACTCATTTTTCAGCCTTTGAAAGAATGTGAAAGAATTATATTCTGTATGATGAACTCGAAGAATAAAAGAAAGGTTGTAAAGTTGTATTTTGGAATCAATAAAGGATTGCATTACCTTCTCAATTTGTGTTGTTGTTTTAAGTTTGAACATCTAAATGTGAATTGAAATCTCTGTTTGAAAGAAGTAAATGCGTATGAAGGAAAATGCAGAACTCTGTCTTTTGAAATGTGTAAAGTGAAAATCAAAATTATATTTTATTTTTATTTTAAATGGTTTTAATTGAATCAAATAAATGTATTAGATTTGAATTGGAACACATTATAATACTTGGAAGAAGAAAATAACAATTAAACCCTTTTAAATTTGATCTCTGCTATGTATTTTCAAAATGGCAATTACTTTACTTAAAATGCATAGTTCAAACCTGCAACAATGAAATAATATATTAAATGATTGAATTGAAGTAGTGTGTCCTAAATTAATTCAATTGGACTATAACACTTAAGGAGAAATCCTTCAAAACCTTGCAAAATTGGGCTCCACCCTCTTACAGTCATTTTTCTGTCAAGGAATATAAATGCTCAAATTGCAAATCAATCAGACAAATTTAATCTTGAAATCCATCTTTTTTCCATATAAGAACAATTCTCTATGTCTATTTTCCATGTTGAGAGAGGAAGAAGATCAAATTTAACAAATCTTATATGTCAAAATTTACCAGTTCATACTGTAAAAGTCTGCAGAACATTTCTTCAAAAATTACCCCTTTAAATTTATTTGAATAAAAAATTAATGATCCTTGAGCAAATCGGACATCGAGAGCTTTCCAAAAAGTCCTTGTTTTCCCAAAATTGATCTCTCTATCAAAAGTTATGGCCATCTGAATTTTTTCTTCACTTGGCGTCAAAAACAAATTCTTTGGGAAAAATTTCCTTGGCTTGAAGGTATTTAAATATTATTGAATGACATGAAGGATGAAGATCATCAAAAACGAGTTATGTCATGTCAATTAGTATATGAAGATCATAATTCAGGTTATTCAAGTGAGTTCCAAATTTTACAGAAAAGGAATTAAGGTGTACATGATAAGAAGGCAGAGTGAGATAAGAGTGAAGTAAATGTTTGAGATACAGTTGTGTTTACAACTCTTATTCATCGATTTGAGGAGTATCAAGGAAATATGAAAGGTTCTAGCAACACAATATCGAAGAGTAATGATATCACAATCATTTTATGACAACATAACCACTCTCACTAATTATCTTATCCTTAGATGCCCATCAGGGTCCACATTACGACATAGAGTCAAAGTAATAAAAATATCCAAAACACAATATAAATCTTGATTTCCACATATGCTAACTAGAATACATCAGTCAAGTTTATGATCATAACATTTTGGAAAAGATAATCATGGTTCATTTAGAGTCGAAGGGAAGTGGACATTACATCCCCCTCCCCTTAGACTCGACTTCCTCCCAAAATTCACGAAGAGAGAGGAAGGAAACAATGCAACAAAAAAAGGATCACACCTTTGTGGAAATGTTTTGCTTCAAGCATGTGTGGGTCTACAAAACCTAGGTTTCGTCCAATATAATTCAACAAGAAGAAGGGATATTGTAAGGGATGAGTTCTAAACTTTCTTCATGCAAGGTTGCGAACATTTAAAAAAAATTAACTTTACATGATCAACCAAGATACAACACATAACATTATAACATGAAGAGGTCAAGGGAGTCTCAAAAATAACCACCAAGTAGAGGAATAACAGGAAGAATTCCATGAGTTTGAGAATAACCATTGTCTCCCATGGAATACAACATACTACAATAACAAAAGTTAAGGTTTCCACTAAGGTTAAGTTACACTTTCAAAGTTCGTTGTCTAGACAAGGCTAGCAAAAATCAATCATGACCAAACATTTATATGAGAAACATGTCTACTCAAAGGTCTCACGATTTTGAGATCACACAAGATGGGGTTTAACAAGAAGACATGACCCTTAAATTAGCAAAACATTTACAATCAAGAAAACTATTCATGTGTAGCACTTATATAACTTGAGAGGGTACAATCAAATTTTCATGGTAATACTAAGCCAAGTCATGACCATAAGGTTTCCTATAGTTTGATTTTTACACTTAAGAAAAAAATCGAACACACAACACTAACCAAATTTAGAGGTGTCAATGTTAAGTAAAATATCTCCACTAGCAACTAGCATATCAATACAAGAAGCACCATTCACTATGATACAATGTAATTTATTTATCCTAAATCTTGCCCAAGCTCGAAATAACCATAAGGAGAGCACATGTATAAATCGTAATACTAAGGACCACTCAAGGGAGCTAGGAGGAAGAACAAGTAACAAGAGGGTTCCAACTACAATCCAAAAGTGCATCATACCAAAAGCAAGTAACAGATATGGAAACAACTTGCACTTTCCTTCCCAATGGCAAAAGCAGAAATGACAATAAAGTGTCACAAGAAAAAAGAAGAAAAGAGGACTTCCCAAAGTTATGTCATATCCTTAACATATGTTGCCTTAAAATTACAATAACTTAGGTCACAAAGGACTAAGATAACACGTAAGGAGGTTGTTTTTATTACAAAAAACAAGAGATAATACCCCATCTAAAAAGGCCACAACTCACACTCGGCAAACTACAAGGCAACATGGGTACAACGACCCCAAATCCTGCAAGGGAATAACACATACGTCTATGAACAAGGGAGTACTACGAAATTAGAACACATCAATACCAACAAGGGGTTTCACTAAAATCCGGGCAGGTGGCAAAAATAAAGGTTCAATCATACATAGAACTCAATACACATACATCTTACTCATTTTATAAACCAACTATTAAGTCAAAAGTTATAGTTTTTCTTGCTAAGAACATTCTTTATAAGTTTTCTTAATTAAAATCTTCCTTTTATTATGACATCACAATTTTGTGTTATAAGGAGCGCCACTAAGGTGGGCATGATATCTTTCCATTCTGTATAGGAGGAAAAAGTATTTATTTTACCCCTAGAGAAGGTAGATGGACATAGTTTCCTTTCTATTCTTCTACATGGTTTTTTATTTCTTCTATTAATCTACCAAGGTTATAGCAAGGATCATTTTTCTTTTTTTCTATGTTCCAGATTATTTACTAAGTTTCAAGGTAAAATCTCCTCAATTATAGTTTTATGAAGTTTTGGTGAGTCATTTTACCAATTAAAATTTCAATGGAAAGGAAGAGTCAAATGTATCACATTATTACTTTTATGGGAGAGAGAGAAGAATCAACACATCACATTTTTAGTTCTATAGGAACAAGAGACATTCAACATAGCAAACACATCATTTATTTTGTAAGGACTAGAAATCTATCCATGAACATGCATCACACCAATATTTCAATGGTTTACCAAATAATTAAAAGCATCCTTAAACCTTCTTAGTCGGTCTCCACAAGTCTCAAAATAAGTTACAAGGAAATACCCATTAAATAAGTATATTTTTACCTTTATGAATTTAAGAGGGTTAACAATGTTTGTTGTTTAAGCTCAAACATTTTACTCACATAATAGGACAAGTAAACAATTCAAATCAATACTCATATTCTCACAAGATACCACCAACAAGGAAACAAAATGACAAGGAAAGTTTTACTCCAAGGACACCACATTCCCATTAGAAGGTATCAAATGCAATAGAACAACCAACTAATCTACCCAAACATGGACTTTATGACCAAGAGTTATAGTTTTAAAAGAAGAAGCATAATATAAGCACCACCGAGATTAAAATATCAAGATCTACCAAACTACATTTCTAATAACAAGGTCCAAAAGAACCAAAAGAATCCATAAGTGTCTCCATGTGACCCAAAGGTTAATAGGTCATAGAGTCTTATTCATAGAAATTTAAAACATTAAGAAAAGGGTAGGCTTATTTATAGGTCAATGACAGAATTAAAAAACACACTTAATCAAACACATTTCCCGAATGGGCTTAAATCAAATCATAATTACCAAGATACCTACAATCCACAAGTCAATACATTTTATAATGAAACAAGGGGATCATTATAAAAATTAGCATGCCATCGATGAAAATCCACTACCAAACAAAAAAATTTCCACTATTATCCACAGTCAACCAAAAGTCAATATGATCCTTAACACAATCAATAAACCCATAACCAAGACATCTACTATGACGAGGATAAAATTTCCTACTAGATTATAGGACATCACCACCACCGCTAGAATTTTCCAACTAGACCACACTACATAATGAACTCTCCAAGAACCTAGACACACTCAAGGTTTCATCTTCCCAAAACCAAGGCATAACTTAAAGCACCTAAGAAGACATTCAAGGCACTTACGGTGTACCCTCATATGATGAAATGTCATAATACAAACAATGTAGAACTAGCTCAACGACATGTAAGAAGGAATCACATAACATTTAGTGAAGTAGCCAACAAATAAACGAGCTCTAAGTCACCAATCAAAGTAAAATCTAAGAAATATCAGCAATCAAGAAAAGTGGCTAAGTAGCCGCATTACAATGTCTGAAAATTCTCGCAAAATATAAATAACTAAAAGAGCCTCAGAGCTTCTCAATCCAATCATAAAATAAGATTTTAGTCCTTAATAAAATAACACAAGTTTACAAAAATAAAATACATAAGTCAACATCACAGTCACTTCACAACCCTTCATGGCCACCAATAGGGGTATTATGCCTTGAGCTCAGTTCTAAGAACGTATATGCAAAACTGGATCAAATGTGACACCTAGACCTAATATCCACTTAATCACATGACGATTAAGTCACCAAGGCAGTAACTAAAACTAACTCGTCTAACCACTAAAGGAAAAAGGGAGCTTTACATAAAAAACAACTTCCAATTTACTCTGTTAGACTCCTGAACACAACCACCAGCACTAGGCCACAAGAATCACACCATACAATTTATCATTCCAGCAAGGAAGAGTCTTAACAAATTTATCACATCATACAACTAAAATAAGGGTTAGGACTGTTAGAATTTGAGGATTCTAATAAATACGGATTTAATCAACTTACATATTACATAATGTTACAATAAATATTTAAATAAAGATTACATCATAACATAAGTAAATAAAGAAATACTCATAGGAAATAAATAACACAGATGACACAATATTTATAGTGGAAACCCTCTGTAACGACAGGAAGAAACTACACACATGAGGCCAAAACAAAACAGGTTTAGAGAGAGAAAATTATGAAATAATTTTTTATTTTTTATTTTTATTTTATTAGGTTCAGGTTACAAGAGGACAGTTGCGAGGCGTTGGAGAAGATTATCAATCTACTAAAATCGCCTCAAATTTCAATTTCAATTACATCTTTGTTAACTTCCTCAACAAGGTCCTAGAGTTTTAATTAAGAGACTTCGTTAGCTTTTCCACAAGGCTCCATTAATCCCAGTTGGATTAAATTATTTAAGGACCCTTAATTAAATATTAAAATTTAATAATGCAAAGGCCTAAAGTCTTGTAGTCCAAGGTCATACAAATAAAATAGTTAATTACTTGCTTGGAGGATCAAGTGTGCACAACTTTTGCTAAATTCTCCCCCCCCCCTTTTTATTTCTATTTATCTTTCTAATTCCCACCAAAAGAAGCCCATCACTTAAGTGGTGTAGGATATATCCTCCACCATTGGATCTATTTTCTCCCCACCCTTAGATCTAGGTTGGGCAAGGAAACCCTAGAAATCCTTATGCATTTCCTTATGTTTTTTTTTTAATCCCTTTTTGTTTTATTTCCTTCCTACACTCAAAGCTCTCACTTCCTTTTTATTTTATTTTCACTTGCAGGTCAAGGGAGAAGGAGGAAGAAGCTCCATCTATGGAGGCCATTACAGCCATGGTAACTCTTCTCAACAAATTTTTCTTTGGCTCAAGCTTTAATGGAGGAGTTTTTCTTTGTAGATCTGACCTGGTTTGGGTTGTTTTGGATTTCCCCAAATCCTGGGCGCGCGGATTTGATATATATTCATATACATACATACATACATACATACATACATACATACATACATACATACATGAGATAAAGGTGTTTGTGGCCGTAGAAGGGCCGAGGGAGGTGCGGATTTACACAAGCCGCGCAGGCTGCAATACATGGCCGTATTTTTTTTGTATTAAAAAAAAGATTGTTGTGGCATAGTTTTTTTTTGTGGAAAGTTTATTGAGGGGGGAGGGGCACCGACCCCATCCCCACCCCATATGGTAATGGGTTGGGGGTGGGGTCGGCGCCCCTCCCCCGCAATCCTTTGTACAGTCTTAAGGAATAGGCCGCGGCCTGTATAGGCCGCTCTCAACAAAAACGTTTGGCTTAAAACCCTATTTCTTTTAGTTTTATTTTTATTTTTATTTTATTTTCGTATATACATATATATATTTATAAATATATAGACATATATATATATATATATATATATATATATTTATATGTGTGTGTGTGTGTGTGTGTGTGTGTGTGTGTGAGAGAGAGAGAGAGAGAGAGAGAGAGAGAGAGAGAATGGCACAGTATTTTTTTGAAAAATAAATAAAAGAAATTTGCAGTTTATTAAAATTTATATATTTTAATAATACTTATCTTAGCATTATTAAAATATTTTAATTATTGAGAATATTAAATACTATTTTTTTTTTAAATAATAATAAATATAGGAGGAAATATTGGCAAGTTATAAACTTGTTTTAGTCCTCTTTTCCTCACAAATTGATAATTATCGTATGTAAGGTAGAAACAAGGAAGTTTTATTTCACCAGCAAGGTTGAATATAGTTTGCAATGAGTTCCAAAAATGAGAAATATTTACTATAATTTAGTATTTTAACTATTGATTGTCCAAATTGAAAGAAATGGTGTTCAAATTTCTATCTATCAACAAAAGGAAGCTAGCATTTGTAACACATACCATTTGATTAACACAATGAAATAAAACTAGCATTTCACAAGATGAGATCTACAATAAACTTCCCCAATAGTATAATCACAAGATTTTCACAAGCCCTTTTGTACATGTCATCTCTTTATTTCCTTACAATTTTCTCAATAATGTAAACATCTTACAAGTAGAATTTGCATTCAACCATGTGACTTTTGGGGCAAATATAGATGACAATGTCCTTTATTTTTGGAATGAAAACAAGATGGTACAACTTTCTTTCACATGCAAATTTTACAACAAAATAATATATATAAGGAAAAAGGAAGAAGTCTTCACAAGCTCCAAGGTGTTCTTCATCCATGCTCCAAGTTCCAAGCATTTCAAATCACAACCAAGATAGGGGGAGAGGCAACACTCTCCTCCCAACCAAAAACTCAATGGAGAAGAGAAGCAATCTTCTCCATTGACCCCCGAGCCCCAAACACAACACAATGAAGGGTGGTCTCCAAATCAAGGCAACAACACTTACTTTTACAATACAATTTTCTTCACAACATTCAAGGTTAAAAGGAAGAACAAAAAGGAAACACAAATAACACAATACTTTGCACAACAAGGCTTTCATCCAAGCCAACAAGAGAAGGAACTATGGGAAAGTTTTTTTCTTGTGCCTCCCCATTGAGATGAGATGCCCATCCAAACCCTCCATAATAAAACTCAAGCCCCTATGACTCTTATGCCTCCCTCAAGTACCCCTTTTTCCTCCCATACTCTTATACCTCCCTCCTCTTATGGCTCCCTCAAGGACAAGGTAAGAATGTGAACATTCTTACCCAAGATGGGCATCCCTCTCAAACTCCCTCCACAATTTCCTATTCTACTCTTATGCCTCCCTCATGAGTTTTCCCATAGACCTCTCCTACACTACACATTAAGCATTCTATCCATTTTTCCACAATACACAAAAGTAAACATACATTTTCTACAAATTTAAGCATAAAAACAACAATAAGAAAGCAAAAAGGGAAAAGGTTTCCTACCTCTCCATTGGAGAAGCCTAAACCAAGAAGCTTTGTCCAAGCTCCCTCCAAAACAATCCCAGCATGCAAGTCCAAGCTCCTTCTTTTTTTCTTTCTCCCAATTCTTTTCTCTCCAAAAAAAAATAAAAGAAAGAACTCTTCAACAAAAACCTCCAACCCCCTCAACAAAAGAGGAAATTTCCATAAATAGACAAAAGGGAAGAGTGAGGGTGATGTGGCTCCTTGTAGGATGCCACATCACACATCCTCAAGACCACCTCCCATAGTCAACTCCACTCCCAAAACACAATAAATGGGTGGTTGGATTGAATGACATCTCTCTTCCACATCCATCCCCTCCCATGTGTCTTAAGGCACAATTAAATGCAAAAAGGAAGAAAAGTGCACTCCAAAGTCACATTTCCCTTCCCAAAACAATAAATAATCCCCTTTTTGGCTTCCCAACCCATAGATATGGTTGGTAAGGGGTTTTGGGAAGTGTGGGACAAGTTCAACTTGTCCCACAAGTCCCCCAAAATTGCCCTAAATCTCAAATTCGAGATTCAAAGGATTTGGAGTGGTCAACACTCAAAACAAGCATTCAATACAAGAGGAAAACACAAGGCTCAAGGAGCCAACCATCAAAATTAATTACACCCACAAGACTTCCTGTTATCAAAAATTCACCCCTCAAGGTAAATTTGATAACATGCATCAAATTCTCAAGTCCCAGGCAAATAGATTGAGTCAGGGCAAAAATTTCATGTTTCTAGGGTCCCCTCATATTTTTCTAACTCCCCTGTCCAAGTAGAAGAGAGCAAGTTCTGAGGAAAGGTAAGAAAAATTGCAAAAAACAGGCTCGTGTAATGCCCATAAAAAAAATATACAATAGTGTCAAAATATGCATGAGATAAGTGTTCATACATGGTGTGAGATTACAAAATATACAATGCTAATGATGTGTGTATATAGATAGAAATAAGGAGAAATTAGTGTAAGCCTTGTGTTGGATTAGATGGACTGTAATGATGTATTATTAGAATATTGTTAGTCAAAATACATATCCAAGATATATATATATATATATCCATTCACATTTTGACATATCGAGATACCTATATGACATATATGGAGGTCTATTTGGTATATAATGTAGTTCATATATATTATGGTATATGGGTAAATACACAGTAATTGGTAGTTATGAGACTAAATAAGCCTAAGCTAATCATTATGAAAAGTAATACGGTTGTAAAGGTGTAACATCAGCTTTAAAAGATTTATAATAATAAAAGATGAATTAAATTCATGGGAAAGAGACTCTCTATTTTTATTAGTTTAAACTTGTAAGGGTAACAACGTACCAGTTGTATATTGTTGCCTTTGAAGGTGTAATAACGTAGTTTGATTATTTTCCTTTTAATTTGGTTAGGGTAGTCCATTAGCTTCGTCCAACTCATTTTCAGTACAAGTGATGATACGCATGTTGTATTTGAAATAGTGGATAAGCCTAGGAGGTACTCAATGTAATGCCAAGTGGGGGGGAGGCAGTTGGCCGCCTGTCTGTCCCAGCAAACTTTCAACCACTTAGTCTTTTTTTTTTTAATGACCGGCTCTACTTCTTTGACTTCCGGATACCTTTGTCTACGGCGTCTTGGGGAAAGGAAACCCCTGTTTTGGGGAGCCTGTTGCTTGGTTTTAGTCTGGTTTTTTTTTGTTTGAGCTTTCTTCCTGGCCGCGTGGGCTCCTCTGGAGTCTGGTTCCTTGTGGAGGAGGGGCGTGGAGCTTCAGCGAGTGAGGAAGGCGCGTTTCCTCCATTTTCGTGGGTGCTGCGAGGTGTGTTCTGCCAGATCTCCACAACTTACAGTGTGTAACAATAAATTGCCAGGCGGCAGGAGTGTTTCAGTGGGGCAGAAGCCGTTTAAAGTGCTTCCAACGAGCAGGCTGTCCAACTGCACTGTTATCTGTTCAGTATCAACGCATCCTCAAATTCGGGACTCTCCTTTAAGATATTTTCATCAAAATCGATTAAGTGACAGTGAGAGTGTTACCAGGAGACCCGATGAAATTTATTACAGAGATTCTCTGTTGAGACTTTACTTGTTTTACGCTGTAACGCATGGAAGAGAATCTCTTAGGCGTGGATCTGTGTCATGTCAGAATATTCATGAAGCACAGTTTGCTTTGCAAGAGCTTTTAGGAGATCGATGAAGGATAAAGGAATTAAAAAGAAACTTGGTGTAGTTAGATTAAAGCCAATAAAATGGCGCATGCTTTTTGTGTTGGTGACAGATCACACCGCAGGCACAGAAGATCTATGCAGTGTTGAAGAAAACATCTTGGGAGATGAAGGTAGCAGGATATTTTTTAGATCCAGAGCATGCACTGAGTTATACCTTCATAATCGACTATGTGACAGTGAGAATGCTTCCAGCAGACTTGATGAAATTTATTTACAAAGACTCCCTACTGAGACCTTGCTTGTTCTACGATGTAACCCATGGGAGAGGACCTCTTAGAGGCGGATCTGTTTCATATCAAAGTTGCACACAGAAAGGAATGGCACCCAAATCTCGGCTTGCAACATATAAGGTATGCTGGATGACTGGTTGCTATCATTCTGACATTCTTCCTGCGTTTGATACTGCTGTTGAAGATGGTGTGGATGTGATTTCTCTATTCTGTGGGCGGGGATGCTGTGCCATATTATCTAGATGGTATTGCAATGGGTGCAACAGATGGGGTGAGGACCTTAGACAGGGATTTCCCTGCAAACATTATTTTTGGGTAATGGGAAAATCATCAGGGGAGTGTCCTTGTTCAGTGGAAAGGCGTTGGGGTATGTTTTAGTGCCCTTGCTCTATGTTGGCAGGCATAAAGGTTATATTGGAATTATCACACCTTGCAAGCTACAGGTGAAGTGTTTGCACCGAGAATTTGACGCTGTCCTCAAATCTAATGAAGGAAAAGGTTTAGTTACCATTGCGGTAGATGCCTCTCAGAGTCAGGAGCGATGTTGAATCACGAGGAACAGGCATGAGCTGCTCTTTCCCCTTTTTCCAGCTATTTTCTCTATATTGAATGCATGATTATTGCTTGTTCTCCTGGTAGTTGTGTGCTGTGTTTGTTTGAGATAAGCTCTGCGTGAGAATTTTTCATTTGTAATGGTGTGTGGCTTTTGCATGCCTTCCCCGCCAAGAGTGTATCTGCTTGCTGTTGCTAGTTGTGTGAGGGGTCTTTTAGATACGTCTGTGTTATGCTTGTAGGAGTAGTTTTGTCCTTTTTCGACCTGGTATTGGATCATCTTCAGCGTGGCAATGAGTTATTGGTTGCTTAAGTGTTGTACTATTTTAAAAAAAATAAAAATAAAAATAAAATATATATATATATAATAATAATAAATGAATAAAAATATTTACCTCATGAGAAGTTGTGTATTTATTGCCCTTTTTATGTTATCAGATCTGGTACTAATTTTTGTCCTGGAAATGGTACTAGAGAGACCCTTGCTCATTCTTTCCTTTTTAGCAATCTAATTTTGGTATAACCTCATTCCAATTTCATCCCTGGGGGGGTCGACTACAAGGTTGGAACAATGTAAATTTCTTTTTTCTTTATGAAGCTTTAACGAATTGTGCATTATGCTTGTCGGATGTGACTGGCTAGGACTAGATAGTGGGTTTGCGACGTCGTCTTATGCAAACATGTTTTGGCCGAATCTAACTTACTTACCTAGCTTATGATGACCTTAAAAATTTTAGTACCCTGGCCAAGGGATATCCTCGTCAGTCCTACATTTGTATTACTTCCCTAACTGGTCTTATGAAAGGTCCATCAGCTTCCTTGAGATGGAAAATTTGAAGGTTTTTTATAAGGAAAATCTTACTCAAACCTTTGGAGAAAATGCTTAAAGTATTCAAGGGACTCTCGTTTTGTTCAGGGGATACCCTATGCGCCCGACATAACTGTGTAAGTTACTTAAATCTTTTTATTATTATAGAGAAGCCTTTCCTTATCGGACGCCTCCACGGTAGTGAGTGCAGGAACAGTGTTTTACCCCCTTCCGAGCAACAAACAATGAAGTGTTTGTCAGATGTGGTGAACATGGAATTAAGTCTGAGGCTTGAGATGCTTTCGGGGACCCGTGAAAGGTAAATTACGTTTACCCCCCAAGCAACAATGTTTTATGAGACCACCTTCGTCATATCGGTAAGTAGGTTAGTAGTGTATAACATTGAATATTTTATTATGTTGGGAATAAAGGGGTTTTCGTTGAGGGATGTGCGGAGTTGGCACTAGCGGCTTAAGGGAGCCTTCAAAGTTTCAACTTATCATTCGTGGACGTTGTTAATCTTGAATATATAATTAAACACTGGGCATAGTGATCAAAAACGTCAGTTACATTTTCTTAAGGTGTACGCAATGCAATGCATTCCTTTTTACATGATCTTTGAATTGGGTCCTTGAGTGGCCATAACCCCCCCCCCTCATAGGCTGAATGAGTTTTAGTGGACTTGTGTGGCATTCTTGCTCTGAGTAGGGATGTTTGGAATAATAAATCTTGTTACTTTTGTTTTGACATTATCAGGAGAATTTATTATTTCTATATCGGGCGGTTGTAGTACGATTCCTTTATTCTGTTTTGTGAATGTGATGTTGTTATCACTATCTTATTTAAGGAAAATAAAAAGGTGTATTATGTGGGAAATTTGTTATAATTTAGAATGTAGGGTGTAAGGGTAACCTTGGATAGTAAATGCACAATTTTGGCTTCATATGTTCTGCAGTGTGCCTTTTGTTAACTAGATATCTATTTTGTTTACCTTCATACAAATCACTTTTACTTATGCCTTGGGATGGAAATCGTGCACTAGTCATTCAATTAATATGATGAAATATCTAGGAAAAGGGAATGCATGCTCATGCCAGTTCTTTTGAACTGACAAAAGCTAACATGTTTTTGCAGGTTGTTTTTCCGAGCTCAAGTATGAAAGAAGTGGCCGTTGTAGTTGCATAGATGATATCCACTTTGGTGCTTGTACATTGTCCTTTTATGGTTAAACTATTGATAACATCTAGTGGGAAAATTTTAGAAGATGGGTCAGTGCCTTAGTAAATGCATTGTAGAATATTGATGTTGTAACTGTTAAACTTTGCTCTGGAGTTAAAATGTTGAGTTGTAGATCCTCCTAAGGCTTAGTAGCAATGAGTTTGTAAGCACTATAAAGTGAGTTGGATAATCCTGATAAAAGTTAAACTAAAATTTATATATGAACAATAATGTAGATGTGATCTACTAGATAACCTTTGAGACCTGGAACAATTAAGAGGAAACTATCTTTTGTAACGAAACATGATAACTTATTATTATCATTATTTTATTCAAGCCAAGCTAATAAACATTATCCTTTTATGGTGAAATCTTAAATGATCTCATGGTGAAATCAATGGTTAGATTATAGGAAAATGATAGGGTTTAATAAATAGGAGTGAAAGTGATTAAGGAAACCTTAAATTTCTCTTTACTGTTTGAAATGATTCCCTTTGTCAAACTTAATTAAGTAAAGTCTAGATGGAACATTTAACCAATCTCGATAAACTCTTAACTTCAATGAAAAGTTTGATAGTAAACAATGTGACCCTGAATCTAAATTCTGTTGTCCTGCTTTGTTAACCCTTGCCTTGATTCATGAAGATATTTCTTAAGCAAGGTCAAAGTTTGATCCTTAAACAGGAAGGTTATTGTTAGAACCCTAAGCGGTACTTTCCCTCAATCGGAGCTTATGCCTTCACCTGTGCAATAGAGTTGTGGAACATGTGTTAGTGGCTTAAGTAAGATTAATTAACCTTGTAAGAAATGGAAAATGTTCTAAAATCAAATGAATAAGGAAGATTTGGACATCAAATTGATGATCCCAGTTTAGAAATCTTTGCCTTAAGCTATTTAGCCAACCGTTGAAAAGAAAGTTCTCCCTTGTGAAAAGAATTGTGTGAATCGTTACATGAAATTGTATAAGAACATAAGTTAAAAATTAAGAGACACTTTAGCAAACAAGAAAATTTAACAAGAAATTCCTCATGGGATGCCCTAACTTTAAGTGTGTTTTGTGGTTGGACTCCAATGTTGTCTCGTCAAAAGAAGAGTACATTGTCCTTGATAGGTGTGAATGTTTCCGTGCTGACCTTGTGGTCTCCCCCGTAACAAGTGGTTCCTAGTGATTGGTTATAACCTTGTGACGACATGTTGTGTCGTGTTGTGTCAAAGCAAGTAAAAAAAAAGTTATCCTGTATTTCACCGTGTTGTCAATGTGTTGGTATTTTTGGTGTGTTACATCTCTTTTCCACATCCATCCCTTCCCATGTGTCTTAAGGCACAAATAAATGCAAATGGAAGAAAAATGCACTCCAAAGTCATATTTCCTTTCCCAAAACAATAAATGATCCCATTTTTGGCTTCCCAACCCGTAGATATGGTTGGTAAGGGGTTTTGGGAAGTGTGGGACAAGTTCAACTTGTCCCACAAGTCCCCCAAAATTGCCCTAAATCTCAAATTCGAGTTTCAAAGGATTTGGAGTGGTCAACACTCAAAACAAGCATTCAATACAAGAGGCAAACACAAGGCTCAAGGAGCCAACCATCAAAATTAATTACACCCACTAGACTTCCCTCCAAAACTTAAAAATTAAGACAAGATGTTAATTTAATATAAACACACTTAGCAAAAGAAATTTAAAAAAAAGGATATCACAAATAAAATCACCTACTAAAGTAAGTTAAAACAAGTAAATAAAATTCTTACCCCCTTGGTCACATTAGAAAATTTCCCCCTCATGGGAATTTTTCTTAACACATAAAAGAACAAAGGTAACACAATACAATTCACTAGTTGCCTTGACGACCAAATGTTGTAACCACCCAACATTCTATTGTGTTTTGTTCCCAATCCCCCTTTAGGTTGTGATCATGTTGTGTTTCCTGCAAAATACCAAATACCTCCTTCGGCCTTGCGGCCATGTCAAAATATCCAAAATAACCATATGCATGAAATTTATTAACATCTATACGTAATTCAAGCAATCATTATTTCTAGGTCTAAATCACAACTTAATTATGCATTTCATCATTATCCAAAATTATAGTAATGTAAATTCAACAACTACATTCTACTCATCATGGCGAAGAAATCCAATGTTAGAACACATGCAATATATCCATATAAAAATAATATCGATATCCAATAGTCTATCCATGAGTTAGTGTAGATCATACTGAAAACAAAATCCAATCATAATCAAATGCATCTAGTCACAAAACATCATGCTAATCAACATAAGTATAAGTCATGTCCATATCCAAAGTCTGCATAACTCAAAATGATAATCAACTAAGTGTCGTAGGGAAGTGGGCATTACATCCCCCTCCCCTTTGACTAGACTTCCTCCTGGAAGTCACTGAAATAAGTGTGGAAACTGAGCTCGCAATGATGTAGCATCCTCCCAAGTAGCAGCAGTCTCATCGTACATGTCCCATTGGACCCAAACCTGATCAATCTCTTTGCCGCGAAGGCCCAGGGTCCTGTGATCTAAAATGCGCATGGGCTCCACCATCACCTGCCCCTGATCCTGCACCTGCAATGCAGTCCAATCTAGCACATGAGAAGGATCAGAAACATATCTTCTAAGCACAGAAACGTGAAATACATCATGGACGCGAGACAAGCTAGGTGGCAATGCTAGGCGATAGGCCAAGGGACTGAGGCGTTCCAAAATCTTGAAGGGTCCCACAAACCTAGGAGCAAGCTTAGAACCTTTTCCATAACAGATAGGGCTCTTATGCAGTCTGACACGAAGAAACACCTTCGTTCCTCCCTCAAAACTGCGATCTGTCCTATGCTGGTATGTATACTTCTTCTGTCTATCATGTGCCTCCTGTAATCTCTGTCTGATCAGGGTAACCTGCTACTCCATATCCTGTAATAAGGCTGGCCCAAGGGAAACCCTGTCCTCAATCCTGTCCCAACTGAGAGGTGTCCTGCACTCTCTACCATATAATGCCTGAAAAGGAGCCATGCCTATAGAACTCTGGAAACTATTATTGTAGGCAAACTCCACCAAATACATATACTCCTCCCATCTTGATTGGTGATCCATTGCGTACATCCTGAGCATATCCTCCAAAATCTGATTCACCCTCTTTGTTTGTCCATATTTCTCAGGGTGATAAGATATGCTGAAATTAATCCTCGTCCCGAGGGCATACTGCATGGTGGTCCAGAAATGGGAAGTGTACAAAGGGTCGCGGTCGCATATGATCTTCTGCGGAATCCCATGCAGTCTGAAAATCTCATCAAGATATACTCGTGCCACCGCACTAGCCGTATAGGTAGTCTTCACCTGGGAAAAATGAGCTACCTTCGTCAATTTATCCACTGTGACCATGATGGCGTCGTGGTGGTATCTCGACGTCGGTAACCCAACAATGAAATCCATATAAATGGTGTCCCACTTCCACTCCGGTATGGCGTGAGGATAGAGAAGGCCAGCTGGATGCTGATGCTTGGCCTTCACCCTCTGACACTCTAAACAGTAGGATACAAAAGAAGATATGTCTCTCTGAAGTCCTCTCCAAAAGTACAACTGTCTTAAGGTGGCGTGCATCTTCTTCACCCCAGGATGGGCTAAATACAGTGCACGATGAGCCTTTGTTAAAATGTCATGTCTCAAGCCTCCATCTCTAGGAACATATACCCAACCTCTGTGTCTAAGAAGACCATCAACCTCTAGTGAAAATCCATCAAACCTCCCCTCAAGAGGTCTCTGAGACTCAATCTCTGCTCTGGCTGCAAGGTAGAAACTATCTTGAGGAAGCTGCTGCAAGATCCTACTCCGCAAATCTATGCCCACTGAGGTGGCCATAGCCACATGTCTCCGTCTACTCAAGGCATCTGCCACCACGTTCTCCTTTCCCTTCACATGCTCTATCTCCATGTCATATTCGCAAAGTAACTCCATCCAACGCCACTGACGAGCGTTGAGATTGGGCTACGTGAAGAGGTGGCGAAGGCTCAAGTGATCAGTCCTGAGTGTAAATCTCCGGCCAAGGAGAAAATGTCTCCACCGCACTAAGGCATGTACTACTGCTGCAAGCTCAAGGTCATGGGTCGGATAATTGAGCTCATAATCTTTGAGTTTGCAGGACTCAAAGGTAACTACTCTACCCTCCTGCATTAACACTCCTCCAAGTCCTGCCAAGGAAGCATCTGTGCATACGAAAAAATCTCCATGAGGATCTGGCACTGCTAGGATAGGTGCTCTTGTAAGGCATTCCTTCAATGTACTGAAGGCCTGCTCACATCTATCAGACCATAAAAACTTCTTCCCTTTCCGCTGAAGAGAAGTGATAGGGTGCGCAATCCGGGAAAAATCCTGAACAAACCTCCTGTAGTATCCTGCTAGACCCATGAAACTACACACCTCGGTCACACTAGTGGGTGCTGGCCAATCCATGATGGCTCGAATCTTGGAAGGATCGACTGTGATACCTTTCCCAGAAATAACGTGGCCCAAATACTGCACCTCAGGCTGAAAGAACGCACACTTCTCCAAGTTCCCGTAAAGGCGCTGTTCACGAAGACACTGAAGAACCTGGCGAAGGTGCTCCTCGTGCTCCTCACGTGTGTGTGAGTAAATCAGAATGTCATCAAGGAAGATGAGCACGAAGTGATCAAGGAAGGTCCTGAATACCCCATTCATCAAACTCATAAACACTGCGGGGGCATTCTTCAAACCGAAAGGTACCACTGTGAACTCGTAGTGGCCATATCTCGTGCGGAAAGCTGTCTTGTGAATATCTGTCTCCGTAATCATGAGCTGATGGTATCCTGACTTAAGATCTATCTTAGAGAAAACTGTAGCCCCCTTCATCTGATCAAATAAATCATCAATGCATGGAAGAGGGTAACGATTCTTGATCGTTACCTTATTCAGCTGACAGTAGTCAATGCACAACCAAAGGGATCCATCTTTCTTCTTCACGAAGATAACCGGTGCACCCCAAGGGGATACACTAGGACGAATTAGGCCTTTCTCCAGAAGGCCCTCTAGCTGCAACTTGAGCTCACATAACTCAGGAGTGGTCATCTGATAAGGTGCTCGTGAGATAGGCTCTGCGCCCGGAACTAGATCTATATGAAATTCGATCTCACGTGGGGGAGGTAATCCCGGTAGCTCCCCTGGGAACACATCGGAAAACTCTGATAAGATGGGATGGTCATCGAGGGAAGGTCCTCTAGACTCATCCTCTGATCTGTCACTGACTGTAATAGCAAACCTCTGACAACCCTGTCGCGCACACCGCTTAAGGTGCATAGCGGAGATGGTGCGAATGGATACGGCCCTCCTAACTCCTGATATCACTGACTCTACTCCAAGATCATCTATGCAAGCAATAGTTTTATGGTAACAATCCACTCTAGCTCTGTGAGCAGACAACCAATCCATGCCTAAAATGATGCCATAAGATCCTAATGGAAGGATCCGAAGATCAGAAGTAGTGGTGAAGGGTCCCAAATCCACTACACACTCCTTGACTAAGGAGTCTACAGAAATCTTGGCTCCTGAAACCATCTCAACGTCCCAACTACGGCTCAACCTAATTGCCACCAGCCTACAACGCTCAACTAAGGATGGTGCAATAAAAGAATCAAAAGAACCAGAATCAAATAATATAGAGGTGGAAATACCACCAACACTACCTGTCGTCTCAATCACAGTACTCTGATGCTCAGCCTGGCGGTTCTCGACCGCTGCATAGATCCGATGACTCCGTGCCATATCTCCAACAGTAGGATCTAAGCTCTGTGTCTTACCCTTGGTAGGGTTATGTGGGCAATCTCTCCAAAGATGTCCAACAACACTGCAACCATAACAGCTGCCTGGTCCTCTCCAGTGGGAAGCATCTCCAGCTGGTACTCTAGATGACTGAGATACTGATCCTGACGATCTGGCTATGGACTGTTGAGGTCTCTGTAGATGAGCTCCTACTGACTGAGCTCTTGTTGCACCCTGTGTCCTGATGGGACCCCTAGGAGGAGGCCGCATACTACGTCCTCTCTGTGCATCGAATCTCTGAGGAGGTCGGTAAGGTGGGCGGGTCTACTGCTGCGGTGGTGGCCTGAATGAAGCTTGTCCTGAACTCTGTCCACCCCGTGGAGGAGGAACTGACCCCTTCGACCTACTATCTTGCATCTACTGGATACGGCTCTGAACTCTGTCTCTAGCCTGCTGTGTCCTCCGCCGTGTCTCCTCTGCAATATAGGCCTTTTCCACGGCCTCTGCTAATGTCTGTGGGCAGTGAATGCGCACTGCGCCACCTAGATCTAAGTTCAAGCCCTGAATGAACCTGTGAATCCATACCTGGTCATCCTGCATATAGTCGACATACGGGAGTAGGTCCAGAAATTGACTCTCATACTCATCTACTGTCATCGATGCCTGACGGAGGTCATGAAACTCGTCTATGCGCTGCTGTATAAATATCCTGGGTAAATACCTGCTCCTGAAACATTCCTCAAACAGCTCCTAGGTAATCGTCTCTGAGTCGACATGGAGCTTTTTCTCCTCGGTCCTCCACTAGACTCCTGCTCCATCCTTCAGAAGATGGATCGTAACACGAGCTTTCGTGTTGCTACTACAAGGATAGAGCTTAAAGCATCCACTCAAGCTCACCAACCAGGCCTCTGCCTGAAAACCGCCTGTATCACCCGAATAGTGAGATGGTCGTAGCTTCAGGATCTCCCTAATATGGTCTGCAGCTAATGTATGACGAATCCTGGGTCTATCTGAATGCTCCTCCCTCTGTCTAGGGCTCCGAGACCTGTCCCTATGTCCTGAGATTTTGTCCCCATGTCCTCTCTGTGGTGACTGTGCCCTGACTGACTCCACATGAAAGTTCTCTGCCCTGTGCTCCTCGCTGTGACAAGGAGATGCTTGGGCATCTACTGATGGCTCCAAACTGTGTCTAGCAAGTCGTCCTCCCAAGGGCTCTCCGCGTATAGCGGCATTGACATCCTGGAGTGTCTGCAAGATCTGAGGTAGAAGGGCTGCTACGGCCTGTTCTGACGGTGGTATGTCTAGGTCTATATGAAGAGACCCCTCGCCCAATCCGCGCCTCCTGCACAGATCAAGGAGAGAGTTAGTTCATTGTTCTAGGTCTCATGTCAGTTTTCTAAATTTGTGGTTTGCTATAATTATCAACATTGTGGTTTTATATTTTGAAAGAATTCAGCTCTGTACTAAGTTAAATGTTTCTATTTCGTGTGCTCTGCGTGTGCCCAAGGGTCCAAGCTTCGAACCCCTGGCTCTGATACCAAAATGTAACGACCGGAAGAAACTACACGCATGAGGCCAAAACAAAAAAGGTTTAGAGAGAGAAAATTATGAAATAATTTATTTATTTTGTTTTGATTAGGTTCAGGTTACAAGAGGAAAGTTGCGAGGCGTCGGAGAAGATTATCGATCTACTAAAATCACCTCAAATTTCAATTTCAATTACATCTTTGTTACCTTCCTCAACAAGGTCCTAGAGTTGTAATTAAGAGACTTCGTTAGCTTTTCCACAAGGCTCCATTAATCACGGTTGGATTAAATTATTTAAGGACCCTTAATTAAATATTAAAATTTAATAATGCAAAGGCCTAAAGTCTTGTAGTCCAAGGTCATACAAATAAAATAGTTAATTACTTTCTTGGAGGATCAAGTGTGCACAACTTTTGCTAAATTCTTCCCCCCCCTTTTTATTTCTATTTATCTTTCTAATTCCCACCAAAAGAATCCCATCACTTAAGTGGTGTAGGATATATCCTCCACCATTGGATCTATTTTCTCCCCACCCTTAGATCTAGGTTGGGCAAGGAAACCCTAGAAATCCTTATGGATTTCCTTATGTTTTTTTTTTTTTTTTAATTTATCCATTTTTGTTTTATTTCCTTCCTACACCCAAAGCTCTCATTTCCTTTTTATTTTATTTTCAATTGCAGGTTAAGGGAGAAGGAGGAAGGAGCTCCATCTATGGAGGCCATTACAGCCATGGGAACTCTTCTCAACAATTTTTTTTTTTTGGCTCAAGCTTTAATGGAGGAGTTTTTCTTTGTAGATCTGATCTGGTTTGGGTTGTTTGGGATTACCCCAAATCCCTAGGCGCGCGGATTCGATATATATACATATGTATATATAGATAAAGTGTCTGTGGCTGTAGAATGGCCGAGGGAGGCACGGATGTACACAGGCCGTGCAGGCCGCAATACATGGCCGTTTTTTTTTGTATTAAAAAAAATTGCTGTGGCATAGTTTTTTTTTGTGGACAGATTGAGAGGGGAGGGGCGCCGACCCCATCCCCAGCCCCATATGGTAATGGGTTAGGGGTGGGGTCGGCACCCCTCCCCCCTAATCCTTTGTACAGTCTTAAGGAACAGGCCACGGCCTGTACCGGCCGCTCTCAACAAAAACGTTTGGCTTAAAAACCTATTTATTTTAGTTTTATTTTTTTTTAATTTCGTATATACACAGTATATATATTATATTATATATATAAATATATACTATATATCTCTGTGTGTGTGTGTGTGTGAGACTGAAATTATTTTTTTGAAAAATAAATAAAATAAATTTGTAGTTTATTAAAATTTATATATTTTAATAATACTTATCTTATCATTATTAAAATATTTTAATTATTGAGAATATTAAATACTATTTTAAAAAAAAATAATAATAATCAATATAGGAGGAAATATTGGCAAGTTATAAAATTGTTTTAGTCCTCTTTTCCTCACAAATTGATAATTATTGTATGTAAGGTGGAAACAAGGAAGTTTTATTTCACCAACAAGGTTGAATATAGTTTGCCATGAGTTCCAAAAATGAGAAATATTTACTATAATTTAGTATTTTAACTATTTATTGTCCAAATTGAAAGTAATGGTGTTCAAATTTCTATCTATCAACAAAAGGAAGCTAGCTTTTGTAACACATACCATTTGATTAATACAATGAAATAAAACTAGCATTTCACAAGATGAAATCTACAACAAACTTCCCCAATAGTATAATCACAAGATTTTCACAAGCCTTTTTGTACATGTCATCTCTTTATTTCCTTACATTTTTTTTTAATAATGTACACATCTTGCAAGTAAAATTTGCATTCAACCATGTAACTTTTGATACAATATATATTACAATGTCCTTTATTTTTGCATGAAAAAAAGATGATACAACTTTCTTTCTCATACAAATTTACAACAAAATAATATATATAAGGGAAATGGAAAGAGTCTTCACAAGCTCCAAGGTGTTCTTCATCCATGCTCCAAGTTCCAAGTAGCTCAAATCACAACCAAGATAGGGGGAGAGGCAACACTCTCCTCCCAAACAAAAACTCAATGGAGAAGAGAAGCAATCTTCTCCATTGACCCCCGAGCCCCAAACACAACACAATGAAAAGAGTGGTCTCCAACTCAAGGCAACAACACTTACTTCAACAATACAATTTTCTTCACAACATTCAAGGTTTAAATAAAAGAAACAAAAAGGAAACACAAATAGCGCTAATACTTTTCACAACAAGGCTTTCATCCAAGCCAACAAGAGAAGGAACTATGCGAATGTTTTCCTTATGCCTCCCCATTGAGATGAGATGCCCATCCAAACCCTCCACAATAAAAATCAAGCCCCTATGACTCTTATGCCTCCCTCAAGTACCCCTTTTCCCTCCCATACTCTTATGCCTCCCTCCTCTTATGGCTCCCTCAAGGACAAGGTAAGAATGTGAACACTCTTACCCAAGATGGGAATCCCTCTCAAACTCCCTCCACAATTTCCTATTCTACTCTTATGCCTCCCTCATGAGTTTTCCCATAGACCTCTCCTACACTACACATTAAGCATTCTATCCATTTTTCCACAATACACAAAAGCAAACATACATTATTCTACAAATTTAAGCATAAAAGCAACAACAATAAGAAAGCAAAAAGGGAGAAGGTTTCCTACCTCTCCATTGGAGAAGCCTAAATCAAGAAGCTTTGCCCAAGCTCCCTCCAAAACCAACCAAGCATGCAAGTCCAAGCTCCTTCCTTTTTTTTTTCTTTCTCCCAATCCTTTCCTCTCCCAAAAGAAAAATAAAGAAAAGAACTCCTCCACAAAAACCTCCAACCCCCTCAACAAGAGAGGAAGTTTCCATTAATTGACAAAAGGAAGAGTGAGGGTGATGTGGCTCCTTGTTGGATGCCACATCACACATCCTCAAGACCACCTCCCTTTAGTCAACTCAAATCCCAAAACACCATAAATGGGTGGTTGGGTTGAATGACATCTCTTTTCCACATCCATCCCTTCCCATGTGTCTTAAGGCACAAATAAATGCAAATGGAAGAAAAATTCACTCCAAAGTCATATTTCCCTTCCCAAAACAATAAATGAATCCCCTTTTTGGCTTCCCAACCCATAGATATGGTTGGTAAGGGGTTTTGGGAAGTGTGGGACAAGTTCAACTTGTCCCACAAGTCCCCCAAAATTTCCCTAAATCTCAAATTCGAGTTTCAAAGGACTTGGAGTGGTCAACACTCAAAACAAGCATTCAATACAAGAGGCAAACACAAGGCTCAAGGAGCCAACCATCAAAATTAATTACACCCACTAGACTTCCCTCCAAAACTTAAAAATTAAAACAAGATGTTAATTTAATCCAAACACACTTAGCAAAAGAAATTTTAAAAAAAGGATATCACAAATAAAATCACCTACTAAAGTAAGTTAAAACAAGTAAATAAAATTCTTACCCCCTTGGTCACATTAGAAAATTTCCCCCTCATGGGAATTTTTTCTTAACACATAAAAGAACAAAGGTAGCACAATACAATTCACTAGTTGCCTTGACGACCAAATGTTGTAACCACCCGACATTCTGTTGTGTTTGGTTCCCAATCCCCCTTTAGGTTGTGATCATGTTGTGTTTCCTGAAAAATACAAAATACCTCCTTCGGCTTTGCGGCCATGTCAAAATATCCAAAATAACCATATGCATGAAATTTATTAACATCTATACGTAATTCAAGCAATCATTATTTCTAGGTCTAAATCACAACTTAATTATGCATTTCATCATTATCCAAAATTATAGTAATGTAAATTCAACAACTACATTCTACTCATCATGGTGAAGAAATCCAATGTTAGAATACATGCAATATATACATATAAAAATAATATCGGTATCCAATAGTCTGTCCATGAGTCAGTGTAGATCATACTGAAAACAAAATCCAATCATAATCCAAATGCATCTAGTCACAAAACATCATGCTAATCAATATAAGTATAAGTCATGTCCATATCCAAAGTCTACATAACTCAAAATGATAATCAACTAAGTGTCGTAGGGAAGTGGGCATTACACCCTCAATAGGGTAAAAACTACTTTGAAAATAACCTTTTACTTTAGAGAAATTATTTTACATCTAGTAAGATCACCTCTTCCTTTGAAACCTTATTTACCAAGGGTAAAACCAAGTCACTTGATTTACATACCTTCTATATATTTCCTGAATATATCAAATGAGGACCTAAAGTCCTTTTTATATAAGGTGATCGGGTATGTCTCCCGACCCACCTTTTCAACCTAAAATGGTTGACACATACACCTAGGTTTATAATATTTAATATTAGAAATATAATAATTTCATGATATTAAATATTTAACCTAAAGTATATACCTATGTTATCATATTTAATAATAGAAATATAAATATTTCATATTATTAAATATTAACCTCTATATTAGTGATAGACCCAGATACATTAAGGGCTGATCAGGCCACTTAATCATTATATTCTAACACTCCCCCTTAATTTTAAGTGGGATAACATAACATATGCTAATATATTACCTGCACGTTGTACACTACAAGATTTACAATCTTTAAACCATAAAGGTTGTAGGTTAGCATATCGATTGAAGGAATTATAACACCTTCATCATACTCAATTTACCTTTTGGTACAAAAGGATTTGGAATCCTAAAGATTATCCTATGATCAGTGGCTAAGTATGATTTGTGAGTTTTATATATTCTCATAGGTTCTCATAAAAAGTTATAAAACCCAAGCATATAGGATATTTTTACAACCAAGGACATCCTTAACAATATGTTTGTACTAGATGTTTACTAGTAAACTCAATAGCACTAAAGAGTTTACTGAAGACTGCTTTTAAGATCTTTCTACACTTCTTTCTAAAAAAGAAGTTGAGGAGGTATACATTCCCGAAGGTCTTTACACTTGTCTGAAGGTATTTTACAAATGCCTAAAGGTATTTTTACAAAAATCAAGTTCCATTAGGAGGTGACATTGTCATACACACTCCCCCTCAATGGAAACTCCGACAATCTAAGATTTTCATGAAAGTGACAAAACTTTGCAGCACTCAGGGACTTTGTTAAGATGTGAAAATAATGCTCTTTAGTCAACATGAACTTGAGATTTATTTCATCACTTTGTAACTTCTCACGCGTGAAGCGTATATGTATCTCAATATTCTTTGTCCCCTAATGTTAAATTGGATTCTTAATCAAAAGTAATATAACTCTGACCACCATATAGAAGATAAATATTTCCTTTCGCTTCCATGTGTATCTCTACCAACATCCGTTATAGCCACATGGATTATTTACTTCTTCCATTGTACTTCTCTACTTCAATAGAAAAAATGGAGACTTTTGATTGTATTTGTTATTCCAAATAGTGTTTCCTATACCAAAAAACTTGCACACATATGCAATATATTTTATAACACAATATCAATATAGTTAGAATCATGTAAAATTCATATAAGATAGCATTTTCATTCTTATTATAATACAACCCATAATTTATTGTTCCTTTCAAATATCTAAAAATTATTTTTGTAAAATTTCAATGATATCTAAAAAAGGTTCTTAAATAAACCTTGAAGTAATTCCTTTTGTATAGGAAATACCTGATCTATTTATAGTTAGATAAATCAAACTATCAACTAACAACGTATATAAAATAGGATCAACTTTTTTCATATGTAGATTTATGATCAATATTTATTCCAACTTCTATTGAAGTAGAAAATGGTTTACAATCAATCATAAGAAAAAATTTCAATACAATGGTTGTATATTGTGTTTTGAAAAAATAACAATAGAATGATATACAATCATACAAATATACCAAGCTCTAAGAGCTTGTTTTTGTGGGGAAACCCCCATATTTGAGAAGAGCCAAAGTCTCGATTAATCAATCAATTCAACATAACATTCAATAATATGAGGTACACATATATAGGTAAATGACATCCTTAAAGTAAGGAGTCAACTTCTATCCCTCATATCTCTCTCATGATCATTCAGTATCCCACTTATCTCTCCCAATACCTATTCTCACTCAACAAACCTAGAATCTCTCTAAGAGATCTCTACGAGTTGTCACCAACTCATTATTTGCACAATAATAATGTTCACAATATTAAAATATTCCTAACATTCACTCCCCTATTATTAACATTATTATTTCCAAATATACACTCCCCTAAAGCTAACATGGGGAGAGGAACATTACGCATCCTTGGAATCGTTTCATAAGTGCCCCCCCAAGATATATAACACTTGGATGTCGGTTACAACTGAAAATGCATCCAAATACAATCTCATCCTCATTATGATTTTTCGAAACTAAAGCATACAATTAACAAAACCTAATAGTTTAAAGAAGGAAACAATTTTCACATAACAAGCTCTAAGAGATTGTTTTAAACCATGCACAGATTTCTCAACTTACATAGTTTTCTTTACCAGTTTCTTCAAATCCTTTAGGTTGAAACATGTAAAGTTCTTCTTTTAAATCGTAATTAAAAAAATATTTTTCTTATCCATTTGATGGATTTCCCACCCAAATTGAGTGGCAATTGCAAATAAGGCCCTAACAATACTCATTTTAGCTATAGGAAATGTCTCAACATAATCAATACCAAGTTTCTGAGTGAAACCTCTAGCAATAAGTCTAGCTTTATGTTTGTTAATACTAGCAATCAAGAAAGGGTGAATGGAAAAAATGGCCATTATATTTTACTTTGTATATCCACCTAGACCCTATAATACTTCATGGCTCAGGTTCATATAAAGTAATTAATGCATGGTACATATGATGGCTTCTGGTCATTTTCCTAAGGTTAATAGGATTTGAGTTTTCTAATATAGATTGAGCCCAATTTAATTTGTTATCTAGGAAGATAAGAGTTTCAGAAATATCTATAGCATTTTCGTAAAACATCATCATGACCATTTACTAAATCAAAATCAAAACCATCATTTTAGAAGCATTTAATGAAGTAACTTCAAGATAAGAAGACAACACATGTAAAACTTTCACTATACTATATCTATACATTTCATATAAGTTTTGATAATTAACATGTCCTAACCTTTCATTCCATTGTTTTGAATTATTTAAACTCTAAGATATAAATCAAGATGCAGAAGAAAAATCATAAAAATTATATAGATCATTTCTTTGAATTTGTTCAGCTATTATACTCTCATTACTATCCTTGATATACCAAATATCCTTCCTACATAGATTCTAGTTGTATCCATACGTCTTTCAGATGTTCGATATTACCAATGTGTAGAAGGTACTCATTGTTCACATTGCATAGAAAGAACATCTTACATTCGTTGCAAGAATGCATTCATGTTATCTACAGCTGCTTGAAGACCGGTGGGAGCAACCTCAGATCTAGAAACAATCGTCCAGAGTTTCCTCGCCATAAATTCTATTTTGACCCAAATTTTGTAGTTGGTTTCATTCAGGATCTGGGTTTTGTCAAGACATAAATAGTTGGATGTCATTGTTTTCCTAAACCTGTAAAACACACCCCATTATAATATATAATGTACCACAGAGTTAGATACATATTTATCAATAAAAACGACACTTTTCATAGAATCAAATCTAAATTTTACAGATCTACAGAAACTATTTGATCATAACTAAGTATATCATTACAATGCATACTAATTAACCTCTCATGATCAAAATAATAACCCACATTATAAAGAGTTCTGCATTATACCCCAGATTTATATAAAAATAAATTTCCGACTATATAGAAGTGAAGAAGAAACCCCTAAGAATGCATAACAACTTCAAATTTATAAAAAAATTAATGTAGACAAAAAATCAGCCAACTTAAATTTGACGTCTAAATGACCGTCATAATGGCTTATTTTTTGATCTATTGTGACAATCATTTGACTATCAATTTTAACACATAATTAAATTTTCTTGGAACCTTTGAGCTTAAATTTGACGTCTAAATGACCGTCATATTGTCTTATGTTTGGTCTACCATGACAGTCATTTGACCATCAAATTTAATGAAGCAAAAACATGTTGTGTATTTCCTAGAATGTGAAATTCCATAATTTTTTCTTCTGTATAATATTAAGGAGATTATATTTTAACACATTATAATAACCTATTATAATTTATAATGTAAAAATATATACACTTTTTTATTAAAAAATGTATATAATTTATAGAATGAAAATAAAAAATAACATATAGTTCATAAAAATTATAAAGTATAGTATATTGTTTTTATATTAAAAAACATATAACCCTTATTAAAGGGGTTTAAAGGACATAGA
Source organism: Taxus chinensis (assembly GCA_019776745.2). Taxonomy (NCBI): domain Eukaryota; kingdom Viridiplantae; phylum Streptophyta; class Pinopsida; order Cupressales; family Taxaceae; genus Taxus; species Taxus chinensis. The sequence goes on along the minus strand of CM034150.1, from coordinate 673,786,790 downwards.
TCAGGTTAAAAGAATTTTACCAGGTGCAAGTAGATTTATGAAAGTATAGACAAACCTGCATATTTTAAAGAGGATATAAGTAATTTCACCCGATTAATGAAATATATTGAAATCGATATTTTAATGAACTTTGTCTCCTCCCTTCATTTACTTTTACTTTTACCCCATACATATGTAAAAGTATGGAAATATTGTAAAATATTTTATATAATTCCTGCAAGTTAAAAACTTTAAAACTTTTATGTGGCTATAACTACCAATATTTTAATAAGTATTTACCACACTTCACATGGGCCACCAATAAACTATCCCTTTTTTTTAATTCTCCATTTATACTTGAGAGTTCCACATTTATACCTGAGATATTATCTCATTTTATTTTCCACTTCCACTCTTATATAAAAGAAAACCATTTAAATAAGTTTATTTATATAGTTTTAATAAACTATAAGATCTAAATGAATGAGGGCCACTCCTCTTATATGGATAATATAAATGGTTAGGGGCACATGTTAGATTTTATTTAATAAGTATTAAGATTTAAAAAGTAATCCCTTCATGGCCAAGAAATAAACACGGGCCCCCTTACTAAAAAAAGTAAGCACTTTGGTTTTTTTTAAACATATATAAACCAAATCTAATAAAATTTATATTTTAAGCGGTTCAAAATAACCATATATATAAAATATGATTCAAACTTAGGTTGGTTTCTTTTAAAAAAAAAAAACTATATATGCCTATATTTATAAGTTAAGTTTAAATATAATTTAAACTTAGGCTTAGAATATGATCTGTTGACTCTTCCCTCAATCCCATGTAATTTTAATATGGTTTAATGCTTTTAATATATAGTTTTTTTTTCAAAATTATATAAATTTTAATATTATATTTATATAAATTATTATATAAACGTTATTCTATATTATATATATTTTTATTTAAAAATAATACTATAGTTTTCAAATTATATAGCGATATAGTTATAGATTAACTATAAATTATAGTTTTTCAAATCAAATCCTTTTAGAGGGGACCAAAGAATACGGGTATGAATTTACCTTCTGAAATATTTAACCTGCAAACATTTTAAATTATAGAAAACATGAAAATTATTTCATATAATAATAAATCCTTTATTTTTCTATATGTGACTTTCACACAAGTAAATATTTGAAGCCCCTTTCACATGTGCACACATCACTCTCCAAACAAACATTAATTCCATATAATTTACACAATGTAAATGAAATTAAGAATCATATGATATTACATCTCCCCCCAAAAAATTAGAGATTTAAAATTGAAAAACCCTAAAAAATTTATCGAGAGTTTAATTGCACAAATGTAATGCCAAAATAAATTGGGAAAAAGAAGAAGAGGACCAGATACTTTTAAATACCCTTTCAGGATTGGTTGAAAAAATCCGTAGAAATTGAGGAAATAAAATCTAATAATATTTTATCGGAATTTATTTAATTTACCTCACTCTGTTATCATGTTAGAATTTGAGGATTCTAATAAATACGGATTTAATCAACTTACATATTACATAACATCACAAGAAATATTACATCATAACGTAAGTAAATAAAGAAATACTTACATGAAATAAATAACACAGGTGACACAATATTTATAGTGGAAAAATCCCAATAAGGTAAAAATCACTTTGAAAATAATCTTTTACTTGAGAGAGAACTTATTTTACATCCAGTAAGATCACCTCCTCTTTCGAAACCCTATTTACCAAGGGTAAAACCAAATCATTTGATTTGTACGCACCTTTGATATATTTCCCGAATACATCAAATGAGGACCTAAAGTCCTTTTTATATAAGGTGATCGGGTATGTCTCCCGACTCACATTTTCAACCCAAAATGGTTGACACATAAACTTGGGTTTATAATATTTAATATTAGAAATATAATCATTTCATGATATTAAATATTTAACCTAAAATATATACCTAGGTAAACATTTTTAATAATAGAAATATAAATATTTCATATTATTAAATATTAACCTATATATTAATGATGGACCCATATATATTAAGGGTTGGCCAAACCACTTAATCATTATGTTCTAACAAGGAATCCTCAAACAACTTCTTTTCGGAACTAGAAACATATGATCCGGCACACTCCAAGTTGTCATAAATATCAATTTAACTTATCTTTTTAAGTGGTACTTAGGTTCTATTAAATGTAGTGCCTCTAGGCGAGTACAAAAGGAAGCTCTCACATTCAAATTTATGGATTAAGAAGTCAAAACGGAGCGCAACAACCATTTTGTCAACTAGCATTTAACAGGTATTCCTCCTCTGGCCTTTACAGGGTCTAATTGTTGAATCGTCACGACTTCAAAAACAAGGATAATGAAAACATGTTTCTCAAACACCTGTAACCGTCATGGGTCAAACCCAACCGTCGAAACAAGTTAGTTTGACCGACGTCGGAATCACTCTGTTTTGATTTTAATCAAAACATTTACCAAGTTTCCCTCTCAGAATCAGATTTTAATAAATATTTAGTTATTCCCTATGGCATTTATAGAGTATTAGTTGCACCCGACATACAACTTACGATTCACATGGTAAAACTGACTCACATTTTCTAAACTAACGCCCTACGTATTTTACACCATCCGTCAGCGACTCCCACCTAGTTTCATCACAGCCATCCATCTTGTCACCTATGGATCTTCTTAGACTTTTAAGCTCATAACCCCATTAGCTACCATGTGAATTAATCTTGATTTAAGGTACAAAGAAAAACTTATACTAGATCATCCCTCTGCCCTCAGTAACTGTCTTGCTTATTCTTAGAATAAAAATAAAAACATGTCCTTTAGGATAAGTTAATTATACTAATGGGGCAAGTGTTCATACTCTATTCTAACTCCTACTCTAGCCTCCACTTCTACATCATCGAGCTCCATCTCAACGCTACCATATTCTACCTTACCACATGTGGTGTCTCAGCTTCAATACCCACAGCCACTATAACTACAACATCTACGGTTCATCTGTCACACCCGTGACATCTAATTTTTTCATGACACCCTTATGAGTATAGCCTCATCTGACACCTGCCACTTCTAATATACCCATTATGGATCGACATACCACCCCCGGTGTTGGCAAACTCTACACCCCTATTTCAAAATATCTTCTTTTGGATCTTCAAGGAACCTCAGGAAATGAACTATTCAAATCCATGGAAGGATATGCTCAAACCCTTAGTTAGATCCTCACAGGAAGAGTGATCCACCTTTAGCATCCCTCTAATCCTAGGGGTCAACCTATCTTCTAAATCCCATTTCTCCTATCCAGTTACCTATATGCAGCTCTTGGCGGGAACAACAGAAGTACACAAATTCGATTGTGAGAGTATTTGCCCAATATCATCAGTCTTGGATTTAGCTTCTTAAATCTAAGAGCCATTACACTTCCTCCACATTTGAACCTCATACATGTTTCGATCTTGCTTGAGCCCATGCCGACATGGTATAAAGAAAATGACTACTGTAATTATCATTGCGTTAATAGGACCCTAGTGACGGTAATTACATAACGTGGTAAAAACATTGTTTAAGCAAGTTAGTAGGCATAGATTTTATTCTATTTTATTTATCCTAAATGTTTCGTGGACAACCTAATTAATGTACCAGCACACATTACGCGCGCACTTTACACATCTTCACACACACACATTGTTCACGTACATCATAAACACAAGTCGTCTTTATACAGGCCGTAGTAATTAATCCTGCATCCAGGCCGCATAGTTTTATGTCTGGGGGTGAAGTCCACGTAGTTTGGGTTTAAAGTATTTGTACCAATTGCGCCGACAAAACCTACCTACTTCATCTATAATGAGGAAATATTGGTCGTGAGCTCACCACATACACTTTTCTATAGAGGATCATTTACCTGTTAATGACTATAAACTCCACCCACAGAGGAGTCCCTCCTCATCTCCCGCTTGGCCGCTTCATAGGATTTTAAAACAACATAAATTTCTACTTTGCCTGTCATTTCATCATATATATATACCTCTCAGCCTACTTTGACTTATTTAACACTTGTTCACTCTCCCAGTCCTACAGTAGAATCATCATCGCGTTCTCCTCCACTAAGGGATGAACTCTACCTCACCCCACCTATGTATCTAATCCTACCCATGAGATATAATCTTCATATACATGCCACCACCTGTTGGGGATAGTTTTCCCCTAGCATCCCAGGATCCTATTGACATGATCTCAGCTCTTTTATGTACATAATCTGAGGCTAGCCAATTAGCTTGTCTCACAGTACATATTATTACAGGGATCTTCCACCCAACCCATTCCATACAATCTTCTTCAGTAGTCCCATTTATCACGGCTGGTCGATCTTTTCGATTATGTTGATCATGCCATGCTCTGGGGATGTAATTCATGTCCCCTATTTATGTACCCAAATTGCAAATGTTGCCTAATGAGAATATATTTTACATGATCTACCCAAAGGTATTATTTAGCAACCATAAACTAACACTGACCATTTAGCCGTACTTAAAGAGTGGATTCTTATTCATCATCTCTACCTACATCCAAACAAGCTATCGCGTGACCAAAACCATTTCAATAACAATCTGAAAGCCTACCCACACCTATCACCTCACCCATATCTAAACCCATCACTACTCTAGGGTGAATCATGCTGCACATCAAGCCTTACTCACCAACCTGTCACACTAGAATTAACTGTGTCATCTCAATTTTCTTCTAGCACCAATATTATCCCTCCACCTAAAAGGAAAATCCAGACCTTTTAGGTTTCATACACCGGTCTCGCCTACCACACCTTTGTCACCTTCAAAAAAGTTCCGTAACAATCCTAGGGCCTCATCCATAGAACCTTGACCAAACAATTTCATACCCAAGTCTGAATCAAAAGGTAAATCCAACCTACTCTTGGTGTCATTTACGAGCCTTTGTTTCACATCATTCACCCAAAACCCAAACTTCCTCACCCTCACCTGAACACTTCTTTCCACCTATATCATTCCATCAAGTTACTAGTAAACCCAACCTTCTCCATCAAGTCACGCACTTCAACAAATTGGGGGATCTAGGCTAATCTCTACTAACCACCACCACCGCAACTCGGTATGCCCCAATGAGGTAGACCCATCCTTCTTCCACCATTTTTTTCCCGAGCTACATCTCGTATCCCCATGAGGGTCACCTTTACCCAAGAAGGTGCAACCCAAAGATAAGAACTTCCACATACCCATCCAATAAAGTATTCCAATGAATATAACACCATACCAATTCTAGTGCTAGCTGTAGTGCAACCAAGGTCCCTTTGACACATTTGATGCTTGATACTAAAGACACTGTCAGCTATATTATGGACATTATTATAGTTTTGATTCTAGTATGCCTCCCTCAAGATATTTGATCATGGATTATTGTTGACAAATGAGTATTATATGATGCATAGGTGGATTATTAGAGACACATTTATATGTTGATGATGTTATACTATTAGACATGGTTATATGATGGATATTGTTCGGACTTGTGACCCCCATTTAGATATTGTGAGTAGACCTAGAACCTAGAAAATTATTGGATGATGATATATTTGTTGATAAAACTATATGATTAATGTTAAATTGATTTGATGTTGTTGTGATTCATATATCTAGATGATTTTGGTAATTATATTATATTACTTTGGATGTTTTGATATGACCACGAGGCCAAAGAAGGTATTTGTGTTTTGCAGGTTAAAATATCACAACAAACATCGAGGGATTGGAGACCAACCACATTAGAATTCTAGATGAATTCAACAAGGTCACCATGGCAACTAGTTTTGTTTGTGTGTGTTTTTTAGTGTTAGGGATTCCCATGGGGGGATCACATTTAAATGTGACCAAGAGATTGTATGTATTTCTTTTATTTTTGGTCCCTTTTGTTTAATTTTTACATGTGTTTTATGTGGTGCACTTACCCCTTTCATTATTTATTTTAATGGTGTATAAATATTGTGAGTAATCATATTGTTTTGTTAATTAATTAAAATATGTCATAAGAAATTAATTAATAGAGTTGTTGGCCCTGAATTAAAGTGTTGTAAGAGATGTGTAAGTGATGTGTAAGTTAAATTTTGTGTGAAACACTCCACCTTCTTGGAAATTCAAATTTGTCCTTGGAGGCTGATTTTGGAGGCTTGTGGGATAAGTAAAACTTGTCCCATACCTCTCAACTTTATTTACTAACCATACCTATGGTTGGAGGGTTGAATTTAGACCTTCTTTATGCCTTTTGATATGAATAATTGTAAGTGTTAATTACACTCTTCTTACATTTTATTAAATTTATCCTTATGGGGTGTGGGATTTTTGGAGTGTTTAAGCTTATTGTCATATTATTCACCCACTTCTTTATTGTGCATTGGAGAATGAATTTGAATTTTGAGTTGGAGTTGAGGATATGTGATGTGGCATCCTACATGGATCCACCTCATCCTCTTCTCTTCCCTCTTCTATAAAATTAGAACTCCTTGCTTTGTTTTGGGTTGTTGAAAATTTTGCATACTTCCTTTTGGGAGAAATTTTACCATGTGTGGAGCTCTTGCTTTTGGAAGGAGATTGGAGACCTTTGCATGCTTGTATTGGGTTGGTTTGTGGATTGCTTGCATTGGAAGGAGCTTGTTGTTTTGAACTTGGAACCAACTCGATCATGAAAAGGTAAGAGCTTGTCTCTTAGAAATACTCTTCTTTCCCTTTTATGAATATGTAAATGTTGGTATGTTTGTTTTGTGTGGGCTATGGGTAGATGGCCTAAGAATGGTGTAGGAGAAGACTATGGGGATTTATTATGTGGGAGGCACAAGTTTGTTTTAGGGAGGTATAAGGGTGGAGGGAGTTGAGATTTAGTTTCCAAATTAAAAAGAAATATCTTACATTTCTTTACTCGTTATTGGGTGCCATAAGAGGTATGGGGGCATAAGGAAATGTGAGGAATAAGGGGTACTTGGGAAGGCATAAGGAATGTCAGGGTTCTGATATACTATATTTTGGCAGTTTGTAACTCAGGTGGTGATACCCATTTCCTCGTTTGGGAGGCATAAGAAGCATCCTCCATAGTTTCTTGCTCCTTTGGCTTGCTTTTTGAAGCCTTAGTATTGCTTGTCATGTGTTATTGTAGTTATAAAAACTACAATTTGTTTTGGACTGTGTTTTATTGTAAAAATGTTGTGTGTATGTTTTGTGGAAGCCTATTGTTTCCATGAGTTGGATCACATATTTTATTGCTTTGTGTTTAGGGCTCGAGGGCCAATGAAGAAGGATGGATTCTCCTTTCATTGGATGTCTTGGTTGGGTGGAGAGCGTTGCCTTTCCCCTACCTTTGTTGTGATCAAAATTGGAAGAAAGAGAAGAATGCATGTTGTTGTTCTGGAGTTGAGAAGAGATAGTTTGACAGTCCCTTGTGAAATGAAATCTCATTATAACCTTTCCCACTTGAAGTAGATGACCTTGTAAATGTATGTAATGGAAAGATGTTGTACTGACTGCAAGTGGAAATTGGAAATGTAAAAGAGTTATACTATGTATGTTGTTTCGAAAGAATGTGAAATAATGATATTGTTTTGTATATTGTACTTTGAAATCAAATGGAAAGGAGGTTGCATGAGTCTCATTGGAATTATTGGAAGTGTTTACCTTGTTCATATGATATTCTTCAATTGGAAATTTGTGTTTATCATTCACTAGGAAGTCCCTGTGTTGAAACTGAAAATGTGCGACACATGAAAAGAAAATGTATTATTCTACTCTGTGTCGATAATGATTTTTGGAAGGAATAAAAGAAATTGAAGAATGTAAAGTTGTATATTTGAAATCAATAAAATATTGCACTACCTTTATCAATTTACATTATTGTATTGAAATTGATCATCAAATTGTGATTTGAAATCTCTATTTGGAAAATTGAAATGAGGAATACGTATGTAAGGAAATATATGTAACTCTGTTCTTTTGAAATATGATGAAAATTAGAAATCAGACTTTGTATTTTGGTTCTTAAATGGTTTGATTAAATCACTTAAATGTATTAGACTAGGAATGGAACATGAATCTCCATACTTGGAAGGTGAAAATGAGCAAATAAATCCTTTAGAAATGTGATCTCTGTTTTGTATTTTCATCCTAGACAAGTAATTTAATCTAAAATGAATAGTTTGAACCTGAAATTCAAGAAAATAAAAATAATCAATGATTAAAATTGAATTATGCTATGATCCCTAGATGAATTCAATGGGACTAAATACACTTAAAGGAAATCTTCTCAAAACTTAGCAAGATCGGGCTCAAACCATTTTGCACATCGTTTCCTGCTGGCAAGAATTATGGAAATGTTCAAATTGTAAATCATTTAGATAAATCTAAACCTCACAAAATCCTCCCTTAAATCCATTTAGGAACAATTCATCCATGTCTATTTGACATGTTGAGAGAGGAGGAAGATCAAATTGAATAGATCTGTTTAAGTTAAAATTTACCAATCTCGAACTCTATATAAGCCTGCAGGCATTGTTTTCTTAAAATTGACCCCTTAAATTTTATCAAAATCTAAAATTTAATGAATCTTTAGTGCAAATATGACGTCGAGATCTTTCCAAAAAGTCCTCGTTTTACCATAACTAAGCTCTTTATCAAAATTTATGGCCTTCTGAAGTTTTTCTTCACTTGGCGTCAAAAAAAATATTTTTGGGAAAAATTTCCTTGGTGGACCCGCAGGCCCAAATTTTTCCCTTACAGTTTCAAAAAAATTTTGAGAAATTTTTTTAAATTTTCCATCCTACCCCACAGCTAATCAGAGGCTTCCATGTGGCACTACGATGTGTTTGTGGAGGAGTTAATCACTTTCTAACTTGGTGCTTCAAAAAAACTTTGTGAAATTTTTCCAAATTTTACCCGCTGACCCACGTCCAATCAAGAACTTCCATGCAGCATCGCAAGGAAACAGTGGAGGAGCGGGTTTATTTTTTCCTTCAGAATTTTCTAAAAATTTTGTGAAAATTTTCCAAAGTTTCCTCGCTACCCTGTAGCCAGTCAGGAGTTGCCACGTGGCATCACGAGACGTCAACGGAGGTGCAGGTTAATTTTACCCTTTTTGTCGTTTAGGTGTTAAAAACCTTTTATCCCTGGCCTCCCATTTTCCCCAAGTGTCCATTTGGAGGTGCCACATGTCCTTGACAGACTCATGCGAGAACACAGGCGCAAAGTGGGCTTCTCGCACCGCGCTGGGAAATTTTCTAATTCTTCCCGTCACCCGCGCTTTTCTCACATTGGCTTAGGAGGTGTCACGTGTCCCTTATGGACCTGCGAGAACATAGGTGAAAAGGTGGTTTATTTCCCCATGCAAGAAATGTTCCAAAATTCTCCTGTGGCCCCACAGACCCGCCCTTTGGGAAAATGTTTTTCCCTAGGCCCGCAGTTCCGCTCTTGGGGAAAATTTTCACCCCAAGGGCCACCAGCCCATAGCTTTAAAAATATGAGGAGTTAGGAGGACTTATTTATATCATTAGAAAACGGAGGAAATTTCCTATCTAATGGGAATGATTTGGGGAAATTTTGAATGTGTTAATTTTGAGAAAAATCAGTTGAACCTTTAAGCCTGTTAGAGAGTGGGTATGGTGAGGAATTACCCTCTGAACCTAATTGAACCTTCTAACCCTGAATTTTGGACCTTATGACCTCTAATATATGTTAACAAAAGAGAAGTAAATTCTAGTGGATTATAATTGATCTGGAATTTGTTAATGATAACTATTGTCTTCTAACCTGGTTGTAGACTCCTTTAAATAAAAAAAATTATTCCATAATTTTCCTAACTAATCCTAGGTTGTTCTTGGGTCTCAAGTGGGTTGTTTTTAGTGGGCATCCCACTTGGTATCAGAGAAGTGGTTCAAAATCTTGGGTCATTTGGAACACTAGAAAACTTGAGACATGAACCATAAACCTAGCACACTTTTAAATCTAGAAGGCAACTTAGTTTAGAAATTACATATTTTAGTAAACATGGAAACTAAGTAAAACCTAGAATATTGAACTAACTCTCATCTTGCTCTGTGCAGGAGATGCAGACAAGATGAGGAGAATTTTCACTTAGACCTAGGCATTCCACCACCAAATCATGTTGTAGTAGCCATCCTACCCCAGATTTTACAGAATCTTCATGATGTTAATGCCACTCTACACTAAGGATCAGTAGGAGGACATGCAGCCAGACATGATAGAGTCACTTCCATTGATGGTCATGTATCACCTCGACCTAGTGAGGAGCATGGAGGAGAGAAATTCCATGTAGATTCAGCCAGAGCAGAGTCACCACATAAGGGATAGGAAGACCAATTTTTGAAGCATACAGAGATGTCTCGGATCCCTAAGCTTAGGGATGTACATGTAAAGAATCCTAGAGGCCACCAAACCACTGTTACATATCACATCAGGGAGATCCTAAAGCTTCAGGCATCACATTATTCTGGTGACATAGGTGGATTTCAGGTAGAGGCCTGGTAGGTGAGGTTGAGTGGATGCTTCAAGCTTTTTCCTTGTTCTAGCAACATGAGAAATCTCATGTTACGATCCATCTACTGAGGTATGAAGCTAGTGTCTAGTGGAGGAAAGAGGAACAAAAGCTCCATGTTGAATCTAACACAGTTACCTAGGAGATCTTTGAGGAGCGCTTCCAGAGCAAATATTTGTCCACGAAGATTCATACAGTAGTGGATAGATGAGTTCCATGACCTCCAACAAGCATCTCCTACAGTGGCTGAGTATGTGAATAGATTTATGGATTTACTCCAGTATGTTCATAACAGGTAGGATGAGCATGTGTAAATCCATAGGTTCATCTGGGGCCTAAACCTAGACATTGGAGGTGCACTACGGATCCATTGTCTACAGACATTAGTTGAGGCCATCGAGAAGGCCTATATAGTAGAGGAGACTTGAGGAAAGACCCAGCAAGCTAGAGACTGAGTTCGAAGCCGCATACAACAGATGCAAAATAGTATATCAAGGGGGTCTGTACCTCCTCCTAGTGGTGGAAAGGGTTCAACATAGTCATCTTTTAGACCACATTAACAACAACAGCAACAATCCTTCCAACCTTATAAACCTCCACAAAGGTTTGATGCACAGAGAGGTCAGAGTATGGGGCTTCCCCCTAGGGGTCCCATCGGGACACATGGTACCTAAAGAGCTCACTTAGTAGGACCTCGCCAGTAGATACCTCAGCAAACGATAACTAGATCATTAGGATCCACACCATAGACCTCCAGAGTACCGCTCGGAGCTACTACACAAGGGAGAGGATCAGGTGATTTTTTTGGGTGTGGTGTTAGTGGAATTTTTTTGAGAGACTACACACATAACCCTAATAACAAGGGTAAGACACAAATCTTAAATCCTATTGTTGGTGATATGGGGCGTAGTCATAGGATGTACGCAGCGGTCAAGAACCGCTAGGTGGAGCATCAGAGTATAGTTATTGAGACTGCAAGTAACATTGGTGGTATTCCTATCTCCATTCTGTTTGATTCTGGTTCTTTAGATTCTTTTATTGCACCATCTTTAGTAGAGTGATGTAGGCTAGTGGCAGTTAGGCAGGGTCATAGTTGGGATGTTGATATGGCTTCTGGAGCTAATATCTCTATAGAATCCTTAGTTAAGGAGTGTGTGGTGGATTAGGCACCTTTCACCACTACCTCAGATCTTCGTATTCTTCCGTTGGGATCTTATGGAGTCATCTTGAGCATGGACTAGTTTTCTTCTCATAAGGCTAGGATGGATTATTACCAAAAGATTATATCTTGTGTAGATGATTTGGGAGTTGAGTCGGTGATACCAGGGGTCAAGAGACTCATTTCTATTCACACCATCTCTGCTATGTATCTTAAGTGGTGTGTCGGAAGGGGTTGTCAGATGTATGTTGTTATAGTCAGTGACAGATCAAAGGATGGGTCTAGTGGACCATTGCTAGATGATCATGCTAGTTTGAGAGAGTTTTCATGTCTTTCTAGGGGAGATATTGGGGTTACCACCCCCACATGAGATTGATTTTCAGATAGATCTAGTTCTAGAGAGTAGAGCCTATCTCATGAGCACCTTATAGGATGACTACCCCTGAGCTCTGCAAGCTCAAGTCGTAGCTTGAGGGCCTTCTAGAGAAGGGCATAATTCATCCTAGTGGTTCCCTTGGGGTGCACCGGTGGTTTTTGTAAAGAAGAAGGATGGATCCTTGTGGTTTTGTATTGATTACAGCCAGTTGAATAAGGTAACGATCAAGAATTGTTATCCCCTTCCACGTATTGATGATTTATTTGATCAAATGAAGGGAGCCACAGTTTTCTCTAAGATAGACCTTAAGTAATTCTACCCTTAGCGAATGATTTCAGAGGCGAACATTCATAAGACCGCCTTCCATATGAGATATGGCCACTATGAGCTCACAGTGGTACCTTTTGGTTTGACTAATGCCCTCGCAGTATTTATGAGTTTGATGAATGGGGTATTCCATAATTTCTTAGATCACTTCGTGCTCATCTTCCTTGATTAAATCTGTATTTACTCATGTACGCGTGAATGAGGGGCACCTTCGTTAGCTTCTTTAGTGTCTTCAAGAGCAGCGGCTTTACGGGAACTTGGAGAAGTGTGCATTCTTTCAAATGGAGGTGTAGTATTTGGGTCATATCATTTCTGGGGAAGGTATCATTTTTTATCCTTCCAAGATTAGAGCTATTATGGAGTGGCCAGCACCCACTACTATGACTGAGGTGCGCAGCTTCATGTGACTAGCAGGTTACTATAGGAGATTTGTTCAGGACTTCTCTTAGATTATGCAACCCATCAGTTCCCTTCAGAGGAAAGGGAAGAATTTTTGTTGGTGAGACAAGTGTGAACAGGCCTTCAGTACATTAAAGGAATGTCTCACTACAACACCTATTCTTGCAGTGCTAGATCCACAGGGTGAGTTTTTTGTTTACACAGATACTTCTTTAGTAGGGCTTGGTGGTGTGTTGATGCAGGAAGATAGAGTAGTGGCTTTTGAGTCTCACAAACTCAAAGATTATGAGCTTAATTATCTGACTCATGATCTTGAGCTTGTGGTAGTAGTACATGCTTTGGTTCGACGGAGGAAGTTTCTTCTTGGTCGAAGATTCACACTCAGGACTGATCATTTGATTCTTCACCACCTCTTCACGCAGCCCAATCTCAACGCTCGTCAGTGGCTTTGGATGGAGTTATTTTGTGAGTATGATATGGAGATAAAGCTTGTAAAAGGGAAGGATAATGTGGTGGTAGATGCTCTTAGCAGACAGAGACATGTGGCTATGGCCACCTCAGTGAGCACTAGATTTATGGAGTAGGATTCTTCAACAGTTTCCTCTTGACAGTTTCTACATTATATTTTGAGTAGATATTGAGTCTTAGAGACCCCTCGAGGGTAAATTTGATGGTTTCCAACTAGAGGCAGATGGCATTTCTCAGACACAGAATTCAGATATATGTTCCAAGAGATGGAGGATTGAGGCATGACATATTGATAGAGGCACATTTTGCACCCTATTCAGCCCATCCTAGGGTGAAGAAGATGCACGCTACTTTGAGATAGTTATATCATTGGAGATTACTTCTTAGATACGTGGCCCAATTCATGTCACAATGTTTAGAGTACCAGAAAGTGAAGGTCGAGCATCAGCATCCATCTGGCCTTCTCTTTCCTCATGTTATACTGGAGTGGAAATGGGACACCATTTCCATGGACTTCATTATTGGGATACAAGTGTTGAGATATCACCACGACACCATCATGGTCATGGTTGATAAATTGACAAAAATTGGCTTACTTTTCTCAAGTGAAGACCACTTATACAGCTAGTGTAGTGGCACGGGTATATTTGGATGAGATTGTCAAGTTGCACGGGATTCCATCGAAGATCATAAGTGACCGCGATCCTTTTTATACTTCTCATTTTTGGACTACCATGCAGCATGCCCTCGGGATGAGAATCAACTTCAGCACAACATATCACCTCGAGACAGATGGACAGACTGAGCGGGTGAATTAGATCTTAGAGGATATGCTTAGGATGTATATGATGGATCAACAGTCTAGATGGGAGGAGTACCTGTACTTGGTGGAGTTTGCCTACAATAATAGTTTTCACAGTTCTATAGGTATGGCTAATTTTAAGGCTTTTTAGGGTAGATAGAGTAGGACACCTCTTAGTTGGGACAGGTTAGAGGACAGGATTTCTCTTGGACCAACTTTGTTACAGGACATGGAGTAGCAGGTGGTTTTGATCAGACAGAGATTGCAAGAGGCACAGAACAGGTAGAAGAAGTATGCCCATAGTTTTGATGTGGACATGAAGGTGTTCCTTTGTGCCAGACCACACAAGAGCCCTATCCATTATGGAAAAGGTTTTAAGTTAGCTCCTAGATTCATGGGTCCTTTTGAGATCTTGGAGTGTATCGGCCCTTTCTCCTATAGTCTAGCATTTCCACTTAGCTTGTCTCACATACTTGATGTGTTTCATGTTTCAGTTCTTAGGAGATATATCGTAAACCATTCTCATGTGTTAGATTTGACATCATTGCAGGTGCAGGATCAGGGGAAGGTGATGGTGGATGCTATGTACCTTGGGATATGGTAATATAATATATATGGGTTGATGGAGATGCCGATATGTGGCATACATCCCCTTAGTTATATGTATGGGTTCACATGGGATATAATATTATAATGTATATGGTTTGATGGACATGCCGACATGTGGCACACATCCCCTTAGTTAGTTATATGGGCTTACATAGGAATTAATTATATTGGGTAATGTGTCGGCCTACATTGGGATTAGGTGTTACCCATCCTATTTAAAGGATGTGAGTATCATTATGAGGTGATGTATGTATGAGTTTGTTGTCCACTCAAAATTCCCCGCTCTAATAAGAGTAAAAATTTCAAAATTTTGAGTTTAAGTGTTTTTCTCTGAAGTGCCTAAGTCGTGAAATTGAACAAATCTGTGTTTTTGGGTCATTTTTTGTGATTTTCGGGCCTGTCAGAACTTTTTATCCCAACCGTCCCAAGTACGAAAGTGCACTCTGTTCCCCAATCGGCCGAAATCCCCGAAGCTGTCCCATTTTCGGGCCCGTCGGAAAGTTTTGTCCCAAGTGTCCCAAAACTTATTGTGCGAGTTGTTCCAATTTCGGCCGAAACACCCGAACCGCATACTACGCACTTTCATGTCTCAAATGTCCCAAAGTTAAAAAGTGCGAGCTTTCCAATTTACGGCCGAAACTCCCATGTCTCGTACTTCAGAGCTCCTTCTCCCAAATCAAAAAATGCAAGTTGTTTCAATTTCACCCGAACCGGCCAAACCGCGTACTCCAGAACTTTTTGTCCCGAATGTCCCAAGTCCAAACGGGCCCACTGTTCCAATTTCGGCCAAATCACCCAAACCGCGTACTCCGCGCATTTTCGTCCCAATCATTCCAAAAAGCATTTGTGCATCCTCTCCCTGTTTCACCCGAATCGGCCGAGCCGCGTGTTTTGCGCATTCACGTCTCACATGTCCCAAGCATACCAAGTGTCATTCACACTTAGTTTTTCTCGCTCACTCCGAGTATGATGCTATTCAAATTGGTGGTTGTGTATTCAATGCACATTAAATTCATTCCTCTCTCCAAACGGCTATATAACGAGCATTTCTTCCTTTGTATTTTTCGCATTGCTTCCATAATATCTTTGCTCGAACCCTTGCAATTTGAAAACCTGCGCAAATATCCCCTCCCTTTGCAAATTCCTTCCCGAGTCTAGGTTGCAGCTCCGAGACTATCAATATGAAGATCAAGTTTCAGGGACAGGAGCAAATTTCTCCGCTTGAGTCTACTGTTAGCAATATTGGGGACAGCGAAGCTCGTCATCTCGACTTCGGCGATTTTTGGGCAAGAATGGCAGATGCAAACCCTACACCAATAACACAAATGATTCATTATAGCGGTTTGGTTTTTGCCGGTGGTTTCCCAATCTCAGTACAGTGTGTTGATACTGTGCTTTCATGCGGAGCTCACTTCGACCCCGCTTCGAGCAAATTGACAAATGTACATGGGGAACTCATTGCCAAGCTAGACACTGCCGCCATTGGTGCTGCTCTGAGGATTCTGGAGTTGGACAATGTTATAGTCGTCTCCCGGGATCAAGCACAGACCCTATTTGATCAAGACAGTGAAAAATATAAGGTGCGAGTGGTGAAGTCTTAGTTGAAGAACCCCTAAGAAAGGTGCTTCTCGCCTAACCAAAACCCTCTTCCGAGCAGATTTCAATGAGGAATTATCAGACTTCATAATCCTGCTGGCTCGGGTTATGGGTTTGCCCTCCACCAATGAGTTTCATTTCTGGATGTGCCTGCTCATCAGCATGGTGTGCGAGGCAACACAAAACATAAACTGGGCAGAGATCATCAGTATGAATTTGGCGGAGCAGCTATCCAACGTTCAACAAACAAAGAAGTTCTATATGACTTCATACCTGATGTATACCCTAGTAGCATCAAGGCAGTGGTTTGGTTTCTCCTATATAGATGCACACAAAGATGATCCAGTGTATGCCTATTGCCCGCAGTTCACCCTGGAGACCAGCAATCAGAATTTCGGAAGGGTCAATGATGCTTTCACCATGTATGTGGTCAGATTGCTCGAAGGTGATACTGCTAGAAGGTTTTCAGATGAAGCCATGAACCTGATATCGCAGTATGGAGCCTATTTCATCCAATTCAGGAAATTTTCCTATATCAAGCTTGTTGGATATGAAAGCACTCCTCTACGGCTTCCCATGTTCTGCAATGATAAAATGGCCTTGATAGAAATATGCAGGAAACTAGACAAGTTGCACAGAACTTGCAGAGACAAGAAGATTTCTAGCTTGCACTTTCCCATCTCTCTGGGAAACTACACATGCAAAACAGCTCTGGATGCTCAGAACATAGAAAGAGCCCTGGTCCCTATCATTGTTCATTTCTTCAAGCCAAGAACCTGATTTGACTTGAAGAAGTTTATTGAACAGAACATCAAGATAATCTACCATTATAGGGCAGATACAGAAGACTACTGGGCTGACTGTGCAGATGATTTTGAAGCCAGGAGAAGGCATTGTGGCAAGTTCTCCCTGCAATTGATTCAAGAACTCGGTCTGTACCAAGTTTCTAAAGGTCTCCAGGATGACAATTCTGATCTATACTCGTATGAGTATGAAAATGTGATTAAGCACACCCCTCTGGAGGCCCTGGATTGGAACAGGAAAGAGAGGGATGATCTGGCTGAGATTCTTGCTCCAGTCTTAGTCAGGACTAAGGTCTGGTTCAGTAAGAAGATCCGAGAATTCAAGAGGCACTCAGGAGAATCCTCCTCCAAAGATGATTTGACAGCAATAAGAGAGGCATCAGTTCCAAGGTCTGAAACACCAATGCAAACCCCTCCTGCCTCATCAACACAAGGACCTACTGAATCTACTCCCTCTTCATCTACCCAGGTATATAAGAAGAAACTCAAAGAGGTAAAGAAGGAGCCTGCAGAGAATGACCCTCCAAGAAAACAAGCAGAGTTGCCTATAGGGCCAGAGAACATCATTGTTCTCAGTGAAAGTGAAGAAAGTGCGATGCCAACTCCTGCAAATGTTCCTGAAGATCCAGCAGATAAGGACAAGGAGGTTCAGAGCATTGAACTTCCAGGTGCTACTGATTCTTCTACCACTATTGCCTCCAGTGCTCTACTCACATCTCAGCTTGAGTCAACAGCTGTGCAGACCCTGAGTGTCATGAGCTCCCTGTTTATTGGTCCCCTTGCTTCCCCTGCAGATTCTTCTTCCTCTTTTGCTTGGGTGCAACATTTGGTTGACAAAAGGAAGAGAAAATCCTCCTCACAAAGCTCGGGACCAAATTTCGATGCTGTTGCAGCCTTGTTGGGCACCACTCCTTCTCGTGCCAAGAAAGCCAGAACTACTTCTAGAATAGTGTTTGATGCCCAAGGTCAGCAATTCTTGGAGATTGCTAAGCATACAATAGACAAATCAGAATCAGACTTGCTGGCAGCTAACTTGGAGCTTTCAAGAATCCCTATGGGAGAGTCTACTCCTGAAGGTGAAATTCACAACCTCCAGGAAACAGTCACAAGAGTCATTGGAAGGGTAGAGAAAGGGTAGAAAACTATTGAACAGTTGGAAGAACAAGCCCAGATTCTCACAGGTTTCATCAAGTCTCTTTTATCTAAGGATAAAGTCTTGGACCCTACCCCATTGACTACTCTTCCACCCCCTGTAATTCTAAACCAAGATGAATTGCAAAGTATCAAAGATATGCACAAGTATTCTATCTATGGCAAAGCTATTGAAGCCATGGTGGATGACATGCTTGTTGCTAGATTAAACTTCATCAATGAAGCTTTCAAACTCCACGAAAAGGTGAGTAATGTGCAACT
This sequence comes from Taxus chinensis, assembly GCA_019776745.2. Lineage (NCBI taxonomy): Eukaryota > Viridiplantae > Streptophyta > Pinopsida > Cupressales > Taxaceae > Taxus > Taxus chinensis. Next base: position 673,768,244 of record CM034150.1, on the reverse strand, counting down.
GAAGCTCTCCTCCACTATCAATAGCATGGATAAAGAACTAAAAAACTGGAGCAGTTGTATAGTAGACCTTCACCTTATGGGACAGACAGATGAGAACATCTTACTAGCGATTAAGATTTTCGATGATGCTAAGGACAATCTATCAAAATCCTGGGTCTACTGTGTAGAGTAGAAGATCAGAGTTTTGGAGGAAGCTTTGGGAGAAATGAAGAATAGATGGCAGAAGGGAGAAGCTTTCAAGACACTGGCTGTTACTGCTTTCAAGGATATACATTGTCATCTTCAGGATGAAAACTCTGGTGTTTCCCTGTCCTTGCAAGAAATCAAAGCTCAGTTCAGAGCTTTTGTCAAAGATAATCTATTCAAGGAAAGCTCCATCTCTAAGGAAAAGATGAAGGAAATTTGTTCTCTTCAATCCGCCATTGAAGAAGAAAATAAAGATTATCATACTCACGTCGAGTTTGATAAAGAGATGGAGAAATGTCTAGGATTTTGGACTCAGTCTGCAGCCAACACGTCAGTTCCACGTGGTAGAGACATAGCTGAGGCATTGAAGAAATTCAGGCAGCAGATTCTGAAGATAGTGGGTCCCTCCCAGTAGCTGGCCACCTGTATCCTTCTCCTTTCTTTTCTCTTCTTCCCATTCTTTTCGTATTCTTTGTAATTAGTTAAGGTATTGCAATTGGCGATCCTTAACTATTCTTTAGTTAAAAGAAACGGTTACGAAGAGTAACTGACTTGTAAGCTATATAATTGCCTTTCCACGCCATTTTGCAAGGAGGAAGAACTTGGGTATTTGCTGAAAGTGTAAATAGATCTTAAAGAAATCAATACAAAAGGGCTTTCCATTCTTTGTCTATCTAATTATTGTTATCTCTGTGTTTTCCTTTAATATTGTGAAGATCATTTTGTTCCTGATTCGTTAGTCTCTCTGATTGCATACTGTTCAGTTTTGTAAATACAGTGATCTTGTATAACCAAGAAGGAACTTTGTGTCCTTGATGAATGAATCTGAAGAAGGTTATTTATGGAACTTTGTGTCTTTAAATTTAATCTCATTCAGCCAATGCAAATGATCTTGTCTTAAATTCTTTGAAGCTTCGCATACATGAAGAATTATTCTGCTATCTATAATTCTGAATGTTGATGTTCTGCTCATCTTCTTATTCCCTTTCCTCAGTCCTTGTGTAATTGATGATCCTCGTGGAAAACAATTTCGTAATATCCAAGTTTGACCATAAAACAATGTTCTGTACATTTGTAAATAAGTTCGTTTCTGAATAAGGGAACCTCTCCCATTAAAGAGGAGGGACTTCTTGTCCCCTGACTATTGCTCTTCTAAAAAGTCCTATTTGACGACCAACAGAGTTGAGTCTTCTACTTTGTAGAGATATATTGGAGGTGTCCCCCTCGAAGTGGATTCCCATCTTGGGAGATTGTGGAGTTACTCCTTCCTTAAGGAGCATTGTATGGTGTTGCCCTTCCTTAAGGGCATTATTCTACTTATTTGGGCATCTTGGCCCCCCATATATCTAGTGTTGTGTTACCTTCTGCAATTTATTGATTTATTATATGCAAATTTCTTATCAAGTGGTATCAGAGCGACCACCCAAGTTTGAGTCCCGGCACGGGTAGCTACGTCAGCATTGCAGTGTTCGCCCGGGGCTTGTATAGGGCAGGGTGTGGTCCCGCTATATGGGCACAAATCTAGCCTGGGGTCTGGGATACTGAAGCATGGTGGGATGTTATGATCCTCATGTGTGAATTTCACTAACACCTTGAGGTTTTGGTGTAACGATTCATCACATTTGGTATCAGAGTAGCGATTTCGGCCAAAATTAGGGCAAAAACCCTAATTTTTTGTTTCGAATATATCTTTAATATGGTATCTAATTTTTTCCCAATTTTTTCATAAAAATTTGGAAACACTCTAAGTCAGAATATCTAAAAAATTCAGCTCCATTGGATCTGTGTTGCGGATGTTATTGGTGTTTTAGGTTTTTTCAGAAGTTCACTTTTCAGGAAGCAAATTGTGGTATTTTTAGCAAAATTTATATTTTCAAAAGTATCTTGAAATTTCAGTTAGGGTTTTTTCTTTGTGTTTTTATCCATCTACAGAAATATTTTTAGAATTCCTAAACCCTAATCATGATCACAGGGATAACAAATTTTTATGGAAATGGTGAGATGGATGCTAAAGAATGGTGGATAAAATTTAAGAATATATATTTCTCATATTTCATGACAAGGAATATGTTTTCACATTATCTTGGTGGTCCTACATGGATTTGGTTTTCTGAGTTAAAAAATGAAAGGAAGGATTGGTCTTGGGAGGAAATGGAACAACTTTTTATGGATAGATGGGACCACAAAGAGGAAGAAGAGTCAAAAGAAGATGACGGGGAAGAATATATTGAAGAATCAAGAGAAAAATAATATGAAGAGGAAGGTATGTATGAGTTTATTCTTCTACTTGGTAGAGGTATATTGAAGGTGTCGCCCGTGAAGTGGATTCCCATCTTGGGAGATTGTGGAGTTACTCCTTCCTTAAGGAGCATTGTATGGTGTCGCCCTACCTTAAGGGTATTATTCTACTTATTTGGGCATCTTGGTCCCCCATATATCTGGTGTTGTGTTATCTTCTACAATTTATTGATTTATTATATGTAAATTTCTTATCAAGTGGTATCAGAGCAGTGATCCGAGCAATTTATGGGATGAAACCCTAATGTTGGTGATTCATCTATATCTGGAGATCGGCATGGAAGTTTTCATATATTTTTTGTGGGGAATGGACACATAGTTCAATTGATTTTCCCTCTGAATTTAAGAGTTTTTAGAGTTATTTTGTAAAAGTTGTGTCCATTTTAGGGTTGAAACCCTAATTCTAAGGTTTCATATATATCTTCTGAATAATGATGAATTAGTATATAATTATTTTGGGTTGTTGGTAATATATTAAATGGTGATACCACTGAAATTTTAGAATTGGTGGATCTATATTGGCCAAGTTAGTTCAGTTTTATTATTTTTCACTATTTTACTCAACAAGCCACAATTTGAAGAATTTTCCTGAATTTCTTACATTTTCAAAAATCTCTCAAAACTTTAGTATGGGTTACTTCTTTGTGGTTTTAGATTTGAGGCTGACTGATTGACGAAATCATCAGGTAAAATATTGGTCAAAGGAGTAAGTTTGTGAAACCCTAATTTTTATGCATCATGGATATACCAATTTTCTATGGTAATGGGGAAATTGATGTAAAAAAATGGTGGATACAATTTAAACAAATGTATTTTGAAGAATGTATGTATGAGTTGAGTCTTCTACTTGGTAGAGATATATTGGAGGTGTCCCCATCAGAGTGGATTCCCATCTTGGGAGATTGTGGAGTTACTCCTTCTTTAAGGAGCATTGTATGGTGTTGCCCTACCTTAAGGGTATTATTCTACTTATTTGGGCATCTTGGCCCCCCATATATCTGGTGTTGTGTTATCTTCTACAATTTATTGATTTATTATATGCAAAGTTCTTATCAAGTGATAGTACACTATCAAAGATAATTTTCCTATTCCAGTAATTGATGATTTACTTGATGAATTGCATGGTGTTGTTTATTTCACAAAATTAGATCTTCGTTCGGGGTACCATCAAATTAGGATAAAAGAGGAAGATGTTCATTAAATGGCATTCAGGACTCATGAGGGCCATTATGAGTTTTTGGTAATGCCTTTTGGTCTTAAAAATGCGCCCTCAACCTTTCAAAGTTTGATGAACACTATTTTTAGGCCTTTTTAAAGGAAATTTGTATTAGTTTTCTTTGATGACATATTGATTTATAGTAAGACATGGGAAGAACACTTACAACATGTAAATAATGTGTTGGAAGTTTTGGAGAAACTTAAGCTCTGTATGAAAATCCATCCAAATGTTCTTTTGGTGTACAATAGATAGAGTACTTGTGTCACATTGTATCCCATGAAGGTGTCAAAGTTGATCCTTAGAAGATCAAAGTTATGGTGGAATGGCCCAAGGCCCAAAACTTTCAAAAATCTCCAAGGGTTCCTAGGACTAACATGGTACTACACCAATATTTGTGAGGGGTTATGGTAGAATAGCAACTCCACTCACTTGCATTGCTAAAGAAGGATGCCTTCCATTGGACAGACGCAAGCCACTAAATCCTTTCAGTAGTTGAAGGAAGCCATGCGCACCACCTCATTTTTGGCCACCCCAAACTTCTCAAAAACGTTCATTGTTGAATGTGACACTTTAAGATCAGGATTGGGAGCAATTCTAAATGCAGGAAGGAAGAACAATTGTATTTGAAAGTTTCCAATTCAAGGGTAAATATTTACACAAACCCTATCTATGAGAAAGAAATGATGGCTATTCCTCATGCAATCAAGAAATGGAGGCCCTATCTAATGGGTAGACACTTCAAGGTAAAAATTGATCATGACAGTCTTAAATACTTTTTAGTAGCAAAGGTTATCATCCGAGGAATAACAAAAGTGGGGTAAAAAAAAATGTTGGGTTATGATTTTGAAATCATATACAAAAAGGGTAAAGAAAATGTAGGAGCTCAATGTGCTATCCAGAAGGGATACATTCGCAGATGCCTTACTATGTGCGGTTGTCCATATGGAAGGTCTGATTGGGTGGATGAAGCAAGATTGAAAGGGGATCATAGACAAGGATACACAATCTCTAATACAGAATATCAAGCAAGGCTTTATAAAAACATCTTACAAATTTGAGTGGAAAGGTAATTGCCTTATGGTACAAGGACAAGTTATTCTTGTGTAAATATTATGAGTTGAAGCATAAGATTCTTGTAGAGCTACATGCATCATCGGTTGGAGAACACTTTGGGTTTTTGAAGACATATCAATAGAATAAAAAGAGGCTTATTTTGGTAAGGAATTAAAGGGGGATGTACAAAATTTTGTATCAGAGTGTCGAGTGTGCCAACATAACAAAGGTGAAACCATTAAAAAACTAGGTCTATTGCAACCATTACTAATTTCCTATCCAGAGATGGGAGGAGGTCTCGATGGATTTCATCACAAGATTGCCTTGTTCAGAGGGTAAGAATGTTATTTTTGTGATTGTGGATAGGCTCACAAAATTAAGCCCATTTTTGTTCCCATGTCACATCCATTTGTAGCCATTATAGTCGTAACTATTTTTTTGGAGACAGTTCAAATGCTACATGGAACCCCAAAGATAATTTTTAGTGATCATGATCATATTTTCACAAATAATTTTTGGAAAAAATTATTTGCATGTTTGGGTACTCAGCTAGCTCACAGTTCATCTTATCAATCCTCAAATTGATGGGCAAATGGAAGTGGTCAACAAATGCTTAGAGGGGTATCTACTTTGTTCTGTATCAGATAAGCAGGTACGGTGGGTAAAATAGCTACCACTTGCAAAATGGTGGTATAAACACATATTTTCACACCTCTTCTCAAATGGACCCCATTTTTTAGCATTATATGGTTCCCATCCACCATCTATCACTTCTTCTTTGAGGGTGCAAACTAAGGTTAGAGATGTTGAGGAACACATTCAGTATCAACAACAGGTTTTGGCTAGTTTGAAGGAGAATTTGGTATTGGCATGAAACATGATGAAACACAACAAGCAGATCAACACTGTAGTGAAAGACATTTTGAAATTTGTGACTATGTTTTTGTATGTCTATAGCCTTACAAGTAGATATCCCTGAAGCAACAGGAAAAGGAAAAAAAACTTGCTCCTAAATATTATGGTCATTATCAGGTTCTACAGAAAATTGGAAGTGTTTCTTATAAACTAGAGTTTTCTCAATCTTCATGCATACACCCAGTATTCCATGTTTTCTTGCCTAAAGAAGGTTATTGGATAGAAATTTGCAGCCTAGACAGAGCTACTAGAACTTGAAGAGGAAGGAAGAAATCATTTTGGATCTAGAGAAGATTTTGCAAACACGTACTAAGAGGCTAAGAACCAAAGACATTAAGGAATATCTGATTAAGTGGAAGAATCTGAGGCATAGAAGACACCACCTGGGAGGATAAAGGTTTTCTACAGTCAACATCCATGATTATTCAACATGTAGAGGAAAACATTGGTTTGAAGGGGAAGGGCATGTTACAACCCTTAACCTATTGCTTGTATTAGGATATGAGTAGCTGACTTGTGGCTTACCCACATCATTTTACTATATCATTTATACTTTATCATGCTTAGTAGGTTGGCCTTGGTGATGGCCATAACATATGAATAGTATATATAGGGGATTGTAGGTACTAGTTCATCATCATTGGAGCATTTGAGTCTTATTGTATGGTTTGGAGGTTGCCCCCTCGAACGTGGTGAAGCTATTTTAATTGCATATTGAGACCATTATATATGAAATATTGTGTTATTTAGTGTTCTACTGATGCTCATAACCTGAATTATACAAGTAATTTCATTATACAAGTAATTTGATGGAATAGGAAACTTATGAAGTGTTATGCGTCATCAGATTAGAGATTATTAACATGGTATAAGAGGAAGTGATTTTTTTTTTTTAAAATAGATTATATGAGGCAAAGAAACCCTAATGTAGCGTCATTCATCTATATCTTGTAGAATAAAGAATAGAACATTTAATGCATGCATAAACAAATGCGCACCCACAAACATAGTTTCAAGTGATCTAACCAAAACAAAGCACAAACCAAAAAGAGTTGTTTTGTAAAAGTTGTGTGCACATTATAGTGTTGAAACAATAATTCAAAAAATTCCTATATATCTTCTGAATACTGAGGAATTAGCATAGATAGAGTTACTTGGGTTGTCTGGTACTCTATCCCTTGCTGATGACCATCAACATGTTATGAATTGGTGGATCTATATTGACTGAATTGATATGACGGTTCAACTATCTTTCAAGCAATTTTGATAAAATGTGCCAAGATTCAAGGGAAGATACATTGTTAGGTGATCTTACATTAGTGGTGGGAGGAGATGCCATATGCAAGAACACTATTAGGGGTTGCATCATAATAATTTCAGATTTTAGGCATGATCTGATTGATGCAATATCATTAGTTAAAATCTTGGTCAAAGGATCTGTAAGTTTGTGAAGGGCCAATGCATGTTGGTCTATGAAACCAAATGTGATATACCAATTTTCTAGTCGTAAGTTGGGGGATCAAGCTGAGTTTGGTGAAAGTAGAAATGTTTGATGTGAGCAATTTAATACTAGGTGAATTGCAGGGGTGAGATGAGACATATTTTGGTTGATGGGTTTGAATATTATAATATGGGTTAACCCATTGGTGAGATTTAGCGCGAGTTTGGTTTTGCTTAGTGTGGGGTCACAAATCTATTGGATTGGGATTGGGAGGGAAGTTATTGTGAGCGATGTTTACATACCTAGATTTGAAACAAAAATACAAATGTTGGAGAGTTCATCTTCATGTATGAGTGGGAGTGATACAGAAGAAGAATTGACAGTTGAGAGACTCGTCATCATCATGATAGTGCATCTCTAAAGAAGGACAACGATTCCCTATAAAAGTTTCAGTCTCCAGGGTATATTTCAGTATGAAAAAAATCGTAGTTGTGACCATAAACCATATGCTTTGCAAATATAACTCAAAGAGATAGGGTTGAAGCATGCACTAGTCTATGCTGGTGCAAGAAAAGCATATGCAAGGAATGACAAATGGAGTGGTAAGCAGATTCAGTGTGTAGTAGAGGGCATAACTATAAATGCCTTCCCCTACCTCTCACACCAACCATTTTTTCCATTCATCGATCTTTATGAAATCAGATACAGTCAAGGTACGGATATAAATCTTGAAGATGTCATGGGTTAGAGAGTTTGGTGAACAAGTAATCTTAATGTACAACTTCACTTCATGACCATTATGGTACAAGAGCTAGAGCATCTAAATTTCCTTGCAAGATATCACACTTAGCAAAGACTATAGGTTTTGAAAACCATTTGAGTGAAAGTGGGGTGTATTTTCCTCTTCAGGCTGATATTGTTTATTTATGGTTAATAAATGGGTGAATTAGAAGGAGATGATGATGAACATAATGACAAAAATAGAGGCTCGTCATCACTCAAGAGAAAAAATAAGTAATTCAAAAAAGGTGGAAGAGGACAAGAAAGTTGAGGAAAAGGTTGATAAGGTTGAGTATACGAAGGTGGCACCATATCGACACCCACACCATCATGAGAGGAAAAAATCATGGAGACATGTTAGGACACATGAGGATAGAAATCCATATGGATATACAAGGAATCACAGGAATACTTTTGGCTACACATGGAATCAATGGAACAATAATTATATGACATGGAATCACAAGAATAATAATTATGGATATGCATGGATGTCGAGAAGGAACACATATGGACCAGTATGGAACCAGATGAGCACAATGGAATATGGAATCATGTCTAGAGTAGCCTCACCTTGTACTTTTTCATATAGGTGGTAAGACTGATCGTACCTTGGTTTCCTTAAGTGTGCAGTAATTTAAAGCGCAATGATTAGGTATGGGTGACCATCTTGATGTTTCAGAGATGGATAAGTTTTCAATTTATGAAGGCATATGGCTATGTACCTATGGGCAATAAATGGGTCGCATAAGATATATGGATTGATGGAGATGCCGACATTGAGAGGCTCCTCATCATCAACAAAGTTACTATGTATACCCTACACAAGGGATCCTAATATTAAAAGTTGTTATATGGGTTGATGGACATGCAAACATGTGGCATACAGCCAATGATTTAGTTATATGGGCTTAGAGAGGAGGGATTACATGTAGTGATGCTGGTGTAATGTTGCATACAACCTACATGTGGATTAAGTGTTACCACGTGCATATTTGAAGGATGTGATCAACATTACAAGGTGCATGTATCCCTATGACCTCTCACACCCTTCTATTTTTTAGACATCACTACTAGAACTATCATGAAATTGAATGCATTCAAGGTTGATCCATAAATTCCAAGACATCATTTTTTGGAAAATTATGTGAATTATTAACATTAAATATATAGCTTCTATAAATAAAAAGTAGATTTTCCACAATTTCATATAAACTAATTTTAATTTTTTATAAATCAAAATTCATGAAATTTCGGTTGTGGGAAAATCACATTTATAATATTTTGAAAAATATTTTCCACTATTTCGTAAAATTAAAAATAAAATTGTGAAATATCCACATCCGTGAATTTTTATTTTGAGTAGATCACTATTTCTTCTTGTGTTTTGACAAAAAAAAAATCTTTGAAAATAAAGTTCTAGTTATTGTGTACCACAACATAAATATAGAGTCCTCCTCATCTAATTTTTCACAAATTTTGGAAGGTTTAAATAAAATAGATATATAAAATAAAAAATTTTACAAAAAAATTTTATTAAAATTGAAAACACATAAATTATATTTACTATGTTTTACAAAATGTAATGTAATATATATAAAAATATATATACTAATTTCCTTTTGTAGATATCATACACACATAATTTAATATGAAGAATAAACATTACTCAAATTAAGTTTATTTATCCATAATGTTATTCATTCTCAAAAATTGTTGTTGAAAGAATGTAAATGATCAATAACAAATAGATAAATTTTATAAATTTGATATAGAGATTCCACAATTTCGTAATAGTAAACTTCAATTTTTGCATTGTCCATATTCTATTCTTTATTGTGGATAATTCACATTTTGGAACTGAGGTTTGGAAAAAAATAAATACTTTTAAACCTAACTTTATCAATTGTTTAAACAACACAAAATAATTTTGCCACTCGGTAATACAAAAAAAATTCAAAAAAATTGAACACTAATATTCTATTTTGTATTATCCACAAAATGTAATAGATAATTTTAAGTTCCAACAAAATTTAAGAAAATTCTACACTACCAAAACTTTAATAATAAATTATCTGAAAAAAATATAAAATAATATATAATATGAGAAATATAGTACAATACCTAAATATAAATTTTGATATTATAGACTAATAAAATATATTATAAATTTTAATTGCGAGTAGTCTACACTATATTTGTGAATAATTTACTAAATAATTAAAAATATAACTTGTTTATAGCTTAGGACACAAAACCATTCAAATTAGAGAAAGCTCACATTAATGTTAATTTTAAACATTATAGGAAGCTTCACTTTTTAACAACACTATTTTAAAATGGTAAAGATAATTAATATTTTACATTTTAAAATTAGATTATAAACTCAGCCCAATATCAAAATATTTTAGAAATATTGTGTAATATCCACGATATTATTTCATCTTTATTAAAGAAGACATGACTTTTCTATCAAGTAGGATAATCTAAATAATACCTTTTACATTATTTTTAATGTTGCAAATTTACAATATATCTCACTTTCTCAATAACTCTAACATTATTTTTAATGTTGAAAATCAAAAATATATCTCTTATGAATAATTAATGATAGAATATAGTTGTGATTACTTTATATGATGACACCGTTTTTCATAATTTAAGGGGACCCAATATACAATTTTCATTTATCTAGTACACAAGATGCACTTATGTGGAATATAAAAGAATACAATTATATGAGAGTTTAAAAACTTATTATATAAAATTTTAATAATAAAGCCCACGAACTTGTAATATTATTAAATTAGATCTCATTTATTTTATTACAAATTATTGTTTCAAATTTTATTTTACAAATTGTATAAAAGATAATAAATTAATTAATCAATATAATGGATTAAAAATCAAAAATAATATTCTTTGCAATTTTAAAATGAAAAATATGTAAGAATTTTTTTGAATATAAGAAATTAAATTATTAATAATGTTGAATTAAATTGATGCATTTATTTGATTTAATTTAACGTTTCAAAGTCACAGATAACACTTTCATGCTAATTTTTTTAGAGGATATAACTTTTGCTGAATTAAACTTATTATATATTCGTTTACTATGAAAGTCACTATTTTAATTTTATAATGATTGCTATCATTAAACATTTATAAAAAAAAATAATATCATTAAAAAAATCATATTACATATTCACTGTGGATAAGAAATAATCTGATCGTCGAGATTTTGATTTGTGAATGATCCGTGCCAATAAAAATTGAAAAAACTAAATTTCCATGATTTGAGGCATTGATCCATGGGGAAGTAATTAAAACCTAAATTTTCTAGACCAAAAATAAAGGAGGAGACATGTACTATGAAAATTGGAGTGGAAAAAAGTAGCGGCGGATGAACTAGCAGGTATTTTGAGATTCTCCATTCAATCCTTAGACATAGTTCAATCAAACTTTCAAATCTTCATGGCTAAATATACTGTTTGAAAATGCTTTCATTTTTTGTATCTACATGTCTTTTGCAGATTTGAGATGTTCTCTCTTGAGATCTACAGATCTAATCTTGATAGGATTTTAATAAATAAATATCAGAGAAGATATATTAATTTTTTTAAAAAAAATCTTTACAATGTTTCATTTACATAAATGGTTATTCTAAAAGATGTGTTATTTGTATTTTGCAGTTGCTCGTACAGGTCAAAGTTGGGTATTGGACAGTGGTAATGATTACATTTGAAAAAAATTTATGAAGTTTTATGCTGAGTCATATCGATTTCATTCAAAAAGTACTTGACTAACATCTAGACAACTTGTTTTATTCATTGCGTGCATGCCCTAGCTCCATGGTTTCTATGCGGGCTTCGCATAGGTCTGCGAGCCCTAGGATTACATAATCACGCCGGTCAGAAAATAGGGATGGAGGAGGCACGAAAGTTGTCAGGGATTCGCCCTGCTCAAAAATTTGTGATGATTTCCCTATCATTAAGGGCGGCTATGGGAAACTAGAGGTTTCTGAGGGTGACGGATGCAAAAATGAAGAGGAAAATAAAGAACCAATCTCATGGATTGACATGGCTTTAGATGCTAATCAAGACCCCATATTCAGCAAAACTAAGATGGAGTTTCTCTGCTTGGTCACAAAATAGGGGTGCTCTCTCATGGGACAGATAAAGATAGCTTAGCCAAAGAATCACCCTCTCCTTTAACACTCAACACTAGTAACTGCAGGTTGCAAGGGACTATGAGTGGATCTGGTGATGGAGGGAGAGAAACAGGGGTCGGTCAGAACCAGGAAAAACAAAACAACGACAATAGGTCCAGATCTTATGCTTCAACGGTCCCCAAACAAAAGGAGGATGTCAGAAATGAGCTCTTGAAACCCTCCCAAGAGGTCCCGACACTGAAAATCGAGGAGGATCTACTTCTAAAGGTTCTTAAGGAGGAGGAAAATCTCTCCCAGCTGGGTCTCATATGCAGATTTCACAAATTTTTGCCTAAGATTTCTCAGCTCCATGACTGGATAGCCCAGAGATGGAGAGAAAAAATACAAGGTAAGATTGAGCTTTATCCTTGTGCTAAAGCTTACTTCGTTGTTGTTTTTGAAACCCCTAAAGATAGGGATTTAATTTTTAGCCAACATTGGGTTTGGGGGGAACACGGGCTTATGTCCAAAACCATGGTATCCATCTTTCGACCCGTTAAAGGAGTCTTTTGATACCTACCCCGATTTGGGTTTGTTTACCAGGACTCCCGTTACAACTTTGGAATAGATCTTGTCTCATTGCTATAGGCGATACTCTAGGCTAATGTGTGGCAGTTGATGATAAGACCTTCATTCAAACCCATACTAATTATGCTCGAATCCTGGTTGATCTCGATACCTCCAAACTCTTACCAGTATAAATCAATCTACAGATTGGTGATAGGCTCTGGGTGCAGAGGATAGACTATGAGAGACTTGCCTTTAGATGTCGGCATTGTTTCCAAACTGGTCATGTTATAGATGATTGTGAACATTCCAAACGTAAGACCAAAACAACCTGGTGGAAGGATTCTCTACCTGAACATCTTACAATTGACTCAGATCTAGCTAAGGAATCTAGTGCCCCCTTGTAAGTTAACGCACCCATCATGGTTAATTCATAGACCAATACAGAGAAACTACCTCTAGACTATTCTCTGCAGGTTGCCGATTCAGTGATTAAGGATATTTCGACCCCCCTTCCTATGGGTCACTTCCCCATAAAATCCATTGCAGTTTTTCTTCTGACTACAGTGGATGTGGGAAATCAGGAATGGACAGTTAGTGGATAGGAAAAAGAAGGGAAATGTCAAATCTAAATCCCCCACCATATTGGACAAGGTATGATTATTGTCTTTTTGGATGTTATTATTGTTACATCTTGGCAAATGGCCTACTACGCAGTTGCTGGGCAGTTATGTTGCTATTAAGTTGTTGTTTATTAGTTGTTTTTGTAGTAGCTAGTTTGATTTTGTTGGTTCTATTCTTGACAGACTATTTTCTATTGTTGGGATTTTTTGGGATAAAATCTTGCTGTTGAGCACTGTTGTATAAGGGTATAGTCCCTTTCAAAAAACTATTTACCCATAATAAAATATATATATATATATATATATATATATATATATATATATATATATATTTCATCCCAAGTGCCTGAAATCATGAGCATTTGATATCTTAACTTTGATATTTTAATATTGTATTGCTGTAAATTCCAAACTCCCCAACATGCAATTATGTTTAACATTGTATTCCATCCGCTAACAGAAAATATTCAATACCCATTTAGGTTTTTTTACAATATTTTAGTCTTTTTTATAAGTGGTTTTTTATGAGGAAGATTAGGTTAGTTTCTACAGCTTGCATGATAAGAAAAAATATAAATTTCCATAAGAGATATTTTGAAATTTTCTACCTAAAAGAGCCGCATTCATTTGATAAATTTTGAGAGTACATGGATGTTATAATATTTGTTTTTATTATAAATGATCTAATGTACTAAAGTATTTTTTATTTATGAAGGAAGAAATTCAAAGAGAGGGAGGGATATGATAGAGCGCTTGAAGGATAGAGATAAAAGAGAATAATGTTTATAAAAATACAATGTTCCAGCTAGATCAATAACCCAATTTACACAAAAGAAAACACTAGAATAAATAACTTTACAATTACATAATATAATCATAATTTCAGCAATGTGAAATGATTATGTATTTTTGAAAAATAGCCAAATTTTATAAATATTCATGAAACTATCTATGTGCATGTACTCTTCTAAAATATATATTTAAGAAAATATATAAAATGTATTTAACAAATTATTTTTATAAACTATTAATTTTATATTATTATTTAATTATATATTTTTTAATATTTATACTTAAGTAATCGTGTCTTAGAATATTTTTAATATAACTAAAGTTTTTTCTTTAATTTTAGATTTTTTTATATAATAAAAAAATTTTAAATTTCTTATTTTTAATTAAAGATAGTATCTTCTTGTCTTTATTATTTTAAAATTAGATTAAAAATTAAAATAACTGTGTGAAATAGTTATATTAAAAATAAAAACTTGTTTAAATAGTCATAATTTTGAATTTTTCAAATAACTTTTTTATTACTAGGGTACATGTCAAAATTTTAAAATTGTAGGTTCACCACAGTTTTAAAACTGTGAAATTCTCATAATTTTATCCAATTGTAGACATGTAACAATATTAAAAGTGTGACAAATGTCATAATTAACAATTTGTGATTTGTTCACGTTTTTTCAATTGTGGATTTATCACAAATTTTGTCACAATTAATGTTTTCACAAAAAATATGTGGGTGAAGTCCGCAAATTTGGATTCACAATTTTGAATAAGATATCCACAAATAAATTGTGAAAACATTTTGGATAGACTACCCATTTTCTTGTAGTGACATATATTGGAGGTGTCCCCCTCGAAGTGGATTCTCATCTTGGGAGCTTGTGGAGTTACTCCTTCCTTAAGGAGCATTGTATGGTGTTGCCCTACCTTAAGGGTATTATTCTACTTATTTGGGCATCTTGGCCCCCCCGTATATCTAGTGTTGTGTTATCTTCTGCAATTTATTGATTTATTATATGCAAAGTTCTTATTAGTGGAGCCCATTCGCATCCTAGATCGTAGGACACTGGGCCTTTGAGGCAGAGAGGATGAGCAGGTCTGGGTGCAGTGGGACAGATATGATCAGACTGCAGGTACATGGGAGGATGATACTTTGTTGTGAATTTAGTTTCCACATTTGTTCCAGTGACTTCAAGGAGGGAAGTCGAGTCTAAGGGGAGGGGGATGTAGTGACCACTTTCGTTTGACACCTTTTATATACTAATCATGATACTTGCTGATTATATTATGGACATGATTATGAACTTTATTATAGTATGATCTTAGATGATAGATCAAGGATTATTGGTTACTGGATTTAGTTATGATGCATGATGATTATTAGAGACATTTTATATGTTGATGATGATATATTGTTTGACATGGTTATATAATGGATCTTGTTCGGACATGTGATATTTGGATATTGTGAGTAGACCTAGAAATGGAAATTATTAGATGAAGATATAGTTGTTGATAAAAATTGTAAATGATATGGTTAGATTGCTTGGATGTTGTTGTGATTCATATATCTAGATGATTTTGGGAGTTATATTTATATTATTTTGGATGTTTTGATATGGCCAGGAGGCCAAAAGAGGTATTTGTGTTTTGTAGGTTAAAATATCACAACAAACATCAGGAAATTAGAGACCAACCACTTTGGAATTCTAGATGAATTCAACAAGGTAACCATGGCAACTAGTATTTTCTTGTGTGTGTTTGTGTGTGTTAGGGATTTCCATGGGGGGATCACCTTTAAATGTGACCGAGAGGTTATGTGTATTTATTTATTTGACCCTTTTGTTTAATGCTGCATGTGTTTATTTTGTGATGCAATTGCCCCTTTCTTTATTTATTAAATGTTGTATTAATATTGTGGGTAAGCATGTTGTTAATATTAATTAAATTAAATATGCCATAAGAAAGTAATTAATATGGTTGTTGGCTATGATTTAAATTGTTGTAAGAATGAATTAATAATGTGTAAGTAATATGTAAGTGATGTGTAAGTTAAATTTTTGAGTGTGAAACACTCCACCTTCTTGGAAATTCAAATTTGTCCTTAGAGGCTTGTGGGACAAGTTAAACTTGTCCCATACCTCTTAAATTTATTTACCCAACCATACCTATGGTTGGAGAGTTGAAATTTGACTTTTATAATACCTTTTTAGAAGGCAAATTGTAGGTTTTAATTACAATTTTATTACATGATTTAATTTCAGTCCTTTGGGGTGTGGGTTAGATTTGAGTGTGTAAGTAAATTGTCATCTTATTCACCCACCTATTTATTGTGCTTTGGAGAATGAATTTGACTTTGGGGGTTGGGGTTGAGGATGTGTGATGTGGCATCCTACATAGATCCATCTCATCCTCTTCTCTTCCCTCTTCTATAAAATTCAAACTCCTTGCCTTGTTTTGGGTTACTTCACTTTGGAGACTTCAATCTTGGGAAAATTTTGTCACTGTTTTGGAGATCTTGCTTTAAAGAATTTTTTGGAAGATTGTTGGATGCTTATGCTTGGAAGTTTTGGATAGCTTGCCTTGGGATAAAGCTTGATGTTTCAGAACTTGGAACAACTCCATCAGGGAGAGGTAGGAGCTTGGCTCTTGAAATGCTTCTTTTTTTTTATAAAAATGTTAATGTGTGAATGTTTTGGCATGTATCTGGTCTGTTGGGTAGATAGCCTAGGAATGGTGTAGGAGAAGACTATGGGGTTTAATTTGTGGGAGGCATAAATGTGTTTTAGGGAGGTATAAGGGTGGAGGGAGTTGGGATTTGGGTTCCACCTTACAAAGAAATAGCTTGCATTTCTTTACTCATTATGGGGTGCTATAAGAGGTTGGGGAGGCATAAGGAAATGTGAGGAATAAGGGGTACTTAGGGAGGCATAAGTAATTTCACAGTTTTGATATATGTTATATTTTAGTGGTTTGTAATTTCAGGTGGTGATACCCATTTCCCCCTTTTGGGAGGCATAAGAAGCATCCCCCATAGTTTCTTGATCCTTTGGCTTGCTTGATGAAGCTTTAGTATTGTTTGTCATGTTTTAATTTAGTTGCAAACTACATTTTATTTTGGATTGTGTTTTATTCTGAAAATATTGCTTGCATGTTTTGTGGAAGCCTATTGTTGCCATGAGTTTTATCACATATTTTATTGCATTATGGTTAGTGCTCAGGGGTCAATGAAGAAGGATGGATTCTCCTTTTCATTGGATGTCTTGGTTGGGTGGAGAGCATTTCCTTTCCCCCACTCTTGCTGTGATCAAATTGGAAGAATTAGACATCTGCATGTAGTTGTTCTGGAGCTAAAATAAAAAATGGACAATTTGACAGTCCCTTGTGAAATGAAATCTTATTGTAGCCCTTTCCCACTTTGAAGTGGATGATCTGTAAATTAATTGTAATGGAAGGATAATTTGTATTGACAATGAAAGTTGAAATTCAAAATGTAAAAAAAAAATTATACTTTGGTTTCTGTTTTTTTTGGAAAGAATGTGAACGAATGAAATGTATTTTGTATGTTGTATTTTGAAATCGAATGGAAAGGAAGTTATAAGAGTTTAATTTGAATTAATGGATGTGGTTTTGTCTTGTCCATTTGAAATTTGTGTTTAGCATGCACTATGAAATCCCTGTTTGGAAAGTGGAAAAATGAAACACGTGAGAAGAAAATGTATCATTTTTACCTGTATATAATATATGATTCTGGAAAGAATAAAAGAAGAAAGTTGTAAAGTTGTCTTTGGAATAAAGAAATGATTGCATAACCTTCCTCAAATTGTATCAGTGTATTGAATTTAATCGTCTAGTTGTGAGTTGTAATCTCTG
Organism: Taxus chinensis; assembly: GCA_019776745.2. Lineage (NCBI taxonomy): Eukaryota > Viridiplantae > Streptophyta > Pinopsida > Cupressales > Taxaceae > Taxus > Taxus chinensis. The sequence continues at coordinate 673,750,353 of CM034150.1, read as the reverse complement.
TTTGAAAGGAAGAAATGCATGTAAGGAAGTGTAATACTCTGTCATTTGATATATGTGAAAATTGGAAGTCAGAGGTGTATTTTATTTTTTAAATAGTTATTTTGAATCAAATAAATGTATTAGATTAGGATTTGAACATATTATAATACTTGGAAGAAGAAAATGGCAAATAAACCCTTTAAAATTTTTATCTTTGTCTTGTATTTTCAAACTGGCAATTATTTAATTCAAATTGCACAGACCAAACCTGCAATAATGAAATAACAAACTAAACGATTAAAATGATGTATTTTTCCCTAAATGAATCCAATTAGACAAATATACTTAAAGGAAATCTTTCAAAACCTAGAAAAACTGAGTTCAAAGCTTTCACACTCGATTTGCTAGAAAATTAATAAAATTTCAAATTGGAATTCAATCACATAGAATCTACCTCACAAACTTATCCTAAATCCACCTAAGAAAAATTCTCCATGTCTATTTGACGTGTCCTTAACGGACTCACGGGAGCGCGAGCGAAAAGTGGGCTTCTCGCCCCACACGGGAAATTTTATAAATGTTCTCGTCTCCCTGCTATTCCCGCATTGGCTTAGGAGGCATCATGTGTCCCTTGCAGACCCGTGGGAGTGCGGGCGCAAAGATAGTTTTTTGCCCCCATGCGGGAAATTTTTCCAAAAGTCTCTCATGGCCCCAAAGACCAGCCCACCCTTTGGGCAAATGTTTTTCGCTGGGCCCGCTCTTGAGTAAAATTTTCACCCCAAGGCCCGCCGGCCCATAACTTAAAAAATATGAGTTAGGAGGACTTCTTTATATCATTGGAAAGGTGAGGAAATTTCCTATCCAATGAGAATGATTTAGGGAAATTTTGAATGTGTTAATTTTGAGAAAAATCAGTTGAACCTTTAAGCTGGTTAGAGAGTGGGTATAGTTAGGAATTACCCTCTGAACCTAATTGAACCTTCTAACCCTAAATTTTAGACCTTGTGACCTCTAATATATGTTAACAAAAGAGAAGTACATTCTAGTGGATTAGAATTGATTTGGAACTTGTTAATGACAACTGTTGTCTTGTAACCTGGTTGTAGACTCCTTTAAACAAAACAAAAATTATTCCATAATTTTTCTAACTAATCCTAGGTTGTTCATGGGTCTCAAGTGGGTTGTTTTTAGCGAACATCACAATCCGCACATGCTAACTAGAATACAGCAGTCAGGTTTACGATTATAACAATTCGGAAAAGATAATCATGGTTCATTTAGTGTCAAAGAGAAGTGGGCATTACAATGCACATGAATATCACCGAAATTAAAATCATATATATACATGAAGTTAGATAGGGACATACACGCCCGTTTTGTCAAAGAGACAGAAAGTAAACAATCAATATTATAAGAGTACTTTTAATTACTATATATATATATATATATATATATATATATATATATATATATATATATATATATATTTAAAAACAAGAAATAATGATAAACATCACCAAAATGAATAAAATAATCAAATACCATCTAATTTAAATGATATTATTTATATACATAGAAATTATAAATATTTTTTAAAAATACATAAAAAAATTTAAAACAACTTGTTGAAAATGTCTACGAAAAAATAAGAATTTTTATGAAGTACACCATGCTTTCACTAGGAGTTGCACTCACACTATAAAATCACTACCAATCGTTAAGATTTTGAACTAGAACTTGGCGTATTCATAATTACACTGAAAGGCTTTGTCATAGGTAGATACGGAGCCCTTCGTGAAAAAATCCAATGATGCATATTCTGAACAGTGGGAATTCTGTACAGTAAGTGTCGTATTTCTTGACAAGCCAATAGCGCAGAGAAATATTTTTATTTTCAACCGTTATCGTTGTTTACTGTCAATGTTGGAAGATTTAATCGATGGATAGATTGAATACGCATAAATTGGATGACAAACTTCAATATTTCTTGATGAAGACTTCAACCCATGCTCTCTATTTCTAATCTGGAACGTATATATTAATTTCACAAGCTCAAAAACCCTTGTTTTTAAACTGATTACTAGGCATAAACAAGTTCGGGTTTGAATTACCCAAAAAGAATTTCTTCTCTGAAATTTCACCGTAGAATAGATTAAATCAATAGTTATTTACAAATTCTGTTCCCTACCAAAGACAAACCCTAATTTTAGACATTGAATGGGAAATTTCCCTTAAATTCAGGTTTTGGCAACTTTCTGGTTAAATTTTAAACTTATTCGACTAAATAAGATCAAACAACATTTGAGAACGAATTAAAGAATCAGTAAATATTGGTGAAATATGTCCCCAACATGCATCGTGGGTTTCAATTTTGATGTGTCAATGTCCAAACATTTTTCCAATTACGGTATTTTTTAATACCGCCCTTCAAAAATCCCAAAAATGTTATTTATAGTATCTATTAATATATTTAATTTTATTACTTTTAAATATATATCTGTATATTTTCATACTATATATATATATTTTAAATCTAGATATAACATCTATATATATTATTTTAAACCAACAGAATAGAAAATAATGATAACATTCCCCAAATGAATAAAATAATCAAATACCATCTAATTTAAATGATATTATTTTATATACATAGAAATTATAAATATTTTTTAAAAATACATAAAAAATTTAAAACAACTTTTTGAAAATGTCTACGAAAACATAAGAATTTTTATGAAGTACACATGCTTTCACTAGGAGTTGCACTCACACTATAAAATCACTACCAATCGTTAAGATTTTGAACTAGAACTTGGCATATTCATAATTACACTGAAAGGCGTTGTCATAGTTAGATACGGACCCCTTTGTGAAAAAATCCAATGATGCATATTCTGAACAGTGGGAATTCTGTACAGTAAGTGTCGTATTTCTTGACAAAGCGCAGAGAAATATTTTTATTTTCAACCGTTATCGTTGTTTTCTGTCAATGTTGGAAGATTTAATCGATGGATAGATTGAATACCGCGTAAATTGATGAAAAACATCAATCTTTCTTGTGAAGACTTCAACCCATGCTCTCTGTTTCTTATCCGCAATGTATATTTTAATTTCACAAGGTCAAAACCCTCATTTTTAACTGATTACTAAGGCATAGACACAAGTTCGGGTTTGAATTACCCAAAAATAATTTCTGATCTCTGAAATTTCACTGTAGAATAGAATAAATCAATAATTATTTACAATTTCTGTCCTACTAAAGAGCAAAATCCCCAATTTGGGACAGATTGAACTGGAAATTTCACCGTTAAATTTCAGGTTTTGGCAAGCTTTATGGCGAAATCCTAAACTTCTTCAACATAAATGATAATATAAAACAACATTTGAGAGCTAAGTAAAGCATCCATTAAATATTGGTGGAATATTTCTCAAATCATGCAATCGTGGGTTAAATTTGATGGCCGACTGTGCACGTCAAACATTTTTCCAACGACGATTTTTTTTTTAATACCGCCCTTCAAAAATACAGAACAATGTTATTTATAGTATCTGTTCTATATTTATTATATTATTTTAAATATATATTTGTATATATTTTATACTAAGTAGATATATATATATATAAATTATGAAGGTCAACTTTTAAATATGCAAGTTATATGTGATGCTTATCGCAAATATTTACGCATATTTTATAGATAAAATTGCAAAACACGTCTAAATAGACTGTCAAATTTAACCCATGCATGCAATCTTGGTTAGTTGGAAAGTGTTGTTTGCATGCAAGGTGGTGGAAGTGGTGAAGAGCATAACTTTTCACTTGCTTGCTAGGTACACAAACTACATAGTCTCAGCACAGAAATAAGGGACAAGCATAGAAGGAAAACATTTTTCACATCACTGATTTATTGCCAGGGTTAATGTCTTGTTTATGAGCAGCTATTGTCTGCAACAAATTAATAAACAAAGATTGATTAAGGATGTCTACGAGGATGAAAGTTAATCTGGAGTGGCTATTACCTAGCTGTGCATGGAATTGGTTGTATGTTGTACATCTGCTACACAAGAATAGCTATGTAAAACCAAAATGACCAAGTGAAAATGATGTTTGAGATTTGATTTTGGCATCTTCTTCAAATATAAAATTGCCAAACATTCTTTATATATTTATTTATTTCGTCGAAATGATGTTTCTTACAACAGGAAAGGCGAGGGGGGGCTCTGGCAGAAGATGATGTTGATTGACGGCCTGGATAATTTCAAGTACATTGAACGCCCTCCACGGCTCAACATCCGAACCATCGATTTGCAGGCAGATAAAGACAGTGACGGGAAAATCAGCTGTGCGGAGAAATAATTTAGGTTGACATGAACATACCACATATTGTGCTCCCTTGCTTCACTCTGTGCTTCCAAGAAAATAAGGCACTTCAAAGAGTCGTCCCATCTCATAAACCTTCAAAACATATCGCCTTTTTCTATAAAACTTTTGTATCCACCGTTGTATGCTCAACGTTGTTTTTAGGATCATAACCACATTTTTGGTGCAATACTTGCTTCAAAGCGAGAAACACAACTAGGCCTTTCAGTGCACTTTTGAGATGGTCAATATGATTTTAATACTTTAATTGATGTTGGTATATTTTAGATCTTCTGTTATTTTGTCTTTCTCCTTGCACGTTTGGTTATTGATCTCATTAGAACAGTTCAAGGCTTGTTCCAACCCAACATAATTTTTTGGTTACTCTGACATATTGTAAGTCTTGGGAAAATATTTCTTTCTCATTTTATAATCGATTATTATTTTCAGCAGTAAATATCAATTCTTCTGTTTAAATGCAACTAATAAACGATCACTGTCTTCCTTACCACACATGGAATCTTGTTTTAATGCAAAAAATGATCTCTACATCTCCTTCTAGGGCCTTAAGATTTGTATGTTTTAAATTTTGCTTATAAAATTCTACCTCCTCTTTCGTCTTTACCAAGTCATCTATTATTTTTGTTGTTTTTCTCAGCGAATTGTTGTGTTTATGCTCTTGCTGTAATACATTGAGCTATCGCATAGTCATCAAAATACATCTCTCGGGCCTTATAATATTCTAAACCATGGGATACACATTCCAAATCTTATTGCAATGCAACATACTGTGTCTAAAACGCTTCTAACTAATTACTTTTTTTGTTCGAAATTGTTTAGTATAAGACTTCACTTCCTCCTCTGCCCTCCGCAAATCATCTGTTATTATTTCGTTCATCTCTTCCAATTGTTTTGTTCCTTATTTGGTTGCAAATTTAGCTTCCCAGGCCTTGCAGTATTGTCGATCTTGCTCATTTTTCTGCGCAGCAAGATTCTAGCTCTTCGACTTCTGTTTCCGCAGATCATCTGTTATTGTCTTAGCCAACGTCTTTGTATTTGATTTGACTCTAACAAATTGAATGCCCATCTCTCATCAAATTCCTTACGGTATTGTTCATCATCAAATTTGAAAATGTGCTCCATTGTAACATGATCTGTTCCTGTAAGATTTTACTTGTCGCTTGGTTTTCTATAAGTCACCGGTTAATTTCTTGTTTTTATAAGTGATTATTCTTCGTTGCTACAGCAGGCTCATACTCATGAATACATTTAGGCTGTCTGGAAATCAAATCATAGTTCATACCTCGTTACGTTTCTCTTTCGTGATTGTGGTTTTTGTTGCCATACCTATTGGTTTTCTTCTTTATTAGAGTTGTTGTGATCTTCTTCCTTCATCTAAAGAAAAATCCCTGTGAATGGCAGAAGGTGGATGGAAAGTGCCAAGGGAAAGATATCTTCTGCATAAGATAAATGCCAATGGTAGGGAGGAAAAGAAAATTCATTGTTGGCAATAGCTTCTGAGGATCTCAAGATACACTATTCAATTTTAGGTACCCTGCAATCCCCGCTCTCTTTGCACATACACACATATAAGGGCATTGTCTAACAAGACTAGGTTGAGCTATTTGTTCCAACTAGACCACTAGGCCAAATAGTCATTATTTTACTTTTATGGTCATTCGTATATCATGGTCAAATATTTATTTCAATTGTCATCAACAATATTACATTTTCATTGAGGCAGAGAACTCTTAGACCACATGGACTGTCCCATTTGAGTTACTACTTCATTCTTTTTTTGTTATGAAAAAATTTATCCTTTCTTTTCATTTTGCCTTTTGAACTTAATGCTTACCGTCCTTAGCTACTTCTATTAACTGTCAAGTATCTTCGAGGGCTCGCCCACACAATTTTAGATGCAACATGCATATTCAAATAGAATCAAACTCTGGTACAATGCTTTTATATCATTTTTTATTTGTTTGTATTCTGACATCATTCTTAGTAGTGCAAATAACCTCGATAAATTTGTGAAGATTCAATTTTCTATGTCCATATTTATGTTATTGACATTTTGGTTTTGATGTCAACTTGCTACAATCTATGGAATTTGTGTGTGTCTAGCTGCAAAGTTTTAAAAATACGGATTATGATTATCACAAACAAATCATGCAAGATGAAATATGAAATATTTCATGCAAGATCAAATTACATTTATGTGAGTAATGAGGACATAGATCGAGACAAAAAAGTGGAGCGCATAGCATATACTATTTAGGTAAGAAAAAAAATAAGTCATGGAATAGGTGTGGGACATGCAGGTATTTAATTCCCACATTTTTACTAAGTCATGGAATAGGGGTGGGGCATGCAGATTTTTAACTCCCACGTTATTTATTTAGAAATCTCTCTTTCAAATGGTAGATGAAACCCACCTTTCACTCTTATGGCCAACTACTTTCGTGGCTCAAATATTGATGTTTTTTCGTGCATCGCCTATTCCCGTACATGTACTAAAAGTGAAACTGAAAAAAATTCAATTATTTTGTTTTCCTCATTTTTAAATCTTGCTTTCCTTAAACCTAAATTGCAATCATGTGCATGTTGTAAGTAAGATCAAGAAACAAAATTGGAGCACATAGAAATAATTTTTTGGGTGGGAGCAATCTAACTCATCAAAGAAGTGTGGGACATGCATATCTTTAATTCTCGCACTGGTATTTTTGACCTTACATTCATGTCTCTGTCTTCCTTGAACTTTCCTTGTAGGCATACCTTTTCACTTTTGTATTTCTAACCTTTGGTTTGTGTCTTCATCTTCCATGAGAATTCCTTTTATGGCTACAAACAATCCCTATTCTTTTACCTTATAGCTACATAGAAACCCTGATCCCAAATTCATATGAAACCCCAAATCACAATTATGTATGGAACCCTTTCCACATTTTTGTATAAGGTAGAGAACATAACATAATTTATTTGGGTAGGAATAATATTAAAAAAATAATAGGTTTGGGACATGAAAGGATTTAATTCCACATTTTTACTAAGTCATGGAATAGGTGTGGGACATAGACGTATTAAATTCCCATGTTTTTATGAAAAAAACCCTCTTTCAAATGAAAAATAAAATACACATTTCACTCATATGGCCAACTTCTAGACTGGCTCAATTATCAATGATTGTTCAAGTATCACATATTCCCCTACAAGTACTCAAGCTTGAAACTGAAAATAAAATTTCATTGGGTTTTCCTCTTTTTTTTACATTTTCATCCCTTAAACAAAAAACACACTCATCTCCATAATGCATGGAGATAGATATGAAAAAAATGGATCACATAATGTGTTTTTATTTCTAACAATCAATTCATGTATCTTCCTTCCTTGAACATTTCTTTTCCGCATTATTTCTACTTGATTTGAAGGGATTAATGTCAGTTAGCAGGTTTAAATATCAGCGTACCTCCCTCCGAATTGTAGGAATCTTCGTGGCCACAAGCACATTGCATTTCCCTTCATGTTTCTATATGTAATTTTCCTACATCCTCCACACCTTGAAAAACTATGTGTCTCTCGGCTAAATAGAGATCTTTTTTGCTACACTAATAGTTACAGAGAAACCCTAGTTGTAATTGTGTATGCAACCCCTTCCTTGGGATTTTAGGTCCACGCCACATATCCTTGTTTCTAAATTAACCCTTGAGACACAAAATTGAATTCCCCTTGCATTTATTTGTGTTCCAACTACTCGTATGACCAATTGTTGGAAGATGTCAATTATCGACACATGTTTGTGGCTCTACTTCTTTCATTTAGTTGACCTCACAACTGAAAAATGGGGCCTACAAAGTTTTGCAGCAAGTAGTCATTCCAGTCTTGTTCCACACTTCAAACATGTTAGATTTTTCATTTTTTTTCCATTAGACGCATATTGTACTCATGTGAATATTGCAATGCCAAAATTGTTAACCTAATAGTTGGAGAAAAACACCAATCTTAATTTTGCATCATATTTCTAACTTAACTTTCTAAGTACACTTTGTGTCTTCTTGACCCTGACATGTCCCATAAAATATGAGTTCAAATTCCACTTACATTTACATTTTTTCTAACTACCCAATAATGTCAAGAACTACAAATTCAAACAAGTGTTTTCCTTGGCAACATTTTCCATCTGTTACTTGCATTTTCAGATATCTCCTTCAACAGCTCCATCTTAGAGGTTGTATTTTTATGTTGCCTCATTGATTCCTCTTTCCTTTCCCATGCACTTCTCCACTCTCAAACACCTTTTGCGACATCCCTCTTCTTCTCCCTTTCTTTCTCCTCATTCAATTTCACTTCTTCACTAAATCCCTTTCGACATTCACATTGTACACTTCATGTACGATTGCTAGTTCACTTATTGTTTCAACGGTCAGAATTCCATGATTACTTTAATATTGCATTGTGGTAATTTGCCACATATAGGGGTATATTGTACGAATTTTTTTTTTATAACTACTAGTTCATCTGGCCATCAAAATTTTAATTAAATTTAATTGTCAATTAACCCAACCAAAACATCTTTCTAGGTACATCTTGTTCTCAGAGTGGAAAAAGCCTATCAACACTTGAGAATACAAAAATATCCTATTTCGAGAGAAATATTAAAATATCTTTAAAAAAACATAGTATCGAGTGATTTACATTTATAAGTTAATTGATTTTGAGTTTTAATTTCTTTGGCAAATGGTATATTTATATTAAACAAATTTAAATTTCTGTTTGAAAGAAGTTATAATATATTTTTTTAATATAATATTTTGATGTGGATTTAAATTTTCAAATTAATTAACCCAAATTCAAATCAAGAAAAGAAATAACATATATATTCCAAGCAAGCTTAAACCCAAATTACATCAAACATTTCATTAGCAAACTGACTAAATACTATATTAACATCGAGGTAGTCCATTATAAAAAATCTTAATTACTTGATATAATAGAAAACGTACATAATAATATAGATCTAATTGGTTTTATTAGAAAGACTCCATATAGTAGTATAAAAATGAAACAAAAATGACAATATACATTTGTTATAATTCACTAATGTTTTCACAATAGAGACACGTTATATACGGCCAATTTGTAGCTCATTCAGAACCCATGTCTTATCACTGTCGAAGTTTGTGGAGGCATCATTTGTCTTCTTATATGTACTCCCCTCTTGAAGCACTTGTGCCTTTAAAATAAACTTAGATGCAATTTTTGGCTTTTGACTGTGTTGGGTACAAGTCTAACACATATGGCTTTATAGAACACAAGGCACACAAGGCCACAACGTGTCCATTTGTGCATCTAATAATCTCTGCATGGATACACACAAAGTGTTGTGAAAGTATCTTTAAGAATGGATACACACAAAGCGTTCCTTTAAGATATATCCAGTGGGTATGCGCACTAAATAAAATTGTCTTTTTGTTTGGGTTTGTGCCTCGTGGGATTTTACTATGCTAGACTTAATAAAACGATGTACTTTTTCCTGCCTGTATAACAGCCACAGCCCTCACACATCCAGTAAAATGTACGTTATGTGAAATGACAGAAAAATTAGAGACGAGAAAAATATTTCAGTAGTATATTTACATTGTCTCATTCATACAGAGTAGGTTGAGTGATAAATTGACAAAATATTATATAGTATATTTAAACCAGTCAAGCCATGAAAGCTTTTTATGTCATTTTTATTTCTTTTGCATTTGTATGAAGCCAATGGACATGTCAAATAGTTGATTTGTAATCTCAGGCCAATCATCGGTTCCTGCCGAGGTAGGTAGTTTATGATTGAATTTTTTTTTAATTATGTATTTTTCAATCTTCTACGTGGTAATAGGTTCACTATTGTATTGAATTTTAAATGTGAGTCATTTAGCGTTGATTTATTTTATTTTATTTTTTTAATAGATGAGTATATTTTAATATCATTTTTAAAATTACATGAAATACTATAATTAATATAGTAGTCATAAAAATATATGTGAACAACATTTTCATTTATTTTAATAGTTTTCAATATATATTTATACATATTAATACAATTTGTATATAAATCTATATAAAAAGTGGTAGCTGTGTTTTAAATATATAAATGAGACTAAACTTTTATTTCAAAAATTTACAATTTTTTATTATTAAATATATAAAAAAGAATAAATTATGTCTAAATTTAAGTGTTATACTATATAAATTTTTCATTACTTATAATTTAATTATCAACACAATATAACATTATGAACTAGTGGCTTCACAACCCTTTTGCCTTGTAAAAGTAACCATCACCTTTTTTCTTTTTCCAAAGTGACATGTGGGAGAATGTGCCTTTGTCAATGATAGGATTCGTTATGTGTCGAGGGGCTCATTCCCTAATGAGGCCATTTCGAAGTGTCCCAAGTTGGATGTTAGACTGATCAACGACAAGGCTTTTAAAGTTTCCCGTCATAAGTAAGAATATCTTCTTGGACGAACACAATTCTTTTCCCTCTCCAGTTTAATACGATGCATATTAGAAACAAAATTCCCCTCTTTTTGGTGGGCTTGACAGTAACAACACGTCGCTTGTAAAGGGATGAAGAGTTTAAATGTCTTCAATGTGTTGTTAATTTTTTGCATTGCAGGCAACCGAAACCACCTAAAATAGTGATAGCCGAGATGATCATAGATTGCCTCCACCTATTTCCAAGATCCCCAATTTTTCTCTCCGAATTCCGAACAATTGGACCGCATTAATGAGACATCTTCTTGCTTTACAATTCTAATGAAGATTCATTGAAATATGAACCACCCCAAAAATAGAGGAAAATGGGAATAACAATTGAGGCATCTGTAACTACACAAAAATACAAGAAACATGCTAAAAAAATTGCACAAGCAAAAAGCAAGAAATTTGATTTTTTAAAATAGCTTCTAATGGATATTTTATAAGTGTTTTTTAAACAATATGTAACTCACTTCAAATAATTACATGTATTTATTGTGGTAGTATATGTTGGACAGATGATCAAACTTTTCAATATACATGTTCAACTTTTTGTAAACCAAAAACTATGCATTTCTAATTTATTTATCATTATATCTCATTACAAATACCTATAATTTTTTTATTTCAAGTGTACAAATTGTTCTTATTATTTTCCATTTTATTTGCTTAGCATAATAATTTGTAATTCATTTCAAATAAATGCATGTATATATTGTGGTAGTACGTGTAGTGCCCACTTCCCTTTGACACATTTTTTATACTAATCATGATACTATTGATTATATTATGGACATGATTATGGACTTTATTATAGTATAATGTTATATGTTAGATCATGGATTATTGTTGACTTTATTCAGTTATGATGTATGATGATTATTAGTGGCATTTTGGATATTGATGTTGATATACTGTTTGACATGGTTATACTATGGATGTTGTTCAGACATGTGATATTTAGATATTGTGAGTAGACCTAGAAATGGAAATTATTTGATGATGATATAGTTGTTGAGTAAAATTGCAAATGATCTTGTTGATTGCTTGGATGTTGTTGTGATCCATATATCTAGATGATTTTAGAATTTTAATTATATTATTTTAGATGTTCTGATATGGCCACGAGGCTGAAGGAGGTATCCGTGTTTTTCAGGTTAAAATATCACAATAAACATCTAGGGATTGAAGACCAACCACATTGAAATTCTAGATGAATTCAACAAGGTCACCATGGCAACTAGTATTTATTTGTGCGTGTTTGTGTATGTTAGGGATTCCCATGGGGGGGGGGGAATCACCTTTAAATGTGACCAAGAGGTTATGTGTATTTATTTATGTTTGTGTGTGTTTATTTTTTGGTGCATTGACCCTTTCATTATTCATTAAATGGTGTGTAATATTGTGAGTAATCATGTTGTTGAGTTAATTAATTAAAATATGTCATAAGAAAGTAATTAATTAAGTTGTTGGCCTTGAATTAAAGTGTTGTAAGTGATGTGTAAGTTAAATTTTTGAGTGGGAAACACTCCACCTTCTTGGAAATTTGAATTTTTCCTTGGAGGCTTGTGGGACAAGTAAAACTTGTCCCATACCTCTTAAATTTAATTACCAACCATACCTAAGGTTGGAGAGTTGAAATTTGACTTTTATAATGCTTTTTGAGAAGGCAAATTGTAGGTTTTAATTTCACTTTTCTTACATGATTTAATTTCAGTCCTTTGGGGTGTGGGTTGGATTTGAGTATGTAAGTAAACTTTCACATTATTCACCCACCTATTTATTATGCATTAGATAATGAATTTGACTTTTGGGTTGGCGTTATGTGATGTGACATCCTACATATATCCACCTCATCCTCTTCTCTTCCCTCTTCTATAAAATTTGTATTCTTGCCTTGTTTTGGGGTTGCTCAACTTTGGAGACTTCATTCTTGGTGTGAATTCCTTGCTATTTTGGGAGCTCTTGTTTTTGGAGAAGCTTGAAGATTGTTGCATGATTTTTGTTTGGTGGAGTTTTGGATTGTTTGTTTGGAACTTGGGAAACTCCATCATGGAGAGGTAAGAGTTTGGCTCTTGAGATGCTCTTCTTTTATGAATGTAAATGTTAATGTGTGAATGTTTTGGCATGTTTGTGTGTTGTTGGGTAGATGGCCTAGGAATGGTGTAGGAGAAGACTATGGGGTTTATTTAGTGGGAGGCACAAGTGTGTTTTAGGGAGGTATAAGGGTGGAGGGTGTTGGGATTTGGGTTCCAACTTATAAGGAAATAGATTGCATTTTTTTACTCATTATGGGGTGCCATAAGAGGTTGGGGAGGCATAAGGAAATGTGAGGAATAAGGGGTACTTGGGGGAGGCATAAGGAATGTCAGGGATTTAATATACTATATTTTGGCAGTTTGTAATTCAAGTGGTGATACCCATTTCCCCTTTTGGGAGGCATCAGAAGCATTGCACATTGTTTCTTTCTCCTTTGTCTTGCTTGATGAAGCCTCAGTAATGTTTTTCATGCTTTAATGTAGTTGTAAATTACATTTTGTTTTGGACTATGTTTTATTGTGAAAATGTTGCTTGTGTGTTTGTGGAAGCCTATTTTTGCCATGAGTTGGATCACATATTTTATTACATTGTGGTTGGGGCTCGGGGGGCAATGAAGAAGCATGGCTTCTCCTCTTCATTGGATGTCTTGTTTGGGTGGAGAGCATTACCTTTCCCCTACTCTTCTCATGATCACAATTTGGAAGAATGAGAAATACGCATGTTGTTTTTCTGGAGTTGAGAAAAGACAATTTGACTGTCCCTTATGAAATCAAATCTTATTGTAACCTTTCCCACTTGAAGTGGATGAAATTTTATATGTTTTATAATTGAAAGATGTTGTATTGGTTATGAAAGTGTATATTGAAATGTGAAAGAGACTAAACTTTTATTTCAAAAATTTACAATTTTTTATTATTAAATATATAAAAATAAATAAATTTCGTCTAAATTTAAATGTTATACTATATAAGTTTGTCATTACTTATAATTTAATTATCAACACAATATAATATTATGAACTAGTGGCTTCACAACCCTTTCGCCTTGTAAAATTAACTATCATCCTTTTTCTTTTTCCAAAGTGACATGTGGGAGAATGTGCCTTTGTCAATAATAGGATTCGTTGTGTGTCGAGGGGATCATTACCCAATGAGACCATTTTGAAGTGTCCCAAGTTGGATGTTATACTGATCAATGACAAAGATTTTAAAGTTTCCCATCATAAGTAAGAATATCTTCTTGGATGAACAAAATTCTTTTCCCTCTCCAGTTTAATACGATGCATATTAGAAACACAATTCCCTTCCTTTTGGTGAGTTTGAAAATAACAAAACCTCACTTGCAAAGGGATGAAGAGTTTAAATGTCTTCAATGTGTTGTTAATTTTTTGCATTGCATGCAACCGAAACCACTTAAAACAGTGATAGCCGAGATGATCATAGATTGCCTCCGCCTGTTTCCAACATCCCCAATTTTTCTCTCCAAGATCCGAATAATTGAACCACATTAACGAGACTTCTTCTTGGTTTACAATTCTAATAAATATGCATTGAAATATGAACCACCCCAAAAATAGAGGAAAATATGAATAACAATCAAGGCATCTGTAGCTGCACAAAAATACAAGAAACGTGCTAAAAAAATTACACAAGCAAAAAGTAAGAAATTTGATTTTTTTAAATTGCTTGTAATGGATTGTTTATAAGTGTTTTTTTGAATATATGTAACTCATTTCAAATAATTCCATGTATTTATTGTGGTAGTATATATCGGACAGAGAATCAAACTTTTTTAATATACATGTTCAATTTTTTGTAAACCAAAAACTCTGCATTTCTAATGTATTTATCATTATATCTCAATACAAATACCTATAGTTTTGTTAATTCAAGTGTACGTATTGTTCTTAGTATTTTCCATTGTATTTTCTTAACATAATAATTTGTAATTTGTTTCAAATAAATTCATGTATATATTGTGGCAGTACGTACGGGACACAAAATCTAACTTTTCAACATACTGGTTCAATTTTTCCTTTTTACTATTTCTCTCCTCTTTATGTAAACTAATCACAACACATTTCTAATGTCTTCTTCATTATATCTACACACAACCAAAAAGTAACCATGCAATTTAAATTTGTTTTCATCCAAAGTTTTGTACATTATAATATTTTTTTGCATATTGAATTGTTTTAAGGGTTAGACTTCATGTTTGTGTGTAATTTAACTTATGTCTTATACAAGGTGAACAATGCTATGTGAACACATCCTTCATCTCTTTCTCAATTACCAATGTATATAATTCTCATATAGTAATTCTAATTTCTTTCGATTTGTTTTTTCCATTTGTTGCTCAATTCTATTTTTTTCCCATTATAGGATTGTTCTTATCATTTAAATGGATGTTGTTATTGAAACACATATGCTAATTGGTGCTCCAACTCGACTACCAATAAATTCTCTATAAAATAGTAAGTTTTAGTAAACAAATACAAGTGCAAACCAAGTTAACCAATATTTTGTGAGAACACGCACTCAAATAAGTGGATTGAATACATCTATGCACATGTGATATGTAGAGGGTCGTTCCCTAGAAAAAACAACCCTTCATGAGTTTCATAATGCAAGGGGAGATGGTTACATGTTTGGGTTCGATTTTGTGTATCAGGAAGGTAAATCCACATCACCTATTTCATGTACCAACACTCGGAAAAAGAATAAAGGAGGATTCAAGACTACTATCATTCAACCCATCATAAATACTACCCTCTACTTTGATACCACCTCCACTAATACTTTACTCAAAAAAAATTATATCCAAAGCGGCAGTGCCACTCGACGGGTATCAAATGTATTCAAATTTGATGCAAATAAAATTGGCTACAAAAGGCTATCACTCATGATATAAAAAATAGAAATGCACAAAGGTCTTCATGTATTCATGTTTAGTTCAGATCTCATGATATAATATATGCAAATGTATATGTATAAATTTGAAACAAACTTGAAATTTACACATAGAACCTTTCAATGTAATATTTCATCTGTATTCCTACACTTACACTATCAAACACATGAACACAATTTCCCTGAAATAATAACAATCCACATCAACTATAAAAGTAATTAACTATCCAAAGCAGCATCAAATGTATCAAAATTTTTCATGTTTAATCTGATAAAAAAATTCCACATAACACTACCACTCATGATATAAAATTTACACATGTACGAACGTATTCATGTATTCATGTTTAGTTTAAATATACTCCATGCTACCACTCATGATATAATATTTATAAATGTATATGTACAAATTTGTAACAAGTTTGAAATGTAGAGATATAACCTTTAAATGAAGTGGTTCATCCATATTTCTACCCTTACAAAATCAATCACACCCCTTATCAACATCAACTACAAAAGTAATAACTATCCCTCTAAATCAAATAACATATACCAGCATTCACATTGCATTGTGTACATGCGTTTGCTAGTTATTAAACATATAAACATAAATAAATTCCTTCTAAATTTAGATGTTATATTATATAAGTATGTCATTACTTACAATTAAATTATTAACACTAAAAAATTATGAACTAGTGGCTTCACAACCCTTTTGCCTTGTAAAAGTAACTATCACCTTTTGACCATTTTCTTCACTACTGTATTTGTGATTTTACATTTCTTTTCCCACTTACTAAACCTTGGGCGAGTACCCAATGACTTTTCCTACCGAAAAGGGCCAAAACTTAATAAGTGTATGTGGAGAAATAAAAACCTTTTCTTTTTCTTTACCAAAAAAATAGAAAACATGAAATAATAAACTTAGATCATATTTTTAAGATGTAAATATGTGGTAAATTAAAATGAATCCAAGTTTTAATTTTATGAAGAAAGAGGTTTTACATGATGAGAATGTTTTAGCTAGGGTTTTTTATTTCTACAATTTTGGTGTTACATTATTGATCATCAATAAATTTAGATAGGATATTGAGTTTTATTGCATGCTTATTGTTCTAAGTCAGTCTTGGAATAGGGTGATATTTGTAAAAATTAGTTATATTAATGACTACCTCTATAAATTTCATTAGATATTTTAAAAATTATAGTGCCAAAGAGATAAAAAAAGTTTGTAGCAAAGGTCTTTTAATATAGGGTATTGGTTCTAACAAAGAAATCCTTTTACCTGATGTTGTATTTGATTGGCTTAAATTTGACAAATATTTCCATTGGTTTGTTATTTTGTTGGTTGATTCCTCCCTAAAGGATATACTAAGAATTGGGTTCACGAAAATATGAAACCCCGTGGAATAAATCTTAAGTGGTACATAACATGACCAAAGGTTTCTTTAATTCAATTGTCTAATGCAGATTGTAAATCATGCTCCATGGTTTATTCAAAATGTTCTTGTTTTTTCCCCATTGGACCAAGGATTCCCACATTATAGAGCAAGCTAAGCTCAAAATCCCAATTTAGATTGAGTTTCTAGGTGTCCCTCTCTTCATTTGGGGTTTTGTTGAAATGTTCATTAAACCCAAGTAGGGCACTTTATATTCCATGATTAACCCAAACTATACATGACATATCTATAGACATGAATTAGCATTGAAATTTATTTAGAAAATACTTAAATGAAACTTTTGAAATTTATGGGATTGATATCCATTTCTCTTAGCGTGTGTTGGATATATAAACCTCCCTAAGACGTGTTTTTGAACTTCTACTCCTTGGGCCACATGATTTGAGAATTCCATTTAATTACCATGAGTCTATACCAATGCCATAGGTAAAAATATAATATAAAACAAATAAAGTAGTTTTGTTGGTGACATTTTGACCACCATTACCAACTAAGCAAACTCTTTTGCCTCTCACAGTGAAACCAAACACCTTGATATTATGTATAGGAGCACAATTATTATAGGAGAAATAATTTTGACACTTAGGGGTCGCAAATATGCTCCATCCACAGGAAAACATGACGCCATAGTTCTTTCGTAACCTATAGCTAGTGGATACCATCAATCCCTTCTATATTATTTTGATCATGTAATGCCCTGATTCGAGTAGACCCCTGGTTATGTCTCTTTACCTTGTTGTTAATCGTCAAATGATTATTTTTTCCTCTTTTTATTGATAAGTGGTTGCGACCTTACTTCAAAGTAATTTTGAGTGACTTCTTTCCATCGTACCTCTTGGTGCCATCGTTTCGCTTATGCATTGTCAAGGATACCCTGTAGCCATTTTTTTTGTGCATCCTCTCTATTAAGTGGTTTTCATTTTGACGCTATCACTTTAAGTTCTAAATGTAATTTTTTTAAAACCTCCTTAAAGGTATTTGAGCATATTCTAATAAAGGGACCTAATATTTGTTTTAAGCTAAGTTTATATCTTCCTCCTTGGCCAACCAAGCTCCATGCACGCCTTGGTTTTATTAGATATTAAATGGAAAAATATATGCATGCACCCACCAACCTACCATTATTTATGCTTGGCATTAAGGAGAATCTTATCCCTGGTGCTAAATTTAATTCTTTTATTTCTTGTTTGCAAGTGGAGGGTGGATGAGCACCTGTCAGCTTTAATTTCCTTTATAATGGCACCTCACCATATACTTCTGCCTAATGGTCACCTACTTTTCAAAATGGGGTCATTAAAGAATCTACTTTTTTCACCCTGCTCTTACCTAATTCGTTGGTCACGTGAGATAGGAGGGGATTTCTATTGGGGTTCATGAAATGGCGTTAAAACACCCAAACAATGGAGTTCATAGTTGTTCTGGCCAGCCACTTGCTGCCTTCTTCTCCAACCCGTTCCTTCAAAGGGGAGCCTAGATTGACGTCTTAAAACTCAACAAGCAGAGGAGAAGGGGATGTTTAGCTGTTACAGTCCTTAATAGACATATATGACTTGTGGACGTAAAAAAATAGGCATGTTAAGTCTAACCCTTGCATTGTTTTGCTACCTTTTTTATAATTCCATGAAATGAATGGTTCTCCTTCCTAAAATGGCATCAAGAAATGGGATTTTGTGGTTGTTTATAATCACCTTGAGTGTACTAGTTGTCCCTCTATTTCTTCTTCTGAATCACTGGTTTTGTATGACTGGATTGCAAAAGGGGGATTTCACCTTTTGTTTTACTCTCTTATATTCATTGGTTGTGAGCAGTATTATATGGCTAGGAATTATTGTACTCACCTTCCCATATGGATAACTGGTAATGGGTAGTAATAGTTTTCCTTCCATCACTCAGTTGCAGATCTTTTTCTTCATGCCCAAAGTATATTTGTTATGATACTTGTATTTGATAATGTTAAACACCCAGTACTTAGGGTGTCAAATGGTTTGATACTCATATTCATTTAATTTAATCTCTAGATTCAAGAATGGGTAACCTGATTCTAGACATGCCCCCCTTTGTTGTCATACTTTTGTGACTTTCTTTGAATCCTCTGTGTTTGGCATGTCATGTTTAATTGAAAAATGTTAAAACCCGAAGACTGGGGTATCGATGGTGTATTACCTAACATTTATTGAATCCCTCATATTCAAACTCAAATAACATATATTATCAAACTTATTTACTAAATGTTTCCGTATTGTGACTTTGTTTAATGTAATCAGATTTCAGATATATATTTATGATATTGTCAGTTTTGGATTTCGTCCCAAGATGTTTGTTATGATACCTTTATTGGGGATATTTATGGACCCTTATCTCTACCCTAGATATAGTTACTATGATCTAAACCCAAAATCATTTAGGAAGATCTGTCAATATGTTTATTCTTTTGAGGTTTTCATTTCAAATGTTTGCATACCTAAATCTTTGAACTGGTTGTAAGTACATTGTAATTTACATCATGTAACCTATATGACCTTGTGGCCTCTATGCTCAATTAATATTTTCAGCTAACCTATATGACTTTTGTTCCTGACTTATAAAGTCTACGGTCTTGCCTTGGTTAGTTTAGATATTGTTCTTAACTGGAATATTTGGCTTACTTCTTATTGGCTGGTGAAAATTTTTATCTCGTGTGAAGAATTTTGATTAGTGGTTTGTGCTTTGATCCATTTCTTGAAATAGAATGTTCCTTTCATGATATTGTTGAATGTTAGCTTACTATTTCAATGTGTAGCCTTATCATGCTCAATTCTCGCTAACTGACTCAAGTTAATACTTGTGCGGAAGGATTTTGTGAGTAGATAAAAGAAAATATTGATAAAGGTTGCATCGGTTTGATATATGAAGTCCCTTGTATGAAATTTTAATGCATTGTAAATCTTGGATCGGTGCTTGTAGAGGAGTTTAGAAGGCCTCTTGCCTTGGGTTTTCTATTTTTATGATGAAAGGTTGTCTAATCATTTGTAACAAAACTTGAAGACATTATTCTGAGGAATTAAATTTTATTCACCATCTTGTTATGATTTTTTTTTGTGATATTATAAAAATCATGAAAATAATGTAGCGTGGCTTAACCAATTTTGTTACTTTCTTGTTCTTGACCAAAGTTCGATCAAATCTTTTGACACATTTGGTTTGTGTGCTGTGTTGAATAGAAATGTTTTACCCGTGTATAGTTTTCTCAATAAGTAATGGTAAATTCTTATTTTGAGTCATAAAAAATTTCTCGTATAATAATCCTCCATGGTCTTGGCATCAGTGCAATTCTATGTATATTTTAGTGGGTTGGTAATCCTTTTGCAAAATTTAATCAAAAATAAAATAAAATGAATACATAGATGAATAAATAAATAAGATAATAATCCATTTGTGATTTTGTAGATAAAATTAAGAGTCTTTAATTAGAAAGAAGGGAGTTATCTACCGGTGTAAAAAGAATCTACCCTCGCTAACCTTAAGCTACGAATTAAAATTTATCCTCATTGTTGTGAAACGTTAATTATTTTAAAAGTAATATCATTATTGGCTTTTGGGGATATAGTTAAATCTTAGCTAGTAGGGGAGTTTAAATAAGAAAAATTAAATTCTAATGCTTCCATTTTGGGAAACCCCATGTGTATGCCTTGATGAACCTAATCAAGAGAAGGTTAAATGAAGCCTTTACCCAATCCAGATAAACTCATAAGTCTCATTAAAAGACTAGTTAATAACTAATTAGATCATGATGATGAAATAAATTTGACCTTCTCACTCTAACCTTTTCCATAGTGCATTGTAATATTCTCTTAAGCGTGGTTAATTGTTCATCCTTACTCAAGGAGGCTGTAGTTCCGAACCTTAATGAAACTCTACTTCAATTAGAGCTTACACTCGTCGCCTTGTGCAATGGAGGTCTGAATCAAGATTTAGTATCTTGGGTGTGAATAAGCAACCTTGTGAGAGATGGAAGGTGTCCCTTTTGATCAAACGAATTAAGCTACTTGAGTCAATATTTAGATGATCCTCGTTTAGAAAAAAATTTCTCAAGCTAATTAGTCAATAGTATAAAAGAAATATGTTCACATTTTTGCGTAGAATTTCTCGAATCAAACTTGAATCTTATAGGTCGTAAAGTCTAATCTTGAAATACATTTTTAGTAAATACATAACCTTATATGATTTTACACCAAGGGGTGTACTTAACTGTAACTGTGTATTATGGTTGGACTTTTTCGTGGTGCCTTGTCAAAGAGAAAAGTGAACTATCCTTGATTGGTGTTGGATGTTTCCTTATTTCCTATATGGACATCTTTGTGTCAAGATGTTTGAAGAGTTAGCTGTAGCCATTGTGACCACCTGTAGTGTTGTTCTATTCTTTCATCAAGTCAAAAAAAAAATTATCTTGTATTTCTCTATGTAGTCTTGTGTGCTTGGTTTGTGGTCGTTATAAATCACCTTCCATAGTTTTTTAGATATGGTAATAATTTTTTTTTCAAGTGACCAAAAAACCCAACAATACAAGAATGAGCAAAAAATATAGCAATAAGAAACACAAGAGGAAGCCTCTACCAGCAGCATACATATACAACAACCAAGAAAGGTCCCAAATGACCAATACTAAAGAAGTAAAAGTCACACGACCCCACAATGAATCAAGACAGGTTTTAAGCCACTGATTAGAACACATCATTATGAAAGGATTGTGTTCTACAACCATCCACCCATATCCATCACCCGTGGCACCCAAGGCATCCTTATCTGAGCTCATCCCAAGATCCACCACAATCATGTCATGTGAGTTTGCAAGCGTTAACCAACCCCACTCCCCACACCATCATTAATGTCATCCTCCTTCCATTCTGAATTTTGTATGACCTTCCCCATCCTCGAGGACCCATAATCCCATAGATCTAGTGAGACACCAACCACATTGCCCCTAACTTTTTCTTCTGACATGGAACTAGAAACTGAAGCATTAATGTTTTGATTTAAAATTTGAAATCCCTACTCATTGACACCTTCCAACGTGGCACCTGCCAAATGGTGTTCATCTTGAAAAATTTAAAACCATATTCTCATGTGATATTTAAACATGTAAAGGATATATTTGAGACACTTAAATACAAAATGTTTCTCTTTAAATCACAAAGTACCTCACTTTAATAATATGAGGATTATATTTAAGTGAAATGGAGGTTATTTCAAACAAAAAGTTTCAATTTCATAAACCCAATAAAAATTACATTCGCCAATAAGTTCATAGCCCTCAAATATTACAAAAATGGAAAAAATATGTACGTTGAAATTTACCCAAGAAAATTTATTCTTGGAATGTATAAGGCCTTACAAAACCAACATTTAGATACATCAAGTTAGATGTAGTTATAATTTTTGCAATATGGAAGTTTAGTGTCAAAAAAATGTTGAAATAAAATGATATTTTATTTAGCATACCACCCACACCATTTGGCCAAGTGAGATTTTATAGGTGTCCAATCATGATCCTAAATGCAAAGGTGTGATCATGTTTCTAGTTTAATAATGTACAAATTATTTTTTCTTGAGGTTCTAACACTAACCATTACCCATCGGTTTATGTGCACCCTTACTAATTTTGACATTTGATTGTTAATTTTAAGAAACCTTTATGCTTTCAATTATGCAATGGAAAAAAATATTATTATGTAAATGGGGTGTTTTAAAAGTAACCCAAAACCATTTACAATATCTAGAAAAATATGAAACATTACCGCACACATATGAAAATCCTCAGGAAGCCTAAAATTACTAGGCTAGATACCAACTACATTCCAACTACTCCAACTAAAATATTTCTACACCTATGAGACTGTAGGATCACCAAGCAATATACTAAAAGTTAGTAGACCCCTATTAGGCTTCCACCATTATCACCCCCTTTTTTCAACAAAGGTGTATTTTTATGGTTTATTTATCTTCTTTCTATATCAATATGTTTGTAACATCTACAATCCATTCCTTAATATCATCAGCAATAATGGATTATGAATGAACCAAAATAATAATTTCCAAATCCTTAATTAAATGAGATCCGTCATGTAGTGAATAGAAGCTTGGGAAATATTTTGTGTAAAAATTTATTGATACTGGTAGACATGAAAATATGGTATCAATTGTGATGGTTGATAAACTCAGTCTAAAATGTGATAAGCACATGTATCCCTATCGCATATCATGGTTCAAGCAAGGGAATGAGGTAACCATAGATAAAAGATGGATCATAATTTTTTTTACTAAGAATACCTACAAGGATGACATGTAGTTGGATGTTATCTTGATGGATGGATGCCATAGATTATTGGGGAGGACTTGGTAATATGATAGAAAGGTTACACATGACAGAGGGAATAATACTTATACTTTTTGGAAGGATGGTGTAAACATGGTGTTGTTACCCTTCAAGGAAGAAGAGAAGAGTATGGGATTTTCGGATACAAAGGAGCTTGTTGTAGAAATGGAAGAAGTGGGTTAGTGTTATAAACTGATGCTAAAGAAGGTTGAAATAGAGGCCTTTAGTATACCTGCTCCAGTGGTATTGGTACTAAAAGAATACACAAATTTCACACCATATGAGTTACTATATGGGTTACCTCCAAAGCGGGATATACAAAACCATATTGATTTTATCCTAGGATCAACCTTTCCAAATCAAGCAGCCTACAAGATAATCCCAACATAGAGTGGGGAGTTGATTAGGATAGTAGAATATCTTATATAGAAAGGGTTAGTGAGATCAAGCATGGGTCTATGTGTAACTCAAGAATTATTGAATCCTGAAAAGGATGGAGATCAGAGAATATGTGTTGATAGTAGAGCAATAAATACAATCATAATTAAGTATTGGTTCCCAATTCAAGGATTGGACAATATGATGGATGATATTATTTTAGTAAGATTGACATTCATGGTAGGTAAAGTTATCCAATTTCACTACCCTACATAAATCGGACAATTGTGCAGGATCTAGGTCCTTGAAGGAGTTGAAGGTTGCAAGGGTAAATTTTTCTTTTCTTGGTCTTCATTGAGTCCCAAAGCTTTATTTAGTTTGTGAAACTGATAGTGGGGCCCACTTGCATTATTAAATTGTGAAATCTAATGTTCATAATTCCTCGGTGCTATAAATCTCCATCATGTTCATAAAATATAGAGGGAGTTAGGGGATTTTTAAAAAGTGCATTGTGGGCCTTATAAAATAGACTGAGCTCACCTAGCTCAATGACCAAGTTGTGCTTTGATGTACCAAGCTCATCCACCACATGTTGAGATACTTTGAAGGGGGGTTGATTTGGTACAAACATCGAGGAGCTATTTATTGAATTTAAATCTACAGACCGATATATACTTTGGGGTGGTTCGAGCTCATATATTACAAGGAACGAGTTTTTGGTCCAATACAGTGTATTAAGCTATTAACCAAACTATCTACCTATAAGACTGAGCTAGATTTTTCCTTGCATTAATATTGAAGGATGAGCTGGCTTATGAATCGAGCTAGCCTTTGGATGGGTCGAGCATAATGGAGCATCTTGGATATGCTCAATGTGTAGATCCATGGTCAACATTGAACAATTAAGGAGGTCTAAACTCTTCACTAAGAAGACCAAACTGCTGATGTCCTAAAAAACCAAGCTACGCTAAGGATCATGCAGAGAGAGCCCCCAGTTGCATTAAGAGTAAGGACAATGAGCTCAGTGAGTTGTGGGGTCATGCCGAGCTAGGCGAGCAGTGTTTCCCAGTTTGAGTTGTGGACATGGCAGTGTATAGAGAAAAACACTAGCATCGAGCTGCAAGTAAATGAAGCAAGTTGATTCTGATATGGATTTTGTAATGGCAACACAGAATTTTGAGATTCCAATGCATATGAGTAATAACATAATGAATTGAGCTAAAGAACCCAAAGATCGAGATGATATCATGATAAATATATCAAGTTTTGTACAATTAGAGCTTAGAGTGTCCAACTAGTTATATTGATCACCAAATTCATCATTGCATGGGGAAAGCTATCTTGAACCTAGAGAAAATGGCTTGATTGGTGCATATCAGGTTCTTTAAGAAGCTCACCTGATTTGAGCTTATTGTGATGGTAACTTGAAATTAGCCAAAAAAGGAAAATGGCAGAAGAAGATTCGTGACTCATCGAGCCAACTCAACATGTCGTTGAAGTGGTTTCTTGGCGAGACCAATGCGGGTGAAGCAGAAATAAATGGCCTAAACTCGTGCAAGAATGATTCAAACTCACCGCTATGGTTAGCCTATGTGCAAATGGCAGAAAAAATTGACCCAAACAGCCCTTGGGACACCAGTGATCCCAAAACCTTCCTTCACTGAAATACAAGGACATGGGACTGATTCTGGTGAATGGAAATAGTGGGTCAACTGAGATACTACGAACGTGTCTCGAGCCCAAGCTAGGTAGGGGTAACATTCATAGAGTAGAGGCATACATCATGAACCAAGTCAGGCGTGAAGGGGTACGCAGGGACTTTAAGTTACCTCATGTGGAAAGAAATGGCATAGAAGGTACATTCCGAGACATGGGGAAGTTCCCATAGGGTAAGCCGAGCCCACATACATGTAGCACCAAGGTATAGTCTTATTGATAGTTTTCCTTCAATATAGTTACCTTTCATTAGATTAGGAAGAGGATCCAACCTTCTCTGGTGGTCTATCTCAAGTAGCTATGAAAACTTCCTATGAAAACTATCTAGGGTAAGCCAAGCCCACATACTTGATGTGCTCTTGTTGTAAAATTCTAGCTTGTAAGAGGTTTTGAAATTGCACATCTGAAGACTTCCAAAAGGCAGATACACTAGTTTTAGCATCCCAAGCTTCTAAAATTTATGAGAAGGATTCAAAAAAGTTCTAGAACAAGAAAATAAGGTATTTTTGAATACTTGGAGCTATCTCTAGAAAGAGGAATAAGGGGAAGAAGAGCTCAAATGTCTCCATCACTGCTAAATAGAACACTATCAACACCTCCACCTGACAGGCCCTTCATCTAATCAACCATAGTTCTTAGACCAATCAAAATGGCTCATCAATAACCAAAACCACAACAAAATTCATTTGTAAACTTCACAAGCAGCAACCCACTTCACTTGAATACAAAAAATCCAATCCCAATTGCAGCATTGAAGAAAATTCCATATTTCACTTGAGAGAACCATACAAATCCAATTGATCACACTCAAGACATTGCAAATGTATTTGATATACATGAGGTTAATGAAATGGATGTGGTTATCAAATTATTGGATTATTGTTTCAAAGGTAAAGCTCTACAATGATTCAGGAGCGTAGGAGTAGGATCAATCAATAATTGGGATCAGTTGTGCACAACTCTTTGTGGTAAATTTGGGGAAAGTGAAAATATTTATATTTTTTGGAGAATTTATCCACAATAAAGAGAGCACCAAATGAGAATATGGATGATTTCAACTTTATATTTCAAAGTACATGGGATATAATTCCACTTACCATGATACCAACAGCTGAAGGTGCTTTCCTCTACTTTCTAAAAGCTCTAAATTATGATATTTCCATGATGATATAATCTATGGGAGGTACAATGTTACCCACAGCTTATAGTATTGCTATTACAATTGAAAATTCTTTTATTCAAGATGGTAAACTTGCACAAAGACCACCTATGCCTCTTTATCAAGATTTAGGGAATCCAAACACTAGCCAAGAACCTACATTAGCCCCTATCCCTATCCCAAAAAATCAAATTTCTACTGAAGCTTCTACATCTTCTTCTAGCACCTCAAATGAGCTCCAAGAAGTCATGAAGCAGTTACAAAACTAAGGAAATGATTTGGTGACAATCAAGAGGCAATAGGCACAAATGTTTAAGTCATATCAGCCTCAATCCCAACCTAATAGACCTATGTATTAGCCTAATAGGAAACCTGCTCAAGCTACAAATCATAGCCACGTAAAAACTCATGTTAATAGACCATTTCAGCCCTATAATCCTAATGATGCATCCACATCTATAGCCATGGTACTAGTGGAAAATAACATGGCTAAATAATATGACTGGTTTTTCCCATACAATCAATCCCTTAATCAGTCAACATGCTTCAACGATGCTCTAAGACAAACATTGAGGGTGAAAATGGCTTGTGTGGAACGAGAGTTAAATCAAGAGAAGGTGATTTTTGATGCATAATCACAACACCCATGAATGGCTGCAAATCGATAGGTTGAAACTCTCAGTGTGATTGCATAACATGGAGCTTTTCCCAAAGTGTGGGACTTTGAAATTGGGAAAGTTTTCTGGATGAAGGTCGGTTTCTATTCCTCTGTTCAGGTGGACACATACAATTTGCAGAAAATTTAATCTAAAATCTACTCCAATTTACCAAGGAGACAGGGTTAAGAAGATGCAAGAAAATAAACCTAAACTAACAGAGGTGATGCACCAAAGGAATGTTGAACACCTAATTTTCTATTAAACACAATCCATTAAAATGTAATACAACTACCATGCACAAATAACTAATATTGTAATGAGATATCAGTGGAAGACAATGAACATAAGTGAGGGCTGAAATCATCCAAAGATTTATTTTATTTCTCCACAATTTGATACAGTCCATTACAATGGCCAAGAGGCACAAACTTGCATTAAAATTTTTGATGGAGGTTTGAACTCCACTAGATCATTTGACAGAATAGAGAAGGAGGGAGGGTTCAAAGCCAAAATGTCCAACCTTTTAAAAAAATGCCCTTCCTTACAATATACAGGAAGAATATGAGGGAGGATGGAGAGAAGAATTTGAATATTTCTTCAACCACCCGAAAAGAGCATTGAATTCACCTACAACAATGATGGGTTCCACTACAAAAACCATGCCTCCATGTGTTGTTTCTTATTGGGAAAGAAAGGAAGCCTATTCTTCATTATACTGGTAGCTGAAAAACCTGACAGCCTAAAAAAATGGCAGAGCAAATATTTTTAATTTTTAAGAACTTGGTCCCACTAATTTACAGATGTGTAGCAGACATCGAGAGATTTCTAAAAATTCCTCTCTTTCTCAAATCCAAGATTCCAGTCAAAATTTATGGCCATCTGAAGGTCGAGGTATCATTCTGCAAAAATGGTGAACTAGGAGTTCCGAAACTCTAAAATGCATGGAACCTCCCGAAATCCTGAAATTCTGATTTTCCAGGCATTTCCTTTTTGGAATTTGAAACACTATTCCGTCACTCAAAATGACCTGATAGTTTCGAAAGTCTGAAACCTGAAAGTCTAAAAATTTGGACTTTTAGAATTCAGAATTTAAGACATTGAGTTGTGATTTTCATGTTTTGGGGGCTCGAGACTTCCAAAACTCTGAAGTCTAAAAACCTGAAACTCTAAAGTCTAAAATTCAGAAAATTTGGAATTTTAGGATTTTGAGCTTTTTTTCTCGTTACTTTTCTAGCATGATTCCCAAAATTCTTAAAACCCCGAAAGTTTGAAATTTTGAACTTTCAGACTTTAGAGTTTCAGGGTTTTAGACATTATTCTCACTACATTTTCTGGCATGCATCCTAAGGTCTTTGAAACCCCGAAAACCCCCAAAAGTCCAAAATTTTGAACTTTTAGACTTCAGGATTTCAGACATTTGGGCTCAGTTTTTCCAACTTTGCACTTGAGAGTTTCTGAAATCCCCAAAATCTGAAATTCCAAAATTTCAAACTTTCGAGATTTCGGGTTTCAGACATTTTCCACCCCTATTTTTTCCAAAAGTGCAAATAATGCAAAAAACTTAAAATTCTAGCCTTTCTCCATTTTTCTTCCTCTTGAGCTTTGATATCCTTCAACATTGTTTAGCCACACACATTTTCTAACCTTGCTTCTCCATTATCGAGCCCGCCTACAACTTGATTTTTAGGGATTGAATGTGAGCTCGCACAACTGAACCAACATCTCTGTCTCTCCTGTGTAATATTTTGTTCGATCAATTTTTCCTAAGGGGAAAAATTGGATAACAATGCTCACAAATGAAATTCCAGTAGGAAGTAAATTAAGGTGGTCAATAAGGTAAAAATATATTTGATCCTTGGAGACAATCTTGTACATAATTACATGATTGATTTAGGAGCTAGTAACTCTATGATGCCAAAAAAAATAGCTTATCATTTGGGCCTTTAATATGAATTATTTTATAGAGGTGTTATGCAATTAGATGGAACAACAATGACAACAGTGGGAGTTATAAAAAGAATTAATCCTTACACCTGTATGCATGCCCAAATGTCACAGTCTTGCAAGATGTCTCAGTGATTGACTTACGACCACTCTTTACATTGTACTTGTCAAGCGAGACTTCACAACAAAAATTAGAGGCTATTTTTCTATTGAATGGTCACACATATTATTTAGAATGAGGTATGGAGCTAAGGCTACAATCAGATCTGAGTGGGATTTATTTTAAGAGACCTATGGGAAATCGAAGGCGGAAAAATCCCTTGCGACTATCCCTAAAAAACACTTTCATGAAATAGGAAAATTTTCTAGGGTTTGTGAGAAAAACTTTTTCCTGATTTTCAAGACATGCAATTGAAAACTTACTTCCACATGATTGTAAATTAAAAATCTCCCATTTTGCATCTACATCCTCCTATCATATGTCAGCAACATAGGATTGTCGAGTGTCAAAAACCTCCTATCGTGTGTCAACCAATTCTAGTCACCCCATCAACAAAGCACCCTTATCACACATTAAAAGACTCCCCTTATCATGCGGGCAACATAAATTCCTTGTCATGTGTCAAAAGAAATTAGTTTATCAGGCGTCAATGATCACAGTTGTTGAGTGTCAACAAATAGCCCTTGTCGCACATCAAAAAATTATACTTTTCCACCTAACTTCAAATATGATGATGATCTATAAGAGTATACTTTTGTGTACTGGACTCTTGTGCTTCGTAAGTTCACTATACATGATATGCCTATAGTGGTACTAGTACCCTCAATATGAGTATTATATAGTATTCCTACCCAGCAAATCACCTAGGTTTATATAGGGGATGTTTTTCAAGGGTAGACGAAGTTGACCCCCTAAAAAAACATTATACTGTAATTTTTAGGTGAATAGGACACTGCCCAGGTTTCAAAAAAATCACCTTTTCAAATTTTTCTAAAATGGGAATATTCACCATATTACGAATATTCACTACTAAAAACAGTCCCTAGATTTGAGCCTATTGCAAACTTTAATATTGATACTCATACACCAGGTTCAATCTCTACAAATTGTTGAACCTTTGATCAAGAAGATTTTCTAGGAAATTATGAAGTTGATACCAAGGTCAGAAACATTCCAATACTTGACTCTTGATGAATGGGGAAAACAAAAGACATGTCGTTGATCCTTATAAGGAAATGGAAGAAGCTGAGCTAGGTATTTATTGCTTTGCACAAGGAAAACCCCACCTCTCCCTAGCATCATTAAGCCAGATGATAAAGATGACAATGAAGTTTGGCAGCTATTTTTCGGTGGCTCAAGGAGTAGACAAGGTGTTAGAGGAGGAGTAATGATTCGTTCGCCATAAGGTATAAAATACTACTCATATTTTTCATTTTCAAATCCATTGTTCAAACAACACAGTTGAGTACGAGTCATTGATTCACAAATTACATTGGGAAAGAAAGAGAGGCAATAACAACTTACAAGTATTTGAGGATAGTGAGCTGATCATGAATCAAGTTAGAGGACAAAATTCTACTTAGAACAATCTTTTAAAGAACTATAAGAATCGGTATAGGGATCTTATTGAATATTTTGAAGATTTTAGCATCATTTCCATCCCGAGAAAGAGAAACAAGATAGTATATAGACTTGTAACAATTGGGGAAGCATTTGATGTTGTAGAAATTATCAAAAGTGAGAAGACCCAGCCTCATATCAAAGTGATTGTAAGAGCAGTCGTTCTGGATGACAATACCAATTGGAAAGTCTTCACAAGTGACTAGAAATCATCAAATTTTTACAAGACAAAGTTGAGTTCTCTGCTAGAAACCAAGACAAGTTGGAGCATCAGTTTCGTTACCAAGTGGTGCACTTGAGAATGAAAAAATTATCCCAAAGGATTTGTGACTTTGGAATCAATCTTCACTCCCAATGATCAATTCTAGAAAGAAAAGGAAAACATTCAATTTAAGGGGGGAGACTTAGAGCCTATTTTAGTAGGTGATTGCAAGGTTCTGCAAATTGGAAAATTAAGTAATTAGGAAGAAAAAATTTAATTTATCGAACTATGTCAAGAAATCTAAAGATGTTTTTTCCTAGAATTATAAATATTTAAGAGGCTTCAATCCATAATTGGCTAATAATACTATTGAACTAGATCTGGAAACCAAGCCCATCAATAAGAAGAAAAGGTTGGTAAATCCTCACATTAAACCTCTCATGAGAAAAGAGGTTAATAATTTGATTGAACTCTAGCATCATCTTCCCTATCAAAGATTCAAGATGGGTAGCAAACTTGGTGCCTGTGAGGAAGAGAAATGGAGAGATCAGATTATGTGTGGACTTCCAAGATCTAACTAGAGCATCACTCAAGGATAATTAGCCGCTCCCTTCCATGGAAAAATCTTGCAAGTAGTTGGATTGTTTTGGAAAGGTTTTCATTTCTAGACGGCTACTCGGACTATAATCAACATAATGGTGAAGGAGGAGGAGGATCAGTTCAAGACATCCTTTTACTTCAAAAACGGGGCTACCTATGCTTATAGGAAGATGCCATTTGGACTGTCAAATTTCAAAACCCACCTTGCAAAGTGAAAATGGATATGGAATTCAAAGGGCTAATTACCAAGATCATATTAGTGTATCCAGATGATATCACTATGTTCTAAAAAAACACATTAAAACCATCTCTTTCATCTTAGGAAATTATTCCAAAGTTGTATAGGATTCAGAGTGTCTTTGAATCTGAAAAATTGTATATTCTTGGTACATAAAGGCAAATTTCTAGGCCACGTTGTTTCAAAGGAGGATTGACAATTGATCCCTAGAGATTTTAAAACCATATCGATATCACTTTCATTGCCACACCATAAGAAATATCTCTAAAAGTTTCTTGGGAAGAATAAACAATGTCTGTAAATTTGTTGCCTGATTTTGCCACCTTGGTAAAGCCATTGACAATGATGTTGAACAAAATCATGGCATATAAGTGGACATTAGAAGGCAAAGAGAGTTTTGAAAACATCAAGCATGCTATATTGCAAATCCCTACTCTTATCAATCTAGATTTTCTCTAAGGACTTCATGTTATATGTTTTTGGAGGTTCAGATACAATCTTAGCTATCTTGGTACAACTAAATAAAGGAAGGTTCGAAGAAGCCCATAGAATTATTCATCCAAAGCTTGGAACGATTATGAAGTAAGGTATTCTTTCATTGAAAAATAATTCTCTTGTTGTTATTAAAAGCTTGAAGAGGTTCAAACACTTGGTCTCGAAAAATAAGATACACCTATTAGTGTTGCCTGTTGGAGTAAAGGACTTCCTTCTGAATAAGGATTTGAATGAGAGAAGAGTAGGTTGGATCACTTGGGTGATGAAATATGACATAGACATCAAATTCACTAAGTTGGTCCGTGGAAGAGGCATGTGTGAATAGCTAGCTTCCAAACAACACGTTGGGCTAGAAAGTAAAGAATAATCTTATTTTGGTGGTGTAAAATGATCAGGAACAATTGATTGATGATGTGCCCAATCCATGTTGGAATCAAGACATGGTGCATTATCTCCAAAATAGGTTTTTTTCCTCTAGAATGGAAAAAGCCTAAGAGAAACATATTTCATATTACATTCCATTTCCATACGTGCTCATTGATGGTGTCTTGTTCAAGAAGTATGTGATTGGATTTATCTTAAGGTGTGTCCCAACAAATAAGATTGAGAAAGTGTTTGCACAAGCTCCATTACGGAGAATAAAGGAGCCACTTTACTCCATGAGTGATAGCTCTTAATATCATGAAATTTGGTTACTAGTAGACTATGGTGTTTTACCGATTGCTATTCATGGATCAAGAAATGTAAAAATTGTGCATTCTTTATGGGAAAAAAAGGGCTAACAGCATTTTACATTCCATCATATATCAGTAGATCATTATTTTGTGCAATGGGGGTTGGAAATTCATTAGGGTTATCAAACCAAACTCGAGCCAACGCCACAACTAGATTCTCAAGGAAACAAACTATTTCACCAAGTGGACTATGGTAGTGGCACTCAAGGAAACAAATGAATCTAGTATCTTGAACTTCTACGAGGGGATAGTCATGAGGGTTTGGTGTCCTTCGCCACTAATCATATCAGATAATGCATTGGGCTTTTCTCGGCATAAAAAATCACTAAATGGGCTGTTCGAAATGGCATATATCTCAACACTTATTCTAATTAGTTACCCCCAAGGGTAATGCCCAGGAAGATTCTACAAGCAAGAACCTACTGAGAATTATAAGAAGAATTATTAATGAGAATTAAAGATACCTGGAACATAGATCTCAAATAAGCCTTATGGGCTGATACGATTACACACCAAAAGATCAACAGGTAAACCTTCTCCCTACAAGAATGTATATAGAAAAGAGGTAGTACTACCCTATATCACTTGAGTTGCTAGCATTGGAGCTCATGAAGTAGCTGAAATTAGATGAATTTGAATCCCATGTAAATCAAGTATGCAGAAATGATGGAGTTGGAAGAAATAAAAGCGCTTGCAATGGTAAACCATGGAGAAGGATCAAGCACTGATCAAGATAAGATTCAACAAGAAGGCTAAAACTAGGACATTTCAAGATGGAGATTTGGTGTTAAAGTGGGATGCTGATTGGGAAAAAACAAGCAAGCATTCCAATTTTCTATGCCATATGGAGTGGTCCCTACATTATCACAGAGTGCAAGAGTAACAATGCCTTCAGACTAGCTAAGTTAGATGGTGAAGAACTGCATAATCTAGTCAATGGAATCCACCTCAAACAATTGCAACCTAGAAGGAATATTTATCACCCTTATACGTATTTGTTTGGGAATTTTCATTCCTCTAAGTCCTTGTGTACATTATACTATTGTTAGAATAGGTTTTTATTTCCCTAAGTGCTGGTACACAAGCTCTATTTCTTCTAGTGTGTGTTCTTATACAATTCATCATGTTTCTGAGGAGAAATTACAACCAAGAGACTCAAAGTTGCAAGTAACAGTTTCCATCTTAAAGAGAACTCAAATGCATAGCAAATAAAATAAAATCAAGAGGTAAATTCAAAAAATTCCATTCTTTTTTTTTCTCCATATCAGCATCTGAGTTTCTTGTGCCCCTCACCAAATCAAGGAATCTATCTTGGGATAGCTTTGATATTGCATCAAATGGTAATCCTCAGTATAGTGTTTAAGCAATAAATAATGGCTGACATACATACCTTCAAGGATTGGTAACATTCATTTACAGCCCAGCAGTATCCGAGATAGCAAGTTGAAGTGGAACATTCAGAATAATAAAGAAAACAAAACTTTAAAAGAGTTTCATGATGTCAAGATAATCAATCTTGACTATTCGTGCTTGGAAAAAAATCATACATCACGGAAACAGTTACAGGTGTTCATCATTCATCCTCATGGATCACAGTTGTTAGGATAGGATGGATTTCAAATTTGAAGA
Organism: Taxus chinensis; assembly: GCA_019776745.2. Classification (NCBI taxonomy): domain Eukaryota; kingdom Viridiplantae; phylum Streptophyta; class Pinopsida; order Cupressales; family Taxaceae; genus Taxus; species Taxus chinensis. The sequence goes on along the minus strand of CM034150.1, from coordinate 673,715,352 downwards.
CAATTTTCCACTCTCTCACAAAATAAATTTAAAATTTTTCTTACAAGAGTTGGAAAATGCGAGCAACGGAGGGTAGTTCCAGAAGAAAGTAACGACATTCTAATTGTTTTGAGGTCAAGGTTTTTCAAAGTTTAGACCAATTCATAATAATCACACAAAATCCATGCCCAATGGATAGCTATAGGAAGCTGGTCATGCTCGATTTAGTATGAAAATATCCCCTTGAGTCGCCAAATTGTTATCCAATTTCATTACCCTGGTGAAATGGAACAACTGCACAAGATCTGGGTCCTTGAAGGAGTTGAAGGTTGCCAAGGGGGAATTTTTATTCTTCTTGGTCTTCATCAAGCCCAAAAGATTTATTTTGTTTATGAGACCGATAATGGAGCCCACTTTCAGCATTAAATGGTGAAATCCAGTGTTCATACATTTCCCGATGCTACAAAGATGCATCATGTTCATAGAATATAGATGGAGTTAGGGGATTTAAAAGAAGTAAAATGTGGCCCTTATAAAATAGACCAAACTCACCTAGCTCAATGACTAAGTTATGCTTTGATGTACTGGAGCTCATCCACCATAGGTCAAGATAAATTTGAAGGGGGCCCGAGTTGGTACAAACACCAGTGAGCTATTTCTTAAGTTCAAATCTGCAGGCCGAGCTATACTTTGGGGTAGTTTGAGCTCATATATTACATGGAATGAGCTATTAGTACAATATAATGTATCAAACTCAAGACCAAGCTATATACCTGTTATCACCGAATCACAACACCCTTAGATTTTCACGAGTATGTGTGCTTGCACTCACAGTGTGACTTGGTAACATGGCTGTTATCTCCAAGTTGTGGGACTTGCTACTTGAGATAGACATCCAGAGAAAGTTGGTTCTTACTCTGAAACTACCTACCACAATCTACTCTAATGTAGGAAAAACAATCTTATCCTAATCTTACTTTCCAAGGGACTAGGGAGATGGAGTCCATGAAAGTAAATCATACACTAACAGTGGTGATACATCAAAAAAGGAGGGAACGAGAATAGCTTTCCAATTTGTGAAAAAATGGAAGTGAAGTGCATACTAGAGACGGTGATAACAGTTCTCCAAAATCTAGTAACTACATTCACAATAATATTTCATACACACACAATGATAATGAATCTCTATAAGATCATAAAATAGACAATATATTTGCAATGAGGCTGAAATGGAAAGAAGAATGCAAACAAACAAGACAGGGGAAGATACATCCACAAACTTGCATCTATTGCTTCATGAAATGCACAATTCAATATATCACAAAATAAGGGCTTGGATCACCGTACAAGGAGTCCACTACAAGGGCCTACAACAAATTGGCTTGACAAAACCAAAATAACAAATTTTTGCTACTCAAAAACAATCTCCCTTTACAATGAACCCAACACTCTAATCTATAGAATTCTGAGAGGAGAGTGAGACGGAGAAATGAAAATCTTGAAATTTGACTTCCCACCACTTGCAAGATGTCATAAATGGATTGAAATGATGGTATGTTTCTTGAAAAATGATCCCCATGTTGTCCCATAACTTGCAGTAGTGAAAAATGTATGCCCATGCTTCATTAAATGCATCTCCAACCACCAATTAAAACATTGTTCTAAACCTGGAAAATTTTTCAGAAAAATTATCATCAAAACTTAATAAATTTATGCATTTTTGTATTTTTGTACATTGGGCTCAGAGTCACAATTCCAACGAGTCCAACCTTGCATGATTTCATTGAGAACTACAAAAGTTATGGCTTTCTAAGTGTGAGCAGCTATTTTGAGTTTATCCAAGATTTCTTGCATTTTACAGGGCTGGGAGTTTAATTTCTAGAGCAAGAGATGTTTCTGTTATAGGAAAATCACAGCACCCCCCGAATGGCCTCAAATTTAAGTTTGAACTAGGGCATTCGGTGTGATTGCATGACATGGGACAATCTATCAAGTTGTGGGACTTGCGGACTTGAGATGGCCCTCCGGATAAAGTCAACTTCTTCTTCCTAAACTACCTACCAAAAGCTACTCTAGTGTAGGTAAAACCTATCTAATCCTAATATAACCTTCCAAGGAGATAGGGAGAGAGAAAAATGAATGGAAAAAATACCTACACTAAGCGGTGATACACCAGAAAAGGAAGTGGCTGATCAAAAATCCGACTGCCTAAAATGGAGAAAGGTGAGCAAAGGAAAGGATGGATAGAAGCATCACAGACCAGAGATAAATGTCACACAGAACACCACTTCAAACTCATTATGCACAACTCCCAAAACCTATAATAGACATCAGAGTATGCACAAAATACCCTACAATGAAGAGAGATAAGAAGAGACAATAAAACAAGAAAAGGATGGTCTAAATGCATCACAGAACAAATTTTATTGTTCCATGAGTTCACACAGTACATCATCAGTGGGAAAGAGGCAAGAAAATGCCATTACAAATCCATGAGAGGAGGCTTAGACTCCACATTCTACCCTAAGGAAGAAAGAGAGAGGGGGACATGAGAGAAATAATGACCAACCTTTTAGAAAATTCCCCTCCTTTACAATTTATAGGAAGAATAAGAGAGAAAGGAGGGAAGAATTCAAACCCTGCTCCAACCACCCCTTGGAAGAGTATTGAATCCACATACCATAATTATGAGTCTTGCTGCAACACCCATGCCCCCATCGTTCTCTTACTGGGAAAGAAAGGAATCCCATTCTTCATCATGGTGGAAAGTGGGAGACTTGACGACCTTGAAAATGGTGGACCGAAACATTAATGGTGGAAGGTGAGTAGTAGACACCGATATCTTTTCAAAACGTCTTTTCCTGCTCAAAAATGAGCTTCCAATCGAAAGATATGGTTGTCTAAAGATCAGGGTCGTAGGCTCACAATATTTAAAAGAGTCCATTCATGCAAGACCCACGTGGCAGCCTCATGTATTTTAAAGATTCATCCCCTCCTCTCGCTCATGAAGTTGGGCCAGACTGACACGTGGCAGCTTCCGTGGGCTCCTCGCTTCCCTCAATATTCTTCCTAAGTCCCTCCTGTTGGCAAAGAAATTATGCCTAGCCTGAGACACGTGGAAGCTTTGCACTCATTTGGAAACTGACCCTATATTTTACCTTTGAAGTTACACACACGAGACATGTGGAGGCCTCTGCAGGCTTTTGGAATTTTCAACGACCGACCTTACCTTTTCAAACTCCGATAACATGGCGGGTTGTCACTCATTTAGGGACTACCTTTTAGGTCACACCTTTGAAGTTGCACCAAAGAGACATGTGGCACCTTATGTGGCTTTGTTCTATTTCTTTTTGTTTTTGCTAAGTCCCTTTTGTTTGATAGGGCCATATGTCTAAGCATGGACACATGGAGGCTCAGCACACTTTTGAGGACCCGCTCTTGATTCTACATATGAATTTACACCGATGAGGCACATGGAAGCCTTGCACTCATTCCTTTATACTTATCCAATTCAGGCATGCTGCCCATTTGAATTCTGTTGGACCCTAGACATGTGGAGAGTTAGCGCTCATTTGATTCTCCACTTTTGGATTCACCCCTTGAAGTTACGTTGTTGAGAAATGTGGAGGCTTCCGTCGACACTCTTATACTTAGTCGATTAAACGGTTGGCTTTGTCCCCTTTTTTTAGCTTGGACATGTGGAGGGCTGGCACAAGTTTGGGGTCTCCCTTTGGGCTGCGCCTTTTGAATTTGCATCGATGAGGCATGTGGCGCCTTCTGCGAGTCCGTTTATACTTGGGAGATTTGGGCCTCAAGTTGAATCATACGTGAAGTCTAAAATACTTTGAACCTTTCCCTATTTTCTACTGAAAGCCTCTATCCTCCTTTGATATTGTTTTCTCCTTTTCCAACCCTACTCCTCCCTTATTTGAGCCCACCTGACCCTTGATTGTTGGATTTGAATGTGAGCTCGCAAGATGGAGCTGACCCTTAGATTTTATTTTATGCAAGGTCGTGTTTGATCAATTTTGTCAAGGGGCAAAATTGGGATAATAGTTTGGTGACTCACAGAAACATCTGCCTACTAGATGAAGTAATTAGTGGCCTTGAAGTATCCATTAGGCATGGAGTCATTAATGATAGCCTGATTCTAATCTTTTGCTTTGAAACTTCTCCCTGATTTCCTGCACCCTACTGACCCTGAACTCGCCCTGCTATTCACACTCTCATTTTTTCAAGAAAATCATGGAGATGAGATTTTGAGAGTAGAAAATTGTCTTGACCTAGGAATTTCACCATTCCCTGAATGAACTATACACGAGCAAAAAAAAAACCACAACACACACTATCTACAAAACTGAAAAATCATACATGCTCCAAGTGGAACATGCAGAGTGTGCAAAAGCACTTGTTCTACTGTAAGCAAACCTAAACTAACCTATGCTAACCGGGAGCAAAAAGGAACTCAAACAAATCTTCCAAATGGTAGGGAGAAGTAGCTTCCCTTTCTCATAATTGGCAGCCATGTCAAATGATTTGACACTGAATATGGTTGCTTGTATGAGTGAAAAACTGACAAGAGGTTGATCTTCCACCCAAATCATCAAGGTATCAACTGGAAGCAAGCCAAATGCCTCTTTTATTTGCTCTGCATTTGGATTGAAGAGGCATTGCAGCTGATCCTTGGTACTTTTAAGCTCATCCTCATGCTCAACAGTAAGTATGATTAGTTTTGGCTTCTCCCTTGGCTCTAATGAAGCCAAGTATCTGATTGGGCACGATCTGGTCCTTTGAATGTGCCCATGCTTCTGAATTTTAACTCCATGGATGGAGTCTTCCTTTTGAATTTCTTGGGTGGATGGTGTGGGAGATATGATGATGTCCTCTTGCTCTTCTCGTTCCTCCTCCTGATAAGAACATGGAAGATCATGATCCTCCAACCTTGGTTCCGGAGGGCTATTGTGAGATGCAGGTTGCTACAATTGAATGTTCTCCTCCATAGCAATAGACTCATGTTCTTAGAAGGCAGATGATGGAGGATAAAATGATGTGATCTCCTTGGGCTCCTTTCCATCAAGGCCTTCCTCTAAGTTAAAAAGATAATATGCCTCCTCTCTATCCTACTGTGTATGCTTGACCTCCTCCATGGTGTCCTCCGGATCTGTAATTTTCTCACCATGGTTCCCCTCATCTTAAAACATGAAGTTTGAGAGCTCAAACTCTTCTTCAACATTAGGGCTTAAAGGGGATAAAGTGGGAGGAAGAACTGAAGGTTCTTCTGTGGCCTGCTCCACACTTGGGGCCTCTGGAACCGTATGATCCTCCTCTTTCATGGGTTCATCAATCAAATCAATCCCTTCAAATGAAAGCAAAAAAACCTTCAATAATGCTTTCTTCATCAAGTGGCTTCAACTCTGATTTGATCTCCTCCAGTTGCTCCTCTTTGTTGGGACTTAGAGCTGGTTGTTCTTACCTCACTTGTGTTACAACTTAGATTAGATCATCATCCTGTTTAGACAAAGTGCCATTACGGACATTACATTCAGAGAAAACAGATTGCTGATCTTCTCCTTCTTGTTCTTGTTCTTCTTCTGCTGCAAACTCATCCTTAGCCACCACTGGCTCTTCAACCTTGACCTCTTCTGTTGGCTTAACCATCAAGGGGATCTTTGTAATCCAAAATTTGGCAGCCCAACTCTTCATATTTTCTATCATTTCTTTTCTATTGGGTTCCTCTTTTCTTTGTTGTTCTCCTTGACTGAATTCTTGATTCTCTTCCCAACATGGACTTGGGAAAGCAGGAGGAATGGTAAGTTGGGATTCAACTAGTTTTTCCATTATTTTTGGTTTAGAGGGAGGTTGAATTTATTGTTTTTCTAGGACTGAATGACTACTTGGAAGGAAAAAGGGCAGAAGAATTGAGATGAGATGGAATTCTAGGAGTTGGAGAAGGGAAAACAACATTTGGGGTAGCAAGTGAGGGGCTTGACTCTTGACCATGCTGAAATGATAATGTTTGGGATGGAGAAAAGGGAGAATAAGGAGCTGGTGATTGACTTACCCATTGACAAGGTTGTCTCGTACTTTGATCATATGCCTCAATATCCTCAATTCACTGTGTAAGTTGAGGCAACATTTCAACCATGAAATCAACCTTATCCTGAGGGTTGTAATGTCTTGACATAGGGCCATCCCATGGACAAGGTGCCCTATAGCCAATTTTGAACGCTTTCATCTAAGATGCGTCCCTTGAGTGTACCATGTGAGCCTTTATTCTTAGAGTTTCCATGTACAAATTACCTTCTTTAGGTGTGGAACTACCTCCAAAATCTGTATGTCCATGCTTTGTAACAACTGTATAGTTTGGATAATTACCAAACTGATTTGAATCTGGGTCACCTGGATATCCATACTGCTAATTTTCATTGTGAAACCTTTATGGAAGTGTGTTGAAGTAACCTGGAGATGGATGTGAATAGCACTACAGCTGCAAGTGTGATTTCCAATATGGAAATGAAGTCATGATTGCACAACTTCATGGAATGGAAGAAAATGGGAAATGTGGAAAGGAAGATGAATGAAGATGGGTGGAAATGGATGGAAGGAAAATATACAAATTAGAGAATGGGTTGTTGATTTGATGGATTCTCCAAATTTGCTTTTCATGTGCCTCAAAAGGCTGAATCTCACCAAGAACACATCAACTTGATGAAATCAAGTGGTAAGGTCCTTCAAACCTATCCCACCATGCGTGTCAAAATTGTTGCAGCAAAATCCCAGCACCCCTGAATGGCCTTAGATCTAAGTTTGAAATGAGGCATTCGGTGTGATTGCATGACATGGGACCATCTCTCAAGATGTGGGACTTGCGGACTTGAGATGGCCCTCCGGATAAATTTGGCTTCTTCTTCGTAAACTACCTGCCATAAGCAACTCTAGTGCAGGAAAAACCTATCTAATCCTAATCTAACCTTCCAGGAGAGAGAGAAATGCATGGAAACAAAACCTACACTAAGCGGTGATACACTAGAAAAGGAAGTGGCTGGTCACAAATATGACTGCTGAAATGGTGAGAGGTGAACAATGGAGAGGATGGACAGAAGCATCACATACCAAAGAATAATTTTACACAAAACAACACTTCAAACCCATTAAGCACAGCTCCCAGAACCTATAATAGACATCAGAGTATGCACAGTATACCCTGCAATGACGAGAGACAAGAAGAGACAATAAAACAAGAAAAGGATGGACAAAATGCATCACAAAACAAATTTTATTGTTCCATGAGTTCACATGGTACACCATCAGTGGGAAAGAGGCAAGAAAATGCCATTACAGAGACATGAGAGAAGGCTTAGACTCCACATTCTACCCTAAGGAAGAAAGAGAGGGTGGCAAGAGAGAAACAATGACCAACCTTTTATAAAATGCCCCTCCTTTACAATATAGAGGAAGAATAAGAGAGAAAGGAGGGAAGAATTTGAACCCTGCTCCAACCACCACTGGAAGAGCATTGAATCCACCTACCATAATGATGAGTCTCACTGCAACACCATGCCCTCATCGTTGTCTCTTACAGGGCAAGAAAGAAAGCCCATTCTTCATCATGGTGGCAGGTGAGTAGCAGAGGCCAAGAGATTTTCAAAACATCTTTTCCTGCTCAAAACCGAGCTTCCATTTGAAAGATATGGTTGTCTTAAGATTAGGGTCATGGGCTCATAATATTTAAAAGACTCCATTCGTGCAAGACCCATATGGTAGACCCATGCATTTTGAAGATTCAGCCCCCTCATCTCTCTCATGAAGTTACATTGGACTGACACGTGGTGGCTTTGACGAGCTCCTCGCTTCCCTTTATATTATGCTTAAGTCCCTCCTGTTGGTGGAGACACTATGCCTGACTAGAGACACGTGGAGGCTTCGCACTCATTTGGAAACTACCCAAATATTTTACCTTTGAAGTTACGTGGATGAGACACATGGAGGCCTCCGAAGGCTTTTGGACTTTTCAACGGCCGACCTTACCTTTTCAAACTCTGACCACGTGGCGAGTTGGCACTTGTTTAGGGATTGCCTTTTAGTTTGCACCTTTGAAGTTGCATTAAAGAGACACGTGGCACCTTCCACGGCTCTGTTCTATTTCTTTTTATTTTGGCTAAGTCCATTTTGTTTAGTGGGGCCATATGTCTTACCTTGGACACGTGGAGGCTCAACGCATATTTGAGGACCCGCTCTTGATTCTTCCTTTGAAGTTATGCCGATGAGGAACATGGAAGCCTTGTGCTCATTCCTTTATACTTATCCATTTCAGGCTTGCTGTCTAGCTGACTTCCATTGGACCCTAGACACGTGGAGAGCTAGCGCTCATTTAAGTCTCTACTTTTGTATTCACCCCTTGAAGTTACACCGTTGATACATGTGGAGGCTTCTGCCGACACTCTTATACTTAGTCAATTAAATGGCTAGCTCAATCCCCTTTTTTTACCTTGGACACATGAAGGGCTAGCACAAGTTTGGGGTCTCCCTTTGGGCCGCGCCTTTTGAATTTTTTTCTATGAGGCATGTGGTGCCTTCCGCGAGTCCGTTTATACTTGGGCGATTCGAGCCTCAAGTTGAATCTTAGTTGAAGTCTAAAAACTTCAAGCCTTTCCCCATTTTCCTCCTAAGAGCCTCTAGCATCCTTTGTTGTTGTTTTCTCCTTTTCCGACCCTGCTCCTCCATTATTCGAACCCACCTGACCCTTGATTATTGGATTTGAATGTGAGCTCGCAAGATAGAGCCGACCCTTATATTTTCTTCTATACAGAGTCGTGTTTGATTAATTTTTCTAGGGGAAAAATTGGGATGATAGTTTCTTTTCTTTTCGCCAACCTACCCTCATTAAATTTTTTTTAAATGGATCTATCTGTCAAAAGTTATGACCGTTTGAAGTTTGGGGATTAGGATGCTTTTGTAATGCAGTTATGATAGGTTTTCTGGGACCTCATGTCCCTGTGACATTCAGACCGTCTGAGCCTCCTTTCTCCACATCACCCGATTTGGGCTTTCCTATCCCCACACATTTGCCATTGACCAGGACATCAAGGCCATTGACTCCAGAATTTTCTACAACACATTTCCCGTGGGTGTTTCAGATTTTTCGGGTCCAGGCTACACAAGTGTCCCGCGGGACAACCGAGCTGATTTTTTTCACCTTTTCCACAACTCGGGATCTTGACCTCCATCGTGTCTGCATCACCTTCCCTATACTATTTTGACAAGTTCGTGAGGTCCATTAACCTCTGCTTTTGTTGCATTCAACTTGCCTACGGCCATTTTGGCCTTTTTGGGCCTGACTGTCCCACATTTTCTTATGCGGCCTGGGACGTCCTGATTGAATTTTTCCACAAACCACTATTACCTTAGCGTTTCAACCCTGAATTTGGTACGATGAACCTTGGTACAACCCACATTGGTTCCATCCGCAACTCTCAAAACCGATTTGCACTAAAACAAGCCCTTGACTTCATTTTTTTAGATTTTTGCAAATTTTCCTAACTCCTTGTACTTTTATTTGGATAGGGAAGTTACAGAAAATCCGAAGGGAACTCCAAAAATCCAAATTAATGGTCTTTCACCATTTCTGCCCCTCCAAGTTCGATTAATTTTTACAAGATATCAAAATTACCTTTAGAGGTGAATTTTGGATACCAATACCTATAATACCAAGCTAGATTGTTCCTTACATTACTATTGAAGGCATAGATGTCTTATGAATCGAACTAGCCTTTGGATGGGTTGGGATTAATTGAGCATCTTAGATAGGATTGATGTGTAGAGCCATGGTCAGCATTGAACAATTAAGGAGGGTCGAACTCTTCACTAAGAAAATTAAACTGTTGAGTTACTGACAAATCAAGTTACAGTAAGGATCATGTAGAGCAAGCCCAATTTCATCACGAGTTAGGAAAACGAGATTGGTGAGTGGTGGGGTCATGCCGAGCTAGGAAAGCAGTGTAGCCTGATCTGAGTTGCGGGCATGGCAGTGCGTAGAAAAAAACACTTGCACCCAACTGCAAGCAAATGAGGCAAGTTGAGTCTGATATGGATTTCATAACGGAAATATAGAAGTTCGAGAGTCCAATGAAAACAAGGAATAAAATCATGAATCGAGCTCAAGAACCTGGGGACTAAGTTGTTTTCATGAGAACTCTATCAAGTTCTGTAGAATTAGAGCTTAGAGTGTCTAACTGGTTATGTTGATCGTTGAGTTCATGGTTGCAGAGGGAAAGCTATCTCGAGCACAGAGAAAATGACTCATTTGGGGCTTATCAAGTTCTTTAAAAATCTCACCCGATTTGAGCTTATTGCAATGACAACTAGAACTTTGCCAAAAATGAAAATGGCGGAAGAAGATGTGTAACTCGTTGAGCTAACTCAGCAGGTCATTGAAGAGGATTTTTGGCAAGACCAATGCGGGAAAAGCGGTAAGAAATGGACTGAGCGGCCCAAACAAATTTGGGAAATTCATGTAAGAATGACCCGAACTCGCTGCGATGGTTGACCTATGTGCGGATGGCAGAAAAAAATGACCCAAATGGCCCTTGGGACATCGGTGCTCCCAAAAACTGCCTTCACTGAAATGCAAAGACGTGAGAGTTGGTCCTATCAATAGCCCTACTGGTTCAACCAAGATATCATCAATGTGTCACAGGCTCGAGCCAGGAAGGGGGAACATTCTTGGAGCCGAGGCATGGGTCATGAACCAAGTCGGGTGCGAAGGGGTATGATGGGACTTTGAGTCACTTAATGCAGAAATAAGCAGCACAGAAGGCACGGACCGAGACATGGGGAAGTACCTATAGGTTAAGTCGAGCCCGCATACATGTAGCACCAACGTATATGGTCAGTCGATCTACCGAGTTTTCTAAAGTTTGGGCATTGAACTCAAAGCACCATGTTGGCAGCCATGTGAACACCAAATGAGAGGCCAAATTAATCTGAGTGGTATGAAAATTCAAAGCCCATTGTAAAATGGGAGGAATATTTGGGTGAAGAAGCGAGCTGTGGAAGAAAGGATTGTGTGAGGTAAAGTGAGGGAAGAGGTAGCTCGGCTGACTTGGATGAGATGGCCCACTATAAAAAAACAAATTCAATCCCTCCCTAATTTGGAATTGTGAAAACAATCAAATCAATGGCAGACCCAAAGTAATTTTAATTTCCTAGATCCTAAAATCATATGAAAGAAACATAGGAATGAGAGAGAAATATTTAAATGATGAATTCCAACTACCAAATTAATTGTCTAGTCTTGAGACATTGGAAGACAACCTGGCAAACACCAAATAGTCATTTTCACTCAGAAGCTCATAACTTGAGCGTCCCTCAATAGATTTTCACATAATTTTTCTCATTGGAATCATGGTTCCAAGGCCTTCGTACAACAATCAATAAATTCACAAATTAATGAAAATTCAAGGGTAAATTTTATAGAAAACGAGCTAAGTTCAGATTGGTTGATGGAGAGTGGTTGAAAGTGTAATTAATGGGCATGGGCAACAATTTTCTCTTACTGCATGTTGCATATCAAGGAAGGATGGCTTTTGAAGATTTTATATCATGATTTACACCCACTTTGGGACTTTTTAATTGATGCAAAAGGAAAATCCAAGTTTACTCTCTCTCTTCTTCATTCTCTATAAATTGAGGAATTACCTCATTGTAAAGGGGGGATAATCTGAGTAGCAAGACTCTGTCATTTTGGTTTTGTGAAGATAATGTGCTATAGGCCTTTATAGTGGACTCCTTGCATAGGGATCTTATCCTTTCATTTGTAAGAGTTTGAACTATGCATATCAATGAAGCAATAAATGTAAGTTTGTGGATGTTTCTTCCCTTTTTGTATTTATTTGCACTCTTCTTGCCTCTTCAATCTTATTGCAGGTGTATTGTGTCTACTTTATGCTCTTGCAGGGTTCATTATTGTTTTGTTTCTTTGGAAATGTTGTTGTGATTGTTGTTAGATTTTGGAGAACTGTTATCACCCCTTCTAGCCTACATTTAATTTCCATTTTCACACCTTGGAGAGTTATTCTCATTCCCTTTTCTTTGTGCATCACCTCTGTAGTGTAGATTTATTTTACTTTCTTTCTCTTCCTCTCTCCCTAGTCCCTTGGAAATGGTAGGATAGAGATGGTCAGTAGGTTTCCTTCGATATGCTTGTACTAGATTAGGAAGAGGAACCAGCCTTCCCTAGAGGTCTATCTCAAGTATCAAGTCCCACAATTTTGAGATAGTACGCATGTTACCTAGTCACACCATGAGCTTAACCATGCACACTTGCGAAAATCAGAGGGTGTTGTGATTCGGTTATAATAGGTACTACCAGATCTAAAAGGAATGATAACCAGATCGTACCAAGCCAAGAACACAGATGCTAATCAAACACCACGATCAATAAGATGAAAGTAATTCACCATAATAGCTTTACATAAAACCTTTGCAAACAAATGAGTAGCAATATCATATATTATTATGGAACTTAATGTAATAAATTGAAAATGGGCCTTGCTTAAATAGGCAAGGAATAACAATCTAAGAACTAGTGAAAGTCATAGATCAAGCCATAAATCAAGGAAATAACTAGTCATCAAAGAACTAGTCAAGACCATAGATTTAGGAGAGAACTAGACATCAAGGATCTAGTCAATATCATAGATCAAGGAAAGAACTAGTCAATACCATAGATCAAGGAAAGAACTATTCCTAACAACTAGATAATATCTCCTAATATCTAAATAAGATAAAAGAAATATCCACACACACAAGTGGGTGAGGATAAATACAATAAAGTTAAATAAAGTACCTAGGTGAACATGAGCTAAGGTAAATACCTACTCTAACAACCCCCCCCCCCCCCCCTCAAGTGAAGCTAGAGGCCAAAATAGAAGTGGCATGTCCACAGTATGAGTCCCGACAACTAGGCTTGATGAGGTACTCATGTACAATAACTAGGGAAAAAAGGGACAATGTAAGGTACCCAAAACCAGTAACAACAAAGTAAAGAGAGTAAAGACCGGCTCTAAGGCATCCCTAGAAGCTCAACTCAAAAAACTCATACAATGCTGAAGAATTTTGGTGTGCACTGCGGTCTAAATCTACTGCATGATCAAAAAACTTAAAAAAAACTGACACTAGGTTTCACCAGAATAGCTCCATACAAGGAAACTGTCAATGGAGTGATGTCGAAAGTGTAAAAGAAACACCAAACATAATTTGATCAACTGCTATAAATATGATGCGCCAAAATTAGCAGGAACTTGACAAGGTCATAACTTGAGTTTCCGAGTGTCCGTTTGAGTCCATTTTTTTTTGAAACCACGTATTTCGATGAGATGAACACAGCAGCAACCCGCCCTACCAGTTGGGGCAAGTTTTCAACACATTTTCGGGCCCTAAATCCGCCATCTTGAGGCTGAAAATTAGGATTTAAGTTATAGTTCAGTTTTTTCCTATTTTTGAGCATTAGTTAATTTTAGTCTATTAATTACATTATGAGTTAGAAAGTTGGAAATTCCTCTAATTTAGGTATGTAGAAGATGCATGGAAATTTCTGTGCCCGTAGGAATAAGCATGCGAACTTACTAAGAATAGCAGGTTCTAGTAAACTGCTAAAAATAGTAATTTCCGCCACCTATAGTAGATTTAGTCAGAGTTAGCTAGAGTTTACTTGGAAACTCGAGTTGGGAGTTGTTTTCCTATTTAGGAAACATTGTAATTCATTATTTGATAACAAATAAGGAGATCTATTTTCTTTTGGAGTTCATAATATTTGTAGCATATCTGGTTTGTTCTTAATTTGGCTACATTATCTGGTATCAGAGCTGGTTCGAAGTTTTTTTTTTTTTTAAATGGCAGGAAGAGGAAGAGGAGGTGGTATTTCACAGATGAATAGAAATATGCAAGATCTGCAGAGACAAGTTGTTGTGCTTGCTGCAATGATAACCCAGAGAGGAAATCAAGGTGGAGATGACACAGATGAAGAAGAAGTTTGTGAAGAGGAGGAAACGCAAGCACCACCATTATCTTTTGAAGAAAGGATGCTTCGAGCATTAGAAGGAAAGAATGATGGGATAAGAGTTGATGTTTCAGATTATGGTGGTAGTCTAAAACCAGAGGAGCTAATAGACTGCTTGACTAGCATGGGAAAATTTTTTGAGTGGAAGACTATGTCAGAAGAAAAGAAGGTAAAATTTGCATGCACAAAATTTAAAGTTCATCCTATGTTATGGTGGGATCACCTACAGAAAGAGCGGTCAAGAAAGGGGAAAGAAAGAATTAGGACATGGAGTAAGATGGAGAAGAAGCTGAAAGATAAATTTCTCCCTATGGATTATGCAAAAACCCTTTACAGGAGGTTTCAGAATCTCAGAAAGAACTTACAAACAGTGCAAGAATACATAGATGAGTTCTATAAGTTTTCCATTCATGTAGAGCATGAATAAACTGAGGAACAAATGGCTGCAAGGTATGTTAATGGATTAAAATTTTCTATTCAAGATGAGATAAGTATGCATAGGATTAAAAGCATGGAGGATGCCTATCAATTATCCTTAAAGGCTGAGGAAAAACAAAATTGTCAAAGTTTTAGGAGATCACCTGGAATGAATAGGGGGGGCCTCAACTTCCTTTCGGGGATGAGCTGGTTTCAACCAAGGTAGGGGAGAATCATCTCGTGGATTGGAAAAGCAAGAGGATACGAGACAAGATTTCCAGAATCAACAAAGAGGTAGAGGATTTCCTTGGGGTAGAGGATATGCTGGCGATAGAGGATGGGAGGCTCCACGAAGACCATTTGTTTGTTACAGATGTGGTGAAGAAGGGCATCGAGCTTTTGAATGCCCACATACTTATACACATGACAAAAGGCAAGGAGATGCTCCAAGAGTAAATCTTGTTGAAGCTGAGCAAGTAGAAGATGAACAGGACCTGGAAATACCTCCAGATGTTGGAGAAACTCTGATGATCAAGAGGATGATGATTTCTCCAAGAAAAGAGGTCAACGGGGATGTATGGATGCATACAAATATTTTCAGAACAAGATGCACTTCAGGAGAAAAGGCATGTAATGTTATTATTGATGGTGGTAGTTGTGAGAACATGGTTTCAAATGAGATGGTTGATAAATTGGGTCTGCATTGTGAGAAGAATCCTAACCCTTATCGTATTGCATGGTTTAAGAAGGGTAATGAAGTTACTGTTGATAAGAGATGTTTAATAAGCTTTTCTATTGGGAACAGTTATAAGGATGAGATTTGGTGTGATGTTATCCCTATGGATGCATGTCATTGCTGCTAGGAAGACCATGGCAATTTGATAGAAAAGTTATTCATGATGGGGGAAAGAATACTTATACTTTATGGAAGGATGGCACAAAAATAGTTTTGCTACCTCTTAAAGAAGAGGGGAAGGCTGAAAATATGCTTTCTACAAAGGAATTTGTGAAGGAGGCAAAGGCAACCGGTTTTTGTTATGCACTAGTTGCAAATAAGGATGAACTTGTAAGTGCTCAAATACCAATAGAAACATCAGAATTAATAGAAGAATTTTTGGATGTTATTCCTGATGAGCTACCAGATGGATTACCACCCAAAAGAGATATTCAACACCACATTGATTTGATTCCAGGGTCTTCACTCCCAAATCAAGCGGCTTATAGGATGAGCCTGACATTGCATGCAGAGTTGAATAGGCAAGTGGCAGAGCTCGTGCGAAAGGGGGTCGTAAGGGAGAGCATGAGTCCATGTGCAACACTAGCTTTATTAACACCAAAGAAGGATGGAACATGGAGAATGTGCACGGATAGCAAAGCGATCAATAAAATTACAATCAAGTATCGGTTCCCAATACCTCGCCTTGATGATATGATGGATGTGCTTGCTGGATCTAAGTATTTCACCAAGATTGATCTTCGAAGTGGTTATCATCAGGATCAGAGAAGGAGATGAGTGGAAAACAACATTCAAGACGGGAAATGGATTATATGAGTGGTTGGTGATGCCATTCGGGTTATCCAATGCACCTAGTACTTTTATGAGATTGATGAACACCATGCTACGGGAGTATAATGGTAAGTTTGTTGTGGTTTATTTTGATGATATCTTGATCTTTAGTAAAACTAAAGAAGAACATTTGAGGCATCTAAGGTTGGTATTTGAAGTGTTAAGGAAAGAGAAACTCTATGCAAATATGAAGAAGTGCACATTCATGCAAGAGAGTTTGGTATTCTTGGGCTTTATTATTTCAGCAGATGGGGGGTACAGATGGACTCAGAAAAGATAAAGGCAATTATTGAATGGCCTACTCCACGGAGTATAACAGAGGTAAGAAGCTTTCATGGTCTAGCAACATTTTACAGAAAATTTATTAAAAATTTCAGCAGTATTGTAGCACCTATAATAGATTGCACAAAAGGAAGGGAGTTTTTGTGGACAAAGGCAGCTGAGGATAGTTTTCAATTCTTGAAGAAGAAGGTGATAGAGGCACCCATTTTGGCACTGCTATATTTTGATAAAGTGTTTGATGTAGATTGTGACACCTCACATGTGGGTATTGGAGCTATTCTAAGTCAAGGAGGAAATCTAGTAGCTTTCTTTAGTGAGAAACTGAATGAGGTAAGAAATAACTACTCTACTTATGATGTGGAATTTTATGCAATTGTACAAGCATTAAGGCATTGGAGGCATTACTTAGTGCCTAAGGAGTTTGTGTTATTATTACAGACCACATAGCCCTAAAGTATGTGAATACCCAAAAGAAGTTGAATAGTAGGCATGCAAAGTGGGTATCATTTTTGCAGGGATATACTTTTTCTCTAAAACATAAATCTAGGAAAACAAAATCAAGTTGCAGATGCATTGAGTAGGCGTGTGAATTTTTTTACCACTATGGAAAATGAGGTGGTGGGTTTTGAAGCAATAAAGGGTTTGTATTCTTCTGATTCTAATTTCAAGGATATTGTTAAAAGACTAATTAGTCCATTGTCAGATGATGTAGGAGATTTCCTAGGATGAGTACATGTTACAGGTTTGTTATCTATTTAAGGGACGCCAACTATGTATTCCAGTTAGGTCTATGAGAGAGAAGATAGTGAAAGAGTATGCATATTGGAGAATTGGTTGGGAACTTCGGTAAAGATAAGATGATAGACTTGGTAGTAGAGAAATATTATTAGCCAAAGCTGAAAAGAGATGTGGTAATATATGTGGAGAGGTGTTGAAATTGCCAAGTCTCAAAATGCCATGCACAAAATACCTGGTTGTATATTTTGTTTCCATTTTCTTAAAGCATTGTGGAAAGATATGAGTATGGATTTTGTTTTGTGATTACCAAAAACACAATGAGTTAATGAATCAACTTTGTGTGGTTGTTAATAGGTTTTATAAGATGGTTCATTTTATTTCCTACAAGAAAACAAGTGATGTGATAGGTGTAGTAGATTTGTTTGTTCAGAGAAGTTCTTTGTTTGCATGGTGTTCCAAAAACCATTACTTTGGATAGGGACACAAGGTTCTTAATTAACTTATGGAGGAATGTATGGAAGAAATTTAGGATCTCAACTATAGTTTAGGAGCACCTTTCATCTGTAGAATGATGGGAAAATAGAGGTTGTAAATTGGAGTCTCAGAAATCTATTAAGTTACATAGTTTTGAAAAAGCTAAAACAATGGGAATTAGAATTACCACAAGCTGAGTTTACATATAACAATTCCATAAGTAAATCCACATGGGAAAGTATTCATTTTCGATTATGTATGGGAGTAATCCAAATAGGATATTAGATTGGGTACAGCTACCAGTTGATAGCAGAGTTAGTGATGATGTAGAAGCCTTTTCTGGACATATACAATAATTATAGGAATAAGTGTAGAAGAAGTTACAGAATAGTAATGAAAAGTACAAGGAAATATCATATGTGCAAAAATGGAGAAAGGTATTTATAGTCGGTGAGTTAGTTATGGTATACCTAGTGGAAGGAAAGGTTTCCAAGATGAACCTATAACAAGACTGAAGTACAAGAAGATTGGTCCCTGTCAAAATTGTTAAAAAAATAAATGATAATGCTTATGAGGTAGAATTTCTAAGTAATTTTTATGTTTATCTAGTGTTTAATGTTTCAGACTTGTATTATTTTCTTGAGGATGGTGTAGAAGGGTATGTTATTGATGAAGTAGTATATTAGAGGCAGCAGGTTTCGGTGAAGAAGAAAGATGAAGTAGATCAAATACTAGATAAGAAAATAGTGGACACGCAACATGGGAAATATAATAGATATTTGGTACAATGGAAAGGACTAGAACAAGAGGACAATACTAGGGTCATAGAGTGTGAGATTCAGAAGATGGATGCAGATCAATTGAAGTAGTTTAAAGTAGATAACTTATAGGAGCTACATTTCTCTTCAAGATAGGGGAGAATTATGTGCCAAAATTAACAGGAACTTGAAAAGGTCATAACTTGTGCTCCAAGTGTTCATTTGAGTCCATTATTTTTTAAACCACCTATTTTTCAATGAAATGAATGCACTAATTAATCTGCCCTAACCAGATGGAGTACAGTTTAGGACATGTTTTCGAAACCGAATTCCGCCATCTTGAGGCTGAAAATTTAGGATTTAAGTTGTAGTTCAATTTTTTCCTATTTTAGAGACGTTAGTTAATTTTAGTCTCTTAGTTGCATTATGA
This sequence comes from Taxus chinensis, assembly GCA_019776745.2. Taxonomy (NCBI): domain Eukaryota; kingdom Viridiplantae; phylum Streptophyta; class Pinopsida; order Cupressales; family Taxaceae; genus Taxus; species Taxus chinensis. The sequence goes on along the minus strand of CM034150.1, from coordinate 673,696,648 downwards.
GTTGGAAAGTTGGAAATTCCTTTAATTTAGTCATGTAGAATATGTGTGGAAATTTTTTTTCCCGTACGAATTACCATGCGGACTTACTAAGAACATTATGTTCTATTACACTGCTAAAAATAGTAATCCCCGCCACATAGAGTAGATTTAGTAAGAATTAGTTAGAGATTACTTGGAAAATAGAGTTGGGAGGTATTTTCCTATTTTAGGAAACATTATAATTCAGGATTCAAGAATGAAAAAGGAGATCTATTTTCTTTTGAATTTCATATTATATGTAGCATATCTGGTTTGTTCTTAATTTGGCTACATTAAAATAGGTGTGCCACGATCCAAGAATAATAACCAAAGCAACAAGGCAAGGACACAAACTCCAGAGTGTCATGATCCAATAAAATCCAAGGTAACAAGGCAAAGACATAAAACCCAAAGAAGCAAGATCAACACCACACCCTCCCATACTATTGAATGGGTGGAGTGACACTAAAAATCTGTATGAGTTGCCCAAAATCAACTACTCGAACATTGACAAACTAACACTGGGCTCATCCATAATAGCTCCCCCATAAGAGAGACTATCAACATGCCAAAAGTGTCAAAAATATAGATACAAAATCTCTCAACAAACAAGAGAGATATACTACACCTACTAAAGAAAAATGTTCAAAACAATAAGCATCACAATGCATGTGGTATAGAAAGTGGAGCAAGAGGCCTAATGGTTGAGGAGCCATGCCTGTAGAGTCCTCTCAATGAATGCCTATGTCACCACCAGGAGTGATCAAATATCCACCCCAAATCAACATAGATGGATGAAGAAGATGCCTGCATATGACTTGGTACAAAATGCATAATATGTGCATGCAAAAGAACATCAGAATGTGTGTCAGGTTGATCATGGCTGACAGCTGAAATCTCAGGTTTCTCAAGCCTGAGTGAAGGTGCAAAACTCATGTGTTACTCATGATCCTTAGAAAGAGTCGAGCAAACAAAAAAAGGAGCTCTATCAATGTGTGATCCCAATGAAGTATCTGCTCGAAAACCAATGGCATGACGAGAATTCCACGTAACATGTGGAATAGAGGAAAAAATACCCTATGAATGTCTACCAATGACTCCACTAGTGAGACCCATAGAACAAAACATGCGAGATCTGAATGTAGTGGTATACTTCTCAAAAAATCCATATAGCTGAACAAAAGTAGGATACACAACATGTGGTACTGTAATAGGCACAGATGTGGAAGAGCATGCAGTAACAAGCATCACAGGTTTAGATGCGTCAAAAGCATGTTCAGGCTCAAATACTGGCAGATCAATGTTAGTGGGTACAAGAGCAACAACTACAAGTGGACTATGAGCATGGATATGTTTGTCCGTAATATGATGGTGATGTTGTAGGCTAGCAAGTTTGTTCTGCAAGAAGTGTATTATTGTATCCTTATCGTGAATGAGTGATTGTAGAAGATAATTTCACTTCTTGAGTGATCTATTTTCTTCCACAAATTTTACAATACCCTCTTGAAGTCCCATACTTAAGAGAAAAGCATATCATTCTTAGAATCCATGATAGGTACAAATTGTAACTCCCAAAAATTTAGGATGTCGAGCTCAGCCGAAATTATGTCCACAATTGATTACAACACTCCTCCATATTTGGCACTTTATAATTATATTGCAAGTCTAAAAATAAATAACTCCAATGGAAATATCATGAAAAAACAAGCACTTTTGCAAAAAACGACACTCAAAACCGAGTTATTGATCAAAAGTTACAAGCTTTTTACTATTTTGCTCAGTTATTTATTATAGTTGCCACTAAAATGAAATAAATTGATGTTTCCTTCACCACACAAATAAAATTAAAGGGGGTTGAAGATAAGCACCTACTAGTAGGAATCACAAGAAGTGTAGATTTCTTCATAAAAGTATAGATTTTTGAGGGGTTTTCATCTCAGAGGATTGAGTGAGGATGGATGAGGAAGAATTCAAAGAAATTATGGAATGACCTATTCTAAGGAATGTGACATAGTTGCAATGGGATTTTCCTTTACCACATCCTAAGTTTTTTTCTAACAACTCGCTCAACACTTTATTGGGGAGGTCTCATTTCAAAAATTTCTATGGCCAAAACCCTAAGGGAGTTCTAGATCTGATTGTGTTGCCTAGTGAAGATAAAACTAGTGATGACGTAGAATCATTTGCAGAACACATGCTACAGTTACAGGAAGAAGTGAGGGAGAAGCTAAAATGAAGTAATAATAAAAATAAAGCAGCTACAAATGCAAGTAGGAGAGTAAATACATTTAAAGAATGATAAATGGTGATGGTTCATCTCATAAAGGAGAGGTTTCCAAAGGGAACATATAATAAACTAAATTATAAGAAGATTTGACCATGTAGGATTCTGAAGAAAATGATTGATAATGCCTACAAGGTGAAGCTACCTGACAAAATTGCTACTTCAGCAATTTTTAATTTTTCGACTTGTATAAATTTCTAGCTCATGAGGAAATTGTTGAGGAGGTGGAAGAAATAAATTGGGGGCAAAAGATGCCGAAAAATAAAAAAGTAGTGGGTAATGCATGTCTTGGACATAAAGATAGACACTACTAGGCAAGGGAGCTACAAAAGATATTCAGTACAGTGGGAAGGTTTGTAGAAGGAAGAAAATACTTAGATTCCTACATGGGAGTTGAAGAAGATTGATCATGGAAAACTGGATGAATTTCATCAACTGCATTCATAAGAGAAAAAATCTTTTCACCCACGGAAGAATGATGTGTGAGCATAACTTCTGGAGACCACAAATTTTGATTTGACCATTGGATCGTCTTGAATTTTGAGAGGGTGGTAGATATTAATTCATAATATGCCATGATCAACCTTTTCATAAAGGTTAGGTTACTTTTAGGCATATTTTTGGGGCCAAATTCCTTTTGGTGTTCTAAAATTGGCTCTGAACGTTTTTTTTGGTTTTGTCTAAAACTCAGAGTTTTAATATCTTTTTCTATACATTTTAATGTAATAAGCCAAGATTTGGCCTACACCTTAATTTACAAAGGCATATTTTTATGCAAAAATTGGTGTCCATCCAAGGTGTTTTATGTTTTATGGTTTTGTTTTTGTTTTAGTATTTTTTCACATTTTAGTGTTTTCTTAGAGATAGTGGGAAATAAAATGAAGATTGTAATATTATACAATATTAGTGTAGATTCAAGAATGAGAAGATAACCATTTTGAAGCTTCTGGATTTTGCAAAATTGTCTGTGTGTGTCTAAAATGTAACCGGTCACCATTAACTTACCTCAAATGAAAAACATTATTTCCCAAAACTGAAGCAATTTGATAAAGACCAAGCCAATGACAATATATGTGTGTTATAATTCACTAACGTTTTCACAATAGAGACGTGTTATATACAGACAGATAAACAACAATTCTTTTTATAAGCAACTAAAAACAACACTAAATGCCAACAAAAGTTTGTTTTGTGCCTTCACAAAAAGAGGCTATTTATGGTCCCCCACACCATGTCAAACTTTCAGAAGAGGCAACACCACTATTCTACGAAATAGCCGAATACAGACAAATTTGTAACTCATTCAGAACCCATGTCTTATCACTGTCGAAATTTGTGGAGGCATCATTTGTCTGTTTATATGTACTCCCCTCTTGAAGCACTTGTGCCTTTAAAATAAACTTAGATGCAAGTTTTGGCTTTTGACTGTGTTGGGTACAAGTCTAACACATATGGCTTTATTGAACACAAGGCACACAAGGCCACAACGTGTCCATTTGTGCATCTAATAATCTCTGCAAGTATCTCCAAGGATGGATACACACACAGTGTCCCTTTAAGCTATATCAAGTGGGTATGTGTACTAGATATACCTTAGAAGGACATGGGATCACAGGCCTAATAAATAAAATTGTGTTTTTTGTTTGGGTTGGATCCTGCTGGGGATTTTACTATGGAAGATTTAGTAAAATAATGTACTATTTCCTGCCTGAATAAGAGCCCACAGCCATCACACATTCATTAAAATGTACGTTATGTGAAATGAAGTGGTCATATTTTTCCAAAATATCATTCTGGTGGGGACAGTTTTGTGCCTTACTCCATGACAAAGTTAGAGACGAGCAAAATATATCATTAGTGTATTTAAATTGTCTCATGCATATAGATTAGGTTGAGTGATAATTTGTCAAAATGGTTACCTTTAAAACTTTAGTATTAAATAAAGAATTTATATATTTCATTTTTAAATAAAAGTGATTGCAGAAAAAATAATATATATCATTCAGGTCGTTGAGTTTTAAATATACTCTAGGATTAGAAATCTGGCCACAAGTTTAAAACCTTATTTTAACAGTACAATTATTATGCCTGCTTTTTCAGCAAAGTAAATTAATCGGTATTTGGTGGCTGCTTTTTATTAAAGCTTTTTATATCATTGTTATTTCTCTTGCATGTGTACTTATATCTTAGTATGAAAGCAATGGACTTGTCAAATAGTTGATTGGTAATCTCGGGCCAATTATCAGTTCCTGCCAAAGCTACTTTATGTTAGAAACTTTTTTTCTTTTTAACTATGTTTTTTTTAATGCTTCTACATGGTATATAGGTTCATTATTGTATTCGGCTTTAAATAGTTGATTGGTAATCTCGAGCCAATTATCAGTTCCTGCCAAAAAACTAAGTAGTTTATGTTAGAAAAAAAATTTCTTTTTAACTAAGTTTTTTTTAATGCTTCTACATGGTATATAGGTTCATTATTGTATTTGGTTTTAAATAGTTGATTGGTAATCTCGAGCCAATTATCAGGAACCCAAAGCAAGTAGTTTATGTTAGAAACTTTTTTTCTTTTTAACTATGTTTTTTTTAAAGCTTCTACATGGTATATAGGTTCATTATTGTATTCAGTTTTAAATTTGATGGTCATTTTTTATTGAAAATTAAAAAAATTGAATGAGTATTGTTAGATAGGTAATTTTTTAAAGTACATGGAATAATATCCCAAGGATATTTTATGTTAAAGTTGATTTATTCCACCATATGCTTTAGTATATGTCCAAGCACCACAACCACATATGGTGAGAATGTTTCTCCCCTCTAGTACATATAGATAAATAGTTAAGATGTATTTAAGAAAAATGTAAGTTACGTTAACAATTAATATTTTCAAACATTTACAATATTTTGGCTCCCATAACTCCTAAGGAGAAGATAGAGTTCTGAAAAGAAATTTGTATAAAGTTGTATGCTAATGGGTGTAATAAAATGTTACTCATTATAAATACAATTGTCATGATACAACATATACATTATGGAAACAAATATAATGATAAGGTATATGGAAATTATGAATTCAAATTTAATATGTTAGTGAGATAGGTAAAACAATATAATGAATATAGACTAGTTTTTTTCACTAACCCTAAAGAAATAAATATAACCAAAATTATAAGCATCCTAAAAAAATGAAATGAGATTATTAGTAAGAAACATAGGATTTTAGAATGTTGGGTATGTAGGATTCATCTGAGTTTGCATAAGGAAAAAAACCATAACTCAATCCTTAGGGTATCTCTCCAAGTTCCTTGCAAATATTACATATCCACTAGCTTTTTATACTATGTATTCTAAGGAAGAGTCACGAGTTGTGTCGAGCAGAATCAATGATTGACCTGGAAAATAGGTAAAGGTTGAGGTGCCTATTTTAGAGGAAGAGGATAAATCCTTATGACCTACATATGTTTAAGATGTAAATATGTAATGGTAAATTCAATTCAAATGAAATTTATAGTTAGATGATGGAAGAAGTATTTAATATAATGATGGAGTCCATAATGAACTTGTTGGTTTTAAAAATTCGTACTGGCCTTCAACAATTAAGATGATTGAAATCCTAAATCATCAATAAGGTTTTTTTTTAAAACATTAGAAATTTTATGTCATGGGTGTTAGTGCTATGGATCCCATTTATAGGGAATCCATTCCTTAGTGGACATTTTTACCTATCTAACTTGATATATATAAGGGCCACCACTATGAGGATATTTCAAACAATAGATTAATGGAATGAAGGATTCATGGTAACTTGGCTATGGTAGAGAGAGGGTGAAAATAAATTCTAGCAAAGGTCTTCTAAAAATCACATGGAAAGTACCTGTGGATTCAAGTAATGAAACAGATGACTATACATCCTACGTGATGTAATCTAGTTGACCAATCATTTGGAAAATAACAATGAAGAGATCTTTGCAGGTTGATGTGTCAGTCATGGATATCCTTCTATTTACATCAATTTATGCATGGTAGACAACCTACCTAGAGGAATTACTAATGGAAGTGGTGTTTCACAAAAAATGGAAACCCAATGGCAGTGAATGTTGTGGGGGTACAAAACATAGACCAGAGGACTACCTCCATTTACACTTTTCAAAGGTATATAAACCTATCCAATTTCATGATCAACCAGGGAACTCCAATAAGTAATTATGGGTCAGAGATGCTCTAGTAATGTTCCCAGTAGAACAAGGACTTCCATGTTATAGAGCAAGCTGAAGCTCAAAATGCCTAATATAACATTGAGTCTCTAATTGTCCCTCTCTACATTTGGGGGCTATAAAAGAAGAAATGCTCATTAACCTCCTTGATGGAAATATTTATATTTTCTATGGAAAAATTAGAATTTGTCTCTCCCATTGCTTATCTCAATAAATAATAAGTTGGAAGCATACAAATTTTATTGATTATAGGAATCTCAACAAGGAAACTGTTAAGAATTCATGGAAGTCATCACCCATTTCTCTCAACATGTGTTAGACTAGATCCTGGAAACATGCAGCTCAAAAGTAATGCTATAGTATTACAAATAGCTATAGTGGGTATAAAAAGTTTGCATAGATGAAGGCTTCATTCACCACTCCTTGAGGAATTTTTTCTTATGGATTTAATTTCTATTTTTCTTGACGTAATGCTCCTAAAACATTCTAACACCTATTGAATAAGGTCTTAAAACCCTATATTGGGAACATAATCTAATTATTCATAGACTTATTTTTTCATCTACGACCAATTAAAAATAGACTCTTAGGCAACTCATCGAAATGAAACAAAACAAAACCTAATACTGTGTATAGGCACACAATTGTTATAGGGATCATAAAATCAGGACACTTATGGGTAAGAAAGATGTTACATCCACATGATAAATCGAGGTGCCATAAATCTCCCAGAAATTGTAGACAGTGGATACCGTCAATTCCTTCCTGAGAGACAAAGAAAAGTGTGTCACCTTACAGACAGTCCACATCCTGAGTGAAATAACATATCTTATAGGATAAATTTGAGACACTGAAATGCAAAATATAACACTTCCAATAAGAGGGTAACTACATCAATTTTATAAGATAGAGAAGGTATTGAAATGAGATGAAACCAGATGTACAATTGCATTACAAATTTTCATTTGGATTATAGAGTAAAGCTTCAATGATATTCGCATTCACAAAATGTAAATTCACAGAGGTCTAAAAGAATGAAAATGGAATAAAAAAAATATGGAACCTTGAAATTTATGACATAAGAGAACCCTTCTATTCATGTGCATGTATAAGGCCTTACATTTACCCATATTTTTAGGAGCCAGAGAGAGAAAGGAGTTGTCACAAAATTTTCTTTAATGGTTTCAACGTACCCACTGTCACCCAAGAGGTTAAAATAATATGATTTCTCTCTGGAAGGGAATGGGCATCTGACCATTTGTCCAAGAGAGATGCCACAGAAACTGTCCAGACATGATAATTTGGTGCCCATAAGGTGTCATCAAGTGTTTCTAGTAGTTGAGATACATGTAACTATACTATTAAATGCCAAAATATGGGGGTCTAACTCATTTTATCTACCAAACATCGGGGTAAAATATGAACCTATGATGATGTCAACATTGTAGATATCGAGGAACCTTGACCAACAAGACCAATTCTTCCAATGAGAAAAAGTTATAGCTATTTTATTTTTTTACATTTCAAGAGGGATTTTTTGAAAGACATAGTTCTAGTGACATGTGCAGGCTTATGATATTTTTTGGAGAAGTTGAAACCTCTACAGCACACATTTGCATTGTCCTACATGTTAATGCTTGAACCTTATATTTTAGTGTCAACTACTTTCCCTAAAATGATTGGTACATGGGGGAGATTTATTTAAATGCAGTGACCATTTTATCTTCTAATATTATGACGTGTATTATGGCCTGCAGTTTCAATTCTTCCGCATTGGTCACCATCCTTGATTAGAAAATAACATGTTGGCCTTATTTATGATTCATTTATGCTTCTGATTATATGAATTTTTCCTTAGACGACTTGAAACAATCCAGATTGTTAGAATCATCAATGGGAAGACTTCATATTTTCATAGTGCATGTAGACTACCTCCCTAAGTATGTTAGATTGGGCATTGGATTCCATGCAGTTTAGATGCCACGTGGTGTCGAGTGGCAAAGATTCCAGAGAGAAGATTTACATTTTTTCATATACAAATTTAGCAATATGAAATTAAACTGAGGTGACTCACCTTGATCCTAAGCATACCAGGATTGTATTCAGGGACATCGAGGCCCTCAAAATGCATCCATTACATATTCCTGAAACTAAACCACTCTTAGAAAGGGCCCTGTCGGGTGTCTCAAAAAATATTACTAAGTCAAGATTTGATCCCTAGTGGGATAATTGAAATCTATAATATCTGAAGGGTATTCTCGACAAAACAAGGGCCTTTTGATAGGAAAGTGGATTTGAGTGAACCAGAGTAAAAATTTATAGTCTACTAAATTTAAATGATCAATGGCCTTGAAGAATCTATTGGGCATGGAGTTAGCATGAAAGACTTGAAAACTGACTCCTGGATAGACTTAGCAAATGAGACCCTGAGCCCTCTATAAACCTCACATTGCTTCTGATTATGAATTGATTCACAATTTTGGTCTAAACTAATCATTTTAGGGATTCTTGAAAATCATTTTGATTATTGGGTTTAATGAGAGTAGAAAAATGAAATAAAGTTGAATCCTTCCACTCATGATTACTCTGAAAACCATTTGAAAAAACTACATTAATCCTTGCTCATATTCCCAACACCTTAAATGAACTTTGCAACATTGAATAGGGGAGTACCCTATCATGTTGCAATTCCTATGAGATTCACACCTCGAGCCAAAACATGAACCAATCTACAACTATAAGTTGTCACCTGGTCAACTATAAGAATATTGTGTAAATCACTTACGGAACAGGAGAACCTACAAATACCAGAGTGGAATGAGTTAACTTTGATACTGAAGGGATATACTTGGAGTAATTTAAACCTAAAATACTATGTACAGATGGAGGGTATTGCTTAGTAGAAATGCTTAAGATGGATCCCATTGACAGGGACTTGCAACTCTGTTAGAGTAGGTATTTACCTTAGCTCATGTTCACCTAGGTACTTTATTTACCTTTATTGTATTTATCCTCACCCACTTATGTGTGTGGATATTTCCTTTAATTTATTTAAATATTAGGAGGGATATTATCTAGTTGTTAGGTATAGTTCTTTCCTTGATCTATGGTATTAACTAGATCCTTGTTGTCTAGTTCTCTCCTAAATCTATGGTCTTGACTAGTTCTTTGATGACTAGTTCTTTCCACGATTTATGGCTTGATTTATGACCTTGACTGGTTCTTAGATTGTTATTCCTTGCCTATTTAAGCAAGGCCCATTCTCATTGTATTTCATTGGAGTTCCATAATAATATATGATATTGTTGTTCATTTGTTTGCAAAGGTTTTGTGTAAAGTTATTATGGTGAATTGCTTTCATTTTATTGATCATGGTGTTTGATTAGCATCTGTGTTCTTAGCTTGGTACGATCAGGTTATTGTTCCTTTTATGGTATCAGAGCAGGAGATTGCTATTGACTATTCATCTATAAGTTTTATTTTGCAAATAAATTTTGTATATATTCATATATTTCAGGATTTTTCTTGTATTTTTTGTTGCTGTGTGCATTTTTATAATGCAAAACAGAGGCTTCCATTGGATCCAGAAGGTGGTAAAACCCTAACATCAACTGTAAACTCAGCCATTTCTAGAGGTAGTCGATTTTTTGCTTTTTTTGTTGCAAAAAAAATGCATTGGTTCGACTCGGGATTCGTACCAAATAGGAAAGAAACCTAGGGGTTTTTGTTGCATTTTTTAAGATTCACACATGGTATTTTTCTTTTGTGTTGAATCATTTTTGGGAGGCGTGTAGCAGGTTGTTTTCGGTAGGACGTTTATTTCCTTTTTTAGCAGGGGTTCGTAGACTGTTGTGCATGATTTGCTATTTCGGGAAAATATGCATACTTATTTTTTGGCTGGCAAAGGGAATTTTCGGCACATGTCTAAAAATAGAAGGTTTTACCTGAAGAAGCAATTGGAGGTGACTTTCTCGAGAATAAGCGGCACCTCCCATAATGGTAAGTTGCCACAATTGAAATTCTTAGCCCCTGGTCATATGGTATGGTCATATGAGGATTTAAAGCTTTTGATTCCTATTAGTAGGTGCTTAACTCTAGCCCACTTTCATTTTAGTTGTGTGGTGAAGGCAAGAGCATTTAATTTTCTTTTTAGTGGCAACTAAAATAAAGAGTAGAGCATAATATTGAAAAGCTTGTAACTTTTGATCGGTAACTCGGTTTTTAAGTGTCGTTTTTTGCAAAAGTGCTTTTTTTTTGTTTTCTTTCCATTGGAAATATTTATTTTGAGAATCATCACTATAATTATAAAGTGCCATATTGTAACACACACTCATTATAAAGTGCCAAAATCTGGGGAGCTCTTGTTGCATTGCTTGGGGATGTTGTTGCATTGCTTGGTTCTTGACATTTCTTTTGGTGATTTTTTGAGGATGGAGTCTTTATCTACTTCTACATTAGTATCATGTTGACCCATTAACAACACATAATTACCACACATGGAAACCAAGAATGGAAACAATAATTAAGTGAAAAGGATTATGGGCTTTAACTTCTAAAGAAAAACCAATGTTCACTAGAGAATATGAGACATTTCAGTACCAGTGCAAATTTGATGAGTGTATGGGTTTGATAGGAACTTATGTAAGTGACAGTCTTTTATTTCATTTGGAAAAGTGTGACTCTCCTTTCAAAAAATGGGAGAAATTGGAGGATTTATTTGGTAAGGTGGATCATATGAGAGCCATGCAACTTGAAATTGAGATCACCTCTCTTAATCCTGAAGATTTTCCAACAATTATAGACTATCTTACCAAGTTCAAGCATTTGTTGACACAGTTGAAGAGGAGTGGAAGAGATAAGAAAGACGAAGAGTGTGTTTACTTGATTCTATCCAAGTTGAGAGGACCATTCCAAATATTTTGCTTCTACCTTTTTCTCTAGCATGGATGCTTTAGGTGACACATTCAAAATGCCTAACTTAGAAACATTTTGTGAAATACTTACTAGGGAAGAATCCAAATTATCTCACCTTGAGTCTTCCACCTCTCAAAAGGCATTAGTTGCATCTAATCTTAAGGGCAAGGGAAAACCAAATAGAAAAACTAAATCCACACCTTCTTCATCTCAAAATGTTCCTAAACCCAAAGAAAACAACTCAAAACCCAAAGAGTCTTCTAAATCCAAGAATAAGTCTAGCCATTCATGCTCTTTTTGTGGGGGTAGTAATCATGAAGAAAATAGATGTTATAAGTGAATGCAAGCCTTAGAGGATGCAAGTCAAGAAACACAAAAATTTCTATCTCCACTCCACCTCCTTCTAATCAGCATGGAAAAGACACTTAATGTTGTTGAGAAGATATCAATCACCACTTGTAGACAATTGGGTTATAGATTTTGGTGCTTCTCATCACATGAATTATGTAACGCTAGCTAAAAACACTCGCACGAGACCCAAGAACAACCCAGGGTTAACTAAAAAAAATTATAGAATTTTTTTTTTTGAAAAAGCATGCCCCACAAAAGGTTCCGAAAACCACAATTGCTACATTAACATTTCTAAGAAATTATATTTAAATAGATGAATTTTTCTCATTATAATAACTATCAAACCCGCATTAAAAAACTAATGAGTATAATTAGTCCAAGCATTGTTAAATTCCATCTAAGTGTTCATTTAATAAACAATTAAATTCCTACTATATTTAACTATTTCATAGTTAAATTTACAGGGTTAAAGGGGCCAAAATAAATAAACACCCCAGGTAATTTAATTCCACAAGGTTTAAACAATTAACAAGGTCCCTATTTTACATGGGGTTAGAATAAACATTCCCTTACCCCATAAAGTGACCCAAAAAAATCAACTCATGTTTTGAAATTAAAAACATTTAAATTAAATAGGTAATTTCCCACTCACCCCACTCTCCACCTAGAATTTTTGTAGGGATGAATCTCATCCCTTGGATGGATTCAATTAAGACCCTTGATGAGTAAAAAGGGAATCTAACCCTAAAGCTTTCTTAAGAAAAACTATTTTCTCTCTTTCCTTTGGCTCATTGTTTCTCTTTCGTTTTGCAGGTTAATGGAGGAGGAAGAGAAGCCATTAGAGGTCCTTTAAGCTCTTGGGAGGGATGAGCATGCTCCATTATTTTCTTGTTTGTTTATACCCTCATTAGGGTTTTAGAAGTATTTATATGTTTTCATTTAGCTCATTTTCCTTGGATTTGCCTAAATGGGCTTGTGGGTTTTGCCCCGTCTTATTTATATACATTTACTTGGTAAGTATTTCCATTTGGATAAAGTATATATATATGTGTGTGTGTGTGTGTGTGTGTGTGTGTGTACGTTTATATACACATAAATATTATGTATTTATTTGTGTGTTATTATATTTTCCATTTTTTTTAAGTTATTTAATAGATTCAAAACAAACCCAAAAATACCAATAAGAAAATAAAGTAGTATTTTAGAAATATATATATATATATATACATTGTCATTCAAAATATTAAAAAATGTGCAAAGAACTCAGCCGTGGCCACTGTACAGGAAAACACAGGTTTAAATTATTGTAGAGCCGTGGCCACCAAAAAATTACGGCACGTTTTAATAGTTGGTGGGGGTTTATTGTTGTAAGGGGTGGGTTTATTTAAGAAAAGGGGTGGGTTTAGGTAGTTATAATTAATTGGGGTGGGGTAATCGACCGCACCCCACCCCACCTTCCTCCTTTAGGCCTGCACCCAAAAGCCACGGCGTAAGGCCCTTCCACACATCCCTATAAAAAAGGTGAACTTTTATTAAAAAAATCTTGTTAAGAAATACATAAATTACTTTACCTTTTTCTTAAATTCTTTACTTTTATAAAGAGCTAAATAAATTACTTTACCTTTTATAAAGAGCTACTAACTTTCCAATAATTTATTTAGATCAAGAACAACATATTTTTGTGGGAATAAATCAACATTAATGGAATGAAATATTTTCTCTTTAAAAGCTTCTTTTTCAAAAGCTTCTTTTCTATCTCAACAACTAGCTTTACAACACAACTTTGAAATCCAATAATCAATACAACTTTTCATCACAAATACTAATACAAATTCTTCCACTCAAAGTGGGAAAATTTTTACAAGTATTAAAGTTAAAATGAACTTCAATTTGTTTTCAAGTATTGCTCCAATATCAACTCTCTAATAAAGCTCCATCTTCTCATCACAACAAGAGAGATCCACCATGTTTCATTTGATCACAACACAAAAAAGGGGAGAGAGGCAACACTCTCCACCCTACAAATATTTCCAAAGAGGAGGAGAATCCATCCTCCTCGCTGGCCCCCAAGCCCCAACCGCATTGCAATGAAAAAATAGATTCAACTCATGGCAACAAAACAAGCTTCCACATCACAATACAAGATTTTACAACCATAAAAAAAATCTAAAAAATACATCTACAATCACAAGAAAGGAAGCAAAAAAATACACAAGGCTTCAACATGCAAAAGCCAATGGAGTAAGATCTATGCCAAAGTCACTTATGCCTCCCAATGGGAAATTGGTGCCCACTCCTACAAACCCTCCAATAAAACATCTCAACCCCCTACACATTCTTATGCCTCCCACATTCTCTTATGCCTCCCTACAAATCTCTTGTGGCTCCCTCATAAAATAGACCAAGTAAGAAATTCAAGAAATTTCTTTTCCAAGGTGGGGCACCCAACCTATCTCCCTCAAAAACATGAAAAAAACTCTTATGCCTCCCCACATGTAATAACCCCACAGTCCCCTCCTACACCACACTTAATCAATCTACCCAAACAGCCAACAAGCATACCAAAACACTCAAAAACATGCACATATACACAATATAAAGGGAAAAGTATTTTACAAGAGTATAGCTCCTACCTTTCCATGGTAGAGCTTGATCCAAGAGTTCCACACCAAGATTCTTCAAGCCCAAACAATCACCAAAAGCTCCAACAAATCCACAAGCATTCCAAAATCATCTAACTCCTAAAAAATGCAAGAGCACAAAGAAATGAAGTAACCCCCAAACAAGAAAAAGAACTTGAATAAATAGAAAAGGGAGAGAGGAGGGTGAAGTGGCTCCATGTAGAATGCCACATCACTCATCCTCAACTCGACCTCACAATTCAACCCTCAAACTCCAAAGAACAATGAATAAGTGGGTGAAGGAATGAAATTTTACTTACAGACACAATCTAAGCCCACACACCTTAAGGACTAAAAGTAATTACATGTAAGAAGGTGCAATAAAAACTTACAATTTGTCTTCCCAAAACACATAATGGGGCCTAAATTTTGACCCCCCAACCCATAGGTAGGGTTTGTATAGCAATTTAAGAGGTTTGTGACAAGTTTAACTTGTCCCACAAGCCTCCAAAATTGACCCTTGAGGCCAAATTCAAATTTTCATAAAGGGGTAGAGTGTACAACACTCAATATCACAAGCACTCAAATTAAAACACATAATCCAAGAGCCATCTAATCTAATAAATGACTTATTTTGACCCAAACTTACTTACTAATCTAGACATAAATAAAGTAATTAACAAAATGGGAATACATCACTAAAAATCACATACTACATTAAATAAAGGGACTAAATAAAAGAAAACACATAGCCCCTTGGTCACAATTTCTCCCTAGCAACAATAATTCAAACACACACACAAACACATGTTGCCATGGTGACCCTTGTTGAATTCATGTAGAATTCCAATGTGGTTGGTCTTCAATCCCCTTGATGTTTGTTGTGACATGTTTACCTATAAAACACATAACACCTCCTTCGGCCTCATGGCCGCATCAAAAACATCTAGGATAAAATATACAATATAAATCCACAATCATCTATATACGAATCAAATATCATCTAGGCAAATAGAATATCATTTACAATTTCTATTCTACATTTCATCCATGTCAAAATGATCACAACATTAGTTCAATTATCAAATCCTACTCAGTGTGATGAAAATATCACATGTCAAATATATATATATAACCATGTCAATAGCATATCATCTTCGTAATCCAAATGTCTCTAGAAGTCCACATGCATAATATATGAATTGAAATCAACAACAATCCAAATCTCTAACATCTAACATCATGTTAAATCAAAAGCTACAATAATATCAATAAGTATATTTGACAGTATAGAAATCAATAACAAAAAGATGTTGAAGAGAAGTGGGCACTACAACTTCTTCTAAGGAGTCTTTTGTTTCTCTAAGTTTGATTTCTATTTCCGAAATTGAGGTTGGAGATTCTTACTTTATTTTTGTTGAGGGAAAAGGTGATATACACCTTGATAGTGGTAGTATCCAAGATGCACTATATGTTCCTAACATTACCACAATTTTTCTTTATGTATATCAAATTTTTCATTCTGGTCAAGGAAAAACATTGACTTTTGCACCACGTGGGGCAAAAGTACGAACATTTTTGGAGTCTCATTCACTTGTTTCTCAAGCTATTGTTGATCATCATTCTAAACTATTTCACTTCAAGGGTTTTGATGACACTTCCTCTATAGTGACAGGATTGGTTTGTCATGCAGATTCAGAGAGTAAGCTTTGGCATGAAAGATTTGGACATCTCAATTACAGATATTTGAAGGAGTAGAGCACTCATGGTATGGTAGATGGTCTTCCCAAAGTTTCTTGTCTTGAGGGAGTTTTATGTGGCTGTGCATTAGGAAATCAACACCAAGATCTATTTCCTAAGAATTTTTCCAAGAGAGTTTCTTCACCACTTGAGCTTGTGCATAGTGACTTGATGGTTTTTCCTATCCCCTCTTTTAATGGAGCTAATTATGCACTTATCTTTATTGATAATTTCTTGAGGTGTGCTTGGGTTTATTTTCTCAAGTACAAAAGTGATGTTTTTTCACACTTCAAAGTCTTTAAGGCTTTGGTCGATAAAAAATCTTCCAATTGCATAAAGAACCGTAGTACTGATAATGGGGGGAGTACTTCAACAAAGAGTTTTCTGATTTTTTGGCAACTCAAGGCATTATTCACCAGCATTTTGTTCCTCATAATCCACAACAGAATGGTTTAGCAGAATGGAAGAATAGAACTTTGAAGGAAATGGATAACTATATGATGCATTCTAGATATTTACCTCATATCTATTGGAAATAAGCAGTTAATTGTGCTAACTACATTCAAAATCGTAAACCACACAGAGCACTTGAGCATTTGACTCTAGAGGAAGCTTGTTCCAACACTAAGCTAGATGTCTCATTTTTTCAAGTCTTTCCAAGCCATGCTTGGGCATTTTTGCTAAAGAAGAAAATGATAGCTTTGGATAAGAAGAGAAAACCCTTTATCTTTGTAGGATATTGTGAGGACATGAGAGCTTATCGACTTCTATATTCTGATACTCATGACATTATTTTTCAAATAGATGTTCAATTTGATGAGCACTCCACTTATCATGATTCTTCATCTTCTTCCATTCCTCCTTCTTCATCATCTCATCTTGAGGATCCTTTCTTTGACGAGGTTGATAAGGAGGTTATAGATGTTGTTTACGATCCTATTCCCATTGATGTTGTCATTATGCCTAAGTGGGCTCATACTAAAATTTATGAGGTAGAACCTTTCATACAGAATCTTCCACCTACTAGGCATCATCACGCACATTCTACAGGTTTTGGAATTTTATGTCAAGAAGTTTCTGAGGATCCATGGTATTTTTCAAAGACTCGTGGGATAGAGGAGTGGGATGATGTGATGGCAGCTGATTATTCTTCTTTGATGAAGAATCATACTTGGGATTTTGTATCTCTTCCTAAAGGAAGAAATACGGTTAGGTGTAAGTGGGTATACCAAACCAAATACACAGCTCATGGGTCCATTGACAAGTATAAGGCTCATCTTGTTGAATAGGGTTTTACACAAGTTGCAGGTATTGATTACTCTAAGAATTTTTCACATGTTTCCAAGATGTATTATGTACACCTTGTACTTTCTATTATATCATCACATGGGTGGACCATATACCAGATGGACGTGAAGAGTGCCTTCTTACATGGATATTTATAAGAGAAAATATACATGGAGTAACCTACTGGATTTTTTCAAGATTCTTCTCTTGTTTGTAGGCTCCAAAGGTCTCTCTATAGTCTCAAACAATCCCCTCGGGCTTGGTATGAGAAGATGGAATCTTTTATTCTATAGACTATTTTTGTTCATTGCCACTCTGATCATATAGTGTATCTCCAGCATGTTGGTGACGATATTGTGATACGTGTCTTATATGTTGATGATCTATTACTTAATGACAAATCTTATTCCCACATTCAGACTATTCAGAGGGATCTTTCTACACATTTTGACATGACAGATCTTGGGTTATTGCATTATTTGCTTGATTTGTAGATTTCTCAGACAGATTCAGGGATTCATTAGAGTCAGCAAAAATACACCCATGATCTTCTTCAACGCTTTGATATGGTTGATTGCAAGCCAATTCCACCTCCTTTTCAGTCTAGGGTTACTCTTTCTTTGACATGTACCACTCCACTTTGTGATCCTATTTTGTATAGGCAGTTGGTTGGAAGTCTCATGTGCTTGACCCACATTTGCCATGATATTTCATTTGCAGTAGGGCTTGTATCTCGGTTTGCACATTCTCCTCAGAGTAGTCACTAACATGTTGCTAAAAGGATTTTGCGCTATTTTTGGGGCACTTCCCACTTTGTCCTACACTACACTAGGGGTTGTACTCAGTTGGCTGGGTATACAAAATTAGATTTGGAAAGTTCTATTAATGACAGACATTCCGCTTTTAGCTATCTTTTTTTTCTTTGTTCTTCTCCAGTTACTTGGGCGTGTAAAAAACAAAAAGCTATTACATCTTCAAAGCTAGAGTACAGGGTAGCAATTATAGCGAGTCAATAGACTATTTGGTTTCAAAGTTATTGACAAATTTTGGATTCCCATAGGGTTCACCAATTGTACTTTTGTGTGACAGCCAAATTGTAATTCATATTTCTTGCAACCCAGTTGAGCACTAGCAGACCAAGCATATTGAGATACACATCCACTTCAATTGTCATCACATTCAGGATGGCATTCTTTTCTTGGAGTACATTCCAACTCAGCAACAGGTTATGGACATCTTTACGAAGCTTTTTGCATCACCTCACTACCTTGAGTTTCATGGTATGCTTGGGGTTTCGGAATTTGTTCTTAGGGGGTGTTCGTGAGAACATATTCCTTCTTATTTTTCTTTTAGTTTAGTAGGATTCTTTCTTTCTTTTGGTTCGAGATTTCTTCATGGATATATTATACATGAGTACCTCATCAAGCCTAGTTGTTGAGACTCATACAATGGACTAATCACCATTTTTTTTTCATTGATGATTTTTTTCGCTCAGACCATCAACCAATTCACTTTTATATTTAATACAAATTCCCTTTTACTAAGATTACCAAAAGTTAGTTATATCTTAATATTATATACATTTTAAGCATGAGAGAAATCTCAATCACATTAAATGGAGTTGAAATTTGATTCCTAAATATAAATGTGATATATGATGGATTCATACATGAGATTATGTCATAACTTCAACTATATCCTTCCTTAGAATATATGGAAAACAAACAACCATAGATAACATGCTCAAAAAACATCCTACCACAAATTCAACATGATTTCATAGAAATTTGATTATTTCAATTCAATATGCACCTAAAAACTAGAATCACTCAATTTAGAAGTAAACTCAAAACCATGGAGTATTATAATCCTAGGGAGATTCACCTCAAAGTTATAATGCATTATTTTAGATTTTATGATAGGGTCACAAAATATTTTTTCCCCTTATTTTCTCCACACAAGTTGTAGATAAATCAAATATATTATTGATGTTGATGATAGGTTGACTAAGTTACCTAACATCCTCTAATATATTTTTCATCCCTATTATGTGTGTTTATTTACCAAGCCTCTTTTCTTTCTTGTGAAGATTTAATATTTCAATTGGTTCAAGTTTTCTCCTAATATTTATTTGAAACCCAAAATCATATTAAGATATTTGTTGTGCTAGACCTTATATTTTGAATGGTCACAAAGAGATGGTCATGTAGATGACCACTGATAGATTCCATATAATTTATTGTTTCCATTGTGAATTCACCAATATATGTGAGATACAATTGGATTAGACCTTGAAAAGGTTTATTTTGAAGTTAAGTAGATCAAAAATTTGTAATCCTTTATCAATCAAGTCAATATCAAATTCCAAAGGGTGCATATTTCAATCTCATTATTAATTAGAGATCAATTTCTCTCATGAATTCTTCATGTATATAAAGTCATTTTCAAATTTCTTACTCTTATATTAAGGCATATTCTCCGCGTGATTGTAAAAACCAAGCATATAAGATTTATTTAACATATTTCAATGTTATTGTTTTTTTGGGGGTATGGAATGGGCCAAAAATTCTAAGTAAAAATATTCATTTGTCAAGATTGATTTTGAAAATTCTTGTGATATGATTGATTGGAATTTCATGTCATGCTTTCAAGCCCTAGATTTTGGATCTCTATTTGTTTACACTCTAATATGATTTTTCAAAATGTTGGAGCTTGCATTACCATCAATGGTGTGTGTGTGTGTGTGTGTGTGTGTGTACACCCCATATATATATCCCCATATATTTAATATATATACACCCCATATATAATATATAAGGGGATATATATGTACACACACACACACACACACACACACACAGATATATATATATATATATATATATATATATATATATATATATATTTGGGTATATATATACAACATATATATACCTGATTTATATACATGGGGTATATATGTATATGTACATACATACATACATACATACATACATACATACATACATACATACATACATACATACATACATACATACATACATACATACATACATACATACATACATATCTATACATATGCGCACACACACATATACCATATATGTATGTATGTATGTATTCGATATACAAATATATCAAGAAAGGTTTTACTTTTGATCTCTCTCTATGCATATTTATTATATAATGACAATGACCTTCTTACCAAACTCTTATAGAGGTGTGGTGAACGGCATCTCTCTATGTTATTCTAGCTAACAAGTCATCAATGGTCATTTTTTTGATGACTCGTTTCTCACGAACTTCCTCGGTTGGAGGGATGTAAATGGAAATGGATTCAACTAGGTATGAATTTCATATTTCTTGGCACCCCTTTATCTTATTACGAGTCTCCTTCCAAAAAAATTTCATGTGTGGTTCAAAGGGTTGAGAAGAATATTTCCCAAGTGGATCATCAAACGTCTCTCCTTAGAAATAAATTATAGGACTTTTCTAAAGTGGTTTCTACCACTCATTACTACCATTCTTATTAATCATATCCTTCTAAATACGTCTACCAAAATTAGTTTAGAAATCATATATGTGAATACCAAACTAATTGATCTAGTTAGACATATTGCCAAATGTTTCTAACAAAGATGATGCTAAATATATTTATGGGTGCACATTCATATTCTAATATGTTTTAAATGAGTACCTCTTAAAATTTCAGCTCTTTGATTCACTTGACCATTTTAAAATGTAATAGTATTTTAGGAACAAAAATCGTGGTTCAATTTTTATTCTTATAACATCTTCATATTTTGAGTCTAGCCATTTCAAATAATACGTAGAAATTTAAGGTTTCTCATTTTCAAGAAATTAGCTCCACATAAGAGCCCCTTTCCCCAATTTCATGAACTTTCCCATAAGGAATCTCATCATAAAATTTATGTGGGAAAGATTCATATATTTTTTCTTAACATATGTTTTCTAATTATTTCTGCATTTCTTCCATAAGCGTTTTGTAAAAAGAACTATTAGTTAGGGATTCACAATGACTTAGGGAAGACATGATTGGTTATACTAAAAGAAGAACAACCCATAATAGGATAAGGGGTGAAATTATAAATTTAGATATGAAATTAGATTACTAACGGAACTAAAATAAAACCACAAGGGTAAGGCATGAATCCTTATGATAATGCATTTATGGAATAAAGTGGGTTCACCAAAATGTAATATTATTTTTTTTTAGGATTTTCCTTATTACAATATATTCTAATGTGTGAAAAAATGATTCACAATAAAAATATAAAAAAATATACTTAATCTATAGATATTAAATCATGTAATAATCATAATATATATTAAATATTTAAACTCTAGAAAATAGATAATTGAGGGTACAAGTTAGGATTAGAATAAATTGCATCAAATGAATATATTTATGGGTTGATTTTTGAACTATGATAGTGGATCCAAGTCATGTAGGTAAGGATTTGGATATGTTGAAAACAAGGTGACCTATAAATGTATGGAGGATATATTCAACTATGTTGGATAGAGTCCCCTAGCTATTAGTCATGGCTAGGTAGTGTAATGCCCAGCTGGGCATCGGATTATTTGCTCTACCTGCCTCCTCCCAACCACCGCGTTTTCTTTTTTATCCTTGCGTGAGGGAGACGGGAGTGGGTGGAGTCCCGTTTTTCTACGCCATGATCTCTTCTTGGATCCTCCTTCAATGCGTACAGATGGGTGTGGGTCTCGAAAATCATGCTGTGCAGGCAGTATCCGTGAAGCGTTGAACTGGACTTCTCCTGGGAGGGCCGTGAGGAAGATTTGGCTGTATGCAGCAGCTACATGGTCGACAGGTAAACTTATCTCAGAAAATCAGCGGCCTCCAGAGAGAGTATGTGTGACAGCTGCTGCAGGGCGAGCCCAAGGAGCCGTGGTGTAGATCCTGGCGTTCTGCTTGCACGCGACCAGTCGTGAACAGTTGTTGCAAAATCTTGCAGCTGTAGCAGAAGCTGTTTTTTGAGCGCTTCCAACGAGTAGGTTGTCCACTATGTTGTTATCTGTTCAGTTCGACTGCATCCTCAAATTCGGGATTCTCCTTCAAGATATTTTGTATCAAATCGATTAAGTGACAGTAAGAGTGTTACCAGGAGATCCATGGCTATGCATTACGTAATGGTTTTGAGTCAAATGCTACCGTGCAGAATGCGCCTTCCATAATGCAATCTGGCAAGTTTTGAAAATGGTGAAAACACAGAGATCAGTACAGTCGGTGTTTCGAAAGATTTTTAAAGCCTGCAATAAGAAATGAAGTGTAAATGGAGTCAGGTGCAGGTAATCCTGTTGCTGTGCTTTGCATTTGTATGGGTAGAAGCAGAGTATGTTCAATACAAAGACCCATCACAGCCTGTAATCGCTCGGGCCGAAGACTTGCTGAGACGAATGACACTAGAAGAGAAGTTTGGACAGATGACCCAGACTGAAAGAACGGTCGCCTCTACGGATGTCATGAAACAATACTGCAGTGGGGGGCGTGCTTAGCGGTGGAGGAAGTGTTCCTGCACCCAAGGCAAGCCCTGCAGATTGGGTCAGCATCCTAAATGAGTTTTAGAAGGGTGCCAACCAGAGCTGCAAGCCCTATAGATTGGGTCAGCATGGTAAACGAGTTTCAGAAGGGTGCCATGTCCACCAGGCTTCAGATCCCAATGATATATGGCATTGATGGTGTGCATGGTCTCAACAATGTCTATGGGGCTACTATTTTCCCTCACAATGTTGGCTTAGGTGCAACCAGGGATCCTGATCTTGGTGAAAAGAATCGGTGCAGCTACCGCTCTGGAAATCAGAGCAACGGGCATTCCCTATGCATTGCTCCTTGTATTGTTGTCTACTGAGATCCCAGATGGGGCCGGTGCTACGAGAGCTCCAGTGAGGAGCCAACCATTGTGAATGCCATGACAGAAATCATCTTTGGTCTGCAGGGGGGCACCTCCTATTAATGCTACCAAGGGGATTCCTTATGTAGCTGGACAGAGAAATGTTGCAGCTCGTGCCAAGCACTTTGTGGGTGACAACTTTAGAGTTGGGGGCGAGGACTTTAGACAGGGATTTCCCTACAAACATTATTTTTGGGTAATGGAAAGTCTTCAGGGGAGTGTCTTTGTACAGTAGAAAGGCGTTGGGGTCTGATTTTGTGCCCTTGATCTATGCTGGAGGCATCTTCTGTTGAAATTATCACACTTTCAAGCTACAGCTGAAATGTTTGCACCGAGTAGTTTGATGTTGTCCTCAGATCTGATGAAGGAAAAGGTTTATTTATCATTATGGTAGATTTCAGAGCCAGGAGTCGATGTAATCTCTTTGTCTTGCGTCCAAGCAATGGAAGAGGTAGGAGACTTGTGATGATCGAATCAGGAGGAACAGGCATGAGCTGCTCTTCCCCCTTTTTCCAGCTATTTTCTCTATATTAATGCATGATTATTGCTTGTTCTCCTGGTAATTGTGTGCTGTGTTTGTTTGAGATAAGCTCTGCGTGAGAATTTTTCATTTGAAATGTTGTGTGGCTTTTGCTACAGCCTTCCCCGCTAAGAGTGTATCTGCTTGCTTTTGCTAGTTGTGTGAGGGGTCTTATTAGATACATTTGTGTTATGCCTGTAGGAGCAGTTTTCTTTCCTTCTGCGACCTGTTTTTGGATCTTCCTCAGCATGGCAATGAGGGGTTGTTTGTTTAAGTTCTGTCCTTTTAGAAAACAATGAAAAAAAATGTGATTTGCTTTTTACCTCCTTTATGTATCCCTATGGTTATGGAGGAGAGCAGGTGATAAATGAATAAAACTATTTACCTCTGGAGAAGAAGTGTATTTATTGCTCCTTTTGATGTTATCACGGTCTAATCTTATTCGTAGGTGGAAATGATACTAAAGATACCCTTGCTCATCCTTTTCTTTTTTAACAATCTAATTTGGTATCAATTTCATCCCAATTTCATCCCTGGGAGGTCGACTACAAGTTGGAACATTGTAAATCTCTATTTCCTTTTGAGAAGCTTTAACGAACTGTGTAAAATTATGCTTGAAATGCGGATGTGACTGGCTATGACTTGATAGTGACCATTCGCAGCCGTCTTAGGAGAAACATGCTTTGGCCAAATCTAACTTGCTTACCTAGCTTATGATGACCTTAAAAATTTTAGTACCCTACCAAGGGATATCCTCGTCAGTCCTACATTTGTATTATCTCCCTAATACTTGGTCTTACGGAAGGTCCACCGACTTCTTTGTGGATGGAAAATTTGAGGGTTGTTATAAGGAAAACCTTACTAGAACCTTTGAAGTAAAATACTTAAAGTATTCAAGGGGCTCTCCAAAATTTTGCTACATGGGATATCCTATGTGCCCGACGTGACTTGTGTAAGTTTGAAATAATTCTTTTTATTATTTACAGTAAGAAAAATACATTCCTTGTCGGACGCCCCCATGGTAGTGAGTGCTACTTGAACAGTGTTTTACCCCTTCCGAGCAACAAACAATGAAGTATATGTCGGATGTGGTGAACATGGAACTATGGTCTGAGGCTTGAGATGCTTTTGGGGACCTAAGCTGAGGGGTAAATTACATTTAGAAAGCAACAATGTTTTTAGAGACCTTTCTTCGTATATATCAGTAAGTAAGTTAATAGGGGTGTATAACATTGATATATTTTATCATGTTGGGAATGAAGGGTTTTTCGTTGAGGGATGTGCGGAGTTGGCACTTGAAGGGTTAAGAGTGCTTTCAAAGTTGCAACTTATCATACGTGGACGTTGTATTAACCTTGAAATATATAATACGTAAATTTTGGGTATAACAATCAAAAGTCAGCTACATACTTTAAGGTGTACGCATTGTGCAATGCTTTCCTTTTTATAACTGATCTTTGAATTGGGGTCCTTGAGTGGCCATAGGGGTTCCCCTCATAGGCTGTATGGAAAACTTTTAGGGGACTTGTGTGGCATCTTGCTTGAGTAGGGATCATGTTCGGAATAATAAATCTTTTTACCCAAACTTTTTGACATTATCAGGAGAATTTACTATTTCCATATCGGATGGTTGTTAGTACGATTCCTTTATTCTCTTTTGTGAATGTGAAGCTTGCTATCGCTATCTTACTTAAGGAAAATAAAAAGGTCATATTATGTGGGAAATTTGTTATAATGGAATGTACTGGTGTAAGGGTAACCTTGGATATGAAAATGCTCAATTTTGGCTTTCATATGTTCTGCAGTGTGCCTTTCGTTAACTAGATATCTATTTTGTTACGTTCATACAAATTATTTTGCTTATGCCTTGGAATGGAAATCATGCACTAGTCATTCAATTAATTTTTTCCTGAAATATCTAGGAAAAGGGAATGCTTTGTGTCATGCAAATTCTTTTGAACTGACAAAAGCTAACATGTTTTTGCAGTTGTCTTTCCGAGCTCAAGTATGAAAGAAGTGGTCTGTGTAGTTGTATAGATGATATCCACTTTGGTGCTTGTACGGTTGTCTTTTATGGTACAAACTATTGGAACATCTAGTGGAAAAATTTTAGAAGAAGGGTCAGTGCCTTAGTAAATGTATTGTAGAGTATTGTTGTTGTAACTGTCAAACTTTGCTCTTGAGTTAAAATGTTGAGTTGTAAATCCTAACCTAAGGCTTAGTAGCAATGAGTTGTAAGCACTATAAAGTGAGCTGGATAATCCTGATAAAAGTTAAACTAAAAATTTATATATAGGAATATATTATGTAGATGTGATCTACTTGATAACCTTTGAGACCTGGAACAATCAAGAGGAAACTATCTTTTGTAACGAAATATGATAACTTATTATTTTAAAAAATTTATTTGAGCCAAGCTAATAAACATTATCCTTTTATGGTGAAATCTTAAATGACCTCATGAATGAAAGCAATGGTTAGATTTTAGTAGATGATAGGGTTTAATAAGTAGGAGGGAAATCGATTAATTAAACCTTAACATCTCTCTCTATCGTTTGGAATGTTTTCCTTTGTCAAACTTAATTAAGTAAAGTCTAGATGGAACATTTAACCAATCTTGATAGGAACCCTTAACCTCAATAAAAGACGGATAGTAAACCATGTGACCCTGAAGCTAAATTCTGTTGTCCTGTTCTGTTAACCTATGCCTTAATTCATGGTGATATTTCTTAAATATCAAGGTCAATGTTTGGAAACAAGAAGGCTATTGTTATGAACCCTAAGCGGTACTTATGACTCAATCGGAATTATGCCTTCACCTGTGCAATAGAGCAAAGGTGGAACATGTGTTAGTGGCTTGGATAAGATTAATCAATCTTGTAAGAAATGGAAAATGTTCTAAAATCAAATGAATAAGAAAGATTTGGACATCAAATTGATGATCCCAGTTTAGAAAGCTTGGCCTTAAGCTATTTAGTCAACCAATGAAAAGAAAGAAGTTCTCCCTTGTGAAAAGAATTGATGTGAATCATTACATGAAATTTTATGAAGAAGGTAAGTTAAGAATTAAGAGACACTTTAGTAAACAAGAAAATTTAACAAGAATATTCACTCATGGGATGCCCTAGGTGTGAGTGTGTCATGTTGATTGGACTTCCATGTTGTCTTGTCAAAAGAAGAGTACATTGTCCTTGATAGGTGTGAACGTTTCCGTGCTGACCTTGTGGTCTTCCCCGTAACAAGTAGTTCCTAGTGTTGGTTGTAACCTTGTGACGACATGTTGTGTCGTGTTGTGTCAAAGCAAGTCAAAAAAAAAAAAAATTATCCTGTATTTCACTGTGTTGTGACCTTGTGTTGGTACTTGTTGGGTCATTACACTTTGGTATCAGAGCGTAGGTTCATGCTCTCGAACCTATGGGCCGGATTGGTGTTATATGATGATGTTACATGGTGGTGGTGGTGTTACATGATGATACTACATGATGATGATGATGTTGCATGATGGTGGTAGATATTGGAAGAGTAATGTGCTTTAAACGTGATGTGATTATTGTCGTAATTGTGATATTGTGAACGCACATTATGGGTATGTCACCTTGTGCGTGTTTGTGATCATGTTGATATGTTGGGGATGGGAGTATTCTCTCTCCTTCTTGTGGATTCTATGAAGAGTTCACGTGTGAATTACTATTTGTGATGTGTGAAAAGAATTATAATGTGGATGACGTAGTGTTGGAGCATTGTGACATATTGTGATATGTAAGTGTATCAATGTGTTGTATGACTAGATTGATGTTAAAAGAAATGAGTTGTATCATGATGTTTTTATCCATCTTTTGATGAGATGTGTGTATCACCTTGTTATGTAGCAATGGATGTTATGTTGTGATGTACTATGTTCATCGTATGTATGACTGTGTAAATAGGTAATGCTTCATGTTGTGATTTTGGGTCATACGGTGAGTGTATGAACCCTATCGTATGGTGATTGCACTTTGGGTGCAGAATGTGGTAAAGTGATGTATTACGCCCTGTGGATGTATGATTGTGATCTACCCTGTATGCATACCATACGTGAGACGTTATGGTAGTTACGTGTGTGCCACCATTATGTTAGTGATGTTGTTGTATGTTATGTTGTGAACCTTACGCTAACCGATCCTGAGGGAAATCGGTAGAAGTGTATGTTGAGAGTGAGGAATGGTGTACCATGGGTCAATAACTCGAGCTAAAACTCGGTTTAGTAGATAACATGTGATTCTTTCCTCTCTCCCTATGTGGTTGTATGTATGCAACCTTAGTGTATCTATGACTATGTTTAGCCTTGTCGAAGGGTGGCGGGATGATTTAGATGGAGGTGATGACAGTTGTATTATTGATATGTATTTTACGAGCTGAGGCTCGATGTTCCGAGTGCTAGCAACTCGTTGAGTACCCCTTTGGTGGCTAGATAAGGCCACACAGTTATCGTAATGTGACATTATTATAAGTTGATTTTATTCGTAAATTGAGCTTTTTACTTTATTTTGTAAGGACCAACAGCTTTTCTTGATTGCCATGCTTTACAATTTTGGGCATTTCCTTGGTTTGTGGCACTAACATGGGGATTTTGATACTAACTATGGCTATTTGGCCATTTATTTTAGCTTGATTTGGGGTCTTCTTTTAAATTTGGAATTCTTACCGCCTTGCCCAAGGCTTGTACTTTGCCACTTGGCACTTTGATTGGATTGTTGTGCTGGTTCTAATGTCGTGATGTGTGGAATAGGGTCATGGGATGCACCATGGATTGGTTGGACCTATGGACCCGCTTCGTTGTATGGGGGTACGCCCCAAGGGGTACATATAACTAGCGGGTTGTTGAACCACGCGTTATTATGTCACTTGGGTTAGGAGTGTTCGAACTCTATGTGTCTTGGACCATAGGGACAACCGGCCTCCTTGAGGGAGGCATAAGAGTTTGAGGGAGGCATAAGAGACTTGAGGGAGGCATAAGAGACTTGAGGGAGGCATAAGAGTTTGAGGGAGGCATAAGAGACTTGAGGGAGGCATAAGAGACTTGAGGGAGGCATAAGAGTTTGAGGGAGGCTTATGATATTTGTCTGTATGGTTGATGTTTCAGGGATATATGTTGAGTTATTGTGATGTTTGGTAGTGGTCTTTTGATGTATGTGTTACTCATGTCAGATGGATATGTGTTGTGATGTTGTGGACCGTGTCATTGATCCCCTTGTGGACACTATGTACCTGTAGCATTTATGGTGTTATGTGAATTTTTTTTTTTCATTGACGCAAATTGAGGAAATGTCTGGTGGATTGTAGTACTCTTTTGTTTGAGTATTTTGTATGTCAGTCATTGATGTGTGACGAGTACTATGTTATGTGGAGTGTGCCTATTCTATTTCGTATTTGTGTAACCTTTTGTGGTGTAATACAGCCTTGATGTATATACTTGCGTGCTTGTGAATCTGTAGTGTCTTGTGAACCTGATAAGCAGTTCATGTTGGGCACCCACAATAAAGAATAAACCAAAACTCTGCAATGATGATATTTTAAAAGAAACTAAAACTAGAAATAATGATAATGGAAAGAGACTAATGAAATGATGAACAAGAAAGAACTGCCAATCTTCACAGAACCTTGAAAGTTAAAAACTTCTACCAAATGTTCCCTAAGGCTACCTTGTGGTCCGTGCTTTAATGCATCTGAAAATATTAAACCATAGGGCGTAATTTCGCCCTGTATCCTATTCCTTATTTGCATACCATTATCTTTTCCGCTGTGTTATGTTACATCGAGGATGATGCTTTCTTAAGGGGAGGAGAATGTAATGCCCATGCAAAATGGGCATCGGCATTCTTCCGTTCTTCTTGCCTCCTTTCCCAAATTTAAATATAACTAAACATTTTCTTTGAATGCTTATTTGAGCTCTTTATTTGATCGTCAGGATGACATTGACCTTATTGAAGAAGTTACTTTTGGAATTTTCTTCACTGAAACATGGATCACTTTGGGATCACTCATTCAATGTCGTAACAGTGGGTGTGGATTGACTTCCGAAAATCATTTTCTAACTATAAGGAAGTCTACGTGACCAACGCGTTTTGATCATGCGACTTGATCCTGGTGAGATGCCGTAATTTTGGAAGATTTGGTTGTATGAACCTGGTAAACAAGTCTCAAGTAGAATATTAAATATCCTAAACTTCATTCAGAATCTCCTATTTTTAGTGGCCTGCCACCTGTAGAGAGTTTCTTGTTCTACAGCTATCCTTGGCATGTGAGGAGTCGAAGGGAGTGTTGGTGTTGCATCCTGGTGCCTGTTTGTACGCGACCAGTCGTGATTTTTTGATTTGCAAAATCTTGAAGTTGACTCCACCTAGAAGAACGAGGTAAAACTTTATGGTTTGTCTAAAACCTTTATTGCTCCATCAAATGCTGAAACAGATGAATTGCTTACGTGTCCATGGTGGTGCCTTTAACATTAAATAATCAATCAAGACCCTTGTGTTGGCAGTTTTAGTGGAAATTCGTGAACTGAATTCTCCTCGGAAAGTGTCTGTAACCGAAGATTCTTGTGTGATGATGTCTTGCAGCTATAGGGTAGAGAATGAACTTATCTCAAGTGGATAAATCAGGGAGGGTTCCTCCATTGAGAGGTATGTGTGCCAGCTGCATTTCAAGGCGAGCCCAATGGAGCCGTAAGGTCTATTGCATTTCTGGCATTGCAGCTTGCACGATCTGACCGACGTGCCTAATAGATGCCCCTTTACAATAATATTTCTGCAACTAATGTAGTAGAAGTTGTTGCTCAAATGCTTCCTAAGGTAGAAATATCGTGTGTCCATTTATGATTGTTCAGCTGTAATGCAGTTCGACTGCAACTCCAATCTACTGTGGATGTCTCCTTCAAGACTATTTTGTATCAAATCATGCTAAGCCTGACACTAAAGTGTTGATAGCAATACTTGATATTGATGGACGGGAGCATCCTACGTACATGGTTTTCAAGAACACTGTCAAATGCTACCATGTAGATGCCCAAGTTGGAGAAAATGCAAAATCAGGCGGAGAACACTTGGATCTGGGGATGCAAAACAAAATGATCAGTACACAGTGTGAACAGCCATTTTTAAAGTCCTGGCACTGAGAATGAGAGATGTTGGAGTCAGGTGAGGGGTAAAAAAACTATTGCTGTGCTTTGAACTTCCCAAGCTCAGAGAGTATGTAGTTCGTGCCCATCACACGCCTTAATCGCTGTGGCTTCGAAGACTTGCTCAGATCCAATGACACTATTGAAGAGAAGTTTGATACAGATTTAGACTTGAAAAGGTCAGCCTCTACGGATTCAATGATGTCATTTGTAGGACTAGGGATTCAACTTAGTCGGTGCGTTGAATGTTCATAGACTGCATGGGCATGAGCAAGCCCTATAGAGTGGGTCAGCAGGAGAAATCTAGTTTCAGATGTTTTTGCCAGGGTCCATAGTGCCTTGACAGCATCCTCAAGCGATATTAACAGGCACAGATGGATGTGTATTACACCTTATTGCAAGAAATGTCCATGGGGCTACTATTTGAGTCCCTCACAATGTAAGCTATTAGGTGCTAAAGCTGTTGGGATATGCCATTCTGGTGATAAGAATCGGTGCAGCTACCGGCTCTGGAAATCTAGAGCAATGTTGGAGAAAATTCCCTGGGAGATGCATTGTAGCTTGATATTGTTGTCTACTGATCCTCAAATTCGGGCCGGTGCCTACGAGTTTGTTCCAGTCAAAATCGATTATGTGATAGTGAGAGTGTTACTGCAGGAGACCTAATGAAATTTATATTACAAAGATTCTCTATTGAGACCTTACTTGTTGTACGATGCCAAACTCATGGGAGAAAACAGTCATAGGGCGAGGATCTGACAGGGATTTCATATCAGAATATTCTTGAAAGCACAATTTGTCTTTGCAATTAAAGGTGAGGGGTCTGAACTTGTGCCCTAAATGTGATAGCTGGCATAGCAGGGTTCTGTTGGAATTATCACACTTTACAAGCTACAGCTGAAATGTCTTGCACCGAGAGTTTGATGGATGTCCTCAGATCTGATGAAGGAAAAGTTAATTTATCATTATGGTAGATGCCTTCCAGAGCTAGGAGCATGATGTAATCTCTTTGTCTTGCGTCCAAGCAATGGAAGAGGTAGGAGGGGTGATGATCGAATCAGGAGGAACAGGCATGAGCTGCTCTTCCCCCTTTTTCCAGCTATTTTCTCTATATTGAATGCATGATTATTGCTTGTTCTCCTGGTAATTGTGTGCTGTGTTTGTTTGAGATAAGCTCTGCGTGAGAATTTTTATCATTTGAAATGTTGTGTGGAGCTTTTGCACGCCTTCCCCGTCCAAGAGTGTATTTGCTTGCTTTTGCTAGTTGTGTGAGGGGTCTTATTAGATACGTCTGTGTTATGCCTGTAGGAGCAATTTTCTTTCCTTCTGCAACCTGTTTTTGGATCTTCCTCAGCATGGCAATGAGGAGTTGTTTGTTTAAGTTCTGTCCTTTTAGAAAACAAAAAAAAATATGTGATTTGCTTTTTACCTCCTTTATGTATCCCTATGGTTATAGAGGAGAGCAGGTGATAAATGAATAAAACTATTTACCTCTGGAGAAGAAGTGTATTTATTGTCCTTTGATGTTATCACGGTCTAATCTTAATTCGTATTGGAAATGATACTAGAGAGACCCTTGCTCATCCTTTTCTTTTTTAACAATCTAATTTGGTACAATTTCATCCCAATTTCATCCCTAGGAGGTCGACTACAAGTTGGAACATTGTAAATTTCTATTTCCTTTTAGAAGCTTTAACGAACTGTGTATTATGCTTGTCGGATGTGACTGGCTATGACTTGATAGTGGGTTTTCGACGCCGTCTTAGGCAAACATGTATTTGGCCAAATCTAACTTGCTTACCTAGCTTATGATGACCTTAAAAATTTTAGTACCCTGACCAAGGGATATCCTCGTCAGTCCTACATTTGTATTATCTCCCTAATCTGGTCTTACGGAAGGTCCACCGACTTCTTTGTGGTGGAAAATTTGAGGGTTTGTTATAAGGAAAACCTTACTCGAACCTTTGGAGAAAATACTTAAAGTATTCAAGGGGCTCTCGTTTTGTACATGGGATATCCTATGCGCCCGACGTAACTGTGTAAGTTTGCTTAATTCTTTTTATTATTTTAAGAAAAGCCCTTCCTTGTCGGACGCCCCCATGGTAGTGAGTGCATGAACAGTGTTTTACCCCTTCCGAGCAACAAACAATGAAGTATATGTCGGATGTGGTGAACATGGAACTAGGTCTGAGGCTTGAGATGCTTTTGGGGACCTGTGAGGGGTAAATTACATTTACCCCCCCCCAAGCAACAATGTTTTTGAGACCTTTCTTCGTTATATCAGTAAGTAAGTTAATAGTGTATAACATAGATATATTTTATCATGTTGGGAATGAAGGGTTTTTCGTTGAGGGATGTGCGGAGTTGGCACTTGAGGCTTAAGAGTGCTTTCAAAGTTGCAACTTATCATACGTGGACGTTGTTTAACCTTGAATATATAAATAAATATTGGGTATAACAATCAAAGATGTCAGCTACATACTTTAAGGTGTACGCATGTGCAATGCTTTCCTTTTTGCATGATCTTTGAATTGGGTCCTTGAGTGGCCATAGCCCCCCATAGGTTGTATGGATTTTAGGGGACTTGTGTGGCACTCTTTCTCTGAGTAGGGAGGTTTGGAATAATAAATCTTGTTACCTTTTTTTTTGACATTATCAGGAGAATTTACTATTTCCATATCGGATGGTTGTTGTACGATTCCTTTATTCTGTTTTGTGAATGTGAAGCTGCTATCGCTATCTTACTTAAGGAAAATAAAAAGGTGTATTATGTGGGAAATTTGTTATAATTTAGAATGTATGGTGTAAGGGTAACCTTGGATAGAAAATGCACAATTTTGGCTTTCATATGTTCTGCAGTGTGCCTTTTTGTTAACTAGATATCTATTTTGTTACATTCATACAAATTACTTTTGCTTATGCCTTGGAATGGAAATCATGCACTAGTCATTCAATTAATTTTGATGAAATATCTAGGAAAAGGGAATGCATGCTCATGCCAGTTCTTTTGAACTGACAAAAGCTAACATGTTTTTGCAGGTTGTCTTTCCGAGCTCAAGTATGAAAGAAGTGGTTGTTGTAGTTGTATAGATGATATCCACTTTGGTGCTTGTACGTTGTCTTTTATGGTTAAACTATTGGTAACATCTAGTGGAAAATTTTTAGAAGAAGGGTCAGTGCCTTAGTAAATGTATTGTAGAGTATTGTTGTTGTAGCTGTCAAACTTTGCTCTTGAGTTAATATGTTGAGTTGTAAATCCTTCTAAGATATAGTAGAAATGAGTTAGTAAGCACTATAAAGTGAGCTGGATAATCCTGATAAAAGTTAAACTAAAAATTTATATATATGAATATATTATGTAGATGTGATCTACTTGATAACCTTTGAGACCTGGAACAATCAAGAGGAAACTATCTTTTGTAACGAAATATGTTAACTTATTATTTTATTTGTATTTATTATGAGCCAAGCTAATAAACATTATCCTTTTATGGTGAAATCTTAAATGACCTCATGGTGAAAGCAATGGTTAGATTTTAGAAGATGATAGGATTTAATAAGTAGGAGGGAAATCGATTAATTAAACCTTAAATCTCTCTCTATCATTTGGAATGTTTTCCTTTGTCAAACTTAATTAAGTAAAGTCTAGATGGAACATTTAACCAATCTTGATAAACCCTTAACCTCAATAAAAAGACGGATAGTAAACCATGTGACCCTGAAGCTAATTGTTATGTTGTCCTGTTCTGTTAACCCATGCCTTAATTCATGGTGATATTTCTTAAGCAAGGGTCAATGTTTAATCCTTAAACAAGAAGGTCTATTGTTATGAACCCTAAGCGGGTACTTATCCTCAATCGGAGGTTCTTATGCCTTCACCTATGAAATAGAGTTGTGGAACATGTGTTAGTGGCTTGAATAAGATTAATAGCGTAACCTTGTAAGAAATGGAAAATGTTCTAAAATCAAATGAATAAGAAAGATTTGGACATCAAATTGATGATCCCAGTTTAGAAAGCTTAGCCTTAAGCTATTTAGTCAACCGTTTAAAAGAAAGAAGTTCTCCCTTGTGAAAAGAATTGTGTGAATCATTACATGAAATTTTATGAGAACGTAAGTTAAGAATTAAGAGACACTTTAGTAAACAAGAAAATTTAACAAGAAATTCCTCATGGGATGCCCTAGCTGTGAGTGTGTCATGTGGATTGGACTTCCATGTTGTCTTGTCAAAAGAAGAGTACATTGTCCTTGATAGGTGTGAACGTTTCCGTGCTGACCTTGTGGTCTCCCCGTAACAAGTGGTTCCTAGTGTTGGTTGTAACCTTGTGATGACATGTTGTGTCGTGTTGATGTCAAAGCAAGTCAAAAAAAAAAAGTTATCCTGTATTTCACTGTGTTGTCCTTGTGTTGGTATTTTTGGTGTGTTACAAGTTGTGTTTTTGTATGTAGGATTTTTCTTAGATGTAGATCAATAATTTTGATATTTTGTGTAAGGTATCTTGATTATATGTTCAAATCCTATTGATTGTGTCACTATGGAAGATTGGGGATTCCTATTATTCAAACCCTAGCTTCCTCTCTTCTTAAAGGCCCTAACAAGGGATTAGTATCTGGTTGTCAATCCTCCTTAACCCCCGTAGAGTTGATATTTTAATACATAGAAATACTATGAAGTGGAATCATAACAATGTAGTTATTCACCAAATAATATGTAAAAAATGTTTATTAGCAATGTGTTTGAAAGAAAACCCAAATAGGACCTCAAAAACTTCACATTGATCTTTGGTGTAGAATGTAGCTTGTAATAACAACCTTCGGAACCCATATAATATGTATTCAAAAAAATTAGTTATATTATGTGATTCAAAGAGTTATTTTATAAATGGATACTTTATTTTGATCTCTTGCGAAACTCAAATATGTGAGAGATGGGGCCCTTTGAATGGGTGGGGTGATTGTGATATTATATGTTACATTTAAGAAAGGTTTTCCCTCTCAATGGAGCCTAAAATTACTAGGGTATATTGTGCACTTAAAAAATTTGCCGTTACATGAGTGGAG
This sequence comes from Taxus chinensis, assembly GCA_019776745.2. Lineage (NCBI taxonomy): Eukaryota > Viridiplantae > Streptophyta > Pinopsida > Cupressales > Taxaceae > Taxus > Taxus chinensis. The sequence continues at coordinate 673,660,555 of CM034150.1, read as the reverse complement.
GATAAAAATGTTAAATTTGGACAAAACTGTCAGCCAATTTCGATCCCAACAGGCAAACATGTCTTAGAAAATTGCTAGTTTTGTTGTGATAATTGGAGAAGGTGTTCATATGTTTGAAGATATGTTATGTATATAGTAAATAGTTTTTTTACATTTCAAAGTTGAGTAACAAGTGTGACTTAATGAATATGGAGTACTTAACTAAGCGAGATGTGAGTATGAATAAGTAATTTAGTGAAAAATAGGAAATGTGATGAAACAAATGCTAAGGATAATTATTAAATGCCATTAGTCCAAATTTAAGGTAATACACTTATGTAAGAATGGAGGAATCACTTGGTAAAAAAAATATCATTTAAACACATGCAATCACAGGATTCTTAATTTTATCCTTTATTTTTAATATTTACCACTAGATGAAAGATTTAATTAGGGAAACCTTTTACACTACTTCCCCTATTTGTACCAATATACTAGTTTAAAAAATATAAATCAAAATCACCATTGTATGATCACAAGTGTTATATGCACCTTACTATGGTGAACCCCATGAAAATATTTTTTTATTAGCACTGTAATTTTGATGGAACATTGGTATTGCAGAAAGGCAAGAAAAATAGTCATAGTGACAACCATGGGTGTAGAAGGAATTTTCAGAGATATCCTAATATTTGAGGTGAATATAGTGATATATGATTTACATAAATGATGTAATGTAGGTTCTCACATGTATGAATTAAATTCACATCATCATCATGATTCATATTATATACATGTTTCTCAATATCAATGGATTTTTTACTCTTATGATTCACGTAGGGACACTCTATTGATATTAATAGTACTTCGTAGGAATGCATGTTGAAAATTGTTTATTTTTATACACATTATCAAAGTAATATCTTCCAATGTCAATGGTCTCAATTTTTATCTAACTCATGATGCACGTATTATTTTATTTTTATATACACACTTTATATATTCATCCCACACCTCAAAATGAGAGTATAGAATCAATTTATTTTATCTATTGACACTAAGAGCTATGGAATTCAATATTTATCTACTCCTATATATGAGGAAAAATGAAATTATTTATATGAGACATATCCAATGCATGACACTTATTCCCACCGTGACATATAATAAGGACATTTCCTAACACTTCTTGATGTCATTGAATTGTGTACATCCGTAAAAGATCACCAAATTCTAGAAAAATTAGAAATTTCAACAAAAAACATGGGAATTTCCCCATGGTATTGGACCTTGGATCCTTAAGAAAAGCCTACACTAATTATTCTAATGTTAGCCACCAACTACCACAAACTCTAACGTGTTGGATTGCGAAGAAAATGTATGGAGAAAACACATAAAAACATGGTGATGACACCAAGAAAGAAGTTGATCACACTCTAGTGATTTCAACAAGTAGAAAGAAAATTTACAAAGAATGAGGGAAAATACAATCCACAACCAAAACATTCAAGTCAATTATATTCTCACTCTAAATCATAAGAAATGATGGATCAAAAATCTGCACTTTCCATACACAAAACCATGGAGAATCAAAGACACAAGAGACCAATTAACACATAATATGAGGATAGATATAAGCCAAAAATACAATTATATTAATGAGGTTAAAATATAGATAGTCCAGTATCCACATAGAAAATTTTATCATTAAATTACATACCTTAAACCAAATATTAGAGGCACTCAAGAATATTAGGTCCTCCAAAGAGCGGGAGAAACGTAGTCTCCAAATGAGAGGATCCTTTAAAAATGAAACTATACAAAAAAAAACCCATGTAGAATCAGAAAGGCAAGAGACCAATTAACAAATAGTTCATGGATAGATATAAGCCAAAAATAAAATTATATTAATGGGGTTAAAATATATGCAGCCTAGTATCCACATAGCCAATGTTATCATTCAATTACATATCTTAACCCAAATTTTAGAGGTACTCTGTAATATCCCCTTCCCATTTGAAGACCTTTGGCCTATTTTGTCAACCCGATGGCCAAAGGAAAAATATAAGGGTGGCTTAAGTTATATTTAATTATTATAAAACACGCCATTAATAAAAGAAAAAATATATATAAAGAACTTATAATAATTTATATGACTTAATAATTATTAAATCAAGGATGGAAAAGGCCCAAATATAAATTTTTATCCATCCTAGGTGAAAAGGTGACTTGCCTTAAAAAGGGGAATGGGAACATAGAAAGGATAAATACCCATTTTTACTATGTATTTCCCCTAGAAAAATGTGACTTGCATTAGGAGGGAAAAAGTTGTTGGGAAAAGCATTTAATATGGGAAAATATTAAATGCTTGCATAGGGAAAATCCTTGGGAACTAATTGGATATTGTAGAGGTTGTTTTGGGTCTCTTCTTCCTTTATAATGAGAATTCAACTTGAAGGGAAACATATTCCATACCATTTGATATTTTCTAATTTGTGTCTTAAGCTTGTAGCTTATGCATATTCTTTCATGTGCAACTGTTGTTTGCAACTGTTGTTTGCAAATATCCAGCTTGTGGAGTAAGATCCCATGGGAACCCTAGTTTCGGTGGTGAGAGATCCATCCCTAGCTAGTAGGGCATTCTTCGGTAGTGAGAGATCTACCCTAGCTTGTCAAGTTTGGAGCTGAATTGATGCCCTAAATGTGCTGGGCGACCTACTTTTCAAGGTAAAATTAGGGTTTCGTGTTTGCTATGTGAAAAATAAATTTGGAGATATTATTCTTCATATTTTGTGGCCCAAGATCCAAAGTTTCAGCTCATTTGGACTTCTCTAGCAAAAGATATTAATTTTAGAAGTTTTCAATTGTTTAGGGCACGCTGTAAATTTCTGGTAGCATTCTGTTGTTCAAAAAATTCCAAAAACAGTTCTATAATATTTTTTATTGTATTCGCAAGCTCCATTTAAAAATTCAAGAGATTTGAGCAAGTATTTTTGGAGTTATTCATTATTTTCTATTCGCTGCCCTAGCTTTAATTTTTCTGCAAAAAATCAGTTTTCTATTTGGCTGCAATTTGTCTATATTTTGCATATTTAAAGTTGGGATTGCCTAAAATCCATTTAGGGGTAAAATAATGTCCATTGGGGACATTACATACTCAAGAAGATTAGGTCCTCCAAAGAGCGGAGCAACTTAGTCTCCAAATGAGAGGATCCTTTAAAAATGAATCGGCTTCACATTTATAAAAGAAGGAATAGAGAAGAGATGTATGAAAGGAATGAATAAAATTCTTGAGAATATTACCTTTTCATCCTTATCCAATTCAAAAATATTATAAGTCTCTAGAAGATTTTGTAAATTAAAATATTTTCCTAGAACCTACTTCCTAACATATTTCAAATCATGATGCTCTAGTAATTTAAAGGTTCATTGAGATCCAAGTAAGCATGTATATATTTTTTTAAGGATTTATCATAGAGGATTAAACAACTTAATCACATGAAATCAGGAAGATTAATAGAGATTAACCAACCAATTGTCCAAAAATAACATGATTTCACTTGGGTCGTTGCTAACAACTCATCTCCATGCTTAGAAACCAATTGATCCCCTTATTTGCATACCTATAGGGGAAAGTGATTATATTTAAGTTATAATTACTTTTCAAAAATATATGAATCACACAAAAGCATTTGTAACTGATTTTGGCATCATAATATAGAAATAAAAAAGTTAAAACTGCCTAAATTTCCATCACTAAATTCTCTCTAATCCCTCAACCTCTTCATGTGAATTTGTTCTATAAGTGAATATCTTTGAGTTACACTTTGAATGAGACCATTGTCAAAGCCAAATAGAGCCTCTAGTCAAAATATATGAAAAAAACACTGATCATGTGTCATTCCCTATTTGCCTAGGTCGTAACATCCATGAGTTGGAAAAATGCACTAATAAGACTGTAAAATTTAATCTCATGCCATATATACTATAGTAAGTTATGAGGATTTTCCACATGTCAACTAGTGTTTTGTGTCGATATATCTGAAACATTGGGTCTTTGGCTCCACCAATTGTCTTTCTAATCATGTGTCCCCTAGTTCTCACAACCTACTAGGGAGCTTAAGTGACCCATGATTTGTCCATGTGGAACAATCACTTATTTTCTTATTCTTCAATTTCACTTAAACCTTGGCTACTTTAAGACCACGTACTTATGTCATTGGTCCTTATGGACAAATGTAAACCCTCCATGTTCTCTGGCCTTCTGCACTAGGTCAGGCTCAAATTTTCAACTTCGCGACCTCTCAAAGGATTGGGATTTCAAGATGTCAGGACCTAGTTTCATGCCTTAGCCACTCTGATTTCATTTTGAATCCTTCGAGACCATAGATTATCATCATTGGTCCATATGGACCAATCACGACATTCTGTTATCTTGATTTCGTGACACTTTTGGACCAAATGGATATTTCACCTTCATGTTCTTGGGTTCATGGGAACCCAACAACCTACGTTCCTTAGCTTCTACGTAACCCAAGACAAACCAATCAACTCATCCTGACAACCAACCTTAGCCATTTAAACTCACCAAAATATTATAACTCAAGTAAAAGATATCACCCACAGAGCCTTTTCTCCACTTAATACAAGTGACTACTTAGCTTATAATCCTGACTGAACAATTTCTACTTACAAATATGAGATTAATCCCCTAGGGAATAATAAATTAACTCATTGATTGATCCTTAAACCCAATCTGATTGAATTTTCTGGTTGATATCCTTAAGAAAACAAGTAGTTTGAATGTCACCTACCCATTTTGAGCATAGAACATATGATTTTGACTAAGTGTTGCATGGTTTGGCTTGTATAGATTAAAAAATGATTTGTGCAAGTCATTATGGAAAACATTAAGAAACCAAGGTTCCTAAATTACCTAAAAAATTATTATCCAAGCCTCCAAATCTTTTCTTTATATCAATTGTCTAAACATGAAGCATACCACGCTCATTGTTTAAACATGAAGCATACACAACTCTTTATATTTCATCATATTTATTCATCTTATGACGTATCCCTAATAATTGTACTCATAAATGCAAGAATAAATCATCATAGGTTTTGATACTTAGAAATTTATAGGAGCATCCTTATAGTCATTAACAAAATTAGGTACATAATTTCCAATTTTTTGTAGATCCAATAGATTATTATAGTAATGTGTACACTAATTCTAGTTCCTCCTTTCTATATTTGAATAGATCATTAATTTTATGGGAAAATATTCACAAGGATATGTCTTATTCAATGTTTTGCAGAAAAAATGTTTCTACATCCCAAGGTATAAGAGTGTGGATGTTAGATCCAAGATATTTTAAAGTCCTCTTTTACACAATCAAGTAGTGTCTTTTTTTAAGATTTCATTGCATTATTATTCCAATGTTGACATTTTTCTTATTCTTACATGTTTCTAGGGAATCAATGTGCACTATTATTACAATGTTGTTCTTTCTTATTCTTACATGTTTCTAGGGAATCAAACCATGAAGGCATATACTTTTGTAAATCCATACCATACAATATTTCACATTGATATGTATTCATAGACAGAAATAAACATAAATTACAGTGTGAAACTATGTACACACTTAATTTTTCTAAGGGTATTTATTAGTCATATAATTACATTTCTCTGTCATGTTTGTGTTTTTGTTAATTATTAGACCAATCATAATCCCTTTCTATTATAAATACCATATTTTGTCCTCCCTATTATTCTCTATCCCCCTCTTTCTTTATTTTCTCATTTGTTCTAGATTTTACCCATAAACATATAGTTATACTATTGCATAACCTAGAACTATATTTATATGGTGTATTGTGATTAACTAAAATTACTTAAATATGGGTATGTGTGGATAGATAATCTAAGATATGAAAAACTATAACTAAACTAAATAAATGTAATAAAGAAGTATATAAATGACCAAGAAACTATGCAAAAGCAAATGTTAACCCTAATGTGCAAAAGGGAAGAGGAAAGAACTCAATTGGATAACAAATGCTTGCAAAATTGTGTCACAAAGCTGAATGGAGAATTTGAAAGAAGGAACAACCATGTAGAAGATCATAAAAGGATAGATCTCAAGTATCTAGCCAGACAAGAGTGCCTGGAGAGGGACTGGGGTTCCTGTGGGAGCTCTGGTCTACAAACTAGGCACCCTGGTCTATGTAAAAGCTATAAAACTGAATCTCATAAGGTTGTGAGGTGGCTGGAAACCCTCACTGTGTGTCACATCAGATTCATTGTCCTGCACTGAGTGTCGCCGATAATCCAAGATGATGTAAAGACACATAAGAGAAAAAAATATGCAAATGAATGGGTCAAATTGACCTCGGCTACCACAAGAGTGGGATGACTAACTGAGAACTACACTAAGTTTCGTACCCAAATGTAGTTCTGGTGAGTGTGTGCATAATGTGACCTAGGTGATCTTGTGTCAGTTACACTTTGTGAAGTAGCGAATAATAATTAAATGTAGAAAATGTAATAGCATGTGTGCATGGAAGAGAATAGAATCCATCCCCTTATGAAGTGTAATGAAGATGTCTTATCCTTGTGCCTTGATGAAGAAGATATGTGGATGTAAGTGATCTCCAATTCAATAGATGGATGTAACTCTAGATGGATGATAATAGTGAATGATGCGAGTTTCCTCATTATGGTCTCATAACTTTATATTTATAGGGTTCTCTTGATCTAATTTTGTAATTAACCCCAAAAATAATGACCATAAGAAAGATAAAGATATAAAGATATAAAGAGATAAAGATAAATATATAAAGATCCAAAACAGTGGTGGGAAAGTACAAAAGCAACCAAGGCACCATTGGTGGGACTAGTGTACCCACAGGTTCCCTAGTACTATTTTGGGCACCCCAATCAAGGCTAAAATAATGCGGGATAATAGAAGATAAATGGGTATATGGGTGCAAGAGGTTGGTAATGATGAAATAAAATTTTTAAAAATGGACAAAAGTCAGGGGTTGATTAGTAATTTCTTCACTCAAGAACCTTCTAAATAATAGTATGATACCAAGACTAAATAATGTCTAAAGTGGAAAAATTTGTGTCTACATTTGACCCCACTTTATGTTGGTGAATGGAAATCTCGGTAACATAAATTAGATAGAGATGTGTACCTAATTTCCATCAAGAGTGTATTAGAAATGCGCTGATGGACTAGACAAAGTGTGGAATGACAAAAATATGGAGGAGCATAGAAACTAAAGATGAAAAATGCAAAAATAAAAAGTGATGAGAGTGAACCTAGGGCAGAACGCGTGTGTAGTTGTTGCGGTGTGTGATGTACCTACATGGTTAGTAAAGTGTGTGTTGTCACAAAGTGTTGTTGTTGACATTGTTGTTGTCCCCATTCAACTATTTTTTTCTCATACGGCCAAACCTGCAAAGAGAAAATGATCAAGTAGTCAATTGTGTGTATATGTATGTGTAAAAATGCAATGTAAAAGATGCATGCATATGAAATCATGTGAATTTAAAGTACGCAAATGAAAAATTGTAAATGGAACATGTGCACCTAGTCCATGTCAAGAGAAATAGTATAGAAGGATATCCTATAATTTAAGTTTTTTGGGAGATCTCATGCCATAGGCAAAAGAAGTGTAGGGAGGAAATGCTCTGTGTCCTCCAAGATCTAACTGCTTCGTTGAAATGTGTATGAAGAGATTTCTATATTTCCCTGGTTTTTTGGGTGATCCGATGCCACTAGATGAAGCAGCGTAGGTAGGAACACCCACTATAACCTCCAAGATTGTAACTTCTTCCCAAAATGCTAACGACACCATGTCTTGTAAAACTCATTGTGTATGGAGTTCGTAGACTGGTATGAAATGACTCAATGTATATATCTAAATCGAACTGGTGTAGAATCTTTGTTTTAGTATGTAAAACCTTCAAATGATGCCCCCCTCTTTAGGGTGCATGCGATGTCACTGATAGGGGAATGCATCCCCAAAAGAGGACCAACCACACAAACTATACCCTATAAATTTATTGGTAGAAACCAAGGCACACACTAAAAATAATTCTAGCTAAAGACAAGTGTGAACCAACATGGATGTAGAAAATAGTGTGTAAGCTACCCAAACAGTGTAAAATCTATCACACAAAGTAGTAATGCAAACATGCAAGAAGACAAGTAAGCCACAAAAAGAAGGATGTAAATATGGGAAATCACTCATGATTTCACAAGATATGCAAGACCATCATGGCTGTAAACAAGAAATTAAGTGTGCACACCAAACATAGGGCAAAGTCCACAAACAAGAGTGAACAATAACAAAAAATGTATCAAACAAGTATGGAAGAAAATATCCCTGCATAACAAATGTTGCACATGAAGCACTCGTTGGCATGTTAGAAAGATAACTAGTATGTCAAAAGCATGTGTAACTAAGTAATGTAAAGTGCTAAGTACAAAATGAAACAATAGCACCTATGAGAGATGAATGTTGATGCCCCCAGCACCCAGTGTAGGAAGCGTAGAAGGTGAGCATCCATGTCGCATGTAAGAAACATGTATCCACGATCACAACTAGAAAAACACATGAACGTGCATGTGTGTATGATATAGATAAATGACATACAAGTAACTGAAATAGCATGTGTAATAAAATGATCATGAACAAAAAAAAGTAAACAAGATTAAAAACAACCATAATATTAAGTATGTTGTGGATGGATGGAATGGAATAAAAAATGGAGTGATAGGGGACACATTCCCCTCGAGTTAATAGAAGTGTATGTAATTAGGTTAATGTTTTTCCCTCAACAGTCAAAAATTAATTGTAAACAAGAGTGTGTCATTGGGAAATGGTCGAGTAGTGTGTGTCATGTCTAGCGCGTTGTCATGAATGTGTACATGCGTAGTGGTGATGATATGTGACATATAAAAGAGATGTGCATGAACCCTATAGCCTAAGCGTGTATCATGAAAATATGGATGTATGAGTGATGATTTAGCGTAAAGCGTATATCACTACATGATGAATAGTAAGGAGTGGTGATGTAGCCGAAAACGTATACTACTAAAAAATGATAGAATGGGTGACTATTTAGCCTAAATCATATTTCACTAAGCTGAAAATATCGTATGATGAAAGGTTGAATAGTAAATGTGTGATGAGTGTAAGGTTCATTTGATTTGTAAACCCTCGGCAGTCGAGTATGGACCGAGGAACTAAATTTTGTCATCCGGTGGTGATTTCATCGGATAGAAGATGATATAACATAGGTGATTACCATGTGATGGGTAGAATGTGTAAATATTTTGTGTAGAATGCGAATGCGAGATGTGTAGAATATAACGTATAGAGTGGCATAGAATGTAAGTAGATAGACTAGGAATTTATTATGTAGGATAATGTAATACTAGACTCATATGTGACAAAGACTATTATAGGATGTGAAATGCACCGTGTAATATGAATGGTATGTAGATAAAAGAATAATACAGTATGTAGGAGAAGTAGTGTAGGATGCAAGAAGAGTAGACAATGGTGTATGCCTAATGACAACTAACATGATGTATGACGTATAAATTCACAAATGTCAAAATGTTGTAGACTAAGTGTAGAATGTATGGTGTATGACACATTATGTATGAATAGATGTGATGTGTAAGCCCTATAGTGTAGTGTTTGGGGTTTATGTGTAGTAAGACCTCAACAGTCAACTGTGAACCGAAGCACAAGAGTGTGTCATCGGGTAATGAGGCTAGAATCTATGATGCGTATGCCTAATGTGATGATATGAATGTATAAAAATGTAAAATATGATGAGTGTGATTATGATCAGATGAGGTGGGGGAATGTGCAGTGCTATGACCCCCAGCTGCATGTGAATGAATGAGCTATCTAATGACAGTGAAGGATGAAGGTCCTTCATCTACTGTAGGATATGAAAGTTAATGACTATGTTCTAATAATGGTGGTATAGTAGACAAATGTTTTGGTGGTGAATAATGAATTCTATGTGCATGCGAGGGATGAATATATAAAGAAGGTCGTGGCTAGGAGATGAAAGTGTATGACTATGTTCTAATAATAGTGGTATAGTAGACAGATGTTATGGTGGTGAATGAATTCTATGTGCATGCGAGGGATGAATATATGAAGAAGGCCGTGGCATAAAAAAATGTGTCTGTGATGGAGATCTATGTGATGTGGAATGCGAAGGTGAAGAAGATCCATGTGGAATAAACTGAGGTGGTGATCTATGGTGAGATGCAAAAAATGTCTAAGGAATTGGCCTATACTTTTGAATGATGCAATTGCGTAGTCGATGCTCGAGTAGGTGAGTGAGGGGTATATTTTTCTTTGAACAACATATAATGTGATGTGCTATAGGAAGTAAGTGGTTTCTTAGTAGGATATTGACTGGCCGGAGAAGGTACACAAGAAATAATGGTATGATGCTTAATAGATGCAGAAGGATTAGTCTTTGGAGCCCATTTAGATGTAGCATTTGGAGATGGGCATGCAATATAATGTTGTGGACTGAATGAAATAAATCCCTAATGTAAAGTAGCTAGGTGGTCATAAATAACTCGAGGGCCATTGTTGAGGATGAAATGATAGAGGAAAGCATCCTTCATGTCATAGTAATTACTGATGGACCCAAAGGGGAGATAAGTGTACCATTGCAATGCCTCGGTGGTAAGACTATGTCAAAAGTTCTTGAGTAATAATCTATCATTAAAATAAGAGGTGATGGCCATGTGGAAACACTACAGATGAGCATGAAGATCACTAGTACCATCAAAGCAAGTGAATTTAGGAAATTCCAAATTATGAATCTTGTTAGGAATAGGGTTACCATGTAATGAGTTATTTTCAATAGAAGCATAGTAAGTTGTACTTTCTATATTAAGAGACATAACATGTGATTGTAACTAACCTACGACATGCATGAGAGAGATAATATCCTGAGAAGTAATAGCGGAAGATGACAATAATGTATTAAGAGTTTGCAACCTGCCATGGTGAGTGAGCATAGGAGTATCAAGATATGATAGAGGATATTCCGATGTTAAAGGAACACTGGCAGTAGGTGTCAAAGAAGCTATAGTAGATGATTTAGGTAGAATATCCATAGCAATGGTAGAACTAGCATCAAAAACATCTTTAGGAAATGAGGTGACTGATGGAGATGTAACTATGGGAGAAGATGAACTAATAGGCATGGATGATAGAATAAGAGGAGACGAAATAGTAGGAGAAGAAGAATTGATAGATGGGGGTGACTCATGCACAATGCTAGGAAAAATTTCGTGTGGGGGATGAAGGTGGAGGATAAATTCCTCTGTTAGCCAGATGAGAAGAAAGTTAAGCATCAGTAGCTTGTGGCTCTACAGTATCAGATAAACATGTAGAAACAAATATTACATCGAGAGGATCATCGATATGCAATGCTGGAGAACTAATAGGTGAGGCCAAATAAGAAGAATTTGTAAATTCAGTAGAAGTTGGAGATGTAAGTATGTTATCAACTTGAGTAATTTTTTCTTGTGTAGTCTCATATAGGACTTGTGCTAAAGTAGTAGGATCAACAATATGCATATAAGAAATGATAGCATCATCTAGAACTTCAGGATCTATATCAGAAGATGGAATATGAATAAATGAATGGAAAGGCCTATAACCAGAGAAATTGGTCAGAGTGTCAACATAGGCACAACAAGAATTATCAAATTGAAGAGTGAATTGAGAAGCATCCTTAGCCATGAGGGTTTGTAGTGGATACTATGGAAAAATATTTGAAATGATGGGTTCACCAAAACGATTAACTAAAATTAGTTAAATATGGGCATGTGGGGAAAGTTAATCTAAGCTATGAATAACTATAAATAAACTAAATAAATGTAATAAAGAAGTATATAAAGAATGAGGAAACTATGCAAAAGAAAATGCTAACCCTAATGTGCAAGAGGGAAGAGGAAAGAACTCATCTGAATAATAGATGCTAGTAAGACTGTGTCACAGAGCTGACTAGAGAATCTGTATGTAGGAACAATCATGCAGAAGCTCCAAAAAGGATTCATCTGGAGTATCTAGCTGGACTGAGGTACTTGGAGAGGGACTTGGGAGCCTGCGAGCACTCTGGTCTGTAAACTAGGCACCCTTTTCTACGTAAAAGCTCTGAAACTAAATCTCACAGGGTTGGGAGGCGGTCCAAAACCCTTTTTTTGTGTCATAGTTCAGATTCGATGTCATGTACTAAGTGTCACCAATAATCCAAGATGACATAAAGACCTGTAAAAGATAAAAATAAGTATCAAAACCCTAAAAAAAAAGATGCAAATGAATGGGTTAAACTAACCTCAGCCTCCACAACAGTGGGCTTGCTAACTAAGGATTGCACTACATTTCGGACCCAAATGTAGTTCTAGTGAGTGTGTGCATAATGTGTCATAGGTGATCTTGTGCCAGTTGCACTTTGTGAAGTAGCGAGTAACAACTAAATGTAGAAAATGTAATAGCATGTGTGCATCGAATAGAATAGAATCCCTCCCCCTATGAAGTGTGATGCATATGTCCTATCCTTGTTCCTTGATGATGGATCTATGTGGATGCAAGTGATCTCCAATGCAATAGATGGATGCAACCCTACATGGATAATAGTAGTGAATGATGCCTAGTCCCTCATTATGGTCTCATAACTTTATATTTGTAGGGTTCTCTTGATCTAATTTCATAGTTAACCCCAAAAAGACCCCATGAGAAAGATAAAGATCTAAAATGGATAGAAATAGCTCAAAAAGTGGCGAGAAAGTGCAAAAGGAATCAGGGCACCCACAAGCGCCCCAATACTACTTTGGGCAACCCATTCGAGGCTAAAATTACGTGGGATGATAGAAGCTTGCTGGGCATATGGGTGTAAGAGGTCAACAATGAGGAAATAAAATAAAACAAGATTGCCAAAAGATGGGGGTTAATTAATACTTTCTTCACTCAAGAACCTTCTAAATAGTAGTATGAGACCGAGACTAAATAATGTCTAAAGTGCATGATTTTGTGTCTACATATTGGTTGTATAGAATCATGCAAATATATGGTTTTGGGATATTTTATATGTGCCTTTCAAATAATTTTTATAGTTATCCCAAGATTTTTAAATTTCTACCCATGCAAATCGTAAAATTGAATTTAAGAAGTATATAGAATGAAAAAATTTCATTAATGGAATTAAGAAATAACAGTGGTACTGAATGATGAATAGATCATCCCTAATCCAAAAATTATTAGGAATAATCAAAGCCAACATACAAACATCTAAGAAAATATGAAAAGTATCTAACATTTTATGTGTATTGCGTGAGCATACATTATGGCATTGAAAGTGCATAATATAAAATATTTACATGATATTTAATTATGTATTCATCACAAACATTAAATCATTCATGTGTTGTTTTCCAAGATTTCGCATCCTAGGAACTTTAATAATAATGGAGATAGAAAACAATCCCCTTGCATATACATCATTTTTCCAGATGTTCTTCCTTTCATGAATGTATTTTACGAAGAGATATCGAATAAGTCTCTATTTGTTATGCCCAAAATTTTTTTGTTGGGTTTTTTCACCTCTCTACCTAGGGTATGTTCATGCTGATTGTTGTTGGCGACTATATCTAGAGTCATGAAAAATCTGTATATTCCTCTTTTGAAACATCATTTCTCATTTAAAACACCACTCCTCATTTATAATTACATTTCAAATACTTTGTGTATGGAATGGAATGCATAAGTCTGATTTCACTCTTTTAATTTTGATTAGATGTAATTGTAATGCTTGCGTATCCATGCATCCCATTATTGATTTAATGCCACTGGTTCCCATAAACCAAAACATGAAATTACAGGCTTCAAAAGTGGTTAATACCAACAGGCCAAACCATATTAACTTTATGCTTATAGATTTATATGTTTGGTTAATTATTCACAAGCATGATATTATATCGATGTTTTGCAGGGGATATTAGTTCTAAATAGTCTTGAAAATCCTTTTTCCATAGAAGTAATGTCTCATTTTAAAGATTTTAGATACAGTATTGTTTCAACATTGATATTTTCTTACACTTTATACGATATTTAGGTAGACAACTAATAATTTTACAGACATATTTATTAAAGTATAAAATTACAATTTTCCAAGTGTGTTGTGTATTCTCAATTATTGACCACAGTACTTAAGATCTTCATTATCACACATCTCTTATGAAATGTTTCATATTGTGTCCTTCCTATATTTCTCTCCCCTCTTGTCTTTTTTTAGTCTTCCCATGTGTTCCATGTTGTTATGGTTCAAGGTTTCTTAGGGACCATATTTATACACTCCTGGTTTGAAAGAACCATGTAAGTGTTTAGTTTTGGGGCATTTTTTCGTCTGTTCCTTTAATAGCCTTTGTTAGGTACCCACTGTCTTGGGAATTATTTTTCATTTTTCTCATAAGTTGTCTCTCTTTTTTTTTGCTAATATAGTCCTGATTTAAATTTCAGATGTCTATAAATACACTGGTGTATTATTGTATTTAAGGGAGACTAAATAGTGAAAGATGAAAGAGCATCCTTGTGCCAAAATAATTATTAGATGTATTCCATAGTTGACATTAAAGTTTCTAAAACAATATGGGTAAGTGCACCAAGTTGGTGGACAAAAAAGGGGTCATAAGTGGACGTCATATTGCAAAAAATAGTAAAATCTCAACTTGTAGGGATTATTAACAATACACGCACTCAAAATTAGAAAAAATTATATAAATATGAATCGTATCATCCGGAATCTAGTTTCTAAAATACTAATTTAAAAAAAAACAGACAGTTTTAACTATATTAAACACTTAAAATTATATGACTTGGTTTTTGTTATTGAAAAAACCTATAAGATTGTAGTCCGTTTGCCCACAATTTGAATGACCAAATCTTTTTTTTTTTTCCTTGGTGAAAATTTAGATGTAGTTGTCTATCTTGGGATGGATTTTATTTTGTATTTTTTCAAGCAATATTTTTTTTATGATTTTTTCCATGAAAGTGGTCTAAAAAGATTTAGAAAATGGAGCGCTTTCCGTTTGCCTGCCATAACTATATCAAAAAATATCGAAATCAAATATTTGTTTTTAACGTGTATAGAATTTCTCCATACTTGGGATAGTATAAGTTTTATCACATTTTAATAAGTGAAACAAAAGTTGCAATCTTAAATGTAGACATGAACATTCACAGGAAAAAAATGTCTTAAAGACCTATTGTTAGTAAAAAAATTATAAAATAATATTTATATTATTCTATTCACTTTAAAATCAATATTTCTACGAAGCTAATAGTCTCCCCTACGCGATGGCACCATTTTTGTGAAATGTTCTTAGTTTTTTAGCATAGTTCAAATCTGTGGAAGAGCAAATTTGAAGTTTTTTGACCCTTTACACTTCATAATGACCTTCCATAGCTTTGGTTGGGGCAAAAAAAAGATTTCCTGAGTCTTAGGGTCGGATTTGATAATACAGATAGAACCGCGATAGCGGTTCATAAATCATATTTTTACGCATCCTAATGTTCTAATTACCATGTGATTTTTACTGTTTGACTTTATCTTATGAATTACTACGAAATTTTGTCATTTTGTACACATTTTTCTTATCAGCGGAAGTAAAACATCATGGGATACAAGAAACGAAGTCAAAAAAGAAGTCATTAAGTAAAAAAACACCAAACAAATTAGAGGCAAACAAATGTCAAAATGTTGAGCAAATGAGGAATCTTCGTGAATCAAGAAGAGGTTCATGTTCAGCTCCTACTATTGTAAGCAATGAGGAACCAGGTAATGTTTCTACCTGTCAATGTTCAAGTTGAATTAAATATTTCGTGATGAATGCATGCTAATTTTACTGTCAATGTTGAAGAAGAATTAAATACTCATGATGTAGCAAATGTTGAAATTGAAGGAGATAATGAAAATGTGAATAAAGAAATTTAGGTTGAAACTATAGACAAGGAAAAATTTGACAAAAGCACCTCCTAGGATTTTCTATGTAAGAAACCTAATTATTTTATTGAAATTGATGAAAATATTTTGAAACCAATGTGTGCCAAAATTTCTGAATGGAAAATCAAAAGAAAAGCCATTGAAATTTGGGATAATCATATTGAAATTTTAAATGATTCCCAAAGATGTCAATTGTTGGTTAGTTTCATGAAATTGAATAAAATGAGACCTACATTAAACACCTTAGGATTGAAAACATCTAAGATACGTGGTCAAACCTCTATGATTGTTGAAAACCTTCATGATGCATATCACACTTTTGGTGTCAAGAGACGCACTAGGGATAGTAATATTATGCATCGTATACTTGCTATTAGTGTTGTAAGTGAATCAATAAAAAACAACGTTTGATTACGCAAACAAGTCGAATGTTGCAAGTTAATCAAAAAAATCTAATGAAAGCAATTGAAAGACGTAATATCCTTCAATCACTCAATAACACTGATTTTTAGGCATTTTCTGCTAGAGCACCAATGTAAGGAAAAATATAATAACTGATGCTTATAAGAGAAGTTATTCAATTTTGGCATGATAATACTAGAATTTCACCTAATACAAGAGATGTTATAAAACGGGGAGTTGGTTCTATTAATCGTGAACCAAATCCAAAGCATTTCTTAGATTTGACTCAAACTCAATTTTTTCATAAGTTTGAACAAGAGCATCTAGAAATTAAAATTAATCAACATTTTTTTGAAATGTTAAAACCATTCTATGTGAAAATCAACCACGCTCGCACCACTTGTTGTTGTAGGCGACATGTTAAATTTGCTATGCATTATGCCAAATTTTTATGTATTCATTCTATTTTGCATTCTGGAACTATGTTATCGGAATGTGGTGTTCAAGTTCCACCAATATCTTCCAAGGATTTCATTCCTACGATATTTTGTGGAAAAGAAGTTAGACATTTTTTTATAGTCTTGATTGTTTAGATGGAAGTTGTGGTACATGTGGCGGATTAGCTAAATTGGAAAGTTGCATCCATGAGAAAATTAAAGTTACAATAGGAAATAATTTAGTTAAGTTTGATAAATATAAATTATCAATTGCATGCCAGTTGAAAGATGGAAAAGAGTCTAAACGGTGTGAGCTAGTTGCAGAACATATGCCTGTTTTTCAATTTATGAGAAAATTTAATGATGAATTTTTTTAGAGTATGTTAGGCATATGCATAGAGCACGATGGTTGGATGAACAGTTCAATATATGCAAAGACACATTTCCTATTGGTACTATTATTTTAATGGTCTATTTTAGAAATAATTACACATTGCAACCACAAATGGAGGTTGATAGGAAATGATAGGCGCTCCAAGAAGAATGAATGTATTGCTATATAAAATGATACAAACATCACGCCTTTATATAGGCTGTAGGGAGAGCCGTGAGGGAAACAGTTATACAACTATCCTGTTAAAAAATACTAACACACAAATGTATTAATTATCTAACATTCCCCCCCTTAATACATTGCTCTTACAAATGTACCCCCTAAATAAATCAAACTTCACCTTGCCGAGAGGCTTGGTGAGAATATCTGCAATCTGAGAATCAGTAGGGCAGTACTGGAGCTGAATTTGGTGGTTCAAGACCTGCTCACGAATGTAGTGACATTCGACCTCAATATGCTTTGTTCGTTCATGGAAAACAGGATTCTTCACAAGCTTCAACACACCTTGATTGTCGCAGTGAATGATGGGAGGTTTCTCTTCAGGAATCCCTATATCTGCAAGAATGCGACGTAACCAAATTGCTTTGCACACAGCTCCTCGTGCAGCGCGGTATTCAGCCTCAGTGGATGAGAGAGCAACAACAGTTTTCTTCTTGCTGATCCACGAGATAGGTCCAGACCCGAGATGAAAAACATATCCTGAAGTGGATTTCCTGTCATCAACGGATCCTGCATAGTCCGAGTCTGTATATCCCTGTAAGAAGAACTGAGTGTTCTTCTGATACTCCAGACCAAAGTCAACTGTACCTCGGACATATCTCAACACATGCTTTGCTGCTATCCAATGACATTTCTTCGGCTCCTGCATAAATCTGGCGAGATAGCTCACAGCAAAGCAAAGATCTGGTCTGGTATAAGTCAAGTAAATGAGACTCCCCACAAGCTGCCTGTAGTGAGTGCCATCTACCTGTGGTGAATCCTGGAATCTAGATAGTTGCAAACCTTTTTCCATAGGTGTGGACATTGGTTTACAATCTGACATCCCATACTTTTCCAGGAGTGTCTTGGCATATTTCATCTGGGAGACGAAGATATGATTCTTCTTCTGCCATATCTCTAAGCCAAGACAATAGTGAAGTAGCCCCAAATCAGTCATGTCGAAGGATTTCTTCAGATCATTCTTTACATCATCTACAAGATTGTCAGAACTTCCTGTGATCACAAGATCATCTACGTACAAAACCAAAATGACAATCTTTGTTCCTACCTTCTTGATATACAAATTTGTATCTGAGGGGCTACGAGTGAATCCATGCTGCAATAGGTGATCATCAATTTTTATATACCATGCCCTAGGTGCTTGTTTAAGTCCATAAAGAGACTTTATCAGACGACATACCTTGTGTGGTTGATGCTCGTCTACAAACCCTTCAGGTTGGGCCATGTACACTTCTTCTTGTAGATCACCATTTAGAAAAGCACTCTTGACATCCATCTGCTGAAGTTTCCATCCATTTTGTGCTGCCAGTGCACATACAACTCTGATGGTTTTGATCTTCGCAGTGGGTGCAAAGGTCTCGTCATAGTCAATTCCTTCTTGCTGAGCATAACCCTTTGCAACAAGTCGTGCTTTGTGTTTGTCGATTGAACCATCTGCCTTATATTTTGTTTTGAAAATCCATTTGCAGCCAATGGATTTCTTACCTGGAGGTAGATCGACAAGTTCCCACGTCCGATTCTGAATCAGGGAATCATATTCAGCATCCATAGCCTGTTTCCACTGTGGTTGGTCTAATGCCTCACGAACAGTGTCAGGTTCGGTGCTCTCAACAACTGAACTCATGAGTGCAAAATTTACCTCATGTCTAGCTTGACTTCCTGTTCTAACTCCCGTAGAAGTACCAGGAAGTGAGTTCAGGTGTGCATCCCTGATAGTACTCTGGACCCATTTCAGACGTTGGCGCTGCTGATGTGAAGATGTGTTTTCCAGTGTGCCAAGATCAACGAACAAGTCTCCACTCAGCTCTTCTTCTCTCTGAGAAGAATCATCTTGCTCATCATCTGGATGTGTGAGCAATCTATGTGACGAGGTCGTTACTGGATCTCCATTGTGTGGCAAGGAGTCAAAGGACGACTCATCACATACCACATCTCGACTCTCGTAGATCTTCTTCGTCTCAGGATCCATGAGACGATATGCCTTTGAGGTAGTACTATACCCCAAGAAAAGACATGGCAGTGTCTTTGGATCGATCTTCTTCCTTCTCTTATCTGGAACATGCATATATGCAGTACAACCAAAAACTCTTAAATGATGAATAGAAGGTTTACGACCAGTCCATACCTCTTCCGGTGTCTTGTTCTGCAAGATCTTCGTGGGTGCCCGGTTGAGTAAATACACTGCTGTCTGGACTGCTTCTGCCCAAAACTGATCCTCCAACTTGGCGGTTGAGAGCATACAACGAGCCATCTCCATGACAGTCCTGTTGTGGCGCTCAGAAATCCCGTTCTGTTGGGGCGTATAGGGAGCAGTCAAATGTTGTTGAATGCCATGCTGCTTCAGGTATGCTAAGAACTTCTTTGACACAAATTCCCCCCCTCGATCTGAGCGGAGGAGAAGAAGAGGCTTCCCAGAATGCCTGGTGGCTTGCTGGTAGAAGGTCTGGAAATTTGCAAGTGCCTCACTCTTCTTCCGAAGGAAATATACCCACATTTTCCGTGAGTAATCATCAATGATGAGCTGAAAGTACACAAAACCTTGAAAGCTAGCTGGCAGGGGTCCGCACAGATCGATGTGAACGACCTGAAGATGCTCTGTAGAATGATAAGAGCTCTGTTTGAATGGACCTCTATGTTGTTTGCCCGCAAGACATCCTGAGCAAACAGGTAAGGAATGGGAGAGTGGAGGAAGCCCTCTTACCATTTCCTTCGCACTGAGTTGATGCAGAGCCCCGGTAGAAAGATGACCATATCGAAAGTGCCAAAGTGCAGTGGACTCTGCCGTTGATGCCGAGAGAGCAACGCTAGATGAAGTGACCGCATCTAGTGCAAATAGATGGCCCTTCAGAAATGCTTGAGCAATGACTGACTCTCCCTGGGAAATGATGCAGGACTTGACCCCTTTCTCAACAAAGAATTCAACCTGCATTCTATGGTTAAGAAGTTGACTTACAGACAAAATATTTGAAGTCAAACCTGGAACATAGAGCACCTTTGTGAGTGTACATCTTCGTGTTCCAAGAGGAATGATGACATCACCAATCCCTGCTGCAATATACTCTTGATTGTCTGCAATGGTGATCCGATCTCCAGTGGGCCGGTCACTCAGAGTATGGAACAACTTCTTGTTGCCAGTCATGTGTTTGCTGGCACCTGAATCAATCAACCAGACATCTTCTGACGGCTGCGAAGTCTGTGAGACTAGAACAATGTTAGAATGAGTCATATCTGGTACCTCTTCATCGGAGGTGGCATCCTGTTGAGCAGCAATTTGGCCCTTCTGCCTCTGATTACGAGCATGCCATCGGGATTTCTTGGAATATCCTCGGCCAGAAGTGCTCTCTTCGCCAGAATTTCCATACTTGCGACCGTTGTAATAACAGTTCGCAGTCGTGTGCGTATCCGTGGAGCAGATGTGGCACCACCGATCCGCCTTGTGATTATGCTGCTTCTGGGGTGGCCGCTGCTGTGAAGATGGCTGCTGAGCATGCTGCTTCTGATTTTGGGGGGGCAGATTGCCCTTTCCGAGGCTTATGTTTTTGCCTCGTGATAAGAGCCTTGTCTTCAAAGGCTTCTTGTACGTTTTGCATGGCTTCTTCCTGCTGGAGATAATTCACCAGGGTTGCAAAACTCACCTCCTGTTGAGTAATTGTCAACATGGTGATCAGTGTTCGAAACCGTGAAGGAAGAGCTCGCAGGGTGAGCGGGACTAGCAACTTGTCGTCCACTGGCTCACCGAGTGCAGAGAGTTCTACACGTAACTCAGCTACACGCCGCAAGAAGGCTTCTACTGATTCGCCATCATGCATACTCATCGTATGAAGCTTTGTCTGAAGTTGCAACTTTGTCGTCAGATTCTTAGCTTCGTAGATGGTACACAATGTGCTCCATGCCTGAGAAGAAGCAGTTGCTTCTCGAATGTATGGCTGCACCTCATCAGAAAGACTGAGGGTGATGAGCATTAGTGCTTTCGCATTAGCCTTTTCATATTTTTCCAACAGATCATCATCTGTGGGAGGGGCGTCTTTGCCAGAGACAATCCCCCAAAGATCTTCGAATTGAAGAATAGTCCGCATTTTGGTTTTCCATGCGGTGAAATTTGGCCCTTTCAAGAGTTGGGCATCGGATAGCAATATTTTTGGAGCAGACATTTTCAAAAACTCAAAAATGTATTTTATTTATTTATTTATTTTTCAAAATGGCTACAATGCTTACTGAAGGAATCTGTCCCGAAGATGGGCTCTATAGGCTCGTGCAGTGAGACGCCGACGCTCCTGTGGGCATTCTATTTCGCATTTGTCATCTGCATCATAACCACGTTCAAGTTCTACACGAATCCACCGTGCTTGACATCGAACGTCGAACCAAAAGTATTCCAACAGTCCTCGGCGCACAATCTCGTCAAAGAGAATGTTACTAGTGTTGTATAGCTCATTGACCAAGGCAAAGAACAGCCCAGTGGTGTCCTCGTTGTCATTCAATGCCCAAATATTTGGTGCATTGCTTGCGGTGCTTTGTGCATCAGAAATTTGAGACATACGCACACACACTGATTTGCTTCCACGCTCCAAGGACAGCACACAGCTTGATCACAGGCAGAGTTCACACACGGGATCTGATTCTCCACGCACAGCAAGTAACTTCCAAAGAAGGCGCACCAGCAATAAGTCTCCCTCCACGCGGGAACCACGTACAGCCCGCACACACAGACAGGGAACCACGGTTTCTCCAAAACGCTGCTCTCCACGCACAGCACAGACAGGGAACCACGGTTTCTCCAAAACGCTGCTCTCCACGCACAGCAAAAACGCACCACGCTCAGCAAAAACGGGACTCCTTCACGCACGCACAGTAGAGAAATGGCGGAATAGTCTCTTCCTTCACACACAGCGGACTTTGCTGAGTCTCCTTCACGCATGCACAGTAGAGAAATGGCGGAACAGTCCCTTCCTTCACGCACAGCGGACTTTTCTGAGTCTCCTTCACGGCGGACAGTCCTCTCTCCTCAGGCACTCCTCCTTCACGCGAGACAGCCACAGTTTTTCCTCCTCCACGCACCAGTCTGCTCTTCCTCTCTTCCTTCACTCACGACGTGCTCTGAAACCAATGATAGGCGCTCCAAGAAGGTTGAATGTATTGCTATAAAAAATAATACAAACATCATGCCTTTATATAGGCTGTGGCGAGAGCCTGGAGGGAGGATGAAATCCGTGGAACAGTTGTATAACTGTTCTAACTGTTCACTAACATAATCACTAACAATGTATTAATTATCTAACAGAGGTTCAATCACAATATTACAACTCAGTACAAGTTGTCATTTTTGTGCATATAGCATTTATACATTCTCCTGACAGTACAAAGAATGATCGAAAATTTTTAAGAGAGTACCATTTTTATATCAGTGATGATCGTACTCATTCTAGTGAATTTGTGCAAGGGTGTTTCCAGTTATTTTATTGAAACTTGTCTGATAGGGACATCCACTTCAAACAACATTATATATGGTCAGATAATTGCACATCTTAGTTTAAGAATGCACAAATGTTTTATTGGATGAGCAGGATGCACGTCAAGATGGGTGTGCAACATATTTAGAGTTTCAATGAGATTGGACATGGAAAAGGAGAGCATGATGGTGCAAGGGCATGTGTGAAAAGAGCTCTTGCAAGAGAAGAGATGAAGTACAAAGATGGTGCTAAATTGAAAAATGCAAAGAGTATAGTGGAATGGTGTATTAACAACATGGCCTGAGGTTCTCAAGAAATTTCCACGGTTTACAAATATTTTTGGTTAATAGAGGAACAAAAAATTTCTAACTACGAGAATTATATGAAACTCACTGGGTCAAGTGAGATGCACTCATTTTGTATCTCAGATGCTACTTTGTGGGCCACATGGACAAGAAAGTTGACATATTTTTGTTCATCTTGTATTTAATTTGTCACTACTGAGTTTGATTCACAAGAATGGGTGGATGGATGAATTTGTAGGCCTATAACTCCACTTCCTAGTTATCAACCTCCACAAGCATTACAACTTGTTTCTGCATATGAATTTGCAACATCCAAGGACTTTGAAAAAAAATTGATTTTTGCGCGACAAGGTAAATTTATGGTTATTTACAATTTTTGTATTGAGCTATGTCCATTGAAATTTTAATATGTACAATTTAAATTTGAGTTGAAACCTTTTTTTAGGACATTTGTTTGCAGTTATTGCAACAGAAGAGAATAAAGAAGGAACAGACTATTTCTTATGTCATTGCATCAAGCAAAGAAAGAAGTTGACTTCTCTTGTTATAGATGGAGAAGATATTGAGTACCCTACAGGGTCAGTGGTAGTTACTGGAACTTGGCTTCAACGGTATCCATTAAAAAACTCCTTTGTTTAGGTGTTTGAATACTTTGAGACACACAGGAAAATACTTTTATATTCGCATCTACTTCTAGCAAAAAATATTCAGTTGTATACATATCGAGGAAGGCCTAATAACAAGATTATTTGGAAGGTTTGAGAGTCAGATCATGAAGCAATCATGTCCGATATTCAGAGCAGATCCTATCCTGATGGTTCATTGGAATGAATTTAAAATGCTCATGTATGGTATATATAATTTCTTTGGTATATATAAATTTGTTAGTTAGATAAATTTAAGTTCATATATTTTATTAAATTTGTGTATTTTGTAAATATCTAGTATGGTTTTGATTTGAAAATTAAATTTCTTTGACTAACATTTTTATATGAAGGTTAGTGGTGCTAGAAAGGCTTCCACTTTCATGTGGTTGGCACTGTTAGTAGAGAATTATAAATTCTCGAAGCTAAGAGAAGCTTTCGTTGTTTTACAAGAAAAGAGAAGCAATTAACAATTATTTATGTACCTGTGGAGGGGGTTCTTGGCTCCGGAGGAGGTATCCCAGAAGGACCTGGAGCTTAGAGAACTGAAATGACACCTCCCCAAGTGTTTACAAGACCATCCTCTATGCGTGTGCACAGTCAGTTCAGTGCCACGACCCACCGTTTGCAAAATATATTGTTTGATAGCCTTACATTGTCTCAAACTACTCTATTAGGTGCGTTTGCAAACAATAGGGCAGTAAGAGCACCGATTGGAGAAGGAAAAAACTAAGACCAGACTATTATAGAGGGTTCCCTATGCTGAGGTGTAGGATCAGACGAGACATTTCTAGGTTCCACAGAAGTGTGCATAGCCACCCGTCGAAGTTGAACAATTTTTTGGTCTCGGGGACTCTTAAGGGACTACGCCTGAATGAGGTAGCACGGAAGCAACGACGTTGTTGCATGCACCAAAACAACACATTCTCTAACATTCACCTGGTCACCCGGACGTGTCTACCTAGTTGGTTCAGTGCCATGACCCACCGTTTACAAAATATACTGTTTGACAGCCTTACACTGACTCAAACTACACTATTCGGTGCGTTTGAAAAACAATAGGGCAGCAAGAGCACCAATTGGAGAAGAAAAAACCAAGACATAATATTGTAGAGGTATTACACTAGTTGTAGCATCAAACGCAGACATCTCTAGTGCCACGGAGTGCGTTAGTCACCCCCGTCGAAGTTTGAACAATTTTTTTGGTTCTCATGCTCTTAAGGGACTCCCCCTGAAGAGGTTAGCCCAGAAGCAACAACCATTTTTCGCACCAAAAATACACCCCTCTAACATTCACCTAGCCAGGCAAATGTTTCCACGTATCAGTTCAGTGCCATGACCCACCGTTACAAAATATATTGTTTGATAGTCTTACATTTTCTCAAACTACACTAAAATTAGAAAGGAAAAAAAACTGAACCAGATTATTGTAGAGGGTCGCTATGCCAAGGTGTAGGCTCAAATGAGACATCTCTAGGTGCCACAGAGTCTTCGTAGCCACTCATTGAAGTTGAACGATTTTTTGGTCTCTGGGACCTTAAGGGACTACACCCGAACGAGGTAGCCCGGAAGAAGAAACGACGTTGTTGCCGCACTAAAAAAACACATCCTCTAGCATTCACCTGGCCACCTAGATGTGTCAGTGCAGTCGATTCGGTTCTATGACCCACCATTTGCAAAATATATCGTTTGACAACCTTACACCAGCTCAAACTACACTATTCGGTGCGTTTGAAAACAATAGGGCAGCAAGAGCACCAATTGGAGAAGAAAAAAACCAAGACATAATATTGTAGAGGGTACTTACACTAAGGTGTAGCATCAAACGAGACATCTCTAGGTGCCACGGAGTGCGTGTAGTCACCCGTCGAAGTTGAACAATTTTTTGGTCTCATGGCTCTTAAGGGACTCCCCCTGAACGAGGTAGCCCAGAAGCAACAACATTTTTTCGCACCAAAAATACACCCCCTCTAACATTCACCTAGCCAGGCAAATGTTTCCACGTAGTCAGTTCAGTGCCATGACCCACCGTTTACAAAATATATTGTTTGGCAACCTTACATTGTCTGAAACTACACTATTCGGCGTGTTTGCAAACAATAGGGCAGCTAGAGCACTGATTGGAGAAAGAAAAGTTTGAGCCAAAAAATTGTAGAGGATCCCTACGCCAAGGTGTAGGATCAGACGAGATGTATCTAGGTGCCATGGAATCTGCGTAGTCACCCGTCAAAGTTGAACGATTTTTTGGTCTCAGGGCTCTTAAGGGACTACGCCCGAATGAGGTAGCCTAGAAGAAACAACGTTGTTTCACACCAAAATGATACCTCCAATAGAATTTTCCTTGCCACCCGGACATGTCTGCATATTCGGTTCAGTGCCATGACCCATCGTTTACAAAATATACCATTTGGCAGCCTTACCCTGTCTCAAACTACACTATTCAGCACGTTTACAAACAATAGGGCAGTGAGAGTAACGGTTAGAGAAGGAAAAAACTGAGATAGGATATTGTAGAGGGTCCCTACACCAAGGTGTAGGATAAAATGAGATGTCCTTAGGTGCCACGGATTCTACGTAGCCACCCGTCGAAGTTGAACAATTTTTTGGTCTTAGGGCTCTTAAGGGACTCCACCCGAATGAGGTATCCCGGAAGCAATGACATTTTCCCGCACTGAAACAATGCCTCCTCTAGCATTCACCTGGCCACCCAGACATTTTTTCACATTCGATTCGGTGCCACAACCCACCATTTTCAACATTTTCAACAATTACAACTTTTTCAAGAATTTGTTGAATCAGAAATTGAAAGAGAAGAAGAAGATGGTAATGCAATTATTGGTTATTTTGAATACTCACCCAACAAAGATCCTGAATAATCTAGATAGATGATATGAATATTTACTCTTGTTTAATGTTCACCCACCCATAATAAAAAAATAAGCCTCTTCTTCTACTTCCCAAGCAAAACACTTTAATCCTCGTCTAGTTTATCAAAGGAAGTAGTAAAAATACATGTTCCAAGAATCCTACCAACACTAAAGAATCACTTCCCACTCCTAGAACCACTCATTCCTAGAACCTTCTTTCCTTAAAATCATCCTCTTCTAGGAAATAATAACCTTTCTATCTTTCCTTGTTGATCAATGGACATATAAATTGAATAATTGCATTATTGACTCCGGCGCCTCTCCTCTGACAATGTCATTCTTATAAAATTTTCTAACTCTATTGGTATTACTCTCAGCCTTTTTATTGGTCATTGTTACTACATGAAAAAAAAATAATTACCTCTTTTCGTCCAGGTGAAAGATTCTCAAGCCATAATTTACAGATTTCCCTGACAAAAAAATCAAGATGGAAATACTTGTGGAAGACATGCTAGCTACGTATGGTATATTGTTGAGCCAAAGTATCTATCACGATATTGGTGGGGATATAAAGATGGATTGGTCATACACCACCATAATCATCAATGGTAAAATGAATAATATCCTTCTGATAAATAAAGTTAAATACACAGTTCAAAAACCAAATGACCCAAGGGAAGACATCTTATTTCAAGATCCAAGGTATGAAATATTTTTTCATGACTTAAGAGGAAAATGATAAGTTTCCCATGTTGATGGAGGAATACACATGCTTCCCTTAATTTCTTAACAATTGTACCATGCAATGTTGCACCATAGTAATGTTATATTCATATATGTTGCAACATAGTTTTTTAATTTTAAATCAAACATACATATAGAATTAATATACATAGAAGGAACACATGTACAATGAATTCGAATCAAACATACAAGTAATAACGTTATGAAAACCAACACATGGATATATAATGTATCAAACTAACTGTGATGAATGCACGTCTCTGAAAATATAAGTTCATAACATGTGTACATCTCAAACCAAGTGTGTCATACATATAGGACCACATGCGGTCGCATAAGGCTATATATATAATGTCCTATGAAGAATCATGAACTAGGATCAGTTGGCCCATATATATATATATATATATATATACACACACACACACACACACACACACACACACACATCCACGTCCTATGAATCTAATCATGAAATATCTTCCCTTTCTTCTCCCTGCTAGAAGTAACATGTCCACGACCTGGGGATGTAATGGAAGGAGATGCCACTACGAATTTCATCCGTGTGGTCCTAGGCGTCTCTAAGCAGGCTTGCAACCTAACCTGCACATTCATAAACAAGTTTTTAACACCCATATTTTTAAAATACATTCAAAATTTAGAAACTTAGAATTTAGTTAAAATGCATGTGAAATCTTACCGCAATGTCATGATCGCTATCAATTTTTCGTTGGCACATGGTAGGGACAACAATAGACTCATGAGAGGTAAGCTACATACAAATAATTAAATTTCAAATTAAATATTTCATGTGTACAAAATTTGATATTGTAGACTTAAGTAATAAGAAATAATTCCTAAATAAATTTAACAAATTTGAAAAATTGTACCTCAATTAGTGGATCTACAGATGCTATGGCAGTATCTACAGCAGCCTCCACAGTCTATATATATGGAGGAGTCTCTCTGGCAAGTCATAAACTATACAAAAAACATGTACAAATCAATATTAATCTACTATGACTGCCACATAAAAGAGTCAAAGCATAATCCACGTGAACTTCCACAATTAAAAATAAAGTGTAAAGAGAAACTAACCTGTGTAAAAGTCACATGAGGCGTGCCAATAGCCTCAGTTCCCAGAGTAGATGATGACCCGCCAGAGCTCCTGCACGTATAAAAGACGAACATATATTAATATGTACATGTACAAGTGAAACATTATAATAATAAAAGTGCACAATCAAATGAAATTTGAAATTTAAGTACAGACTTGAAACTTATGTTTGTAACATGCCCAGACTGCAGTAGCTAGCATGTCAACATTCGAGATGTTTCCTTCACCGGCTCTTGCTATTTAAAATAAAATAAAAAATTAGTTTTTACATGTATGTACATAACGTACAATGAAATACATATATATTAAAATCTCAAACATGAATTAAACTATTGTATATATATATATTAAATATTTATTTGACATTTACCTGTGAAAGACCAAGATCCTTTGCACCAGTTCCAAAAACATCCGCCATCATCTCATCTAAAGAAAAGAAATCATGTGATCCAGCAAATGATGTCTCACCCACAGTGCATACGAAACCACTTGATCCACATTGGTGTGGTGTGTGCTAGAATTGCCATGCCTCCACCAACATCACCAAATGCAATCTACTCACTATGCTAGGTCAAAGTGTCAGTGAACTCCCTTAATGCATGTAGTGTGTCAATCTCCATAACCTCCTTCATTGTAGGAGTGCATAACTGAAGGAAGTGGGGGTTTTGGGGCATGGGGGATCCTTGGTTGACCTAAACGCATGCACCAAGTCTACTCTATGCAGAGCCACCACCTCGCCCATAAAAATTAGAAAAATCAAAATAATTTGGGACCTCATTAAGCACAAACTCGCAATATAATTTCTTCAAAAAATAAAGGGGAACCTCATTATTGTTGCATGGTGGATAATCAAAAACTATCTACCATCGGTCCCAAAAATTGTCTCTTGATTCGGTCATCGTGGCACCAATGGATTGGGAACCATTTGTAAGTAACTGCGGGGGGGCATTGGTTCTTGGGTCAGTAAATAATGCACAAATGTAATCTTTTCCAAAAAAAATTATCTTTTACGGCCATATGGGATAATTTATTTGCATACCACTGCCTACAATCACCTCTAAAGGTATTCCATTTGTCTATTTGGTTGGTTGCAGAAGTCAACTTCGCCAAACAATGTTTGCAATATGTTGGCTAAAGTCATACGGGACAGATTTGTGGCATGATTTTGTCTTATATTCTGAATAAGGTTCTTAATGGATAATTTTATTTTGTCGTATTTTTCCAACGATATCAGTCTTGTGTTCCTATTGGTTCTGTGGGGACAAAAGAAGCCACATGAGGCGGATCTATGTTTGGAGGAGGGTTTTACAGAAATGTTTGGAGGGTTTTTGAGGATTGCTTGGAGGGTTTTGAGGAATATTTTGACAGTTTGCAGGATTACAAGCTTGCCAAGCAACTAAAAAAATAAAAAAAATTGTATACATAAACATAAAATTGAAAAAACCCATGAAAATCACAAAAAATAAACATAAAATGCAAACAAATTGATCAAAATCAAGGGCTTACCTTTTTGTCTTGGCAGCATGGTATGAAACTATCACGATCCACAAGTCCAAAGAGTAATTTTTAAAGGGGTATTCAAAGCACGAGTGCCAAAGGTGTAGGAGAAATTGTGGTTGGAAAGGAAAAATGAGGGAAAAATGAGGAGTCGCAGGTCTGTTTTTTTGTCTCAGAAGACCATGATCGAAACCGCGATCGTGGTTTTAGGTTAAGTAAATCACCGAGCCTATAAAAATAGTTGCATGAGCACAATTTAAAAACCACGAGCTCATTTTATAAAGTGCACTTTCGGTACCTAAATTTTGAGGTTTTTATGTCCACTTAATTGTCCACCATCTTTGTGCACTTACCCATATGAAAAAGCATTTAACATGTATTGTGTGTTGTATAAAACATTAATTATCACATTGAAAGTGATTTTGGTTGGGTATTTGCATGACGTTGGATTGTATGTTCGACATTGCATTTTGTAGTGTTATTTTTTAATATTTTACATTCCAATGGCTTAGTGAAAGCATAACACAATGTTTCAAATAGATCCCTCTTTTTCTTTTGTTCTCATTATCTATTGTTATATTGTAGGATTTTGAAGGAGATTTACTGAATATATCTATATTTGTTATGTTATTTTGGGGGTTTGTTCACTTCACGGCATATTGTACACTATTAGTTTTTGGTGACTTTATTAAAGTCAAATAATCACTTGACTGCTTGGATATTGTTCTGTAAAACACCATCCATCATTTATTATTACATTTTAAAAAAATATCTTATGGAATGAATGCATGAGTCTATTTTTAATTGCAATGCTTATGAGTATCAACTGAGGGATTAGAGATATTGGAGACACAACAGCCCATGGGTCAAACCAGCCACCACCTAATTGTGAATTAATTGGTTAAAAGATGAATACAACCACCGTTTACGTGTCAAATATATTGAGAGCCCAACAACTATGGGTCGAATGGCCACCACCTAAATATCAACTAGTATGGATATCTTAAATACATATATCTAAAATATGCCAAGATATATTAATTTCAAGGCACCTATCTAGTTATGATAGATATTATTATTATTTTACTGACTTCTCCAAAATATATATGTATATATTTAAGTGACAATCCAATAGAAGTAAAATCTATGAATGAACTATCATTGCATGATGGTTAAATGAATGTCAAATTTAATATCGAGAATAAAATTAAACAACACACTCCATTACAACCTTGTCTGCCATTGTAATATGCCTCTCGGCATAATTACATGGTTAAAAGGTGAATACAAGACCACTTAAATGTTAGAGATATTGGGAACCCAACAACCATGACTCAACCAGCCACCACCTAAGTTCGATAGATAAATTGGAGACACAAGCTCTATGAATAACTTCGTTGATCCAAAACAAATGTTTTCCAATGATAAAATTTATGATATAACAGTCTTCAAAAGTGGTTAATACCAAAATGGCCAAATCATATAAACATTATTTTACACTAAGTTAAACATGTCATTATCCTGGTGCACACAAACTTTTAAAGCATGAGCTTGCAAATATATTTCAGTTGTGAAACTTTCCCCGTGATCATCATACCTCCCTTTAAAAAAATTAAAAACAAGAAACAAATTGCCATGCCCTTTCACCATCATCTTTTTTCTTTGGGGTATTGAGTCAGCTTTATGTTTTTTTTGGGTATTATTTATTCAGTGGTAAGGACCACATTACATAACCTCAAAGATCGGACTTGAACAAAAACTGTAATATATATGATAATACGTTTACCTCATTCTAGACAAAAATTGTTGTAATCATACATAGTAAACATCATTAAGGCACTACGCTATGGTTCTTTTGGACCAGTTTATTTAGTAATAGCCATATCCAGCAGTGAGTTTCTGTCACCTATGCAGCTGGTTTGTGACTAATGTGTGTTCACAACCCACAACTCGTCGACCCACAAATGTACTAACAACAGTTGTTTAAGCTTTACCTGAAGTTATACCCATATAAACCCCACCCAAAACAGAATAGAATAGACTAGAATGGAATAGAATAGACTCTAGTAGACAACCTATTTGTGGCAAACACATCTGTAATGATAAGCACTGTTGGATGGATCATTTGCATCCACAGGCACTTGCTCTGCTTTGCATTTAGTTTTTGCACCCTCTGCATTCGTTGTAAGTACAAACAGGAGCAGTTGAACCGATTAATAATCTCCTTGATATTGCACTTGCACTTAAAGAACCGTCAGCCTGTTAAAACAAAACATTTTGTGAATACATAGTAATGTATATTTGACCTCAAAAATATAGATCAGAAAAATGGGTGCTTTGAAAAGCATATAAATTGGAATCAAGGAGAGAGCCTAACATGAAGGAATTGCTCGTTTAGGTCAAGGTTCTGGGCTTGAGACAATGTGTCATGGACTGCTCCTTCTGTGCTTACTCCTGCATTCATAACAAAATGAAAAATTAGTGTCTATTCTAATGCTATACAGATGTCTATTGGGCTAGATTTTTATGTAGAAATTTGCAATATTTGATAGATCTATGTCTATTAGGCTGGCTAGGAAGCTTTTATCCATGATGTACTGGTTTTTGCAGCCCCTTAAAGCGCAGTCAAAGTAGATTACTATATGGATAACAATGTTATATGTTGCTATCGATATAATAATCATTTTGTCTGAGAATCAACAGGCTGTCAAATCCATGAACACACGCGATCTTTAGATACAACTGGCTAGATACACATACAATTTTTTTTTCCTTTTTGATGAGGTAACCATGTATGGATTCCTGTAAAGTACAGTAATAGTTTATTTCCTTTAGGGTCTTAACTCATGAAAGAGGGTTGAGGAAGAAAGGAAAGAAGAAGCACTTATCTTGCCCGTATGTTTTGATTTTGATGTCATTTCTATAATTAACATTATTGTGCGTTGTTTAGAGAAGTTCGTTAAGTATAAAAATGTTAAACATTATTTTACGTAGTTTAGAGCTGTTGAGAGGCAGGTCAATTTACTCTCGAGGGAATGATGGCTGAGATTAAAGGCTTTTAGACACTCAACCATCTGTTCTTTGGTACAGTTAAAGGGTTTAAGGCATTCAGGCTGCAGCAGAGGCCCTGTGCAAGTAAGAACAAAAATATATTAAGAGTGTACATGCCTAAATGAGGTAGATTTCAACTTGTTCTTAAAATATATTCTATTTACAAATGTCTGCTACATTTTTAACTTATACAAAATCTGCAGTTTAACACGGTTTGCAAAACTCTGCAACATTTTAACTTATTATTTGTCTTTTGTTCCAATTGAATGCGGTCCCCCCCCCCCCCCCCGCACCCCGAACCCCCGCCAGTAATCAAAATCTAGATGAACTATTGCATATAAGCATTACTACTGCAAAGAACATTTGAGTGGAAATATTATGTGTAAGTGACCCAACTTTTCTCCCGTAATTAGAAACTGAAAATATGCATTTGAATGCTTGAGGTGAGAAATAGTATACTATGTTGTCGAATTTTATGTATAAGCATAGATTATGCTACACAAACACGCGGGCGTCTAGATTCTTCTAAGAGACACCATTGACATAATAAATTATTTGCTGAAAACAAAACTGACAGATAACATTCATTACAAATCCAGTCATCTTGATTTACGTGCAAGTGATTTGTAAGGTCAGAATTAATTTTTATCCACAAACCAAAATAAGCGTTCCCTCTTTGAATCTTCAATCTACAGCACGCGAACGTAATGAACATGGCTACAATGGATATTGTGGTATTTTAGGGAGTGTAGAAATGCTTTGTTATGCATAATAACAACCTGAAATCACCATGAAAATAATAATAATAGTTCTCTTTATACTTAAAATAAGTTCTTAGAGACTTTGAAACTTTTGCAATCTCTGAAAACAGATAAGATTTCTCTATAACCTTTTGTAGTTCAATCAAATGAACAAACCATTAAAATGATTTTAAATGTTAAAATTAAAGAATAGACGTTTCTAATTATTATTTGTGATTTATCTGAATGACTCACAAAAAATGGTAATTTAAAACGTCAATTCTTAAACTTTTTATCTGCATATTAGCAATGAACGAACGAACCACAAAGAGTGGTTTGAAACATCCATTTTTATCCTCATTTGTATGTTACTTGGAAGACTTCTTATTTGTGTAAGGAATACTGTTCATGAAATAAGAACTTCAAATGCATAAACACCTACATCTTAACAGCCAGTGAGAATTCTTAAAAAAGAAGCCTATTTAGAGTTAAGAGTAGTAGACAAGCCAAAATTGAGGGAGGGGGGAGGCAGGATGGGGGAACAGTGAAGCACTAAGATTCTAACCAAGGGAATGAAACTCTGAACAGTATTGATATAAATATAATATTTGTTTAAAAACTACTAAAATATTCATCCATGAAAGGTAAGTGGGCAATATATAATAATCTGTCCTGCAACAACTTGTAGGCAGCATCATTAAACCTGGAGGAAAGAACAAAGAAGGGAAAAAAAAAAAAAAAAAACCAAAACCAAATACCTTGTTTGGAGGAATGCACTGTGATAAAAAGAATAAGAAACGCCCACAGAGTGCAGAAGAAGAGCGTATATTTTATATGCATGTATGCAGCTCCTAATCTGCGCCAATTTCCATGCATACATTGAGCAAGCGTGTGAAACATCATCTCCCCGTGTGAGCGCAGATCCCAATGAGTTTTCTCTCTTTTAATGTTTATCATAAAAAACAGAACAATGAATATCTAAATACCACTAGAACTGAGCAGTAAGAAGAAGACAGTCACTGCTTACTTAAGCCAATAGATTCTGCTATATTATGCATTGAATATAAAACTGTTGAGATTTTTCTAGGCGGGGATTGGGAAACGTGAAATGAAAAAAATAAAAAGGAGGAGAAGATGGCAGCTTTTTGATCTGTCAAGCACTCAATACGGCCCTCTGCAATAAGTAGCCTGCCCTCATGAGATACATATTCAGTCAGCATTGCAAATTACAGCCAATGCAGTTTGTCGGTAGTACAATATAATTATATTAAGATAATACATTCTTTATTTAGATTAAAGCTATTACCCAAGTGTTGGACTGCACTAAAATTACCATTGGTTTGAAACTTTTAGGGGGGGGCATGGTGGAAAAATTATTCAAGGGCTATTCTATCAGTCAGTACACACCACACAGAGACTAAATTCGATATGAAGTAGAAAGGAGTTGTCAAATTTTAAGTGAAATATGTCTCCTTTTCAGATATTAACTATACTAGTCTAAATATGCTGAGCATGTATTTAATAAATATTGATTTCTTTATTTTTGGTTTGTTAACTAATTTTGATTTGTTTATTTTGGATTTGTTAAGTAGTTTTAAATATTGAAGAGTTTTACACTAAATTAAAGATTCCACAATTTTTTCTATATAATTTTATTTGATTTTGTATAGGAAAATCCATCCATCATCCCCTCCTCCTTACTTACTCGCCCTCCTCGGATACTATTGTAGAAAGTTGGTCGATGTAATAAGCATCACAATATGTGTACTATACAATATTAGTGCCCACTCATTAAGATGAAATACCAATAATGTTGAGATTGAAAGAAGCATACAATGATGTAAACACCATACACCATTATCACGAAAAATTATCAACTTAAAAATGTTTAACTTGGGCTATGCAAAATGTTATCTATAAATTTGGATATGAGAAAAAAGGTTTCCAAGATCATACACTTCATACTTAATTTTTTTTCTAAGTATTAGTAATATGCATGAAACAAAATGAAACTTTATGTGATCACTCTTCTGATTTTATTCTTTGCTTCACTGCCCTCAACTTGAGCATTGTGAAGCAAGTTTGCCTATAACTATTAAACTTATGACCTGGAATTTTACAGAAAATAAATTGGGGGCCTTTGTTAGGGTTTTCTTTCTTAATGTCAACTAAATAGCCATTTTATCATAAGAACTCATGTAGTAAAATAATGAAATCACTAGAAACCTTGAGTAGCGTAATATGGATATCATGTAACAAAAATATGCTCAATGCTATATGTTTAATCAATAATTCTTATTCATGAAATATCCTACAACTGTCTATTTGTAAGTGACTTTGAATGCAAATTTCACAATATTAACATGCTCACATCCAATTACTAGAATCAAAGAGAGTGGATGAGCTAATACAATAAATGAAGAAAGAGAAAAAATTTGTTAGGACCATATAAATCTAAATAAAGGTGACATAAGCTCTAAACAATAGAAGAGAAGATTTCTTTGGAGATGAGAAGGGTATTCAACATTGGAAGTTGAGTCGAGCATCAATATTGTTTAAGTCAAATGAAAATAGCAATACATATAAAAATATGAAATAACAACATAAATTGTCGTAAAATTAATGCTATTAGGTTATTTTAGGACAACTACACAATTTTTACCACTTTAGCATGTGTTCTTAAAGACAAAGTTCTTGGTGCAGGAATGCATGTAATAGAAGAGCATATAAATGATATAAAAAAGGATATTGATTTTTTGAAGAATGAATCCTTGAAGCCATAGCTTGGGTTTTTAAACCAAAATTTGGAGTGGTAGGAGGAATAGGGGCAAGGCTAAAAAATACATGAGGAGGAAGAAAAGATCTGGAAGGAAAAAGAGATGGGAGAAAAGGATTTAAACCTTCTACATGTCGAGATCCCTAGTTTGGTAATTGAAAGTGTTGAGCATTTATTACAAAATTCATTGGTTGGTAAGTTCTATGGACCCATACCTACTATCAATTTGTTTTGAAAATGATATATGAGGAATTGGAAGCCGAGTGGAAGCATATAAATATTAGCTATGTATAAAGGTTTCTTTCTCATTTCCTTTGAGGATGAAGAAGATATATTAAAATCTCATGTAGGTGGATTGCAGTTCATATGTAGTGTTGGAATGTTCTTAAATAGGTGGAAACCAGGTCTAAATATGGAGAAGGAGAAGGAAAATGAATATTCTCTTTGGATAAAGCTTCTTGGGTTACCATTATAATTTTGGAAAGAAGAATTTTTTGAAGGAATAACAGAGATATAGGAAAATATATTATGTGTGGCCAGATTACTTCATCAAGAAAGGTAATGGTGGAGGCTAGATTCCTTGTGTCGATCTCTAAAGGTATAATTTCCACTTTTCGCAATCTAAGATCTAAATATAGAGTGTGAAGGTAATCTCTTAATGGAAAATTTAAAAGAGACAATGAAGAGAAGACCTTTAAAGGTAAAGAAAACATGGGCCAAAAAGTCTCAAACATAATTCGGTGAGGTAAGAAAATATATTACTATTATACTTAGCCAAAGGTGAAAGACCTAAGAAAGAAGACTGGGAAGAAGATGCTAAGGCAAAGAAAAGATATCAAAAGAAAAATAATAGTATATAAAAATTCCAACAAAAAATCCCTAAAAGGAGGATAAATGAAGTGAGGAAGGTGAGATAAATCTATATATGGAAGTTCAAGGGGCTAAGTACACCTCTTGGGCGGACTCCGCTATTCATAAGAAAGTTGAGTTACCTATTTCTTCAAAGGTGTTAGAAGGAAAAGTGATGTTTAAATACTTGATGGAGGAAATTATTATGATCAACCCATCTAAAAAAAGTTAGGATAAATAAAAATGAGATAAGATGTAGGAAGATTTCTAAAGAGATTGTGTTTGGCAGACAGAAAACCCTCAATGATCTCCGCAAGATGATTCCATATGATTTTCATATGAAAATGATCTCTTTGAATAGAAGGGTTTTAACAACCTGAATAAACATAGATTCTTGTGAAAAATGATCAAACAAGAAAAACCAATGAATTTATCTCTAGAAGAAACCAAAATGTTATGTTTGGAAATTAAAAGAATTAGAAAATCAATGTGGAAGGACAACATAGTGGAAAGTGTGGATTCATTTGGAGCTCAGGGGATTGTCTATTTGATGGGACCATAGAGTTGTGGATGTGGTAAAGCTGATTTGAATATAAAAATTCATGTATTATTGTAAATGTTAGGCGAAAAAAACCAATAAAATTAACTTTTACCCAAAAATGTTAGGCGAAATAGCAAGCAACCTAGCACCTTAAAATTAGCCAAATCTAAATTTTAAAAACCCACATATTCATGAATTAATAGAGATTAGCCACTAAAATTTACTTTGTTAAAAATTCCACAATCCTTAGGTGAAAATAATTGAGGTTCCTAATATTTTAATGAAATCATTGAGGATATAGTGTAATTCATCACCAACAATACTCTTAAAAATATGCAGCCAAGAGATACTAGATTCACTTAAATAAAGAGGTGTTTAGGAGACAATCTTATCTAATTCAAACTAGGTAGGGTATTGACCTCTATGAATGGGGCCTTCTCGTGTGACTTGAAGCTATGTTCTCTACCAAGGATCTGTTCTTACCATAACCCATTAGTTATCTCTAGAAAATACATCAATTGTAAGATAAAACATCCTTTTAGGTTTGAAAATATGCGGTTCTTGCACCCTTACCTTAAAAGTAGAGTCAAATAGTGGTGGATTGGGAAGGTGGAAGGTGATTCTATGTTTTTTTTAGACAAAAGGAATTATAAATTATAAATTAAAATCAATAAATACAAAAAATAAGCTTTCAAAAACAATTTTGTTGAGAAACAAGATATTCTAGACAGTTTGAAATAAATTGTTTTTTTATTATTGGCAAATCGTTTTTTGAAAGGGACTATACCCTTGAATACAAAAGAAGGCCTGAGAGCCGGAATAAGAGTGAGAAACAGAGAGAATGGATCAAGATCCAAGTGTTACAATGAAGCTCTAAGTAGCTCAGAAACAGCTACTCAAACGAGACAAAACAACAAAACAACAGCAAAAAAACAGTAAACCGACCGCAGAGAAACAGCAAAAAAACAACTAAAAGCAGCAAAAGCATCCAGAACTACTTCTTGGCAGCTTTATCGATACTGATCTTGACTCTCTTCCAGGCATGAAACATACTCAAAGCAGTCACTTGCTAGTGAAGGTATGAAATAAATTGTTAGTGAAGGTATGAATCAAGATATTTACTACAAGGTAAAATAAATTTTAAGTATCACTTGCTAGATGCTAAATAATAATGATTTTAGAGGAAAAAAAATTGAGAAACCTATGGCTGAAAGGGAAAGACAAGAATACAAAATTATTTCATATCTCCATGCTTTGAAAAATGAATAAGAACAACATTAAAAAGATAAGGAAATATAATGGCACACTCTTGGAAAATGAATATAAAATCAAATAATTTTTTATTTCATTTTTAAGAACCTATTAATAGTTAAGAAGATTCAACCTTCTAGCAAGGATGAAGCTTTCCTCAATCTATTTCTATAGGCGATCTCCCAGGAGAAAAATAGTATAATCCTTGCTCACTAATTTATGAAGGAGTTTCACATGACTATATTTGATAGAGATTCGTAAAAGGCTCTAGGATTGGATAGATTCCCTCCCTCCTAATTTTAAGGACATTGTGAAAAGGGATATATGAGAAAGTTAGGGAATACTTTGAGTATGGTGAAATGTTTGAAGAAAAGGGATGTACTAGAAAGTTATGGAATCCTTTGAGTATGATGAAATGCTTAAATAAGTACACAATAATTTCTTAGTTTTTTCTCCAAAAAAATAGGGAGCTACTTAGGTGAATTAATTTAACCCGATTAATATATGCAACATGACATATAAAATCATTTTGAATGTTCTTGCATTATGAATTCAATCTTTTCTTCCCAAAGTTATTTGTCATCAAAAGGTAATTTTTTTGGATGGAAGGTAATGGATAGCATTTAATTTCTACCTAGGATGCAACCCACTTTATCTAGTCCTCGTCCATGGATTATTTTCTCCTCAAATTAGACATAGAAAAATCATATGATTGGGTTTCTTGACCTTATTTTTGGCAGTATTTGATCCTAAAGTTACAAAAGTTGTCCTGAATTATATCTTATCTCTTTTTTTCTCCCTCATTATTAATGGATCCCAGAAAAAGCTTCTTCTTGGTAGATAGAGGCCTCAGATAAGGGAACCAACTATTTCCATATGTATTTATTATTATGGAAGAGGCTCTCAAGACAAGGATTTCTTCATATCAATTGAGAGGTCTTATTACTGTGATTCAAATTGTGTTAGGGGTATTGTCGATATATCATACAAACATTCATTAACGACATGGTTATTATGGGTAGGTCATCATTGGTAGAAGATCATACTATTAAAAATATCTTAGTCAATGTATTCATTTTGCTAAAATCTATAGCTTTTTCATTAAAAATATTGAATCCTTGAAAAGGATAATATCATGCATCCTAAACTCCCAAATTAAAATTCTTCATGCCTCCTATTTGGGTATGCCTCTAGTCATAAAAAAAGGAAAGAACTATTGTTGGTCAAATTTTTTGGATGATTTTTAGAAAAAAATGGTAGGATGGAAGGGTTTTATTTTATCCCAAATTGGAAAAAATTAGGTGCTTAAGAGCACTCTCTAAATCCTCCCCATTCACCTCTCATCTATATTAAAAATTATTAGAAATATTAGAATGAATGTAGAGAAAATTTAGAAAAGATGTCTCTAATCATGA
Source organism: Taxus chinensis (assembly GCA_019776745.2). Lineage (NCBI taxonomy): Eukaryota > Viridiplantae > Streptophyta > Pinopsida > Cupressales > Taxaceae > Taxus > Taxus chinensis. The sequence continues at coordinate 673,619,811 of CM034150.1, read as the reverse complement.
ACTGAATAAATAAATGATCCCTCTAGTTAGCTAGAATAATTTTACAAGCCCAAATATATAGAGGGATGGGTATTATATCTGTCTCTAATGAACAATGCATTGTTGGCCAAGCAATAATGGAAATTCTTGAAGGAACAAAATATCTCTTCTAGGATCCTAAAATCCAAGTACTAGGAAGGAAGAGAGGAAGACCCATTACTAAATCTATGCAATCACCATATAGGATCCATAATATGGAATAACGTGATCTTCAATAGAGTTATTTAATGAAAGGGATGTAAATGGAAAATTTGGAGACAAATTAATGCTTCCCTGTTAGGATGACTCATGGTTACAAGACATCCCATTGGTGGAGTTCCCATGGGATAGATTATGTACCATCTTCAAAGAGTTAGTTAGGAATCATGTGAAATATTATATTACTATGTATAGGAAAGGGGTTACTAGGGTTCACATCTTAGCCCCTTCCCCTAAGGGCTCAGTTGTAGTTGAAAAACTCAGCCAAAATTTTAACTCATTCTTTATTTTTATCATATCCATTAATGATGAATTGGTGTGTAAGAGGACTAATGATTGTATGTACTTATTTTAGTATAATTATTTATTAGAATTGGATATACATGCTAATCTCATTCTTTGGAATTTTTTTTGGATATTTTCCTTTCTTTATGTAGTCACAAAATCACGTACTTACTACTTATAGCATGCCTATAAGTATGTCATTATATACATGATTCTTAAGTAAGAAACCAAGACCTTAACAATACTTGTTTTTATTTTATATTGATTCATTCCCTTTTGATACTCTTGACATTTACTTTCTCAAATGATCACTTTAATCTTGGACATTGAACAACACATGACCCAGCTATATATTTTCTTTTATATCCTTTAAGCATCCGAGACACTATCTCCCATTAGGAATAGGACCGCCCAAGCGCTATTGTCCTCTTTAGGCGCTTCTGTCCTTTTCCCTCTCTTTTTCAAATCTAGATTGTCACATCATTTTGTATCTTTTCTTAAGTCTCTTTTATCATTCTAGGTCTGCATTTTTGGTTGTTAATTATTAAATTCAAATAAGGGAGTCATATATATATACATGAACTTACTCACTATTATTAGGGGTTGGACAACTAGGGGATAATACTTAATATCTACTACTTGGGAAAAGACCAATATTCAAGGATTGCATTTGGGATGCATTATTCATTGCATAGGAGGCGTTATTTATAAATTTCATATCACACACTCATCTTGGGGGAAGAGTAATTTTATCTCACTATCTTGGTGCAAACTGAAACAAGTGCAACCTAGCTTTAAGGGACACAATTCGGTCACAACACATTAGGAACTGCATAGAGTCTGAAATGTAGTGTAGTACTCAGTGACAATCACATTGGGGTGACCATTGAGGTCATTCCAACTCAAGTATATGCATTATTTATTCCATTTAATATTTTCTTGAGCTTTGTGTAGGTAGCTAGGGTTTGTTTTTCAAGTACATGTGCGACAGATGAACCCTACAATGAAGTGGATGTGACAAAAAATGAAAGGAAGAAGTTACGTTCAGACCTTAAAATGACCATAAATAGAGAACTTTGTATGACACTAGTACCCAGTTCAGATACCAATGATTGTGTGGTTTTATTCACATATGGGTGATCTTGTCCAAAGAGCATCTAGAACCCAGTTTCTTAGACAGAGCTTTCATAGATCAGATCCAGCCTTTCAAAACAGTTTTCCATTCCATAATCATTCTAAATCTTCCAATACAAGGTAAGTCACTCTTATCTCCTATCTTGTGCACTTGTTTTTACTTTGCATGTTATATCTAGTATATTAGTGTTAAACCTATTTGATCTTAGTCCTATGATTAAGATTTAAATTTTTTAATATCATTTGGTGAACCTGTTTATTAATTGAGCCCTACCTCACCATAGAGTCTCTGTAGTAATCACATATTCTTTCCAATGAATATCTCTATGACTAGATTTTATAAATCTTATCTTGAATGTGTACATGCTTTATGACATGATATGGATCATACTCTCATTCTCTCTTATACTTCCCCTATTTACATTAACCATCAAGTTTCCATTTCTTTGGAAATCAATGATGAACATATTACTTTTACTCCAACTGATATCTCTTCCCAGGAAGTTGTTGATAATGCACCTCCATTGTATATCTAGGTTCATATACATAATTTATTAGTTAATTGTTCCTTGATTGATAATGTGTTTGGTCTTAATATTTGTAATATTTCTTTTTTGCATCATATAGAATTATTTATTGTTGATTTAGCCCCATCTAATCTATGTATTCTTGGTTTTGACAATACACCCAAGAAAGTATTAGGTTAAATTTATCTACCCATTTCTGTGGGAGCATGAATTATTCAGGTTTTATGTCCTGTTATGCTTAATAATCTCAACAACAATCTCCTCATATGTCCTCCTTGGTTACATTACATGCATTTCATCCCTTCCATCATACACATCCAACTTAAAATCCTCCAAGATGTTTTCATATATGATGTTATAGCCTATCCATCTCCCTTCGCCTTTTGTGATATTTTTGAGCATGAAAACGCATGCAGGCACACACGTGTGTGCACGCACACGCGCGCAGGCACACACACATTTCACAATCCCTTTACCCCACCTAGTTATGATTATGCAATGTATGACAATGGTTATAACTATCTATTACGACATGGTTTCTCTTGCTTTGGAATTTACCAAAATGGTTGAGTTATTTTTCATCCCATTTCTCTCTCGAAGTAACTTAATAAATCTGAGATAGGATTCTCCCCTCGTTCATCCAGGGCCCTTTCTTGGGAGACCTAATTTATTCTATCCAAGCACATATCTAACATCCATACCACTTCAAATTCATTTATAGTCTATTTAGTTCATCTGCACCTCATCGATGCTACTACCTCTCTTGGATTTCTTTAGTTAGATTAATTTCATAGTGATGAGCATCTCCTAGAGTACATCGGTGCTTATTCTCCCTTAAATTTTCATCATCACAAGAGAATATTCCCCAATTATTTACATGTTACTGCATAATTCGGTGAGAGTGAACCTAATAATTTACATAATGATGCTCATGATACCATACCCACCCAACCATATGTTGAGGATCAATCCACATTACTTAATGAAGAAACTATACCATATAATATTGGCACTAATGACGACCCACATATAGTTATTTTAGTCGCCTCTCTTACCCATATTGAAGGCATTGATATTCAACAAGTATTGTGGGACTTCTTGGATTTATTTTCCTAGCACTATCGCAATATGTTTGGTATCAATCAAACCTCTGCATTTATGCACAAGATCATACTTCATGAGGGTAAAACACCCATGCAGAAAAAAAAAATTGAAAATGCATCCACACATAGCCCCTATTAGTCAAAGAAGAAATCCAACACTTATTAGATGTTGGGTTCATTCACATCATCGACTACCCATAATGGGTATTGAATATTGTCCTTGTCATGAATCCTAATGGTCAAGTTCATTATTGTACTAACTTCTGTGATCTTAAAAAAGCCTCTTGTAAAGATAAATTTCTCTTACCACTTATCGATTGTATTGTTGATTCCAGCTCGATTCATGACATTCTTTCCTTTATATATGGTTTTTTTTAGCTATAATCAAATCAAAATTAACCCTGGTGACCAAAAAAAATACTTCTTTCACAACCCCACGGGGTACATTTCTTAATATTGTTATGCCCTTTGGTCATAAAAATGTTGGTGTTACATACCGTCACCCCATGACTCACATATTCCATGATTATATTCATAAAATCATCAATTATTATGTTGATTATATTTCTACCAAATCGAAATATCATTCTCAACATGCTCAAGACCTCCGTAAACTTTTTACACATGATAATATAATGTCCATATCAATCCTAAAAATTTATTTTTGGTGTAACTACGGTAAATTATTATGATAAGTCATCTCTTGATGCAGTATTGAAATCAATACACAAAAGATCAACACTATCATAAACATGCCTCCCCCTCATAACCTTCATCACCTACAATCACTGAAAGGTAAAATTCAAGCTATCCACCAATTCATTGCACAACTAACTAATAAAACCAAACCCTTTACATGACTCGTGAAAAAATATACCACGTTTGCATGGGATGAAAACTGTCTATAGAATTTTAATGATATGAAATCTTAGTTAATTAATCCACCTATTTTGACTCCTCCTAGTACGTTTTGTGCCTTAAAAGCCTTTCTTACTCAACATTTTTCCACCCAATGCAAATGTTTCATTTATTATATTAGTCACACCTTATTCTCTTATGGTTACAATTACAATTACGTTTAAAATTGTGTTTAGGATGTATCTTTGTCACTGAAAAATTATGACATTGCATGATCAATGCAAAAATCCATGTAATTACTAAATTTGATCCTTTACACTACTTACTTTCTCAGACCCATTTATCTAGTTGTCTTTCTCATTTGATCATATGATTACTTTTTTTGGCCTTAAATTTGTTCCACAAAAATTAATTAAGGGATAGGCGATAGCTGATCAATTTGCTAAAGCTCCTATCAATTATCCTATCCCTATTTGTGAAGAGTTTCACGATGAACTCACTACTTATACCAATGACATTGATATTTGGACCATTTATTTTGATTTCTCTCAATGTGCCACCAGAGATTGAGTTGGTATGGTATTTATCACATCACAAGGTGAACATGTGCCCTTTGCTTGTTGCCTTGGTTTTTGTTGCACAAATAATATTGTTGAATATGAATCCCTCATTTTAGGATTATCGGTTGCAAGCTCCCTTCCTATACGTCATCTTCAAATTGTAGGTGACTCTCAGCTCTTTTTTATCAGATCAATGAAACATACCAAACAAAATAAGAGAAACTCATACCCTATCATACAATTGTTACTAACATGCTCACCACATTCGATTCATACACTATCAAGAATATACCCCGTAAATATAATCAACACATTGATGTTATGGCTAATGTATCTTCTCTTATATGCTTAGACATTACTGATGACCATGTTACCTTTGTCATTCATCATTTGTGGCATCCCTCTGCAAAATCCCATAACATAGAGGCTCTGCAAGTTCTTGTAGTCACCCGTAGTGCTGATAATCTGGAATGGTATACTAATATATAACTTCCTTTACTTTCAAGCCTTACTAGCCCACATCTCCTGACATGAGGCACAATGACTGTGTCATAATGCCAAATGATATGTCATTTTTGGTGGTTCTTTGTTTAAATGTGTTATTGACGGTAATCTCCTTATCTACTTGGTACTTAATGATATTCAACTTGTTGTATCTTGAATACACAATATTATATGTGGTGTACATTTTAGTGGAAAATATATGGCCCAAAATATACTACACCAGGGATATTATTGGTCAACCATGGAGCAATATTTCTTGGAATACACTAAATTATGTGACAAATGTCAACATCATAGTAATCTCCACCATGCACAAGAATATGATTTACAACATATTGCCTCATCTTGGCCTTTCTACTTGTGGGGCTTTGATCTCATTAGAAAACTCATAATCACTGCTACTAAATATTTTACTAAATAGGTTAATGCTACTCCTTTAGACACCACTACTAGTGAAGATGTTTATGAATTTCTTAATACACATATCATTACCTGCTTTGGGGTTCCTTCCATGATTGTTTTTCACAATGGATCATCTTTAAAAAATGTTGATGTTAAAAAATTTATGTGCTAAATATAATATTAAATCCAAATTTTCTACTCCTTAATATCCCCAAGGTAATGGCCAATATGAGGATAGCAATAAAACAATCATTAACATTCTGCATAAAATTGTTGATAGATGTGGTGCTTATTGGAATAATCAAATGTTATATGCACTTTGGGCCTACCGTAAAAGTGTGTGTACCTCCACCAATGCCACACCATTTTCTCTTGTATATGGTACTGAAACATTCATTCCTTTAGAACTCAAAATACCATCTTTACAATTTATCTTTAAAATATCCTCCAAGACAATGAATATAAGGAGTGACGTTTACATGGACTAGAAATGCTTGATTTTTGTTATGTATATGCTTTAGAATATCTTTTTTCTTACCAATTCCGCATCAAGTGCACTTATCATGCCAAGGTTCATCTAAAATAATTTAACTTTTACAATTTAGTGCTTAAATAATATCAAAAGAACATTAATATAGAGCCCTCTCTAAAAGGATAATTCAAACCCAATTCGTTTGGCCCATATGTCATTACTAAAAAACTTGTACAATGTGTCTATCGCCTCATAACCCTTTTGGGTAAACCACTTAAAACCCTAATGAACGTCATGTTCCTTAAGAAATATTACACCTAACCACATTGTTTTCCACACACTTGGGAATATGTTACTTACCTCCTCACTACCTGATGACACACTCGTGTTCTAGGTTCATACATGATTGTTGAGGATGCACTTACCTACATGGACTTCACTTTTCACACATACACTATGGAAAAACTTTATCCCCTCTCATAGTTGTTTTATTCCACGCACATATTTACAAAAGATAAAAATTACCAGTTTAGATCTTGATTGGATATACTCTTGCTTACTTATCCTATTTTGTGGTGCACATTGTTTACCATGTTACTTTGATTCATATTATTATCTTTCTCCATACACAAATGCGGGTTCACATGGTACTCTAAAGTTGAATGCAAATGAATTACAGGTCCTTACACAATGCATGATTCTAGGAAATGTACCTTGGCATTCCCACTGAGGCTCTTGGGGGATTCTACCTTTTCTAATCTCTTTATATTCAAGTTTTATCATTGTAAAATCTAATACTTTCATTCCTATTTTTCATATATATATAGTTTGTCATACTATCAATTTTTATAACATGCCTAACAGGTGTTTCATGTATAACATTTGTCTTGCAGGCCCCTACTTACAACCATGGTTATTTGATTTGTTTTTCCCTAGTATTTTCTTGTATCTTGATTATCATAATTTTCTAGTTATGCCATATTCTTGATTGTGAGTCTTTTTCCCATATCCTTGAGTGCTTCGAGTGTCTTGTGTCATCCTAAGTGGTGTCCCATATTTTTAACAAAGTACTCACTGTGTCTTTTTCCATGTTCTTGCAAGTTCCATTGTGTTTTGACTAGTTTATATTACATCATAACATGATTGTTTGTTACTAAAAAATTTGGATATCCTTCCCCATTATTTTGCATGTGTCATGGTTGTTACCATGCACCTTCCCTATTCCCCCTATAGGATTTATAATTCATATGTGCGCATTAGTTTAAACCTACCTCACTTGGGTCGTGTTCACCTTGGTTCATCTCATGCACCCCAAACAAGTAAGGACAATAATTTGGTGATAATTTCACCCTCTCAAAATTTTAGAAACCATATACAAAATTGTACATAGTAAAATCAATACAAAAAAGAGCTAAAAATATTTCCATAATCACATCATGGACATAAGCACCCAACACAAACAGGAGCATTGCGCGTTAGTGTCCCACCTACGTGGTTTTTTCCTGAGAGAAGAAACATGAAAATTACAGGATCAATAGGTTTCTAGTGAAAATACTTTCAAATTTCCAGCAACACATATTTAGTTTCATGTTACCATCAAGAACAATGGGAACAAAATCAATGGTAAGTTACATACTTTAGGAAAGGGAACTAATTACTCTACTTTCTCGGTGACCAGTTTCTATCGGGTTTGTGACCATCTGTAGTGGCACTTATCCATGGGTAAATATTACTAGTTGAAGGGAAAAACCTACGGCTCTCCCAATACTCTTCCCTTTGTGATAGGATGAATGAATCCTCACTTTAGTGATAGGATGCTCAAACTCTCAATTTGGTGATAAGATGCCTAAATCCTCAATTTAGTGACAAGACACTTAAAACCTCAGTTTGGTGATAGGATGCCTGATTCCTCATAACCATTCCAACCATCTCCAAGGAAACAAACATATAAGAACAATTCTATTTATTTTCTTAGGGCATAAAGATGTACTTTATCCTTGACTCGCTTGTTTTTTAATAAGCATTTCTATTTTCACATTTACTGAGGTAAATTTCAATTTCATTTATAATGACTATTGACTACACTTATCTTCTTTTGTTGGTCCAACCTTAATCTGAAAAAATGGAAACACACAAATGGAAAAAAGAAAAATCTCAAAGATGCTCTAAAAAAGGCAGTATTCAAGGAACAATGCAAGCATCATTTCTACTACACATGCAAGGTCACCCCTAGGATTATTATCCTCTTCTAGATTCCATAACACACATCCTATAATATCCATTCGACAAAGTATTAAGCATAAATCCTCATTCGCCATGTTTTTGGTTACAACTTCCTTCATCTCTCCGCAAGGTACACTCTTATTATGTACTTCATGCTACCGAATATTAATTCACAAACATAAAGTGGGGGAAAATGAAGTCACTAAATCATGCACTTACTACTTAAATCATACCTCTAATTATGTCATTATATGCATGATTCTTAAGTAAGAAAAATAGACATTAATAACACTTGGTTTGATTTTATATTGATTTATTCTCGTACGATACTCTTGACATTTTCTTTCTCAGACGATGACTTTATTGTTGGAAATTGGAAAACACATGACACAACTCTATATTTTTTGTTATATCCTCTGACCATCTCGTACACTAGCACCCATTATGGACAAGAGCACCTAGGTGCTACTGTCCCCTTTAGGCACTTCTTTCCTTTTCCCTCTCTTTTTCAAATCTGGCTTGCCACATCATTTTGTATATTTTCTAAAGTCTCTTTTATCATTTTTTGCACCATAATTTTGGGTTGTTAATGATGAAATTCAAATAAGGGAATCATATATATATATACATGAATTACTCACTACTATTAGGGGTTTGACAACTGGGGAGTTATACCTACTATCTATTACCTAGGAAAAGAGTAACATTCAAGTATTGCATTTGGGCTACATTATTCACTGTATAGGAGGGGTTATTTCTAAATTCTATCTCACACATTCAACTTATGGGAAAAAGATTTGTAGCTCAATATCTTGGTGCGAATGGCATAAGGGTAACATTCAAGTACTGCATTTGGGCTACATTATTCACTGCATAGGAGGAGTTATTTCTAAATTCTATCTCACACATTCAACTTGTTGGAAAATGAGTTATAGCTCGTTATCTTGGTGCGACTAGAATAAGAGTAACCTAGCTTCAAAGGACATAATTTAGTCACACACACACTAGAACTACATAGAATCTGAAATGTAGTGTAACACTATGTGAGAATCATATTGGGGTGACCTTAGAGATCAGTATGACTCAACTTTATGTATTATTTATTCCATTTAATGTTTTCTCTAGATCTATTTAGGTAGATAGGATTTATTTTTTTGGTACAGGTGTAGCACAAGAACCCTACAACAAATTGGATGCAAGAAACTATGAAATGAAGAAGCTAAGTTCAAAGACTAAAAAGGCCGGAAGTAAAGCACATACCAGTAAAATAGCACCCAGTTCAAACACCAATGCCCAAGCGGTCCTATCCACATCTAGTCGCTCCCACGTGAAGAGGTTCTGGAATCCCAATTTCTTAGATAGATATTTATGTAAACACCTAAATTCGGTGTCTATACCTTTCATCGCCCACATGCGCATATATATTTCATTCACCCCCCATCCTTTAATTAAATGCCCTTATTATCCCATCATCATCAATTAATTAATCCCATTTAATTAATTAATTTCCCATTTATTACCTCATCACATTTAATTCCCTTTAATTAATATAATTCATTAGTTACTATTAATTAATTAATTAATGTCCACATCCTAATCTAGCCCTAACCAAACTTCTATTTTAGGATACTTTCATTCTAAATATACATGTTATACATCCCTATGCTTTTTCTAACCTATCCTTATCTCCAACTCACCTACACCTCTTCCTAAAATAACCTCTTTTTGCCTAAATATTTAAAGTGTTTGGCCAACTCACTACAAAAAAAAATCATGCCAGAGGCAGAAAAATCCTCCCATTGGGGAAAATTTCCCCACAATCGGTGGCGACCCATCTCAGTTGTTGTTGACCCTATAAAGTTGTATGTTTGCTTTCTATTCATCATGGAATGCATGCAAAGTCCCAAGCTTCCTTGCAACCTGCAAATAATCTCTTGTGCCTGAGCCTCCCAAAATAAATTACAGACATCCTTAGAATGTGCTCGGATCAATCGTGATCATCCTTTTTGAGATTGTTATCATTTTTTATTTCTTTAATCAGCTTTTATCATTTTATCTTGGTATTCCTTGCATCTAACCTTTTACATGTCTAGAAACGGTCCATTATCAGTCCATTTCTATTAGTTTTTCTCCGTAGATGTTCTATGATTTAGCTTGTTTCTCTCAGCCTTGTCCAACACTGCTCAAATCATCATCGATCTTCCCAGGTTTTCGTCAACCCAATCATCTATCCTCATCCATTTTGTGCTCCAGATTACTTTCAATGTTTGTTTCATCTCTTGCACTTTGTCCGGACTCTGAATCTCCATCTTAATCCTCTAAACGTGTATAGTTTTTAGCTCAAATCCACTGTGATCTTTATTAACTTGTATTCATTCCTTTTCCTTGCATCATAAGTCCTCTGTAAGTTGTTTCTAGTGTCTACAAGCCCTTGTTTTGTCTAATATGTACTCAGAGACTCCTGCTCTGTGTGTACAATTGTTATTCCATCCTTTTGCAACAGGTCATCGTCAACTTGCCACTACACAGTCTAGGTCACCGTCAATCCAGAACAAGTACACTTGATTTGTATTTCATTTCAATCAGTTTAGTTTAAATAAATCATAATTACTTTTAGATTTTTTAAGTCTTTCAGGTTCTACATACTTTCAGTTTACCTTTACTTTGCATCAATTTTTTTTAACAACGGGGGTTGACATCCATCAAGGAAGTTAAGCGCTTTTCGATTCCAATTTATTAGGAAACCCCCACCCAAAACATCTAATAATTTTCCCTTCCGTGGATTTTATTTACAAGTTTTATCTAGTTTGCAGCAATGGAATCCATCATCATCTTGCACCTGTATCACATCGTATCCGAGGTAACATAAACCCTCTAGCATTTCTGAGTTTGCTAGTATCTTTAATAGTTAATGCATTAACCCTAAATTAAGAAAGAGAAACTTGGTAAACAATTTCACATATCAAATCCACCCTTTCCATCATGTTTTTTAGCCCATAATCGATCCAGGTCTACCGATACAAGATAAGTCACTCTTATCTCCTATCTTGATAACTTTTTTGAACTTTTTTGTACTTTTTATGACATATCTAGTCTATTAATTATATATTTATTTGATCTCAGTCCTTTGATTAAGAATTAAATTTCTTTAAATCAATTTGAATGTTAACATGTTTTTTGGATCTTGACGAGAAATTTGGGGCTTAATCTAAACAAACAAATTCAAAAAGGATGGTGTATTCCTAGTAGGTGTATCCTCTTTTTAAAGGAGGAAGATAAAATGAAGAACCTCTTGTAAGAATTTCCATATTATTTTATAGACAATTTATGTGGGATGGTCTTGGTTTGTCTAGCTAACTTATTTTACCTAGTCTTTTAGTGGTTCAAGATTAGGTCGTCATCTCCTATCGTGCATTTAGACATGTGTGTTACCTTATCGCGCATAATCAAGACTTGATGCTTCATAATTTCTCCATGTCTTTTGTTGGTCCCACATTAGAATGGTAAAATAGTATCCAATAATATTCAATATTCTCCTTTTCTGAACTGGCCCAACTATTTTTAGAACATTTTTCTATTAACATTACATGAAAAGTAACTATTGATGATCTCTATACTATCTGAAATTTTGAAGATGAGTCCATCGAAAAAAATTTCACATGATGGCATGACATTATAAACCAGTTATCCTTCCCTCTCCTACAAACTGATCTAATTGAACTCTTCTCACATTCATTTGTTAAGCATATATCTTTTGTTTTAAAAATTCAATCGTTCTAAACCTTCAATGAAACCTTTACCATGGCTTGCAAGATTATAATGCATGCCCTCGATCAAGGTCATTTAACTAAAATCAAATAATCCCAAGCATTGATTTACAAAATCATCCACACTAAATGACAGGTCAAAGGCAGCAACCAATGTTGTGGTCCTTAAATCATCTCATACATTGACATCTAGCACGTGGACCCAACAACAAGCCCTTTGACCAATTCCCAATTACAACCCCCTAGGGCATTCATATAGCACCATATTTGATAAATTGATGGCAGTAAACCTTATCACACTTCCTCATATCTGACTAGTTGATGAGTCTAGAGTGAATCATGTGTGGTATCATGAAGAACATTAGTGTAAATACCACCAAGTCCGAGGACACGATATTGACAGATGTCAAACTTTCAAATACTTGGTCCAAATACTCATCGATCAAGGTGATCTTAAAGTGGACAATACAAACGCTTCACCCAATCAACCACTTGACATATTTAAAAAATCTTTCCCAAATCATGTGCCAGTAAGCCAAACCACCACTTCTACTATGATGCAAGCACCCAATGCCCATACTATAAATACCTTGAACACTACTGATCTGAAATCTATCCCATCCATAACCTCTTCTCCCTCTTCTTTGATCACATTTATCACCTTTGATATTGTTCCTACATCCATCACACCTACATTTGTCTCAACTTCTACTCCCGCATCTACAACTACCAAAACTCCATTATCAAATATATCATTTATACCCTAAGATACATTCACGAATAGACCATTTCAACCTATTTTAACATCTGGTGTTCATCCTTCATCAACTTCCTTACCTATCATATCCATCTCATCATCTACTTCACCCATTTCAGTAGGCTTGACACCCTCGCCTATACCCATTCCACCCTTTCTTGTCATACCATCCTTGGAACCTAGGCTAGTTCCTCCTCCGATTCCTTTACCCACATCAATTACTTTGGTCACATCTATGCACCTTCTTCCTCCATGCCAATTTCATCATTTGAGGAATGCCTAAAATCACTTTACCTTGCAATGACCTTGAATGTTCCCTCTATGTCATCAACACAATCCCATCAATCTCCACCTTCCATAGATTTCCTCAGAAAAATATTATTTCCTATACCCAAACCAACCATAGAATCGCCATCTAACCCCCCAGTCAGGGTAGTCGTTACTCCTCCCAAGGATGCATCTTCACATACAAAATATATAGTCCCTCTTAGGGTTAAACCATCCAATATGAAATCATCTATTGTAGGACCACAAACATTTTAACCCAACAATCCAAAACTGCTTAACACTAAAATACTAATCAACATCAAAACTTAATTCAAATCACCAAAACATAATTAAAATAACCAAAACATCAACATACTCGTATTTTAACCCAAAATTCTAATACATCTCATAAGGCATCTTCGAGCACTTTCGTTGGATCATATACCAAAATATTCCAAAACTTATTGTAAACCTCTACAATCATGCTTCCACCTATCAAGGCTTTCAACCTAAAAGGAAAGAATACTTTATGGTTCAATTCCAACCTTATGTGCACCTTTCATCATACCCTTGGGCATGACACTGAGCATTGTAGAGTGCTTCAGTCTATTATCCATAATCTCATTGAAGAGGGAAGACTTTGTCTTGGACTAAGTCAATCCCTTCCTTCCACATATAGTTTGACATCTTCCATATCTCCTTCATTAGATGACTCTCCTAGGGAAAATCCTCCTTTCTTCATTAATGTCATTTAGGTAACCACCCAATCTGGCCCACATGATCCAAATTCAACATCCCAACCAAAGGCCAAGACCTTCATCGCCATTCCTCCTCCCATGGAATTAGCTACATCATCAGAACCAAAGGTTTCCATTCTAGAAGTCCCTAGGCCCATTGAACACGGAATTGTTAGATAGATTCATCAAGCCCCGGTCAAGATATCACTTTACAAGATTATTCAAATCTCTCCAGACCATCAACGGGATCTTATTAAAGCCTTAAAGTGTATTCCAACTTCCACTGACGAGGCTCAACCCTTCACATCACTTGTAGGGTTGTTTATGGCTTCTATTACTACCATCTCATTCGATGACATTGAAATTCTAAACATCCCACCGAAAGAGCACAATTTTCCCCTCTTTATTACGGTCAGGATTAATGATTCATTTATCCAAAAATCCATGATCCACATTGGGGCTAGAATTAATATCATTCCTTCACATACTTTTGACCAACTTAAGATCCCAAAGGAATCTGTCACTCAAACACCTTTGATTCTTCATGCTTTCAATGATGTCATTGCTCATGCCTTAATAATAGTCATCCTCCCTAGCTAGGTTAGTAAGAAGCTCATCCATGAGACCTTCTACATCATTGAAGGGTAATTTCAATACAATGTTATCCTTCAATGACCATGGATTCACGCCATACGTTGTGTCCTCTCTGCACTCCATCATTCCCTTAAATATGAGCATGAGGGGAAGATCCTGATGCTTCTGGGGGTTGTTCCTCCCTTTCAAGGATGTAACATGAATTATAGACCAAATTATGTACCCGTCCCTAAAAAATATCCATCTGCACCGTCCACCAGTTTATCCATTCCTTCGTCCAAACTCCCTAACAATGATTCCCTGGGTAACATAATGGAAAAACTTATGATGGGGGAATATCGCCTTCTTACACTTAACACCCTTCCCACTCATCACCATATCAGTAGACCCAATAAGGTGATTATGTATGAACTAGACGTTGGGGATGTTGTCCCTTTTGAGTCCACCACATCTTCACACCAATCTAGTTTATGGTGGTTTCGATACCCCCTCTTCCCACATCGATGATATTCCACATGCCAAGTTTTATACTAGTGGCTTTGGCTTTCTCAATAACCCATCTTTTTCCTATTTATTTCCATCATTGCACATGGAATGGATTCAGCCTAGGTCGTTATGAACATGGACCACATGGCCTTACCCCAGATCAATGTCGTAAACCTTGTGAAAATTTTGGGTTAGGCTACAAGGAGTGATCCTCTGATCCCGTTCCACCATCTGAGATATGCATGGACATGCCTCCTCCGCCTCCTTTGTCTATTCCAAATTTTGAAGACGTAGACATATATCCTCTACCTTCTTGATATTTTCCAACCCTCGAAGATCTGGACATGCTCAAAGACATGGACATACCTTTTTTACTTTATCTATCTCCTTCTAACTCCCGAAGACATGAACATACATTCTCTATATTTTTGGACTCTTGAAGATATGGAACTAGATGACACCATTTACATTGTCCTCTAAATTTTGTTTTTAGTCTCCACCATAACTTTGGGATTGGTCACTTATCAATGTGAGAATTAGACTAGGCTCCTTTCCACTTTGCTATCCAGACATGATAGAAGAAGACTATCCTACCATTGACATTACTTCAGTGTATTGATAATGATGACATTATTTCCCACATGGGGATAAAAGTATTCTTATCTTAAAAATTCATTGCCATATGACACATCTACTCTTCTCAACAAAGTCACCACTAATGTCAATATTAGAGACTTTTGAGGAACCTCACATTCTTAAAGTGGGCCAATTTCTTGATCCACATGAGATAGAATCTTTTATCGCATTTCTCTCCCATGTCATAGCCAATAATTTGCATGGTCATATAAATATATGTCAGTTATTGACCCTTCTATTTTCATCCACAACATTGTCACCTATCCCAATTCTAAACTGGTAAAGCAAAATCTCTGCCACATACATCCTCACATTTCCCTCCTTGTTAAAGAAGAGTTACAATGCCTTCTTTCTGCCAGTTTCATCATTCCTGTTGACTATCCCTAATGGGTCTCCAACATCGTTCCGTCTCCAAATCATTTGGAAATATTCGTATATGTACCAAATTTTGAGACCTCAATCTCGCTTTCCCTAAGAGCGACTTCTCTCTTCTGAATATCAATCAGCTTACGGATCTTACCATGGGCCATGAGATGCTTTCTCTCATGGACAATTTTTCTGGTTATAATCAAATACTCATTTCACTAGAAGACCAACACAATACATATTTCATCACCACTTGAGGGACCTTTTTTTATCGTGTCATGCCCTTTGCTTTAAATAATGTCAGAACTACTTATCAACGGGGTATAACTTATATCTTTCATAATCTCATCCACAAAACCATAGAAGACTATGTTGATGATTTTTTGGGAAAATCTAAACATTGGCAGGACCATCCGTCCATTCTCTAAATCCTTTTCAAACACCTCATTCATTTTTTTCTTCATCTCAATTCGGCCAAGTGTGTATTTGGAGTCTTAGCAGGCAAGCTCCTTGACTTTATCATTTCTATTAGGGGCATTAAATTTGATTCCTACAAAAGATTAAGGCAATTATCAAAATGCCTCCTCCTTCCAATCTCAAGAAACTTCACAGCCTTCAAGGCCACCTTCAATCTATCTTTCGTTTCATCTCGCAACTCTCCAATCATTGTCAAAATTTTCATCACCTCCTTCAGGAGGACATTGAATTCAATTGGGATCATGATTTTCAGAAGGCTTTTGACGATCTTAATCAATATCTCCTACCTCGATTATTGTTTACAACTCCAAGCTTGAGTGGAAGCCATATTATTTTTACATCTCTTCCACTAATCATGCACTGTAGGAGTCTTGCTAACACATCATGATGACCAAGGTCATGAGAAGGACGTTTATTACATCATTCATACTCTTCATGACTATGAAACCTGACTACCTTGGAGATGAAAGGATATGGTGTTCCCTCTTCATTACTACAACTAAGTTTTAACATTATCTTCTCAATCACAAGACTAATGTCATTACTAGCTTTCATATCATCAAGACATTTCATTCTAAGACCCAGGGATAATTTTAGCGGAAAATATTTGTAATATGGTGAAAATTTCATTTTATGAAAATTTGAAAAGGTGAATTATTCGGAGTGGGTCGGTGTCCTGTTCGCCTCAAATATATAGTATATTTTTTCTGGGGGGTTGGCTTCGCCTTCATTTGAAAACATCTCCTATAAAAACCTAGCTGATTCGCCGGGTAGTATACCTCAAGTTAGCTTAACAAATTACCAAAGACTGTGAAATTTTAACTTGCATACCCTTAAGCACCAGAGGATTCAGATGAAGAAGTTAGCCTGAAATGATTGTTGACATGCGACAATAGCTGTGGACTGGACGAACGACAAAGGTAAGTGTTGACGCGTGAGAAGAGGAAGAGTTCTACGCGTGACTTGGGCAGTGGTTACGTGCGACAGAGGAAGTGTTGACGCGCGACAGAGGAAGTGTTGACGTACGACAGAGGAAGTGTTGACGCGCGACATGGGCAGTGGTGACGCGCGACATGGGTCAGTGGTAGATCGCGCGACATGGGAAGTGGTGACGTGTGACATGGGCAGTGGTGACGATATTATAGAGGAGTTCTCTTCGTGTTGACACGCGACATGGGCAGTGGTGGACGCGCGACATTCTTGGGCACAGTGGTGACGCGCGACATGGGAAGTGGTAGACGCATGATAGAGGAGGTATTGACGCGTGATCAAGGGAAGTGTTGACGTGTGACAGTATATTCAGACAGTGGAAGCGCGATTTAGGAGATGGGTTGTTGACGCGAGACAAGTTGCAGAGTTGACACCGTGACAAAGACCTCAGAAACGGAGAATTTTGATGAGAAAGCAGAGGTCAGAGGCTGTAGACGCGCGACAGGAGATTTTGTTGTCGCTTGTTGTCAAGAAAATGCAGTGATGCGCGTCAATAGACCTTAGTGACATACGTCAAAAACCTTGTTGACGCGCGTACACTAAGGTCTATTGACGCGCGTCACTGCATTTTCTTGACGAATTACAGTAAAATCTCCTATCACGCATCTACAGCCTTCTGTCGCGCCACTTGACAATCAGGTGAATGATTTTTTTGTTATACAACCCTATTCCAAGTCAAATTTGCCTTCCACGTGAAACCAGTTCCGGGAAAGGCTATATTCGCCAGGTATTCTCCACCTCCGATTTCCAAGAGGTCTCTTTCAAAATGAACCCTGAATCTAAACCTTATTACATCGATCATATTATGTCAATGGCTCATGCTCATGAAAGAGTTTGACCTCGATTTTATTTCTCTAAAATCCATTAAGGGACAAGTTATTGTTGATCAATTAGCACAAGCTCCTCTTCCTAGTATGTAGCTTCCTCATGAGTAATTTCTAGATTAATCCTTTAACCATTTTCATCATAAATATAATCCTCTCATATTCACTCTCTTCTTTGATGGCTCTAAGTGTCAGCAAGGGGGAGACCCTGAATTTTTTCTTATTTATCCATGGTAAAATTCTATTCCCCTCGCATATAAACTCAATTTTGATTGTACAAATAATATGGAAAAGTATGAAGCCCTCGTCTTAGGCCTTGAAATGACCCCCTTTCTAAGTGTTCAAATTATTGACATCTATGCGGAATCCAAGCTTATAATCAAGTAATTCATAGGAGAGTATCAATGTAAAAATGATACCCTTCAGTAATATTGTGGCATTTATCATCTTCTCCTTGAATATTTTGATTCTGAAACCATCCAAATTTTTCCCTAATCAACCAATTTCTTTTTTGATACGATGGCATCTTTTGCAGCTCTCATCCCATGGATAATATAAAATTCTAAGCTTTCTGTCATTATTCATCACCGTGATTGACTTTTCCATGAATTACCCTAAGTTAATTAATCTTGTTGAATCAAATTCATCAGACCTTTGGTATTCTCAAATATTTGATTATTTATCCCAATCCATTATTCCTTCTAATTTATCTAAAAATTCTAAGAGGTCTTTTCTTCAATGCGCTAACCACTATGTGATCCTTGACAGAATTCTTTATAAACATGTGATTTTATGGTGTTCTTCTCTGATGTCTTAAATCCTATGAAGCCTCTCGAACCATCCAAGAAGTCCATGATGGTATTTGTGGTGGAAAATTTAGTGGCTTATATGTTGCTAAGTGTGTTCTCCATATTTGCTATTACTGACCTTCCCTTAACCATGATTACTTTGAGTATGTTAAGAAATGTGAAAATGTTAGCAGCATTCTAAGTTTATTTGTATTCTTAGTCAAGCTTTGCAGCTGGCTAAAGACCTTTGGCCATTCTCCCAATGGGTTCTTGATCTCATAGGCCTTATTAATCCTTTTTCTTCATAGCAACATATTTTTATCATCACCGCCATAGAATATTTCACCAAGTGGGTGGAAGAAATACTCACTTACTTTAACTAAATCTGGCCCAATCATTAATTTTATTTATCAACACATTATATGTTTCTTTGGTGTTCCCCACAAACTTGTTATGGACAATGGAAAGTCCTTTAGAAAAAAAAATCTTAATAAAATATGTAACACATTTATCATCCAACTCAACTTCTCTTCTCCATATTATCCTTAAGTTAATGGCCAATCCGAAGCTACCAATAAAACCCTTCAAAACATTCTCACCAAAACTATTGATCAAGTAGGTCGTAATTGGCATCTCAAGCTTCCTTTTCCCTTTGGGCCTATTACACTAGTATTCATACCTCCATGGGGGCTACACCTTTCTGTCTTGTATATGGTTCCAAATGTATCATTCCCCTTGAAGTTTAGATTCCATCTTTACACGTGTTTCTTTCGCAACTTCATCTCTGATGAAGACTATCACCAAGCTCATCTAGCACAACTAGAGTTCCTAGATGAAGTGCCACATTCTTGCTCTTGAACAAAAATCATGTTTATCAGGAGCACATTAAACATGCTTATAATAAGCACCTTAAGGAACAAAATTTAATATAGGTGACATCTCCTCAAAGAAAATAAGAATGTTACTACTCTAGAAAGAATCCAACACAGAAATTTTTCCCCTAACTGGATTAGTGCCATACATTATTATACACATGTATGGGCTGGGAAGCCTATCATTTGGCATCCCTTAATGGTAAATCAGAAGTGGAACCACTTAATTCATTGCACTTGTGACCATTATATTATTAGCACATTTACCAATGTGCCCTTAGTCATGTTTTAGATCATTCCTCCATCTTAGCATCTTCCATATCTCATCATGATGATTTGGAATTATGTGGTCTTCTATCACTTCCTACATGTGACCTTAAATATGGGTACCAAGGCTCTACCCATAGAATATTCCTTATGGATAGGTTATCCCCTTTGGTGATAACTCCATGATCATTACGTTCATCACCTTCTTATTCACCTATTGGAACCATGTAAAAGGTCCAAGGGTGCCTCTTGTACACTTATTAGCCCCTCCTAAGTGGTTTACTTAGCTAGTCCTAGATTTCCCCCATGTGAAATTAAAAAAACAAAAATCATCATGGATGATCTTATCAAAAATAGACTATATCCCTCGAAGGATAACTGTCCATGAAAAAAATAAAGAAAAAAAGAGTCATGTAAATAAAAATAAAAGCCAAAAGATAATAGACTGGCCCTTGGGGATCATACATCATTCTTTCCATCTATATATTGTATAAAGTAGACCATTTCTCATTGAAGGATGGCTACTCCTTTATGGAATTTGAACCCCATTGATCATCCTTCCATTTTAGTGGTAATTTTTGGTTGGTTGGTTTTGAACATTGATCAAATTTCTCTTTCCCCTTCCTAGAGTTAGGTAGCAATCTTGGGGTTACACCGGTCCTTCCATGTGTTTATTATGTGGTGCCACGGAGGAAGATCTTGACCATTTTTATTTTTCCCTTTTTCTTCTAGCTGCTGTGATTAGCTCCTAAAAAAATTAAATCTAGCCTGGGCTCCCTATAACAATATTGGAGTGACTCTTATCTCTTGGCCAACCTTTAACATTAGTAGCACCCTCATCTCTATTTGGTCACATTGCCCCATACTTCGTTCTCTAGAACATATGGTGGGAACACAATCTTCGACTCTTTAGGGAACAATCTACTGAGTTGCCAACTTTTCTTAACAAGATGGAAGTGGCCATATCTGAGAGAGTTAGTGCTAATAGTTTATCACATTCTACTTTCTCCTCCAGGGATTTCATTATTATGCACTCTTGGCCACTCATAAAGAAACTCAGACCAGGCTCAATAGTTAGAAAAAGGACTTTCACAAGTTGAAAAATTAATTTGGAGAAAAAAGGAAAGGTGACGACCCCCTCCGAAGGGCATATGGAAACTTAATTTCATGGCACTTCTAGAGGGAATCCAGGTAAATCAGGTGCATGTTGTATTCTCAGGGATGAATATAGTAATCTCATCATATCTGGCTCCTACCCACTGGGAGAAGGCTCATGTAATGCTATAAAAGCCCAAGCACTCCTGGAAGGAGTCAAGATGGCTGCCCAGTTTGGTTGTCCTCATTTATTCATTGAAGGGGATTCCCAAATTATCATATGTGCAGTCTCTAGAGGCTCACCCCCCTTTGTGGAAAATCAACATTTTTATCCCTCAAATTCTTTATTGGTTAGATAAAATTGGCACATGGAACATTACTCATAACTTTAGAGAAACTAACGAAGCAACTGATTTTCTTAAAAAGGTTGCTATTGATCACCCTGCCACCATCATCACTTCAGGTACAGCTCAAGATTGGACTGGGCTGTCAAACTTAATTTCCCATGAATCGGCCTACTAGTCCTCACAATTGGGATGTAGCCTCTCACACATGCAATGTTCCATTTAAGTGTGGGAGCATCCATCACATATATCGGCAGCAAATCCTTCTTGTAATTCTTGCGATCACTTTTCATACACTGCTATTGTCTCCAATGAATTTTTAGTCTGGATTAGGCTCACGTCAGTCCTTTCCAAAGAAGTTTTCCCCCAAAATTGTGAGGCTCAGTTTTTTTAAATGTCATTCAGGTTTCCTTCCTCCTCATATTTTGTCTAGCTCATTCCTCTAGTTAGTCACTTTTGGCCCCAATGTATTTTGTTGGCTTCCTGTTTGTCACCCTTCGTGGCCAATTCAGAGAACTGACAAACTCTTCTTCCATCGACTGCCACCACCTCTCCATCATTTTTAAGTATTCCTCACAGGTAGAGGCAGAAGCCATAGAAACCATTCTCAGCAATTCCTATCGCTTCAGAGCTAGCCTTCTCAGAATTAGATTTTGTATATTAGCTTCAGTTTTCATCTCTTTTTTCCTGAATATCATTCCGATTAGCAGCGGTTTCAATTGGTTACTGTGGACAAAATTCTATGCAAAAATTCATAGGGTTGAGTCTACATGATATACCTGTTGTAAACTATCTCTCTCCCGGATCCTTAGTCCTATTTTGTTTCAGGAAGTCGACGTGCTTGCTCTTGGTTCAGGCCGTGGCAATCACGATGGCTCTGCGGGTAGTACAGAGACCTAGTCACCTTTGAGCCAATCTGCCACAACCAAATGTTGTTGACCAGCGATTAACTTCCGGTAGATCGATATTGACATAGCGCTCTTTTTGGTTCACTCAGCAGTTGATCATCACAATGATCTACAAGAGATTGAGTTGGAGCTTCCTTTGAGTTTCTACTCATAGGAAGCTAATAAGCACACTAGTTCTTCCTTTGGTTAGTTAGTTCACCCCTTTTGTAGACTCTTTGGTGTCTTAGTAGCTATTTTGTCTCCCTTCGAAGGACCTGTTATGAGTGCTTCGGTTTTGATCCGCTTCTTCACTTTCCAATTGTATGTTTTCAAATCCCCTTCAAATATTGACATCTATTCTTCTCGAACTTCTTTGTTGTAGGGTGGGGGGGCCAACTCCCTCTGGTTCATAGCATCCAGTCAAAAGAATTATAATAATGATAACGTAAAAAAAATCAAAGCCAAAGAAAATTGAAAGAAATAGACCAATCCCTCAGAAGGATCCATAAAACATATCATCATTATTTCCATCTATATATTGTATAAAGTAAAACATACCCTCGAAGGATGGATACTCCTTATGGCATTTGAAGGATTCATGTATTGATCAACCTTCCTTTTTTGTTAGGATCCTCGGAATGCCTCCCACATTGATACTTTTTCCCTCTTCCTAGAGCTGTGGCATGGTTTTAGGGAACACCACTTTTTGAGAACCCTCTTCCCTTGTATAAGAACATCTCAAATATATTTGTCATGTTGATATTTGGTGTATGAGTTCATCTCATCCATTCTTTCCTTATGATATTTGATATAAGGAAACTATTGTTGGTTATTTTCTAGCATCGGTTTTGGTCACATGTGTCATGCATCACTTGGATCCCCCTCTTGTTTACTTCCAATGTGATTGGAGGCATATTTTCATCACATGTTCCTTGATATGATGTAGAGACATTTAAATCTATAGGTTACTATTGTTAAGGTTACATCTTATCCTACTCCTCACTTGATCTTATTTCATCTTTCTAATATTCAAGTCCACTTCTTGTGGCCATATTTATTTCCCTTTGGAAATTTTATGATGATATTTGAATTATCCCATTTTTGGGCATACATTATTTTTCCAAAGTCCACATTCGTGGCCATATCCTATATTCTCCCTTTAGGGAAATTTTTTTTCATATTCAAAATCCTCTCCTCATTTCTAATTCCACTTATGTGGCCACATTCACTCTCCCTTCAGGCATTTTTTCTTTCAAAATCTTATTCAACTTGCAGATAAATCCCAATTCATGGCCATACTCTTCCCCTATTGGGAAATATTTTTCACTTTCCACCTTCACAGCCATGCCTTTCCCCACTTGGGGAATATTTTATTTTTTCCTTCACGACCATACTTCCTCCCTTGGGGCATATTACTTCATCATTCGTCTATTTTATTTCACCTTCTCGGCCTTTTTTCTCATGTCCTACTGAGAACCATATCATTCATCCCCATCCCTTGTGGACACATACATTTTCACGAAATTCCTCGTGTATGAAGGATTTCACATACCTTTTAACATATAGTTTTTTATATTTTGATTACTTTCCTATGACTCATTGGTCATCTCCTGCTTGCATCCATAGTGCAGTGATTTTCACCCACTCACTGGTCTATAGAATGTTGTATCCTGTCTCCATTGAGACCACAATCATCCTATAATGATGTAAGATTGGAGTCACTACCCTTGATTTTATATTGCAATCCTTTTTTCTTGGGTCATCTTTCCTTGGTCATCATTTAACCCATTTTTTTAGTTACCTACCCACCCTTAATTATATACCTTTTTCAAATGTGTAATTGATTTCCCTTGACGTCATCAATCCCCTATTTGAGGGGGAGCTCATCACCAATCATTTTTATTATCCTCATCCACATCTTATCATTATTATCTCATGGTTTGCTAGTTCAAATGACTCAACAAAAAGGGGAAAATGTAGCCACCTAAATTCAGTATCCATTCCCATCACCCACGTGCACATATTTTATTCATCTCCCTTAGTTTAATTTAAATTCCCATTTATCTCTTCCATATTAATATTTAATAAAATTAATTAATTAATTAATGTTAATACCCATAAATTTCCATTAATTATACTTCCTATTTAGCAACCCCTACACTTTTTATAACCTATCTCCACTACCATCTCAACTCACACCTCATCCTAAAATAACCTCTTCCTACCTAATGCTTTAAAGCATTAAAGCAACTCTCTAAAAAAATAGAAACCACGCCAAAGGTGGAAAAATCCTCCCATTGGGAAAACTTTCCCCACAATTGGTGGGGACCTAGCCCAATCATCATCAAACCTATAAAGATGGATTTTTTCTTTCTACTCATCATCAAATGCATGCAATTGACAAGATTCCTTCCGACCTGTGAACAATCTCTTGCATGATCCTCCCAAAAGTAATTACAGACATCCCAGACCTCCTTGGAATTTTCTTGTGTTAATCATGATCAACATTTGTGAGATTGTTATCATTTTTTATTTCTTTAATCATATTTTATCATTTTATTTTGGTATTCCTTGCATCTAACCTTTTTCAAGTCCAGAAGCGATAAAAATTCCATTATCAACCATTTTTTGTCATTTTTTTTTGCTTGCAGATTATCTGATTTAGCTTTTTTATCTCGACCTTTTCCAGCACTTCTCATATCATCATCGATATACCCAGGTCATCGTCAACCCGATCATCTATCCTCATCCTTTTTATGCTCCATATTCCTTTCATTGTCTGTTCCAACTCTGGCATTGTGTCTGGACCCTGAATCTCTATCATGCTCCTCTAAACTTATCTGGTTTTCATCCCAGATCCACTGTGATCCTTATTACCTTGTATACCTTCCTTTTCCTTATATCAGACCTCCTCTATGGTTTCTTTCCAATATCTACAAGCCCCTTTGTTTGTCTGATCTACACTCAAAGCCTCCTAGTCTATGTTTACAATTGTTATTTCATCCTTCTACCTTAAGTCACCATCGACTTGCCTCTACATAATTTTGTTTAACAACAGGAGTTGACATCCATCGAGGAAGTTAAGCACTTCTCTGGTATGATTTTTTGGGAAACCCCCGCTTAAAACCATCTAATAATTTTCCCTTCATTGGATCTTATTTGCAGGTTTGATCTGGTTTGCAACAGTAGAATCCATCATCATCTTACACCCGTATCACATTGTATCTGAGGTAACATAAACCCTCCAACATTTATGAGTTTTCTAGTTTCTTTAGTAGCTAGTACATTAACCCCTCATTAATAATGAGAAACTTGGTAAAAAAATTCACATATCAAATCCACCCTTTCCATCATGTTTTGTAGCCCATAATCAGTCAAGATTTGTTGATACAAGCTAAGTCACTCTTATCTCATAATCACTATGCATATGTTTTTGCACCAGTCTAAGGACTTAGAATTGTAAAAATATAAATATTAGAAATATTTTTATTAAGGGGGACAACCTAAACATTATTAACAATCTTAAATCAAATTCAAATTGTACTAGAATAAATACGATGGAAGAATCTCCTCACATCATTCAATCGTTTCACCAGGTATCCATTTATCATGTATATAGAAAATAAAGTGAGGGATGAGATGGATTTGGAAATTTAGGGGGGTAATCTCAATGACTTAGATATCTTGAGCTCAAATCATGATTGGCTAGAAAACATCACTTCAATCCTTAATCATTATTAATGCTTAATTATGTGATAATCTAAGGGAGGAATGTTTAATGTTAACATGTGATGGATGCATTTTCATGTGATACAAGTTCATTTTTTCCCATATATTTTGATGTTAAAGGTGGTTCTACTTTGAAATTGGATGTAATGGTTCTCAATATCAACATCTTAAAGGGTGAGAGAAAGTTTTGATTTGAGTATTAGACTATTACAACTCTACATTTTTCTAATTTGTGTAAAGGATAAATGGTTGGGAATCATGTGATAATGTAATTGATGTCCAATGAAGGTCTCAAAAGGAACATGATGATGCGGAAAATTTTCAAAAGTTACAAGTAGACCAAACATGGAAATAATAAAGGATTCTAACCCTAACCTCACAATTAAATATCTTAATATGTGGATAGATAGGAAGGTTACTATGAAATATCTCTCTTTGGAATTATTTGAGTAAATTATCTCTAGAATGATATGTATGACTATGGGTAGGCTTAAACTTTCCAAGGATACACAATGGAAAAATAGGGAATAAATTTATTTTGGTGTTGATGAGATAATTCTAGGTACTGAAGATGGGGGTATTTTTTTATTATCTTACATAACCATTGGAAAACGTTAGTAAGATCATAATGCATTATGTCACCCTAGAATGTAGGTACAAGAAGCTCCACTCTTATCATTTATCAGTCCTAGTTCATTTTAGAAGAGGTGGGGAGATCAGTATCCCCTTTTTCGTTTTTAGGTATTTGAAGAATGTTATTGTTTATTTTCATGGGGATAAATCATACTTTTTGAACCATCTTTCTCTCATCCAACTAATATGGATAGAGGAAATATCGACTATAGCTATTGAAAATTTAGGGTGTGATATTTCTCTACATAACAATAAGAATCATCTTAGTGCTAAAACAAAGGATATGTATACTGAGAGGCCCTAAATAATTTTCCACAATTCAAATAAGGAAAAAAATTAAATTCTAAACCAATCCCCAAATACAATCTTATAAACACAATGATTATTGAGGAGAGAGGTAAGAAATTGATGGTGGAGGAATAAATTGAGGTGGAATAAATTAAAAATGAAGAGGAATCTATTAGTCTACCTTATTTTTCTGACAATGGTGATTCATCTCATTCGAGGAAACTACTAAAGGTAAAAAAAGGTAAAGGACATCTCTATAGTTAAGAAATAAGAGGTGGAAAATTTCATTAAATCCATGTAGTTCTAGAACATTTTCATGAATATTGTGGTGTTTAAAATTTCCTTCTTCAAACAATATGTGAATTATTTATGTGATCTCCAAGAGAAATACAAATAGGGAAGGGAGTATGATGGTAAGGAGGATCAATGGAATTTTTATGAGGATTTTTTCCTACTCAAAATAATTCTAAATGAGGTGAAAAATAAGTTCAAGTATTTAGAAGGAGAGAAAGATATATTGAAGGGAAAGATTGAGAAACATGTTTACTACAACAAAATTTATATTAAAATTTGTGTAAATAAGTTAATGGTGTTGCAAGAGTGCTTGAATAATTGAAAGGTCTACGAGTATGATAAAGAAAATGGTAGCAGAGTTCATAGAAAAAAACCAAATTAATAAAAGAGAAAAAAACTTGAAAATAATTATCATATCATTGGAGATGCAACTAAATACCTTAAAGAGGATTAGGAGGTAGATATAAGCCTAAATGAATTTTTGAGATAGTGGTATTCTATTTCACTTAGGCTATATTTTTTTTGCCCTTTGACTACTCATTTCTAGTTGAATGGTTTTTTTTGTTGACCACATGAGGCCTTCTTTTATTTTTTATTAGTTTTCTTTCTGGAATTATAAGAGGGTGGGATCCCCTCGCAAAATATTTTTGTTTAAATAAGTATAAAAACCTACAAAATCATTTTCCTATGTAGACATAAATGAGTGGAAGCTAATAGATGCTAGATATGGAAAATAATTTTTAATATATACTTCCTAGTTTTTCTCCATTATATCAAAAATATTCGCGTGGGAATAGCATACCATTGAGTGATATAATTATTTGGGATGTATTGGGAACCCTATATGTTATTAATCGGCATGCCTCCATGCCATAGAGTACGAATCACTAGGTCACAAAACATCTAGGAATCACAATTGTAACATTGGGCCCATCTCATGCTGGTCCTTCAATATTATCATATTTAATATAAAATATACTAATACATGGAAATGATTAGTATACAATTTAGAATATAATTTCTTCTCTTGATATATGGTTTCCACTCAAGGAATA
Organism: Taxus chinensis; assembly: GCA_019776745.2. Lineage (NCBI taxonomy): Eukaryota > Viridiplantae > Streptophyta > Pinopsida > Cupressales > Taxaceae > Taxus > Taxus chinensis. The sequence continues at coordinate 673,591,353 of CM034150.1, read as the reverse complement.
TAATGTTATTTATATTTCAAGAAAATATGAAAAAATGGCCCATGGATCATTATGGTAACACACAAATGCACACGTGTTCGTGGGCACAAACAAAAACACATACACAACCAAAAACATACACAGGAACATGCATGCACATATAAATACATAAGGGGAAATCATGTATTTGAGAATATTGAAATTAAATAATAACACATCATATAAAAAGACTTCAGAAACTAGAGTGAAATGATAGTTTATGGTTATACTAATATCTAAGGTGAAATTAAAATCAAAATATAATTTATTCAGTTACCTTTTACCCTTTTTAAAAATATATTGAGAGAGAGAATAGCAATATAATTTGGGAGAACAAATCTACAGATATTACCATGCAAAATTGAGCTCTACAGAAAAATGAGGATGAGAACAATATATTGCATTCATGTATCACAACAATATTTATTGATTAAAAATTACATACTTTGTGAAGGTATATCATAACTAAGAATTTGTTCTAATTTTCTCATTGACAATAATTCAAGAAATTCTAATTGGTATAAGAAAAGGTGATTCCTAGTTGGATATAATAATGAATAGTCATTATCAGTATTATAATCCTATGAAATTGTGCACTATATCAATGTAATATAGAATATAACCTAAATTAACTTATTCTAAGTGCATATTATATAATGCACTAAAACTCCCCCTCCCCAAAATGAAACTTAGGGAGATCTACACAAGGAAAAGGGTAATATTTTTTTTAAATGGATCCTAAAAACTAACACTAATGACGTAAAAATGTCTAAAAAAATAAAATAAATACTCTTAAAAATGAGACGCACTGTGATTCATGAACATAAAGGTTGATAAGAAAAATCAAAAACACCAAAAATATATAGTATTTGTTTCATGTTTTCAAATTTATGTTTTGTAGCATATCCAAATGAGTTTAAAATGTTTGCAATATATTTTATAGTCTAGGACATGTTATAGAAGTTTGTGCATGATAATATACTAGAAGTTTCATAATGCATAATTGTGTTTATCATTAGAAAATGTCATTTGTTGGAAAATAAGTATTAAAGTAAATTGTGACATCTCCATGTTATGTGTACGACATGAGAAGGATGGTGTAATGATTTATATATTTATCTCAAGATTTGATTACTTAGTGCAATACCAATAATTTTATATAGTTAACTTTGTGTCATCCTTGTCTTGTGTGCATGTTATCATATGATTTTTAGAGCTTCGTGTTATCACTAAAGTTTATATTTATGGTGCACATCCACCATTGTCATAGTGAATAAATTTAGATAAATTGACAAAATGCTTAAGGATTTATTTAGAAGACTTGTGTGTAGGTCTGTGGTGTGTGCATGATATATGGGAGCATATGTATTTGAATTCAAATTATTTGTAGATGAAAAATATTTACCTAACAAAGGAATTATTTAGTTGAGATGACTAGATTTTATTCAAGTTTAATTATGTCTGTAGTGTGGTATATACAAAATTTTGGCCTTATCTATTCAATTTTGTATGAGGATTCATTACTAATTATATGTGTAGAATGCGACTGAGAGATAATATTGTAATTATGTTATTCTTTTTTCTACAAGAAACCACCCTTACACTTGAGTAGAAAGAGTCAGGGAAAATAGATGCAATAGATTTCTATAGAAACATTGTGTGTGTGTGTGTGTGTGTGTGTGTGTGTGTGTGTGTGTGTGTGTGTGTGTGTGTTTGCATGCGTGCAGGGGGGAGGGGGGGTGTCCATGTCTATTAAAATTAGATAGTATAGTTTTTATTATATCTTCTCATATATTTGTAGAGATTTTATATGTTTTCAATTGGTCTCATGTTTATGTATGTTGTTAATCCCTCCATGAAATCAAATAAATATTATTTAAATTACTTCCATGTTATTGTATATGATTCAACCATAATTTGTGTTAGTTTTAAATGCTACATGGTCTAAGGATGTATTTTATTGGATTACCTAACCAAAATTAGATCAATTTGGAAGTGTTGGCAAAAAGAAATGAGGACATATTCTAGCTAAGAGAGTTGGGTATAATGTGTAGAGATCAAGAACATTGGAAACTATTGATTTCGAACACCAAAAAAATGACACAAAGAGGAGGTTTCACTTCAAGAGAAGTAAGAGAACCTAGATCACAAATAGTTTTTGAATTAGAAAATTTAAATAGAATAATATAACTTATTATATTAAATTGGTGATAATCTATGAAAAAATGAATTTATTGTTAAATATTACACAGAGGAAATATAAATACTAACTATTAGAATGGGTCATGTTGAGTTTTATGCCAAGAATATCTCACATTATGTGAAAGGATCACACTTATCCATCCAAGATGAATTCAATATGATATAATTGTATTATGTTGAAGAATCTTAGTAGTGTGCACTAAAGGTAGAGGAAAGGTTATTACATAGGGAATAACTAGAAGAACAAGGTAGTGGTCACTTCTTATGTGGATGTGGAAAAGGTAATTTCAATAGAGTGTACTTTGCACAAAAATCTGATGATAAAACATCTAAAACAATGATGTTGTGCCAAGAGGTAGATAAAATTATGAAATATGCATATAATTACATAGGATAAGCCTTGGTTTTGGATTCAAGGGAACATATTTTAGGATGGAGAGAATGGGTATCAAGAATATGAATTCATGCATGTATAAATTTATTGTGGTTTAATAGGTGGTCTATGAGTTACGTAGATGATGAGAGAATTACATCAGTGCATCAATTTTTATTATTTTATTGATAAGGAGGGTTGAAGGGACCCGTTTCATTTTAAAAATACTTGGCCTAAATACCCGAGATGATTATCTAAAAATTTTGGGCCTATATCCCAGATTACAAGCATACGACACTTAACTTAGCTAAATAACCAAATACCCGTTATTTCCCAACTAGGAATGGAAATAAGTCATCAATATTATCCATTCAACCTTTTTTATTTTTCATGTTCTTTACTTCATGAAACTTTCTAGTGTCAAATAAAACAATTATCATAAGAACATTGGGGTTTCCTAGTAGTTCTATATTGTCAGGAAAAGAATCTTGATCTGAATCCGATTTGTCAAATGTGTTTCCTATTTTCACTCCTCCAACTATCTCAACATTCTCTCGATTTCCCATTTATGAAATATTCTACTTATTTGTTGTTGTTTCTATTGTCTTATGCTTAGTGCCCACCTTCAATGCTGAAGCAAACACTAGATCTGGATTCACAAAGCCCCAACTGCTAGAAGATTTTGAGTTACTCTTTTTAGCACCATTTTTATTTAAAGGACAAAAAGCTTGCAAATGTCCTAAGGTTTTTGTAGAATCTACATTTAAAGGGAGTATTTTCATAATCCAAAACCTATGAATGTTGAATTTTTCCAAATTTTAATAATATATGATACGGTAGTCCTTTACTCAGATCAATTTCAACACAAATGTGAGCGTAAGTGCACAACCCTAAGTGATTTCTATCCAAATATTCTTTAATAAAATTTCCCAAACCATTACCAATATCATGTAGGGCATACCATAGATGCAGAGGGAGGTTAGGAAGCCTTACCCAAACATGCATTTTTGTAAGTGAATGAGTATTTGGATCAAATTCTAGAAACCAAAGAATTAAATACATATTAGCATTACCCAAGAACCAAGGTTCTTTAGATAGTTAACGTTGGTAATCCTCAGTTTCTCTTAAATGCACAATTAAGAAACCCCTAAAGCAGACTGATATTTCACACTTGTTGGACCAGTTTTCAAAAATCCATTAGTATAATGCTATAGAGGAAGGTCAGAGGCCATTGAAGCACCTGATCACATCATCTCAAGGAAGAGACCGATAGTATTCCTCCACCTCGGGGTTTTTGATCTCTAATGTAGGGATTTCTTCAGCTAGATCAACTAGGTAAGCATGGTTTGCAGAAGTATAGGGACCACGATTGCTAAGGATATCCTTGAAAGATTTCGAATTAGATGCAGCAGCACCTGCCCCTTATTTTCTGAGTGGCTCATTTTTTTTCCTTCCCGCCCCTAGTTCATTCGCATCCTTTTCTAGTCTATGTGGATTCATATTAGAGTTTGGAGAACACTTTTCCTTATCCCTATTGTGGCATTCCTGCAATCTACTATTCATCCCTTGCTTCATGGGAACATTAGTGAGTCCTCCCTATAGTTCAGAAGATGCCCATACCGTGAAACATTTTCCCTCACAAAACCTGATTTTGCTTTCTACATTCTTCGTAGAGTTTGAGTTTTTTACTGCCATCACTCTGGTTTATACATCAGTTGCTAAACATGTCAGTGCATCAAATTGACGATCTACAAATTTGGAAATATCTAATGATAAAGGAATTATTGTTGAAGTAAGAAAAGGAAAATAATATTCCCACATAGATGAATAATTAATTTAGAACCTTATACAAGTCAGGAGGTAAATATTATAAGGTGATTTGTGATTGTAATAGTTAGAAAAAAATTGGTTTCGCTAGAGATGGTAGAAAACTAGGATTAAAGAGAATAACACGTATAAATCCTTACAACTTTTCATGGTTTCTGAATAAGCATCAATTTTTTTGAATGATCAATTGAAGAGTTTCTAAAATGGTGTGTATAAATATGATATAATGTGATACATGTAATGAAAATGGATATTTTTGATATTTTACATGGAAGAACTTAGCAAAATTATATAAAAATGCATCATGATGGTGGAAAAAACCTATACTTTTTTAAGCATGGGAAATAGTACAATCTATATCTATTTAATAAAAATATTGATTATGTTGGGTAAAAAATTTCTAAGTTAAGTCGATAGGGACAGAAATTATTTTACATTCTTAGCTAAAATTGTGTAATTCATATGCATACTTAGAGAGTAACAAAAACTTACACAAGAAGTAAAATATTTATTGATTTAATTTACAAATATCATAGTTGAAGATCTATCAAATGGATTTCCACCCATGAGGAGTATAGGGAATCAGATGGACATGATCATAGATTTGAGTTTGACAAACAATTACACATAAATATTTACATAGAAGGATAATTTAAAAGTCCAAAATAAATCTCATGAGTTACTAGATAAAGGGTTCATTAAATATTCTTTAAGACCATGTGCAATACTTGTAGTTCTAATGCCTCAAATGAAGGGAGAATGGATAACATACTCTAGTATAATAGTGATACACAAATAAAAATTAATTATATATTTCCATTGTTGTTGATGGATGACAAAATGGATTGTCTCAATAATATAAAAAAATTTCAAAAACATATATATAAAGATTTAATATCAAAAAATACATATAAGGGACAGATATTAACGGGTTATAAGTCTTAAAACATAAGAAGGATTGTATAAGTGGTTGGTTATACATTTTATATTGGCTAACACATTGATTATGTTCACGATATTCATGAAAGTGGACTTAATACAATTTTTGGGTATGTTTTTAATTATTTATCTGGATGAAACTCAAATATTCAATAGGAAAAAAGAGGATAATTTTACATACTTGAGGAATGAGTTATAAAATTTTCTGAAGAAGAATTTTTTAATACATATAAGGAAATATAGTTGTGTGAAAGAATGTAATAACAATTATAGGGTTTAAACTATTTATTACTATGTTGTATTTAGAAAATTAAGAATAGAAAATACATATATACATAATCCTAAATTATGTAAGGATAGTTGGATCAAATAGGATTGTGAAAATATGATTTTGGTTGGCATTGAGAAATAAGTCACTATTCTTTGGGTTCAAACTAGGTGATATTGAGGTAAAACTCATTGAGGTATATTTGTAGAGTTTCATCAAGTTGCATTGTAAATATGGTGATATAGAACTGGTCACATGTCAAGTTCATCCACTTGGGGATATATCCGTGGACATATCTATCTAGGTATCAAAAAATGTGTCCTCTGGGGTTTTTTCTATAATGAGGATATCAAAACTAATTCACTTGTGTCTTTATACCATTCATATCTAGATCTCTATGATGATGTTTTTGTACCTATATATGTCTTCTCCTACCTTATTAATCTACAAATTATATTTTCATCATTTACATTACACTAACCTCACCACACCACACCCTCATTAATGTGATGAAAAATTCACTACATACCAATATTATGAAGAGATATCAAGCCCCATGTAGTTATCTAAATCTTACAATGAAGTGGATGTGAGATTAAGTAAATAATATGGAAACCTTGAGTTGGCCCTCAAAACTTTGAAATTGATGCTTGGATTGATTTTAATGCATATAGATGTGATCTAGGGAAATGTTACAGATGTATTCAAAATTGAATGTCCATTTTTGGTGTGTTCTAAGGGAGAGGTGCATTACTTATCATGTTTAATCACCTCCTTAGATTGTTCCTTTGATATGGTATCCCTAGATGTCCATAATGAGAAAGGTTGTATATCTTTATATAATTGGCTAATTTGAATGATTTCCTACTTAACCAACCCTAATATAACTAAGGTAACTTATGCATTTGAAAATATGACCATTACAAGTATAAGGGACATCTTCAGCATCTTTGGGATGGACTATCAATTAAACTTATCCTAAGCCTACAAATCTATCTAGGATTATGTTATAATTAGATATGAGACAAGAGGTAGTATGCAGAGTATGTAAAAATTTATTTTGTATACATACAATAATACCTAAAATTCTAAGATGGAGAAGATCCATGATTTAGTGGACTAATAAGAATGGATAGAGTATGAAGTTATAAGTTTAATCAATAAGTATATGAATGGGATAATTTTAAGATAATTGCCAAATTATATTGCTAAGTTCCATATGGCAACAGTTATGGTACTATAATTTCCACCATTTTAATATATTTTTAAGTTTTGGAATGATAGAATAAGGAACAATTGAATGCAAACCTCACATCCCAATCATAGTATGCTAATGTGTAAAAAAAATTGACATTTTCATAATTACTCCCTAAATAAATAAATAGGGGGTTTTATAGTGTGTATTTTTAGTTATTTAAAGGTATAAAGGTGGTAAAAAATTTATATTAAGATTAATTTAAAAACATTAACATACAAATAATATTATAGCTCACAAAGTAATTTACTAGGGAAAACTATAGAAATGATTCTTCAAAACATAAAATAATGAAAGAATGGGTGAAACATAGGAATATCCTAAATGTGGAATCACTCCAGAAATGTTGGAAGTTGTTACAAATAATAAATAATAATATAAACACATTACTACCAATAAATAAATCGAATGAAATTTATATCAATAAACTTCTTCTTAAGCTTCTTTTGTTAGGAATTTCAGACACTTAGATGGGGGTGAATAAGTGCATATTAAAAAATTCACAATCAATTACCACTTCTTTAATAAGTTATTGTTATACTTAATTGATTTTTATAAGCATGTAATACTAACCATGAAAGATATAGAGTGAGAAGCATACAAAAGTACACATGATACCATATATAATGTGGGAAACCCTTTCGGGACAAAAACTCATAGAAACCAATGCACTAATTTGGACAATAAGCCTACATAGTTACAAATATTTCTTGATTGAGCTACAACTCAATCAAGAGCTACAACTCAAATAATTCAACCATGCCACCACCCAGTATTCAACAAGCAATAACTTTCCTAGAAGCCACAACTCCAAATTTTGATTCAGAACCCACTGTTCTTGAGTAATCCATAACTTACAAGGAGCTTCACCCCTGGAATTTAATCATCCACCACTAAAATTTTGTATTCCACTACCCACAAGGAGGTTGCAACCCCCTGAGATATAATCTACAACTTAGATAGGTATCATACACATTATTTGATCATCTAGATTCTTATTACAAAGAGAACATATTATGATCACCTTGTTATTTCTTCCTTTGTTCACTCTACAAACTAGATATTCAAAATTTTCTTACCTTTGGTTAGATCTCTCCCCTCATGCACTCATTTCACTTGGGTTCTCTGATTAATGGCTCTGTCTCTTTCCACTTCCTGCACATAACTCTATTATTTTTTTCAGTACATTGATTGTTCAGTCTCCTCTCTTTCTCTGGAGTAATTTCTTCAATCAAATCTGCATTTTGCAAAAAAAAAATTCCTTCTATGAAAAAACCTTCTGCTCTCATTTGACTAATATATCTTCACTTTAATGGATATTTCTCCTCTTTATCTTGAAACAATGTTTGTATCTTAGGTATCTCTCAGTAATGGATATTCATAATTGAGTAATGTCTCCTTCCTCTCTCATCTTATTCAGGCATTCCTTTGATCTAGTTTTATACAACTCTCATGTGTTTTGTGATCATTATCTTATCATATATTAATTTGAATAATTATAGCTCATCTCTCTTTGTCCTTTGACTCGATTAGTAGGTATTCATGGATTATCTAGGCTCATTATCTCCTTCATCATCTTCATATATTCAATAATTGCACTATGACATTTCTTTCTCTTGAAAAACCCTTGGCTTTACTGTCATCTATCTCTTTTCTTCACTATTTATCCATAAGCTCTTACTATGCATTGAATATGGATTTTATAAACAATAAAATCTCCCCATCTTTTGTTCTTTGCATGTCATGCATTCCATCTTCTTTGCATGCATTAGAAAAATCAAAAATATGTTATCAAAACTTCCTTCTAAAAGAGTGCCACCTATTTTTCAGTTATCCCTTCTATATTTGACATTATATCATGATTTTTCTTGTCCCAATGCATAGAGAATCAAATAACCTTTCCAACCAGTCTAAAATCATGAAAATCTTATTTCTAGGTCAAGATATATCTCAATGTAGATATTGGGGGCCCATGAGGAACAACATTGCCAGTCACATTAATATTAGCACTCAAAACTATATGAAATACCCTTTATCTCATTGAAATAATTTACCCTTTAATTATTTATACTTCGACCAGATCATGGCCACTGGTTATGCACCTACAAGTTGCCCGCAGCAACTGGCTTTTCACCTACAGGTTTCCCGTAGCAACTGGTTATGCAGCTACAGGTTTCCCATAGCAATTGGTTGTAAACCTAAAGGTTTCCCATAGAAAGTGGCTTGAGTGTGCACCTACAGGTTACCCATAGTAACTGGCTGGGGTGTCCACCTATATGTTTCTTGTGCCTACAAGTTACCCGTAGCAATTGGTTGTGCACCTATAGGCTGCCCATAGCAATTGGATTTGCACCTACAGGTCACCCGCAACAACTATCTAGAGTGTTCCAGACTTGGGGAGTTAAGGATTCATATATCCAACATCAGTAAATCATGAGGAAGAAGAAAAACTCGGACACTTTTAATTTCCCATAGCCATACACAGCAAATCACGTAGTAATTGTACAAAGCATTTCCATCCATCATGTAGCATTATGTCAGTCCCACCTACAATGATCCCATAGCTAAAGAAACTTTCACCTATGAACTTTTCTGAGACCATTGCACACCACTGAATCATCCATCCATTTGTTTCATCGTCATTTTTTTCATTCAATCCTTTTCACATGCCTTATAGAGATGGAACTGAAAATAGACCTAGAGCTTTCTTGAGAGCACTCATCACACATTGTACTTGTTTGACATGACTTAGTATTGCATGAACCCACCTAGAACCTCTATATGAGATAAAACTATCACTGATAAGGATGTACCTATCAATCAACCTTGCTTATCTTTGCACATTATGAGAAGACACTACACCACTGTGGGGATTCTACCATCTCACACCTTCAACCATCCAATGTTACCTTCCATGTTTCCCCCGTGCCAAATATTTTATGGCAGATTCAAAAGCAGACTTATCAATCAACAAATCTTATCTCATTGGGCATTTGAACAAGATAAATTGTGGACATCCGTAGAATGTAAAATACACTATCTAGAACCATTGTACCATAACCTCTATAGACCTCTGATACTTCCCATATGTCGAGTTGATACAAATGCTCCATGATGTTATGGGGGTCTCTTTAATCAGGTTAGATGAAGAATACCTCAGAAAAAGTCTATAAAATTTTAATGCAAAATCTTCTTGCATACAACCAGTTTCTGACTACAAATGTCTTGTATCTTTCCTCTTCCTTTTCTATTGTATAATGGGGACAATATAGTATCAACTACTTTTAGGTTGAATCTATAAATACGGGGGTATGAGTTGGACATTATTTTTTTTGCAAGATCCCTTCTCCTCTTAACAAAGGGATTTGTGGGGGTTTAGGCAACACTTTCGTATCTTCCTCTTAGCTATGTGTATCAATTATAGAGCAATAAAACACGTCTGCCACTTGATTTTTAGATCCTCTCTTGTCTATTTTTCTTTCATCTGGTCTCCCATTATATATCTAGCTATATTTTCTTGTTTATTGTATGCATTTTGTTGGTTTTTTGTCTATTATCAAAATAAGTGTTCATCATTCCTTTGGTGCATCACCTCGTACAGCTTTGTTTTAATTTTTGTATTCTTCTATCCATGTCTCCTTGGTAAAGTTTAGATTAGGATTAATAATAGACCCTCTGCAAGTTTCTACGTATCACCTTAACAGAGGAATAAGGAACTGGCCTTCAATCTAGAGAGCTTTCCCATTTTGCAAGGTCCCACACCTTGGGGAAAGTTCAATGTTATGCAATCACACTTGAATCTACCTTAGAAAAGAAGATATTTTAGAGCTCATTTGGGGGTGCTATGATTTCACACTAACAGCTACTTGACATCAATGAAAACACTAATTAATGACTAGGATCTAACAAATTCCCCCTTTTTCATTGATGGCAACTTTTTTAGAAAGACTCAACCTTTGATGGCAAAAACATTTTTGAACTAGTTTTTAACTGTTCTGACTACAATTTCTCCCCCATTGACATCTATGACAAAGGGCCACCATGTGTAATATATAAATAAACTTGATAACCAGATTCTTACCTTGAGAAGCCCATCCTTCACAGTTACATAAATCAGCGACAAGTCAGCAATAAGCCTCTTGTCTTGCATGACAACTAGCTCTTGTTTTCAATGAGCTCAGGATTGTTTTCCATATTTTATGGCTCATCACAACAAATCTTTCCATGACCTGAAATCTCTATAGTGCTCCCTATGAGTTGATACACTCCATGATGTTATTCAATCTTGGATCCATATCTATATCTACCAATATAGTATTCACTTCATGCAAGATAGATCAACACTTTCTATTCAGATGTCATTGCCACTCAACTCTTTGATTGTTTTGAAAGTTTCTACACTTTTCTCAGCTCTATAAGGATGTACATACTCTATCAAATATCAGGATCATCCTTCACCATACTGCATCATCCCATTCCTCATACCTTTATGCTCTTTTTTCAATCATGGAGATAGTATATCTACCAGTAGCTTCACTTCATTAGATTTTAGATCCATTTTCAATTCATTGTTCTTAGGCTTCATGAATCTTCTCCTATGCTTAGTATCCAGTTTACATCTAGATTACCATAAAAACATCCATAGACTGCAACCAATGTCTGATTTAAATTATTTTAATGGTTTTTTTCCCATAGTCATCACTTCAGATGTAATTCACAATATAGCTCAAATTTGTTCTAATTTTTCACAACTTGTAGAGGCAGCAAACAGTAACCAATGGCATCAATCAGTAACTTTGAACATCACATTCAAATTTATCAAGAGGAACTCTATAATATGCTTCCTTTAGATTGTGTGTGCCTTCTAGAAGCCTAGAGAAGGCATACTATCTTTTCATGTCTCATTCAAAACAATATAAATTCATCAAAACAACATGATGACTCAGTTATATCTTTACTTGTCCTTGTTCTCTTGTCACTCTCCTTGGATGCATTCCTTGGAGTAACTATCACATCATCTGAGCTCTCATTTTCTGAATGTATTCCTGAAAGACACACATGTTGCATCTTCTGTAAAACTACTTGAGGAAGATATTATTCATTGTTTGCTCCCAACTTGTCTTCCTTCTTCTTCTTACCCTTATCACTACTCACAGTTGTCTTGTTTTTCATAGATTCCATAATTTTTGCATCATCTTCTCATGTTACTTTCTTTCCCTTATTTTATTCTTTGACTTCTAATTTCATTTCTTTGATTTTGTAAACCTATCTCATTTTCTTATTTCTAGGAGTTATTTGAGGCAAGCCTGAATTTGTCTGATTCTTAGGATTGTACTTCATATTGGTAGCCTTCTTATCTAGCCCTCTGAAGGTATAATACTTGTTATTGTTCTTAGATTGTTCTTTATGGTAGAAATGCTTTACAGAATGCCCAAACTTGTGACATGTATAACATATGACATAACTTTTCCTTCTATTTGAATATGAGTTGTCATTCCAAAATTGACATGAATATTCCTCTGAATAGTACTTGGCTATATGACCTTTATTTTTACAATTAAAACACATTATGTTCCTTTCATATTCAGTAGCACTAGATCTCCATGGATGTTCTTTGTCATAATTTTTTGTGTACTCCCTAGCTCTATGTCCAAAGCCATAACATGAAAAACAATATCCATTACACTTTCCCTCATACCTGGATGCCCATAGTTGTCTCTGTGACTTGGACCTTACAGTGTTTGTCTTCTTGGTTTGTTTCATATCTGTTTGCATGTTTATATTGGCCTTATCATTCTTCTTGGTCTCTGGACATCTTTGACAACATAAATTGCTTGATTCAGTTTTTCAATTCTCTTTGCCTTGATTTTTCTAGTTACTCTTTTAGGGTCTTTAGATCTGCATTTAATTTCTCACATTTATTACTCATGGATTGAATGGTTTTCTGACATATCTCATGCTCTACTTGACCAGAATGTATTTATTTTCTTTGTAATCCACCAAGTTGGTTAGTAACTTGTTCCAACTCAGTCTTCAAGGTCTTTAGTTCCTCTTCAAGCTTCAGGAAGGCATTCTCTTTGTCTTTGTTGTCCTTCACATTTTCTTTCTTTGTTTAGTTTAGTTCTTCTTGAAGTGTCTTAATGGTTGAGCTGATTTTATCACACTCTTCAATTTTTTCCTTGAGAGCTTTAGAGATCATATTGTCTTCTTCTTCAAGTTCCTCTACCTTTCTCTCATGTTCTTTTTCCATTTAGATTAGCACTTCTTCATGGTATATCTAATTTGACCTTCTTGATCCATCACCAAAGTTTTCAACTTGGTAACCTCTTCTTCCTTGAGTTTGAGAGAGTCTAGAACCTTATCCAAATGAGAGTCATTATCTTTGAATTCTTGAACATCCTCTTGATCTTGCTTGTTCAATTTCTTGTCAAGAAGGCTGATGTGTTTCTTAAAGGCTATGATGTATGCTTTCAATTTCTTTTTTTTCTTCCTTGACTTGTCTAATTCTTATAAAGCACATTTGAACTCAATTTCTAGATTGACCTCTAATTCTTCACTATCTGAATCATGTCTAGAGCTATTACAATTTTCCATTTTCATCAGCAACCTTTCATTGTGAGTTGATTTCACCATGCTTATGTCTTTAGGATCACCTCCACGGTGTCAGGATTAACACAAGATAACCTCCACTCTGATACTAATTGTTAGGAATTGAAGGTACTAAGAGGGGGGGATGAATCAGTATAGATAAAAACTTTCACAATAAATTACCACTTCTTTAATAAGTTACTATTATACTTAATTGATTATCATAAGCATGTAACACTAACCATGTAATATATCGAGTGATAAGCATACAAAAATACATATGAAAACAGATATAATGTGGGAAACCCTTTCGGGACAAAACCCCATGGAAAAAAATGCACTAATTTGGTGAATAGTCTTCTACAGTTACAAAGATTTCCCAATTGAGCTACAACTCTAATAATTCAACCAGGCCACCACCTAGTCTTCAAAAAGAAAAAAAATTCCTAGAAGCCACAATTCCCAATTATGATTCAACACCCATTGTTCTTTAGTAAGCCCTAACTTATAAGAATCCTCAACCCCTAGAATTTAATTAGTCACCATTGATATTCTATAGGCCACTACCCACAAGGAGGCTACAACCCCCTGAGATGTAAGCTACAACTTAGATAGGTATCATACACCATATTTGATCATTGAATTTTTTTTTGCACATAGAACAAATTATGATCACCTTGCTATTTATTTCTTCATTCACTATATGAACTAGATATTTAGGATTTTTTTTACCTCTGGTCAGATCTCTCCCCTCACGCACTCATTAAACTTGGTTTCTTTGATTGATGGCTTTTTCTCTTTCATGTTCCTTCACATTACTCTATTCTCTATTTCAATACATTGATGGTTCAGTCTCCTCTCTTTCTCTAGAGTAATTTCCTCAATCAAATTTGCATTTTGCAATAATGTTTTCCTTCTATGCAGAAACATTTTTCTCTCATTTGACCAACAGATCTCCACTTTTATGGCTCAGTATCCTCTTTATCTTACAATAATATTTGTATCTCTGGTATATGTCAGTAATGGATATTCATTATTGAGCAATATCTCTTTCCTCTCTCATCTTTTTTATGCATACCTTTGATCTAGTTTTCTGTAACTCTCATGTGCTCTGTGATCACCCTCTTATCATATATTCATTTTAATTATGCAAAATCATATCTTTCTATCCTTTAACTTGATTATCATATATTCATGGATGATCTGGGTTCATTCTCTCCTTCATCAGCTTTAGATATTTAATAATGGCACTATGAAATTTCTTTCTCTAGAAAAACTCTTGGCTTGACTGCCTTCTATCTCTTCTCTTCTCTATTTCTACAGCAGCTCATATTATGCATAGAATCATTCTTTTATAAATAATAAAATATCCCCATCTTTTTCTCTTAGTGTGTCATGAACTCCATCTTATTTGCATGCATTGGAAAAATTAAAAAGATGTTATCAAAACTTCCTTTTAAAAGAGTGCCACCTATTTTTCAGTTATCTCTTCTATATTTGACATTAAATCATGATTTTTCTTATCCCAATTCATAGAGAATTGAATCACCTTTCCAACGAGTCCAAAATCAGGAAAATATGATTTGTCGATCAAGAGATATCTCAATACGGATATTGGGGGCCCGTGAGGAGAAACATTACTAGTTACATTAATATTAGCACACATACCCTTGATCTCATTTAAATCATTTACCATTTGATTCTTTATACTTCAACCAGCTCATAGCCATTGGTTGAGCACCTACAATTTACTCGTAGTAGCTAGTTTTGCACCTACAAGTTTCCCATAGTAACTTTTTATGCAACTACAGGTTTCCCGTAGCAGTTGGTTGTGTACCTATAGGTTTCCTGTAGCAATTGGTTAGGATTTGCACTTACAGGTTTCCCATAGAAACTGGACAGGGTGTGCACGTAAAGGTTTCCCATAGCAACTGGTTGGGGTGGGCACCTATAGGTTTTCCCATAGCAATTGGTTGTGCACCAATAGGTTTCCCATAGCAACTGGTTGTGTACCTACAGGTTTCTTGTAGCAACTAGATATGCACCTATAGATTGCCCACAACAACTGTCTTGAGTGTGTTAGAATTGGGGAGTTGAGGATGTATGTATGCAACATGATTAAATCATGAGGAAAAGAAAACCTCACTTCTTGAAACTTTTACTTTCACGTAACCATACACAGCAGAGCCCGTAGCAGTTGTACAAGGCATTTCTAGCCATCCCATAGCATTATGTTAGTCCCACCTACAGTGAGCTTGTAGCTAAAGAAACTTGCACCTATGAAATTTTCTGAGACCGGTGCACACCACTGAATCATCCATCCATCAGTGTCATCATCATTTTTCTCATTCAATCCTTTTCACATGCCTTCTAGAGCTAGAACTGAAATTAGGCCTAGAGCTTTCTTGAGAGCACTCATCATACACCATACTTGTTTGACATGACTTAGTATTGCATGGACACACCTGCAACCTCTATATGAGTTGTAACTATCATTGATAAGGATGTACCTATCAATCAAGCTTTCTTATTTTTGCACATCATGAGAAGACACTACCATTCTACCACTACACCTTCATGCTTCTTGTAGAGTCTCACTTCATCATTCACTCTCCACTTCTCACTCCTTTTTCCATCAATGTTACTTGACATTAATGACAACACCAATGACAATGACCAGGATCCAACATCTTTTACAAGCTTCTCTTTTTAATTTAAAAGTATAATTGGTCTATATATAGAAAAACAAAGAGTTATAGTCTAGCTCTAATTTTGACTATATGATAGACATGTGTACAACAACCTCCATATGAATAGAAAGATATGAAATAAGTGGTTAAGCTATGAGTGCCACTTGTCCTCATTTAATCCTAGGAGGTGTGTAAAGTAGAAGAAGTCAACAAAGACAAAATAAAGCTAAGTGAACTAAGAAAACTTAAAATAAAAGGTGCATATACATAAATATTGCACCAATACGCTCCCTTAAGTTATACTTAGGGAAGTCAAAAGTGAAAAATAAACGGGTCACAACAACTAGGCTTGATAAGGTACCCATGTATAATAAGTACAATGTAGAAAAATGATATACAAAACAAGGTCTCAAATAACTAGATTAAGTACTATGAATACTACACTAGATGGGATTAAAGTCATCTATAAAATAAAAATGGCTGTGATGAAATCCATCAGTGAAGAATATGTAAGAATTGCAAGTGAAAATAGTGGTAAAGAACTCAAATTTTCATGAGTGGTCTAAATCCAATACTCAATCACTGAAGAATACAAGACCTGACACTTTATGCACTAGAATAGCTCCAATGAAGTTATCGATATTTTGAATGATGTGACAAAAGTAAAAAAGAATACACCAATAATGTCATTAATTCTTAAAGTAGATATTGTGATGTGCCTAGGGTAAGAAAGTGACACAACACCTGGAGAAGCAGTATGACTAAACACACACCCCATAATGTTGAATGGGTGGAGAGGAAAAAATAATATATCTACATGAGTAATCTAAATCCACTACTTTAACATTAAATAATGAAAAAATATGGGTATGCCATAAAATAATAGTCAAGGTGTTAGACAATACAAAAAGGGCCTCTCACAAATAATATGGCACTAATAGTGATGTGAATACATAAAAACTAACAAAAGGGAGTGCAAAAAAGGAACAGGTGTATGAAGGTAGACTAGGATGTGAAAAGAAAACCCCTTGACACTTTATAACTTAGTGTAGATATACATCTTAAAAATTTCAAATAAGATAGTAAAGCACAATATACATAATAAAATCTCAAAACACGTAGTTTTCTAGCTATCAAAGAAAGGAAAAATAAATGTGAGATTTGTTCCAATATAAAGGGAGAGTTGGTATGCAGAACGAGCAGTATGAGGATAATGTATTTGAATCATATAGGATCCATGCCTATAGATCCCACACAAAGAATGTTGATGATTCCACCATGACTGATCAAAAATCAATCCTAGGTGAATACATATGATAGATGAAGATGCTTGCATGTGACATGATTCCATGTGGATAAATGGTACATGTAAGGAATCATCTCTATAAGTTTCATGACTCACATATCTGATTGAATTACTCTTAGGTTTTTCATTCCTGAGAATATGTGCAGACAGAATTATATGTTTCTCAATATCCTCACGAATATTGGAGTGAAAATAACATGTGATTATGCACGAATTAGACCCAATGAAAAAGTATTTTATTTATATCTAATGTCGTGGTGAGAAATCCAATGAATAGGTTGGATAGGGGAATTCTTGTCCTATAAATTTTTATTTATTCCTCTTCCAAAATGACCCATGGAATGGAGAGTGTGGGATTGAAAACTATTTTTGTTCTTCCCAAATGATTCAAACATAATGGTGTGTGAATCTAAAGTGTGGATTGCAACATTTGCAATAGTGGGTGCATTATATTCAATGGTAAATTCATTATTAAATAAATAAGACAATGATGATGTGTTAATAGGATATGAATTGATGACATAACGTAGACTATGCTCACTGAGGGGCATGTCCATGTAAAAATGTACTACAATAACTAAAGGAGAGTGTCCTTTTTAGAAATTAGTGAGAGTAATAGAGAGTTCTATTTTTTGAACTTCCCTATTCTCTTTAACAAATCTAGTCATGTCTTTTTGAAGTCAACATAATTCTGTAAAGAGCATAGTGTTTTTGGAAAGAAGGTTATTATTTTTCTATGTGAGAGTGTGGAAGTCATGGAAGGAATCCATTTACAATAGAAAGGAAAATAAGACCTTGGAAGAACTTTAAAAAAATGAACACACTCAATAAACACCTCCCCAAACTCCTCATAATAATTCAATTATTATAATTTATCCTCAACAAAATGGTTGGCATGTAAGCCAAGAATAAAATAACCCCATCCTAGAGAATTTTTCAATGTACAAATATGAACCCTTGGTTTAAAATAGGTGACATTTTATAAAATAGTTCATATAAAAATCAAATACAGTTAATAAATTGAAAGGTTTTGTTAAAAGTATACTCTTAGTACATTATGAACCAAATCTAAACCCACTATTTTAAAGTACATAAAAAATTCACTTTTTAAAAAAATTGTCATCTTGATCCAAGACACAGATCAAAATATTTTTCCAATTAAAGTTCATAAACTAGGACATGACAACAATAGCCTGCAAAAAATAAATTATTTCAAACTATGAGGCCACCAAAATTCACAAATAACCATTCAAATATGGAGATCATGAAAAAATACACAATCTAAAAATAAAAAATTATCTGTAGGCCTTATGGAAAAGAAAATATGGCATCTTTAAATTTGTTATTCAAAAGGTGATGCTCAATGGTGTAGGCTATGTGAAAAATATGTGCATAGTGATAAAAAATATAGTTGTAGGTCATATGAGGGATGAAATAATCAACTAGGAACTATATAGGGTGCACGACACTAATTGAGTGACCTAGGTGGGTCATATGGGCAATGAAATAGCTTAACGAGGGTTATTAAGGCTAATGTAGCTGAAGGAATTTGAACTCCAAACCTCTAGGTAGCTAGTGCCTTATAAAATAATATTTTCCATCACGCCACTTATCATGCTCAATACAATAATTTTATTTTAAAGATAAAACATAGGCCTATGCATTTGAAATTTCTTTTAAGCAACTACAAATTTGAAATGGACGCTCTGGTAGAAACGCAAGTCCAAATTACAAAAACATGGACTATTTAGAAAGATCGTGAGATGAATAATATGACAATAAGTTATTAGATCCTCCAACCTAAAATAATTCAAAAAAAGTATTATGTACACCTTACTTACTATGAATGGTCCTATAAAAGTGAACCTTAAAAAATTCATAGAAAATAATTTGTGTATTGAAAAGATTCTCCTTTTCTAAAAATGCATATTTTTTATGTATATTCCATTTAAAATATCGGGAATAACTAGATATATCTATTTTTGTCCCAAAATTTAAATAACACCTTTTAAAAGGGATGGAAATGGGTTTATTTGCAAGCATAGAAAATCCATATGGTTTTTTTGAATACTAGGAAGCTAATATGCCTAAAACATTACAAAAATCCAAGAGAAGTATATGGATAAAAATAACAAGAAAATAAATATTCAACACCACAATTACCAATTAAAGGAGTACCAATTTGAAACCATGAAAGAATAGGTGAAACCCAATAATATTCTAAAATATATACTCACTTCAAAAATCTAGAGTCTACGAATAATAAGCATTAATAGAAACATATAACTACTAATAAATAAATTGAATGAAATCGATATAAACAATCTTCTCAACAAGATTATTCTCAAGATTCTTTTACAATCTTCTCTATTCAATTTACAAATAGAAGAGAACTATATATAATAAAAGCAAGATTTGTAGTCCATATTTGTTTTTGACTTTAAGATATACATGATGAGTGTAAAAAATTCTACATGATTAGGCAAACCTAAGACAAGTGGTCAAGTAATGAGTGCCACTTATTGTAACCTAATCCTAGGAGGTGTAAAAATTAGACTAAATAAACAAAGTCTTAATAAAAATAAGTGAGTTCTAAATAAACTTAAAATAAAATATGCATGTGTGTGTGCACGCGTGCGCGCGTGTGTACATGTGTGTGTGTGTGTACTTACACACACACACACACACAATATATATATTGTGTGTGTGTGTACATATGTGTGTGTATGTATATACATATGTGTGTGTAGATATATATATATATATATATATATATATATATATATATATATATATATATATATATATATACATACATATATATTGCACCAACAATTAAGTGTTCTTAGTTGATTACATAAGTAAAGGTGTGCTCTAGGAGTGTAGCTTATTTTAAAGGATAGAAATGACTTAAAGGTTCTTTTTTTTTAAGAATTGTGACAATAAACAGAGATAGTATGGAAACATACAATATTTCATTGATTGTGCTATGGTGTATTCATAAATCGTATAGTTGCAGACAAGAATTTTCTAGCACTTGGTAGCTTCTTGTATGGTCACAACACTTTGTGATGAAATTTTCAATGTAACCCTAGATGGTACACATCTAAAAAATCTTATGTGTGATGTAAAATATCATCAAACAATGATCATGGGTGAGATACCCCTAAAAAAATGTTAGTGTTTTTTTTAAGCACCCCTATGACACCTATGTTGGAACTACTAAAATGATTCCTTAAACAAAACATAATTCTCCACCTAGAATTTGATATCTCTACAAATGCAAATAATCTGGAAACTTGATCTTATGAAAATGAGAGACAATGTCTTGGAACTCTTAAGCTTGTCTTGGTTTGAATTAGGAGGTCTATGGAATTGGAAACATGGATTTCGAACCTATTTTAACTGGTTTTAGACATGTGTATAGGTTACTCCTAGGATTTTTTATTGCTTTTAAGACATTGAAAAGAGATTAGAGTGTTTTAGGAATGTATTTCACAATGAATACTCTTGAGATTATTAGACAAGTTCTAGGTGAGGTTAAAAATTAACTTAAAATTGGTTTTTTAGTGTTAATAGATTTAATTTCACATTAATTATGACCTATGGGATACAAGATGACTCATAAAAAGATATATATTTTAAAATTGATAATTAAGTGGTGGGAATTATGACCATTTAGCCTAGGAAAAAAATTTCTTAAACATTTTCAGACTAGTTCCTACAAAGATTACACTACTATAGAATTATTTGATTAGATCTATGAGCAACTGAGAAACATGTCTAGGTAATAAATTCATGGAAGAGTGGTAAAATTAAGTAGCCTTTTCTTGGACTATACGTAAAATTCATGTTTTAGGTGGAAATCCAAAGTTATTATTTCTAAATGATAAATTTCCAAATTTAGGTGCATAAAATTCCCCTACCCTTTAATTTATATAGAGGATATTTATGGTTCTAATGTTCCATAAACTTCTCTAAACTAGTTTCTTATGGAATATATCATCAATATATTTCCAACATATTTTGAACGGAGGAGAATGGACACCATACATAGAAGATATAGTCTATTGGTGTTCATGCTCAACTGGAAAAATTGAGTGCAGGTTACGCATTGATGTGGAAAAATGAGAACATGATAATTGAAATAATGTGAGAGTGAAAAAAGATCAAAGTTTTCCTTTAAAAAACTATGGTTTTCAGTCTTAGGATTTTTATGGTCGAGGTTGGTCCCACATAGTATGTCTCCTAGGGACCCAAAAACCATAAATTATGATATTATTTAGAAGGGGGACCATACTTCCTTTCTTCACAGCATGTCGCATTTGATTTATCATAAATACCTCATCAAGGTCTAAATTATGGTGCATTTGGGACTATGTCCAATATTTTTTCAAAGTTCTCAACCAATGCGACGA
This sequence comes from Taxus chinensis, assembly GCA_019776745.2. Classification (NCBI taxonomy): domain Eukaryota; kingdom Viridiplantae; phylum Streptophyta; class Pinopsida; order Cupressales; family Taxaceae; genus Taxus; species Taxus chinensis. The sequence goes on along the minus strand of CM034150.1, from coordinate 673,569,469 downwards.
GATGGAGGTGAGTTACCTCATCACTGAGTTCATAGTACCAACTTTTCATATTTCCACGTCATCATATTACCAACTTAGTTTTAATTTGACCATATCACAACTATCGACGTGTCTAAGGGTGAGTCATATGTAATGCAACTACTGACTCAGAACTCCAAGCAATCAACTAGTGAAGGGGTCAAGTGAGAGACCTAAGGAAGAGATCAATGTCAAGTTACATGTTGAGTCCATCAAAACTAAATTATAAATCATGCACAAATCTTGGGTCTCTAGCAAGCTCAACATTCAAACCAACCAATGTCGAGTTACTTGGTGAACTCAAGAAATTAGCTAGCTCGCATACCCATAAAGATATAACTGATTTAAGTGGTGTGTTATCCAAGGAAATAAAGCATTACGAGGATGTGCTCGTAGCCACATCAATGGGGGTGACCGCCTAGGCTTATACAAGCCTAAATCATCCTACTTCTAATGAATATGGTACTTGTAAACAAGGAAAATTACAGACAAAGAAAGATAAATAAATAAATACATATTATACCTTCACTGTAGATCTCTTGCAAACCTCAAGATAAATCTGTAGAAGCTTTAATCTTGTGGGTTTTGTTAAAGATTTGGATTTTGGATGCTCTTTCTAATGTTTTCCAAATGTGTTTGCATATTCTACGAGAAGATTTCACAAGGATGCGGATGTCAAATTGGAAGAAGTTGGATACAATTTGTACAAAGCTCCAAGGATGGATTTATAAAGGAAATGGCTTTGTTTTATAGTTGAGGGTAGAACCATGAAAGGAGGATTTAACATTGACTAAGCTCTAGGTTAATGGTTAAGTCATGCAGGTTAGCAGGTAGACTTGGAAATGGTAGTTATAGCTTTACAGGGGCAATAGACATTGGAAGCAGAAGTTACATCTGACAATTAGGTTGTACACACACTTTTAGAGCCCCCTCATTTCTAGGAATCTAGAAGTTAGGTTCTAAGTTGAGTTGAATAAGGAGAAGAATCAATTAAATAACTAATTTAATTAGTATTCAATTGTGAGGAGATAATTAACCATTTATTTAATTAAATGTTTAATTATATTAACCATGGGGGTGTAGGAATTAATTTAATTAATTCCAAAGGCATGATGGAAATAAATTATTTAATTCCAATGGGATTGTGAGGGAATAATTAACCATTTATTTAATTAAATGTTTAATTATATTAGCTAAGAGGGTGTATGAATTAATTTAACTAATTCCAAAGGCATGATGGAATTGAATTATTTAATTCCAAAGGGTAGGAATATGACTTAGATTGTAGACACCTAGAATTTATACCTTTCATCCCCTTTATCACTTATTAATCCCATTCATCATTTAACACCTAAAAATACATTATCCTAAGACATAACCCCTTTATCATATTTACCTCACGTAAATATCCATTCTATAGCTGTCAAATCTACATTCAACCATCTAAAACCACCCTAAAATCAAAATAAAATAAATATAAATCACATTTAAGCCATTTCACAACTCCCTTGAGCATCGCAACTCATCTCCAACAACTTAGCAAACTATTTACCCAAAGACAAAACAAAACAACTCTATTTGGAAGTGGTTTTAACCACTTTACCCTTCTAAACCCCGAAAAACCTGGATCATCGGCGATTCAGGTAATCGTCAGCGATTATAAATAGTAGTTTTTCTGCCATCATCCAAGATTCTCAATTTTGAATCTCAAGGTCTTACTATCAATATTGTCTTTCAATCTCCTATATATCATCACTTAGCACCAGAATATCAAATCCGTCACTAAGCATCGTTATCACTCTTCATCAAGCATTTTCAAGGCATTCCAAAGCTCCTGTGGATCATATTTTCACCATTCAATCTACATATTACACCAACCACCTAGATCATCTTCCAATAAGGTTTGAGGCTTATTTTAGCTCCATTTCAACCTCCACGTATTCCTTTTATGTTTTTCCATCTCTTTAATGTCATTTTCAGTCATATGTTACTCTGAAACACTAATCAAAAACTTCAAATGCTTGATTTTGTTAAACTGTCAAAAATCACCTAAATCGCTAGTGATTGGCCTAATCGCCATCAATTCCTGTCAATTTTACCCCTTCATCAATTATTATAAAATTTATCATATCTTTCATATCATGCCTATTGCTTCTAACATGTTTTTAGGCATGACTCAATGTTAGATGGAAATCAGTGGTCAATCACATGAAATCACAAGTAATCATTCACTTTCAATAGTCAAGCAACCTTTCTACTAGGAATAGTTTGACATCATTCATGAACTAATTCTGTGAGCAATTTGGTTTTCTCAAACTGAACAAGACATCAAATATTAGATTGAATTCCTCCACAAAATCAAACAAGAATAAGTTGAATTCTATTATAATTCCTTTGAACACGTACAGATTACATCCACACATTCTTGGGCCACATTTGAAACCGGACAGGACCTTCCATTTGATCTTAAATTTTGTTCACCTTCGTCTACTATCCTTGTATCTATCTATTTTTTATATGTTTATCATTTATCACTTATCCATTACAATTCACTTGATTTTTTACACTGCAAGCTGACATCCTTCAAGGAAGCCTTCTGGATTCCTAGAATCAACATTTGTTAAAAAGGTCACTTACATATTTATCTAATCCATTATATTTAGTGTCTTTGAGCACAAGTTTATTTACAAAATAAGATCTTGTACACATGTTTGGATAGAGCACAACTGTTATCAACATCAAGCATTAGAAATCATCATCTACGAGTATCGTTAAACCTTGCATCTTCCGAGGTAGGTTTGTTTTTATTATTTCACTTTGTTAATTTAGGTAAAAAGATAAAGACATCTCTGAACATTTTGGCATGCTCAGTGGGACATCAGTCCCCTTATTTCATTCATTCAAATTTCATATTTTTCATATTTGGGTTTTCTGCTCTATAATCGTTAGTGATTTGGTCAATCGCCAGTGATCGTGTGAATTTCCAATGATTCAATCAATCACTGACGATTTCTCTAGATTATTTTAATTACTCAATAGTTAGGACTTCTAACTCCTATTTTTCTATTGTTTTCTCTTTTCTGCTAACTTGTTCTTGCAGGTTTTCTATTTCTTGAGGATTTTTACTTGCTAGATTGCTATATTGCTATATTACTAAAAAAATCAAAAATTGCAAAAAATTAAAAACGAAGCATTATCAAGGTGATTCCTTTTCCTTTATTTTTCCTTTTCGTACTTCATATTTGATGCATGTCTTAATCAAATTCAATTTTTTCTTTTGGGATTAAAATGAACATTGCATACTTCTTGATCATATATCTTTAATTAGGAGGGTTAACTGATTGCGTTCATTCGATTCTTCCCCCACACAGCCAAATCACATCAAATATCAAAATTTCATCAAAAATTCCTACCCAGGTGATAACTATTGGGATTTCATCACCCACTAGGGAAACCTACTCGGTGTTCTAGCTAAGTATAAATAACTAGTTATCAGTATATTGGCTAAACACCCAACTCCCTTATTATTTTGGGACCGTGAACTGAGGGGATAAGCCCTAATATTAGGCCCTGTACCGGCACTAGCAGAGATTTGAGCCTCACATACCTTCAGGTATATCGAGGACACCATCCTTGAATAATCCTGAAATCAGCTATAGACAGCCATTTCCTATGACCCCATCAGTCGTTTTACATATTTCATATTTTCTTAATTAATTCAAGATAATCTAAAAATTCATTTTTCTTGATGTGTCTGCTATTTGTAATCAACCCACTTAGGTATTCTTCATTTGTAGGTGATTGTGTATTTATTAATTATGGTACTTACAAGAAAACAACCCCATGTTCAAACATCTGAAAACACGCACAGTTTGTTTCAACAATCTACACCATTACACCACCAAACTCCACAACCTCAACCAATTATAGATCCAAACCAAGAAATATTTACACGTTAATCTGAAAATAAATAAATTTGGGAGGAATAAAATCAGCATTATAATGAAAGTATCCGAAAATTCCTCTTAGATCCCACATTCCTACTCCATCTTCAAAGCTCTCATCTATCTCAAGCAGAAGATGTAGAACCACCACATTCCCCTACCTCTCAATATGAATCATCTAAAATCCCTGACCCTCCTAGTCCTCATTTATTTGATGGTGGGGATCCCAACCTTTTAGATATTTTGGATTCAAACCTTGTGTCCCTTAATTCTTACCTTGTAGCTAGGGGTGTCCAACTTCAACCATTAGTACCTGAACAACCTTGGTACGTTGTTGATCCTTCGTGTGGTTTTTCCCATCTTATTGACCCAACTCAGGAACCCATCATTAAACAATTACATCCATATCCACCCCACACTCAACCCAAAACATCTAATGTCATATCTTCCATTCTTGTTTTTTGGTCTTCATATGATTTCTTCTCAAGATACATCCACTCAACAACCTTCATCTTCACTTGATCCTTATACTAGTTCCATACCTCTTCAAAACAATCCTAATGCTTCATCATCTACCCCTCCATCATCCTCGGCCATTCAGACACCTCTAGTTACTTTTGTTGTTGTTTCTATCACTATATCTTAGACACCACCCTCTCAAAAAAACACCAACCTCATTCAAAACCACACTGTGTTTCATTCCCACATCCATTCCTCTAGTCAACACTACTGTTATTGCTAGCACCCACCCCATTTCCTTATCATTTATACCCCCTTTATCTCACAACCCAATCCATTCCTATTCATAATATCCCACGGAAAGCACCATCCTTTGTTGTCTCTTCTATACACTTCCAACATCTGCTCACTTACTTGCAACCCCTTACCTATACATTCATTCCCTTCCAACATATCCCCCAACCATCATAGCCACTTATCAACAAATCTATTCACATTCCCTATTAATACATGCAACCATCACAACCCTTAGTATCTCAATCCACTTACAATATCCCCACTAACATTCTTTATCAGAAAAACATCCCTTATCAACAAAATATCCCTTATCAATAAAAATTCCCTCAGAAATATCAATCGTATCCCTAGCCTAGCCAATTCTCATTCAATCAACCTGGCTCATCCTTACAACAACCGTCACAACCAGACCCCCTTCAAGATCTCATGAATAGAATATCCAGCCTCGAAGCCACTTCTTTGGGTCCTAAGAATGTTGTCTCCTATGAATAGATCTGTAATGAGCACATTCACCCCTCAGTACCTTACAAAGCATATCCACCTCACTGGGAACTTCCAAATTTTATCCAATTTATAGTAAAGAATATCCTCAGCAACACATTTATGCTTTTCACTACACTTGTTATCTCATAGCCCACTACCAAGATCTAATGCTGAGGACTTTCCCCATGTCACTTGTCAGTCATGTCCTAGACTGGTACAATAGCATCCCTCAGTACTCCCTTTTCTCATTCACACAACTCGTCCTAGAACAATTCTCTATAAACATCTCTCGTAAAATCACCATGATTTACCTCTATGCCTTTAAACAATTTTAAGATGAATCCATGGCCAATTTTTTTACCCGTTGGAGGGGTATAATCAATCAGTTATCATTTACACTTCTACAAATTGAATTATCCTACCATTCATGCGCTAAAAACATTTCATCCACACTTCAAATAGAGTCATTATAGAATTTTAACAAAGATTTCACCATGGTATGTAACTTATAATTGTGAGCCCTCGAAGAACATAGAGTTAAAATACGACCTAAGAAACCAAAATCTAACTTTTCATCTAAATCATCCTCCAATCTTGACAAATCCAAATCATCATCCAATGGGGTAGGGGTCAAATCCTCTCCTAAGGAAAAATCCAGTACCAAGCATTCCCATCCACAACATAGTTGCATACCCATCAAAGATACCTATAGTGCAGTCTTTGACAAGCTCCTCGCTACTAATATGATCTCTCTTCCACCCATCCGTCCAATCGACACATCTTTATCTAATCCCTCTTTCTATAGGGATAATGATTATTGTAAATACCATAGGGTTAAGGGACATGACATCAAAAGGTGTCATTCATTCCACAACGTCCTTCAAGATTTGATCGATAAAGGTGAACTCCATTTAGACAATCCGAATTCACCCTAAAACTAAAATCTTAATGTGTTTAAACAACCCTTACTGAATCACTCTCCATATTTCAATCAAGCACAAGAAAACAATGTTTACACTCATCACACCATCAATACTATCAATAAGATTGTACCTACTCTTGAAATCTTATCTACATCTATTGAACCAACATCTACATCTATAGAATCTCAATCCAAAACCATTGAATCTTCATCCACTAAAAATACTACTAAATCTACACCCTCATCTTCTAGATCTACGTCCACATCATCCACACCCCTCAAAATGCTTCCAAACCCACATCTGATAAAAAATTAAGAACACTCCCTAAGCCTATCATTGAAAATCAACCCTCCACATCTACTACCACAACATCCACACCTAGCTCATAGAATAAAACCACAAAGGGACCTAAAAAAAAATCATTGTCCAAGTCTTTAAAATACCCTATTATACTTTCGCAAATCAGTATCATTTATAGGTCCCTCAAACTTTCATCCCACCCCCTTCTAAGTAGGTCAATGTCATATCAACTCTGAAACCAACCCATCAAGCTTCTATATTAGGTCCCTGGCCCTTGAACATCACTCCATCTAAGAATCCCCTTTGACAAATGACTAAACAGACCATGTCTCACCCAAATTCCAAAAACAAATATCCCTTAACCATCCACATCTGCACCTAAAGGACATTATGTGACCTTCTTAGATGACCTCCTTCAACAATCACTCATAACATTATCACCTCCTAAACCATCTTACTCTCGAGGAATCCCTCTTGGTATGAATTCAATGCCTCTTGCAACTATCATAGGACATAAGGACATTTTATAAAGGACTACAAAGCCTTTCACTTAATTGATAAGAAAAATTGAAACCCAACCTTCTTTCCTTTAGAACCACATGCAAAACTAACATCTCCACCATCATCCAAATATAAATAATCCACAACCAAAATTTCTCCCCATCAAGTCGATGTCGTTCATATAACTACCCGCTCACAAAACTACAATAGTGATTCATTAGAATCAAAGAAATCCAAAACTTTTGTAGCTATACCCCCCACCTCCTGAGTTATTTGTTTCATCTGAAAAACCTAAAATATCCATCTCTATAGCTCTTGAATCATCTGATCAATCCATGTCATCTAAATCCAATATTTTGATACTTGCTGCACCACCCTCATCTATCATAGTACAGAAGGTTGTTATTAAAAAATTACACCAAGATCCCATTAAAATTTCACTTTATGAGTTGGTTCAAACATCACCTTCCCATAATCAATCCATGATAGAAGCCCTCCAATCAATATCAGTACCATAAGATGACCCCCTCTCTTTCAAAAAATTTGTAGTGGCCCTTAAACCATCTGCCACCATATCATTTGAGTCATCAGAAATACATTTTCTTAGACCAGAAGACCATGATTTACCACTCTTTATCACTACTCAAATCAATGATGTCCACATTAAGGTGGTCATGATTGATGGAGGTGTAGATATTAACATCATATCATCCATTGTCTTTAATCAACTTAAATTACGTCACACCTTCATTTCTTAGACTCTATTTTTACTGTGAGCCTTCAACGATACTATAGTACCCATGTTAGGTACCATCATCTTACCTCTTAAATTCAGCGTTAAGACCTTACCAAAACACTTCTACATCTTATAAGGATGATTCCAATACAATATGTTATTAGGAAAACCTTGGATATGTACTATGCATTGTGTCCTTCGACGTTTCATTGGTGTCTTAAATACGAATACGAAGGTCAAAAATTCACCGTCCCAATAGATCCAAATACCTTCACCGATTTTAATATGACATATCACCCAAACAAAGTTATCATACCTAAACCAACATCTGAATCTTCTGACAAAGCATCTATTAGCATAACCATCCCTTCATCGAAACTACTAGATGGTTCTTCCCTTGGTGACATTATGCAAAGCCTCACATTGGGGGAGTATCGCCTCCTCATGATCACCCAAACAATGTTATCATACCTAAACCAACATCTGAATCTTCTAACAAAGCATCTATTAGCATAACCATCCCTTCATCCAAACTACTAGATGGTTCTTCCCTTGGTGACATTATGCAACGCCTCACGTTGGGGGAGTATCGCCTCCTCGTGCTTAACTCCATACCCACACCTAAGATGTATGGTCACCCTGATAAAAAAATCCATGTACGAACCCAATGTAGGATATGTTATCTCTTACGGTCCCACATATCTAAAAAAAAACCTCGTCTATGGGGGACTCGATCGCCCTTCATCTCTATCCATTGAAAAACATCATGACATGCCCTTTTCATCATATTTTCAATCTTTATATAATAAAAAAAATTGTCGAATGTATCTTCACCGTTGTGCCTGAAAGGGTTTTAGCTTTGGGTGTTATGAACAAGGAATACATGACTTAGTCACCTAAAATTCTCTTAAACCACTTCAAAAGTATGGTCTAGGATATAAAACACCCACTACCAACTCACCTAAACAAATGACATCCATACACATCACTGAAGTTAAACCATCACCATCCACTGAGTTAGATGATCCGGTGGATACTGATGACACCATATTCATCCCACCTAAAAAATTTTATTCAATACTATTTCCTTAAGACCCTTGACTTATCAATCCAATCACGTCACCAAACAAATTACCCTCGTTTGGCTAGAAATGATTGAATAAGATTCACCCACCATCAATATCCTTCAATTTTTGTAATGACCAAGACATCCTTTCTCATATGCGAGTGGAAGATCACTTCTTTCAGAAATCCCTACCACCCAACACATCAAACCTTCTTAATGATCCACCATGGAAATTAACTTAGGAACCCCTCAGAAACTCCATATAGTTAAATTCATTCAATCGTTAAACCCACAATAACTATATTATTTCATTTCCTTCTTATCAAAATACAGTCAAGCATTCACCTTGTCATATAATGATATGCATGGCATATATCCTAATATCATTGTACACAACATAGACATCTACCCAATGCCAAACCATTAAAATAGAAGCTTCGTAGGATGCACCACTGCAGGGTTCTCTTTATTAAAGAAGAGTTACAACATATTTTATCTGATAACTTCATCATACCCATCAACTATCCAGAATGGGCCTTGTTATCCATTTTTCGTCCCCCCTATAAAATGGACAACTTGGTAGGTCGAAACACCAGAAGTTGATGGGTAAAGGGAAATGTGTTTGAAGTATGCAGGGTAGCTTATGTGTTGGCTCGACTAAGTTGGTTATAACTCACGGTGACCTGTCGAGTCATGGTGAATGTTCAAGTTGTTGATCGGCTGGGTTGGTCGACATGGTTGGTCGAGTGACTAGTTGGTCAGCATGTTTGGTCAGGTGACTAGTTGGTCGGATCGGTTGGTTAGACAGGTTGGTCGGATGGGTTGGTCGACATGGTTTCTCTTCATGATTGGTTGGGTGACCAGTTGGATGGCGTCCAACCCTAGTATGGAAGCATGATTGGTTAGGTGATGGGTGTGTCAGATGGGTGTGTCGTCTGACTTCTATGGCAGCTCATGACGGTGAGGTTATGATTGGTCAAATGGACGATGTATGGAGAGGTTGGTCAACATACATAGATGTCACCTAGCCCTCGAGGTTTGGCAACCAACATAGATAGACGGCTTATAGTTGTATAACATGGTTGGTCAAGTCATTTGGTTCCCCAACTCGTCAATTTTTCTGTTGCCAGAATGAACTGGTAGTGGGTCATATGGGTAGAGATAGACGATCATCCAACCTCCTAGGTTGGACGGCCCGGAGTGTGAGGATGGAAACTCCCAAGTTAGTTGGCAACTAGCAGCATGTATGGTCAAAAAGATAGACATCATCCAACCCAACGCAATTAGACGATAAAGAGGATGGATGAGTTACAAACCATATGATGGTAGGTGAATGAGTGATAGCCCAATGACCAAAATTAATAAGGCATGACACCCATGACCACTCGTGCAAGAAAGGTACCAAAATGAATGGTTTACCATACCTCTTTAATGCATCATGTCAGTTGGTGACCCAAATTTCCTATATATAGTAGAATTCACCTCAATTTAGGAGGGATTTTTCGAGAAAAAGTAAAGGAACTCAGTCAAAAAATTTCCAGAGCTATTATGAGTTGCAGGCCTCAAATTTATACATTTTTGTGAAGGATTCTTTCCTTGTGCCTATATTGTAATGGATTGTACATCATTTTAAGAAATAAAATTAGTGTTTTGTGGTTCTTCTTTCCCTTTCATGATATATATTGCATTTCTTTCCTTCTATTATATTTTTAGGTATATTGTGCATATTGTGTTCCTTTACATGGTTTAAATTTGTTGTGCTCCATGAAATTAGACATTTGAATGTATTTTGGGACTGTAGCACTTTTCCCACCCTCTTCTCCCCCATTCCTTTTCCTACCACTTCCACTCACTAGGAATCCCTCTAGCCTTGTTTTGGTGTTATCGCCTCCCTTAGTTTAGGATTTACTTTTTTATGTAATTCTCTCCCTCTGGTCTCTTGGAATTGATAGTTTATGAGTAGGTTAGCATTAGAATAGGTCATGAACCAGCCTTCTTTGGAGGTTTGTCTCAATCGCAAGGTTCCAACACCTTGGGACAATCCCATGTTAGTCAAAAGTAGGGTTTTTTAATGTGCAAATCCTATGGTGCTACTTTTTTGACATAACAGTTTTGGCACAGCTGGTGGGACCAAAAGTCAATATTTATTTTTCATCAGGATTGGGTGTGTGTCTTGCTAAATTTATAGCATTTGGAGGCTTTTTAGCAACACATCTAGTGACTTCAAATATAAAATCAACTGGTTTTAGTAGTACTAATGGTTTAGCTCATGAGAAGGATTCAGACTCAGTCCATAGAAAGAGAAGAAGGTGTCTTTGAATACTTGTAGTTATCACCAGGAAGAGGAAGGAGAGGAAGAAGAGTACAAAGTTGTCCATCTCCACCAAACAGAACCTTATCAACACCTCCACTTAGTATACCTCCCTTCAATCGACCAAGGTTATCAGGCCAATCATAACGGCACATCTACAACAACCACCGCAAGGGCTACCAAATCCCAATTTCAACTTCATGGGAAGCATCCCACTTGATTTTAATGCACAAAATCCAATTCCATTTGCAGCATTAAATAACATTCCATATTTCACTGGAGAGAACCATACAACTCTGATTGACCACATCCAAGACATTGCAAATGTCTTTACAGTTCATGAAATTGCTAAAATGGATGTTGCAGTTAAGTTATTAGCATCCTCCTTTAAGGGTAAAGCTTTGCAATGGTTCAGGAGTCTAACAGAAGGATCTATCTAGAATTGAGACCATTTTTACACAACTCTTCACAACCAATTTGGAGAAAAGGTAGATAATTTGTCTCTGATGGAACAGTTAACCACAATCAAGAGGGCACCAAATGAGTAGATGGTTGATTTCAATTTCAGGTTTCAAAGGACATGGGATACAATTCCACTTGTTATGAGACCAGCAGCTGAAGGTGTCTTTCTATACTTCCTAAAATCTCTAAATTCAGATATTGCAATGATGATACAATCCATGGGAGGTAAAACTTTACCCATAGCTTATAGTATTTCCATTAGAGCTGAAAATTGTTATGATTCAAGCCGAAAAACTTGCACTTAGACCACCCATGCCTATTTATCCAGAATTAGGAAGTCCAAGCACTAGTCAAGCACCTACATTAGCTCCCATTCCTACTCTAAAAAATTAGAGCTCCACTAAAGCTTCTATCTCATCTTCTAGTACCTCAAATGAGCTCCAAGAAGTCATGAAGTAGTTGTGAAACTTAGGAAATGAGTTGGTGACAATAAAGAGGCAGCAAGCTCAAAATTTCAGGTCATATCAACCTCAATCCCAACCCAATAAGCCTCTATATCAACCTAATAGACCACCTTCTCAAGCTACAAATTAGAACCAAAAAAAACCTCTTGCGAGTAGGCCTTTTCAACCTTACAATCCTAGTGTTGTGTCCACATCTAGAGCCTTGGTTCCAATGCAAAATAACATGGCTTAAGAATATGACTGGTGTTTCCCATGCAACCAACCTCATAACTCATCAATGTATTTAAATGGTGCTTTGAGACAATCTCTTATGGTGACAACACTGGGTGTGGAACAAGAGATAGTCCAAGAAGAAAATCAGCAACATGAAGCAACTCAGAAATCACCTCTAAATGAGACCACACTTGTCAATTAGCAAGTTGAAGATTTTTGTAGTATAAATCAAGTCCCTTATCAAAGTGTATCATCTAATACACAGTCCAAGAAGAGAAATATTAGAGAGGGCAACCATCTAATTAAAATGATCCACAACCCTCTATCACCCAAAAAGGAATCGGTAGCCAAAATTCAGGTCTCAAGTCAGCCCAAGCCACCTTCTAGACTAGCTAAAGTGTCGGTTATAACAGCCCATGTGCAGGAAAAAATTGTGCAAAGAAAGGGGCACCAGAGAGATAGCTCATCTCCATTCAACATTATTGAGTATATGAAGAAAACAAATGTAAACATCTTAATGTGGGAGTCATTGGCTATCCCAGGACAAAGAGACCTATTATAAGTTGATATGGTGAATTGGCCAGCATCGAATCAATCATCCAAAGAGAAAGAGAAGGTACTCACCAATGCAGCTCAGTAAGGAGGAAATCAAGGAGGCCAAAAAGGTAAAAATTTGAATCCCCCACCATTTTATTTCTCATTGATCATCAGAGATAAGTTGGTGCATAATTGCATGATTGATTTAGGATCAAGTAGCTCTGTAATGCCAAAACAAATAGTCGATCAATTGGGTCTTCAATATGAAGTTGTTTCTAGATGTGTGGTATAATTGGATGGGACATTGGTAACAACAGTTGGATTAATCAAAATATTGAGCCTTACATTACACGTTTGTCCTAATGTGACTGTCTTGGAAGATGTGTCAGTCACAGACTTACCACCACTCTTTGCATTATGTTTGTCAAGATATTTCACCGCTAAAATTGGAGGCTATTTTTCTTTTGAATGGTCACACATGTTATTCAAAACAAGGTATTGAGCTAAGGATATGATCATATCTAATCCTATTGTAAACTTTCATATTGAGCCTCATACACTGATTCTAACCAATGTAAATTTCTCAGGTTTCGATCAGGGAGATTGCCCAAGCACTTATGAAATAGAAGCCAAAGTCAGAAGCATTTCAAACTCAACCCTTGATGATTAGATAAATAAGATACATGCATTCAACCCTTACAAGAAAATGGAAGAATTTGAATTAGGGGTCTATTGTTTACACAAAGAAAAGTCGTCATTTCCTAGTATCACCAAGCTAGATGTTAAAGATGATAATGAAGTATGGAAACTATTTATTGATGGCTCAAGTAGTAGGCAAGGTGCTAGAGGAGGAGCTATACTTGCTTCACCACAAGGTACGAAATATTACTCACCTTTCCAATTTCAGTTCAATTTCTCAAACAACACAATTGAGTATGAAGCCTTCATCCACGGATTGCATTGGGCAAGAAAGAGAGGTATTAAAAACTTGCAAGTGTTTGGGGATAGTGAGTTAATTATCAACTAGGTAGAGGAAAATATGTTGCTAAAAATGATCTACTCAAATCATACAAGCATTGGGTATGGGATCATATTGAATACCTATAAGCATTCAATATTCAGGCCATACTGCGAAAGAATAATGAGGCCGCGAACAAGCTCACAACAATTAGAGCATCATTTGATGTGGTGGACAGTATCAAGAGAGATAAATCATAACCACATATTAATGTCAGTGTAAGGTCAGTTGTACCGGATAATAGCACAAGTTGGCAAGTTTTTGAGAATGATCAACATATCATTAATTTTTTACAAGAGGAGGCTAAGTTCTCAGCTAAAAATCAAGAGAAATTGGAGCGGCAGTACGAGGATCAAGTATTGTAGCTGTGGACAAACAAATTGCCAAAGGGTTTAATGATTTTAGAGTCAATATTCAACCCAAATTATCAATTCTGAAAAGAGAAGGCAAACATTCAAGTCAAAAAGGAGGATTCTTAACCCATTTTGGTTGGAGAAGGTAAGATGCTCGAAATAGGCAAGATGAGTAGCGAACAAGAAAAGTACGGCCTTGTGTAGCTTTTCTAGGAATTCCCAGATGTTTTGTGTGGAGCTATGAGGATTTTAATGGTTTTAACCCAAAATTGGCACAACACACCATTGAGTTTCATCTATAGGCTAAGCCCATCAGAAAAAAACAAAGGTTGGTCAACCCTCATATAGAGCCTCTTATGAAGAAGGAGTTGTATAAGCTCATTAAAGTGAGTATCATTTTCCCTATCAAGCACTCATGTTGGGTGGAAAATTGTGTGCCCGTTAGGAAAATGAATGGGGAAATCAGAATATTATTTATTAAATATTTCATAGTTTATTAATGTTTATTAAATCTGTAATTAATAGAATCCTCAAATTCTAACAGGAACATATTGTAAAGCTCTGTTTGGTCCATGTTGGGAGCACTAGCCAAGGATTAGAGGACTTGTCACCACCTCTGGATGTAGTGGGCAGCAGATTCGTTATGCTCTTATTTGATGTGAAGGAATTCTCTTATTCCTATTTTTAAAAGCTTGTTCATATCAAAATCCTCTATAAACTCTTAAATGAATGAATTGAGGATTTGGGTATCTTGTAGTATCAGTTGAGAGTAATCCCCTCAAGGTTCTTAGGTAATATCTTCGCTATAACCACATCCCATAGGAGTAGCTCGCTAATCGCAGTTTCATACGCTTTAATGTGAGCATTCGGTTCACCTTCCCCTTTAAATTTTGGGAGGTCTGGAAAAGGTCATGGGAGCATTACACTCTCTATGGTAACGTTAAGGGGATCCTTGAGATATTCATAATATGTACCCACTGCATAGGATTTAACCATGGATGACCCTTGAGGTAGAGATGGAATTGGAATAGTAGGCTGGTAAGGAGTAATGAAAGCATTTGTGGGGAAATAAAGCATTTCCTGAGGCTGAGCGCACAAGCAAGGAAAATAAAATATGTCCTCTTGTGGTGATTTAGAATACATATGAAGGTATGGGGGAACATTATTTTAATATGGACTAGTAGGTACGAAACCAGGGAGCATCGTAATTTAGGTTAGAATGGCATTTGAGAACGCACTTCCAATTATCACCTATGCAGGATATCCATATGAATAATGAGACGGCATACATAACATGATCGATCTAATAATAAGGTCTACAGGGCTAGGAACACCCATGTAGTACAAAAGAGATGAAGGTGCAGAAGGTAAATGGCTATAATTTTGAATATGGTGGGGGACTTTGACTTACCCTGTAAACTAGGTAGAATGAGAAATTGGGAAAGCTCTAGTTCTCTAAGTCTATCCACCAACATTTAAATCGCATCACTCATCAAAGGTTTTTAATTTGAATTTGGCACTTATGAGTATTTTTAGGGAGTGAAGGCATGTGATTTCTTGATATGAATTGATCCTTAAGAGGCCACCCTCTTTGGATGTATTTTCTGTTGTAGGAGGAGGGGTACCAACATTGTTCTAAAGAAGAACATCAATATACCCTTACATCTTATCCAAGGACTGGTCTATGGAATTAATACGCTCGTCACTATGAATGAAGCATGTTAGGAATTCATCGTTTGGTGAAAATAGGAAGAAGTGGGATCATACTGCATGTTGATTTGTGTTCTAGACAAAATATGTGAATAAGACCATTGTTCTCTTGTGAACGTCATATTATTAGAGTGAGAGAACCCTAGTGAAGATCTATAGTTTGGTATATCAATCTCCTCGATTCTAACAAATAATCCATTATTCGCACTTTGAGGAGGAGTGTGAAGTAAAGGTAATTTGGATGTCTAGTTATCAGCCCACCTTAATAGTGAGGGTTATTGTTGCATACCCATCTGGTAATAATACACTTCAAGACCCAAAATGGGTCTATCGTATTCCTTACCAAACATATTTGGGAGGTGTATAAACATTCACATAATAATGGGAAAGGAAAAGGATGGATGAAAAAAGAGAAAGAAAATAGGAAATGAAAAGGAACTAGTCCTTCACATCGATTTCACCAATTTTTTAGGAAAAGGATGGATGAAAAAAGAGAAAGAAAATAGGAAATGAAAAGGAACTACTCCTTCACATTGAGTTCACCAATTTTGTATGTCTAAGAATCAACGCATGACCCTAGGATGCACTCAACCTCCTGAGTTCATGTCAGGACAACTGATATGATATGGAAAGATGGCTATGGAATGGATAATTAGGGAAAATATGTTAAATGTACAAAAATGGGTGAAAATGGCTAACAAGCGAGTCAAGGAAATTGAATGTCCTTTACTCTCAATATGGGGATATGCTCATCTAGGGCGATGAAGGGTTGCCTAACTTGTGTGGGAAAAATGGAAAAATCAAGGAGGATGGACACACAAAGGATTTTGTCAATGTCAGTGTCTCTAAACACCTTCTGAACTAGATGTGGAATACGTGGGAAATGTCTTGCATTTGCCTCGTAGAAGTCTCTAGACAAGGTCATGGAGGTGTGAGAGGAAACGTATGGGTAGGATAGATGGGTGAATCATGGGATCTAATTCTAATCAGGTTGACTTTTATAGAACTTGTAAGCACTATCTACTTTGACATTCAAATCCTTCAATGTGAGATAATAACAGGCGGAAGTTGGGTGGTTTGGAAAATGAGGTGTCTGAGGCCTTGGTCAATGTCTGCCAAGTGTGGAGCTAGGTTTGGTTGTGGCACCATTAGATCACACACATAATATATGGGTTTCCTAGGGCCTTGGATGGTCATGTGGATGTGTAACTAGTTAATTTAACAAATAAAAGTTAATTGATCAAAACAAAGGAAGCAAACTTACTCTATTTATTTTGTATTTTTTCAATGATTTTAAATAAAGGCAATAAAGCAAATAAAAGCAAACTAATTAACCTAATCTAATATTTTTGTATTTTTATGTTTATGTGAAAACAAAATAAATATGTATAGACAAAATAACTTCCTCTATTTAAATGAAATTGCTTCTACTCTAAAACAAATTAATCTAAATAGTGAAATATCCGAATGTTGCTATTTCACTGTTGCTGAGGATATAATCTAATCTAGCAAAATAAATGTTTTTCTTAATTTTTAATTATGGATATTGCATCTTCTGGATCTACCTCAAAATTAGGGGAATAATAAAAATCATCTCAGAAGTAATTCTTCCCCTGAAACTTCCCCGATAAAATAGAACCTTTCTAACTAAATAAATGAAAAGGTATAGGTAAATGATTTATGCAGGATGAACAATACTATGGCAAGATCCCCCCTCCAAACTCTTACCAAGAAAATACATAGGGATAAGATGAGAGGAAATCCTCAATGGAATATTTTAAAAATAAACTATTGTAAATGTTATTACAATTGTATCTTTTTAAACAAATGTATCTAATAGATTATAACTTTAAATCTATCTAAGAAAATGAAAGAAACCTATAAGAATCTAATAACATGTATCACCTTGAAATGTTGTATTGAGACAAATCCAGTGCTGGTAATCAATGCCTTTTAATGTTCCCTCATCTTCTTTTCCAATGAGTGTTCAAACGTGTCTAGGGAACTATGCTGGAAGTGTGTAGAAAGAATAGGAAAGACTGTTGGAGCTAGTTGGTTTGCAAGTAATCTGGTAGAAATGCAAGCAAGAGAGTAGAAAGGAAAAATAACTTGTTTTCTTGTGTACTTCTTGGCAAGATTAGAGCATCATAACGATACAATTCCAAAACAAAAGAATCCAACCAACACTTCGGGAAGAAGCTTGGCTTGTATATAAAATAGGCAGAGAAGTGGTCTAGCCCACTTAGAAGCCAAGGAATTCCACATCACTCAATGAAGGGGAATTTAACTCACAAATAATAATAAGGAAGGAGAAGGTTTTACACATCTAATAAGCCTAAGAACATTCAATTTGGTCAAGAAATGTGCACTAAAAATGAGTTTGAAGGAAGTGACACATGTTCAAAACACACTGGAAAAGGATCAGGAGAAAACACATAAAATCACTAATCTGTTTAGACCAATGGTTACATAACCACTGCGATGGTTCCATAACCATTGTGGTAGTTACGTAACCACCGCTCAAGGTAGAACAGTGATTACATAACCACTGGGGAGGTTTCGTAACCGTTGGCATGGTTTTGTACCTTAAAGCAAAAGGGGCAAGGAAAAGCTACAAAAATGACAAAGGAAAGTGGGGGAAAGCTAGAAAAAGGAAAAGTAAGCTACAAAACATGCTGCAAATGAGGATTTGGACTTTAACATCATTAGAATTGATATTTTATCATCATTTTGGATTTTACATGTTCCGACAATGTAACACCATGTAAAATTTGGGTGTGTACAGGAACCATTTGAGTGGACTCAGGAAAAGTTACAAATTCTCAAAGATCTTAATGAGCCTTAGATGAGACAAGTATATTACTTATTTGAAACTACCTTAGACTCATATATTATTACTTGGGTGATCCAAGGTTATACCATTGTTTATAATAAGAAAGAGGAATTTCTAAGCAGATCCAAAGGAAGATTCCTTAACCAAGTTCCTTTCTTAATCAAGATCTTAATAGTTGGAAAAGGATTAATTAGGAGTGTAGAAAACTTCCTTTAGGAGACAGGAACCGCGTGATTGTGTACATGAAGGAGGGAAATCCAAGAGATGTAATTTATTATATTTGAAGGGGTGATGGTTGGGACAAAATAAATAGGATAACATAAAGAAAAAGAAAAAACAACAAATTAAATAAATGATTAAAAGGAATATTAGGCAGAATAGGTGAATTACTAACTAAATAGAAAGCAATAATGATGCGGAGGTTAGAAGAGAGGGCTAGGATGGCCAAAAAAAATAAGGAGTTAGAGAAAAAGACAGAAAAACAAATATTACTAAGGGAGGAAAGGATTAAGAAGTTCAATAAAGAAAAGAAAAATTAAACAAAGTTCATCAATTAGAATAAAAAATAAGCCCACTTCAATTGCATGCCATTATATGGCTACCCTGGAAACTGAGGCAGACACTAAGAGTCTTGCTATTATTCCTACACAAGGCAGAGACTAACATGTGTTGGTTACACCACAGATCCCTGTGGCACAATATCCATTAGATAAACCAATACAGCACTCATTGTCAAGGTAATCTATGTTAATGAAATATTTACATGAGTTAGTAAGTAGATTGGAACCATATCTTGAGAAATTTTTAGGAATGTTAGAATGGGAAAAAGCAAAAGAAGAATCCTTGTTATTAATTAAAGAAAAATGTGAAGAGGATGAAGAAATAGTTAGGGTGAAAGAATTAGTTGAGGAATTTGGAGAAAATATAAACATAATAGAAGAGAAGGATGAAGGAAAAAGTAGCTCTAAGAAACAAGATATGGAAGAAGAAAATAAAAAGAAGAAAAGAAGAAGTGATGAAGGATTAGAAAAAAATTATAGATTAAGAGATGTTAAAGGAAGAAATTTATTAGTGGAATAAAATACTTATGAAAAGCCACCAATAAAAGATGTGCCCCCAACCCACACTATCCCAAAGGAGATGACCCCCCAGATCGGACAACATTCCATGTGTCGCTTTACACACCACTTAAGAAAGTATAAGAGGAAGAAACTTTTATGGATATGTATAAAAAATTACATGAAGAGAGTAGAAAATGAGAAGATATTATGAGAGAATTCAGAGAACTATTAGGAAAATTTTATTTTTATATTTAACTTGTAAGAGACAAAGGAAGAAAAGGAAGTCTACAATAGTTTTAATAACCCCAGTAAGAAGGTGAAACCTCCAAGTCAGCAACCAAACATAGTAAGGGTAAATAAGTAGGGCATGAAATCAAGAAGGGTAAGAGAGCTAGGGTATACATAATAGAGCAACAAATAATAGAAGATGTTGACTCCCATCATTGTTGTATAGGAAGATATCCCATAACCTGAATTCCAAAAACATTCCATGAAATCTACTCAGCATGATCCAAAGGGAGCACTTTCACATATTCCATTCAAATTCACACATGTGTGTGACATTCAAACATACATACATTCCCACATCGCAGAATATGATCATACGTGCTTGGATGTTGATAGACAATTGTTTCTTCACAAAAATCAAGCTACATGAGAATTTGAGTACAAGGATAATGCCAAACTCAAATTAGATGGATGGAGACAAATCCCATATTTTACTAGTGTAAATAATGCAATAAGGGTTCTCCTTAGTTAACTACACAACAAAATTCTTTATCTAGATCAGCCATATCAAATTAACACGAAAGTATTAGAAAGAGTTACAAGACTATTGGCAACATGGCACTCGGCATTGACAAATAAGAAGACGTCAATGAAAACTATAGCATAGCTGATGGATGTAACCATTTTGAAAAGAGGGGTAAGTATTGGCAATGTCAAAAACCATGCCCTCATGTGTGCTGCCAATGCCATTTGTTTAAAAATTTATCACAAAAATCATGAAGATGGGGCCCATGGACTTAGTGCATAAATTTCCCTAGATATGATGACCTACCATTCTGAATATAATATATGTAAAATATTAGGTTTTGAATTCCATGAGAACACTAGGAAGATTAAGGAGGGTAAACATACGTTCTGATATTGGTCCATTTCGTTATGTCTTGATATGTATTTTATCAATACCCTCCCAGCCAAAACAGAACCAGTCTAGTGGTGGAAAGACAAAGAAATTACAAAACAAATTCTAGAACATATGAGTAAAATGGATCAACTACAACAAATCACATGTTTGATAGGTTGTACAAAAAAAATTAGGAATCTAGTAGCAAATTGATCTAGAGTTTATGAGCACGCAGTAGCAAGATATGAAAATGAAGTGATCTTTATTCCTGACATAGACTATACTTTCATAAGGCCCTTCATTCTGTGAATTGTGAACATAGCCACAATGCCTTCTGAAGCATTAGATGAATTGGAAGCAACAACAATATAAGAAATAAGAAATTTTCCTATGGATCCTAGAAAACCAGTACCTCCCAATATTAACAAATTAATTGAATAAACATGGGAGGAATTCATGATTAAATATACAAAATAACATGGCCAAGGAGAAACAAGTATAAAAATGCCAAAAATATATATAAGGATTAAAAAAATTGCATTACTACCAGGCACCAAATGCTAAAATACAATGGCCACAAAAATAATTAGGGCCACAATTCACTAAAGATGTAGAATCCTAGGAAGACTCGCAATTATCCAAAATCACCTACAACTATTACAAGACATGTTTAACTCCTGACAGCATTTCATAAGTTTCCTAGTAATATAAAGAACAAATACATAACAGGTGGTGATAGTAGAGGCCATAATTGACTATATGAAGATATTTGCATTAATAATAGGATATATAGTCCATCTCCTCCCACATGAATTACTTAAGGAAATACAAGCACAAGTAGACATGGAGGAAGAGAGTAGGTTAAAATATTTTGGGAGAGAACTGAGAAAATCAAAATAAAATAAGAAGAATACTATAAAATATTAAAACCACATGGAGGAGATAGAAGAAATGATGAGGTTAACTAAGAAAGAAAAGAAAGAAAAATAAGATGACGCAAGGAAATATAGGGAAGAATACAAAAAGAAAAAAGATAAGAAACAAAGGGAGGAGGATGAGAAACAACAAATAAAGTAGGGAAACGGAGAGAGAGAGAGAGAGAGAGAGAGAGAGAGAAGAGAGAAGAAACAAAGAAGAAATGAGAGGAGGATAATATAAGAGTAGATGATAAGAGATAGAAAGAATAAGAACTGAATAAAATGAAGGAAGAATAAATAAGGGGGAAGGAAACAAAAAAATAGGGAGAAAAAGGAGGATGAAGCTAAAAAACAAAAGAAGAAGTAAGCAAAATAAAGAAGAAGATAAGAAAAAAGATAAAGAAAAATAAAAACAAGAAGAAGAGAAGAAAAAATAGAAGTAAGATAGAAAAAAGAAGACGAAGAAGAGTAAAAAAGAAGAGGAAGAAAGGAAGAAAAAATAAGAGGAAGAGAGAAAGAAAGAAGAAGAAGAAGAAGAAGAAGAAGAAGAAGAAGAAGAAAATAAGAAAGAAGAAGAGAAGAAGAGAAGAGAGGAAGTAAGGAAGCAAGTAGAAGATAAGAAAAAGGAGGAAGATAGACAGAAACTAGAGGCAGAATGGAAACAAAAATAGGATAAAAGAAAAAAGGTACATGTACAAGAACAAACTAAATCTACAAATACTAAAACAAGTGATGCATCCTGTGGTATAGTATCATCTCACTCTCCCCATGATTCATTGGCAAAATTAAAACAAGTCCTCTAGAAAAGAATACAATAACATTCCATTCAGCTATAACAAGGGGTATTAGAACAAACTCAAAAAGGATACACGGTGCATTTACATAAGCTCTCACCCCTTCAAAAATCTACATGCATCTAATTACTAGACCAAAGTGCAAAACAAGATTGGATGCAGTGATGTGTAGATATGGAATAATCCATGAATAGAATATTGAGATCCATTAAGGCATCCAAACCACACATTAAGATGAATTCTAGTCTACCTATAGAAACAACATCGGAACAAGCAGTAAAGAATATTCTAGTTGATAGTACCACAATGCAGGAAAATGAGAAGAAAAAGATCAAAGAAGAAGCAATAAAATAATATAAGGATAAAATCACACTACCCCAAGTTCTATAAAATCAAATGTGGTGGAGGGATATGCAAGCATCTCTAACTAAACTAGAGGCAGAAGTTAACAATGTCACAGCATACTATGCCTATGTCATGGGTTGTTCAGGCATGACTCAAGAAAATAAGGTAGAATTATATAATCTTGAACAACAAATCAATCAAGAATTTACAAAATATGACATAACAAAAGATTTCGATGGGGCTACATGTAGGAAACTTATAGAACTCACAGAACAATACCATAACAATAAACAATAACGGGTAGAGAAGATTGAAAATATGCAAAAGTGTAGCACCACAATGGACAGAGAACTTACAAGGATGCAACAAGAATTGGCAAATAAGAAACAAATATTTAACCAAATTCAATCACAATATCCTCCTACAAACATCCTTCATTTGGTCTAAGAAAACACATAGCTTCAGGCATGGATGCAACAGATCAAAGAACATTTAGACTAGTGGTATCAGTTTGAGAAGAACATCACTACTCATGTTTCCAAATACATTCCTCAAACTACAACTTAAAAATGAAAAAAGGGAAACAAAATTTTGTTGGGAAGCCATCGTGTTGTGTAAATCCAGTCGGGCGAGTCAAGAGAGGGAACACTTCCTTACGCCATATGTCTAAGTTCTGGGAATTTGATGCCCTAGTTTTCCAAAGAACAACTATGAAGATAAAAGTATAATCACACTTCAAAAAAATTCACAAAAAGGCAGGGTTTTTCATATTTTGGTTGTTTCGAGAACGAGACAACATTTAAATTATGGGGATGATGTTGACAGGGTTCTTCATCAAGTTTTGGGACAATCCACAGAGTAAAAGAACAACCTTAATATAAAGTAGAAAAGTCGTGGAAGACTAAATATAACCACGGTAAATAGATAAAACCGTTAAACACATGAGAAATCCGTAGAATCCTATCCAGATCCATAAATCAGAGAAGACTAGGAACATAGTGTGGCATAATTTGATAGGGTCACGACAAAAATAAGTGTCTTTTGGTTTATTTTGTAAGAAATATATTTATTATACTTAATCAAATGAATATAGTGTGCCATATGAGAGAGATGTGTGTACCTAATAGGATGTATGACATATAAAATAGTAGAGAGAGGATGAGGGTGCATGAGACTAATGTAAACTATTTTGAGATATGAAGAAAGACTGAGGATTGATATGTGATATTACATTCTTTATGTCCATTTGTTCAAATCTAGTTTACTTTTCCTTTGCACGTCCTTAACAAAAAGGTGAACTTCTTAACCCTCACATTATCGTTGAGGCTTAAGGTCAAAATAGAATTTTATATTAGAGAAGTAACCCATGTCATTCTAGTCTAATCATCAAATAAATAACATGAAATATCTCACCTTGCATGTTTTGAGTTCTTGTTGGCCCACAAAGATAAGTATGCACAAGTTCCAGTAACCTTCTAGTTGAGTACTCCTTTGTCTTGAATGAGGCCCTTGTCTGATTTCTAAAATAACATTGTTTGTAAATGATATTTTTTGGTTTAGTAATATTTGGCATGTCTCTAACAACTTGTTTAGAACTAATATTTACTATATTATTAAAGTTTGTATGAGCCATTCTTCTATTCCACAGCTAGCTCTCATCAAATTTCCCCATGTAGTAATTTTCACATTTAATCTCACTCAGAATGTAATTTTTTTTCCTATGTGCATCAACAACCTTCCTTGTACTTGACTTATTAAATTCACATCCTCTAGCATAAAATGTTATTGTGTATCCCCTATCACTCATTTTACTCGCACTCAAAAGATTATGTTTTAGTCCTTTGACATACAAGACATTTTCAGTTTTTGATTTACCATTATTTAAGCTAATGGTGCCTTTACCTAAAATTCTTGCAGTTGAATTGTCTTAAGATTTTTCAATGCCTCCATCTACTTTTTTCAAAGTTATAAAAAAACTTGTCTCCAGTCATGTGGCTTAAGCAACCACTATCAATGTACCACTGATTTTTTTCATTCTATGCATGAAAATTTGTGTAAATTATCATGGATTTTTCTTTTTTTATTTCTTTCTCATGTTTATCCTTCCAAAAAAATTTTGACTCATCATTATGATTGAATTTGGCTTCCTCATTCTTAGACTACCTATAGGATTCCAAAAACCAACTTCTACAAAAGCGAGCTTTATGCCCAAAGTTGTGACACTTATAACATTCAATATTGAAATTCATCAGAGGTGTAAATGAGTTGTAATTTTTATTTAAGGACACATATGAATTTGGTTTTTTCTTCCTATCAAAACTCCTTACATGAGATTTGCATTCTTCTTCTCTATGAAAAAACTAATTACATGAAAAACAATGGCCATAAAAGTAATTTTAAAACCTGATATTCTAATACCTCCTTGGAGGAAATGATCTTCTTGTTGTGTGTTGTTTCCCTTTGGAGGAGTACTATTATTTTGTGGAACATGAATTTCTTTCCTTCTACTTATTTTGTTTGAAGTACATGTGTATTGAGGATCAGGAACTTGTTCCTTCTTGTTGTTCTCATCTCTAACAAAACTTTTAAGAGCATTTTCATAACTTCTTGATTTTTCTAGACTAGTCATCTTTGGAGACTCGTAGGTATTTTTCTTTGTAGACTTCTCATTGTATCCAAGACTTGTTTTAATAAATGATCTTTGTTAGGTTAATTAATTATGCATAGTATATATTAATTATATTAATTAAATAATGTTGTTATATAGTTTTTAAACCATATTTTTCTTATTCCATAGGTATAGGATTATTTGTTGCATTGTTGCAACTTAATCATTTGTTTGTATTAATTTAATTGTTGCTTCCCGGATGTATTATGGAAGTTGTATTTTTGGTTGTACCTGTGCAACCTCTCTTTTGTCTGCACATGATTGTATAATACCTATAAGTATTGTAGTCCATTTATTGTAACCTAGTTGATTTAGATTAATACAATCTACAGGCTTTCGTCTCTGTTCTACATTTGGTACCAGAGTGAATTAAAGCTCCTGGCAAGGTTGCAGAGGAAGAAGAATGTGTGGAGAATAAATATACTTCGTCAAAGAACCAGTGCTACCTCCAGTAGCTTCCCACATCTCCCTACAATCCCACAACCTCCTATGTGAATTCCAGGTAAACGTAAAGAAAATTTATTTGTTTGCCTTGGTGCCCTGCACTAGGAAAATTTGTTTCCTGGGGCTTACAAAATTAAAAAAAAAATCCCATCAAGGGTTTTTTGTATTTAAAATTGTCTAGTTACAGATAATTTATTTATACTATCATATATCCCTATATTGTTGTTACATTGAGCATTCGGTATATTTCAAAGATTTACAAATGGATCCCTCTCCAACACAAAGGGCATATCACGGTATAATATGGTGGCTCAGCGTATAATTGTATAAAGGGAGTGTATTCTTGCCTTGCATCTCACAAACCAAGCCACATGAGACTTCCACGACCTGCACAAGGAGAAACCATGGTTAGTAAACAACATATCAAATCCATGCACCTGTATCAACAGTGGATGAATAAAATAAAATATGTATATATAGTAGAGCCTGCAAAAAAAAGAAAATATGGTGGTTATCAATCCAATTAGAGAGGATTACACTCAGCAAAGAGAGGATTAAAGGAGATACGCCACGAACCGCTCCACTACGTTCTCCAACCTGGCCATGGTGAGATCAACTGCAACAAAACATTGAAGTGGGTGCAAAGAATAATTTAAAAAATATTGCAAATACAATAGTGTATACTAGTTATAAAGCGGCGTAAGAAAGGAATTTGATCTGGTTTTGGTGCATACGAAAGCCCTAAACCGAGTTATCTACCATGCAGACCTCTCCTCTAGGCTAGTTCTCCTCCAAGCTCATGCCATGCAAGCTCCATGCAAGCCTCCACTCTGCCAAGTCACATTTTACAAAGGTGAGTTGAATTTGGCTTATTTAAATACAAATTTGTTCAATTTACATCACAAGTGTACAAGCGGCGAAGGTGATTAGAGAGAAAGGTTTGGGTGTGGGAGGTTTGGGGTTCAAACCCCACCCTCAGCTTGTTTTTTAAACCAATTTGATTTTAGAGGCAAATTTAGAAAAACTGCCAAAGTTGGAGGTAGATCTGGTGGAAAAACTATCACTAAACAACATAGTTATAGCCAAATAGGTCTCTAAACTTTTAGTGAGAAAATCCCTAATTTACGGTAAAAAAAATCTCCATTAAGCCTGTTTTTTAATTTCGGGAACCAATTTCCAAAGGAGGACCATCCAAAAACTTCATATTGGGCATTTTTTAATAGTTTCCGGCATTTTGGGTCATTTTGGGCTCCGAAGGCCACCAGGGCCCGCAAAACAAACAAAAATTGCCTTCCATTCAATTTTTTCCAGATTTTTTGTAATTACATGTTGCAATATATTATACTAATTTGTAGGTTTCCATAAGTCAACTACAAACTTTGTAACTGATCAGAAACTAGCAGAATTGTAATCAAAAATAGCAAAAAAATTGGTTTTGTAACACTCACGAGATCCTAGATCTCATTCGCAACGTTCGGTGTATATGGTTCCTCTGGGAAGTGCTTACAGGTAAAGCCATCATGACTACTACTGCACTTAATACCTAATATACCTACAACAATGTTGTTTG
Source organism: Taxus chinensis (assembly GCA_019776745.2). Classification (NCBI taxonomy): domain Eukaryota; kingdom Viridiplantae; phylum Streptophyta; class Pinopsida; order Cupressales; family Taxaceae; genus Taxus; species Taxus chinensis. The sequence goes on along the minus strand of CM034150.1, from coordinate 673,541,913 downwards.
GGCATCGACCCTTTAAATTGATGGGAAGTAATAAGGTCACAGTGCACACACTATGATCCATCCCATCTATCTATGAATGATTGCACGACATAAATCCAGACTGAAAAATTATCCAAGTATATAGTGAAGTTACACGCACTTATAAGGATATTTATTTGACCCAGTGTCAATAATCACACATACCCCTCTCATTATTGTCTTGGTACACGTATTGAATTCTTTCACGTACATTAATGCCTCTTTCACGTATCGCCGGGTATATAGAAAGGGTGAGCTTCTTCCACATACCATCGGGTATATCAGAAGGTCACGTATATAGAAAGGTTTGGTATATCGGACTAACGGTATATAGATTGGGAGACCTTATACCTAGATTGATAAGAGCCAAACCCTATTAGTGATTTCTACAAAATGCGCACCAATGCCCCCAAATTTTTTCTTCTGGATTCACAAATACTCAGAGGAAACAACTATGCTACATGGAAGACAAAAATCAATACACAACTTGAGTTTGAAGAGATCTGGCCTGCTGTGAATGGTACTCTAACGAGATCAACTACTGATCCAACACAACAACGGTAGTTTGATAAAGCAGATAAGAAGGCCAAACTCATCATCTTGTTTGGAGTGTCCAATGATGTGTAACCCCACATTCGAGATGCCAAAACAGACAAAGAAGCGTGGGATAAATTGTGCACAGTGTATGAAGCCAAAAACAAGAATGTTATATTGAATTTGTAGAGTCAGTTACATACACTAAAGTTCAAATAGAATGATAAAATCGAAGCTTTCTTAAGAAGAGTTACAGAGTTGAGGACTTCACTTCTAGCCCTGGGAGAAGTGGTCACAGATGATGCTCTCATTCCCATTGTTCTAAGAGCACTCCCTTCTTCTTACCTCATTATTTCACAACACTAAATGTGTCAGATACGACAGTTAGTTTTGACAAGCTGGTAAACCTACTACAACAAGAGGAATCCATGCACAATAAGGATGATGAAGAGGAGCAGGAACTTTCTTCACATCAAAAATGGAAAGGAAAAGGTACAGTAAAACCTAATTCCTATCAAAATCCCCAAAATCAAAATAAAAATCAAGGGGATAGACAATAGAAGAAGCAATGTCCTATTTGCAAAAGAGGACATGACCTAAAAGATTGTTGGTATAATACTTACAAGAAATGTTCATCTAGCAACTCTGGACCTCAACAACAACAGTCTTACAAGGGACATTCTAACCACAATCACAGGAAAAAAAAGGGGAACTGGAAAAGAAGACCCCATCAACAAGGAAATATTGTTGAGCAACAAGAACAGTCAGACAATGAAGACTTCTTGTTCACTACTCGATCAAGTGAACCATCCACGTCATTTAGTGATGTTTGGTGTGTTGATTTGAGGGCCACTCGACACATGGCTAGCCACAGAGACTGGTTTATTTCAATGAGGGACACGCCATTAAAAAATTAGGTTTCGTTGGGAGATGATTCTTCATATATAGTTCAGGGGATTGGGAACATTTCTCTTCCCCTTAGTTCATGCAACTATATACTTTCAGATGTCTTATATGTCCCTAGATTGACAAAGAATCTGCTTTCAGTCTGTCAAATCCTTCATCATAATCTAAAAATTGACTTTGATAGTCATTCCAGCAAGAAAATGTGTTTGATTCGAGATAAATCACGAGGCTCAAAAATAGTTGTGAAAGCCTCTAATGTGGGACGCATGTTCCAGCTTGATTTTGTCCACAGAGATGATTAGGCACTTGTGGCTAAGAACTCTACCTCAACATAGTTGTGGCATCGAAGACTTGGTCATGTAAGTTTCAAGTATCTCGAGACACTTCTTCGGTGCAATATGGTACGTGGGCTACCATCTCTTCAGAAGAATATAGACAAGTGTCCTCACTGCCTAGTAGGTAAACAACACAGAGCTTCATTCCAAAAGAGTACATTTCGCGCTCATGGAAAACTTGACCTGGTTCATACCGATCTTTGTGGTCTGATGTAACCAAATCATTTTGGGTTCCAGTACTTCATGCTTTGTGTTGATAACTACTCAAGAAAAATGTGGATTTTTTGTCTTCACAAGAAAAGTGAAGCTTTTGAAACTTTCAAGAAGTTCAAAGAAGCAGATGAGAATGAAATTGGTCATCACGTCAGAACTCTCCACTCAGATCAAGGGGGAATTCACCAGTAATGAGTTCAAAGAATACCTACAAACTCACAGGATTTGTCAACAAATTCCTCCTCTACACATACCACAACATAATAGTGTTGTTGAGAGAAGAAATCGTATTATCATGGAAATGGTGCGATGCATGGTCGATGACTTTGGACTTGCAAAGACATTCTGGGCACAAGTAGCAAAGACAGCAGTGTATTTTTTGAACAGAGTGCCCATAGTTTCTCTTGTCAGAGCAACACCACAAGAAGCATGGTCAAAGTGGAAACCATCTATTGCACACCTTAGAGTATTTGGGTGCAAATCAAGCATGCACATACCCAAGCAGAATAGAAATAAATTAGACATGAAGTCACAGAAAATCATCTTCATTGGGTACAATGAAGAGACTCTTGGGTACAGATTAATGGATCCTAAGACCAAAAAAGTCTATACCAGCAGAGATGTTGAGTTTTTTCCGAAGAAGGAAGCATGGACTCCTCCTCCAGACTCACCAAATATAGATTTTTCACCAGTTGTAAAAATTAAAGCTGATGTTCCCTAAGAAAATGAAAGTGGTGATGGGGATGATGGTGTTGATTAGATATAACCATGACCCATGGGAAAAATTTAGTGTATGCCCAAGTGGTGTACTAGCACATTACGAGATGCAATAATGGATGATCCACCAGATACATCTACCCCTGGACCATGGACTCACAGTAAAGCAAGAGAAGAAGTTAAATTTTCTTTTATGAGTAGAGTTATTGAATCTAATGAGCCCTCTACAGTCCAGGAAGCCCTACAGTCAAAATCTTGGAAAGATGTCATGGATTCTGAATATCAATCAGTGATTAAGAATAACACTTGGCAGCTTGTCGATCCTCCACTAGGAAAGAAACCCACTGGATGCAGATGGATATTAAAAATAAAGTACAAAGCAAATGGGACCGTGGACAAGTATAAAGTGAGACTAGTAGCAAAGGGGTATGCACAAAAATAAGGTGTAGACTACGTGGAGAAATTTTCTCCCATAGCTAAGACCAAAACAATTAGAATGATCTTTTCTCTAGTTACACAGTTTGGCTGGAAAGTCCACCAGATGGACGTAAAAAGTGTCTTCCTAAATGGAGATTTACAAGAAGAAGTCTACATGTCTCAACCTAAGGGATATGTAGTACCTGGCCAAGAAGCAAAGGTATGAAAACTTAGGAAATATTTGTATGGCCTTAAACAGGCACCCCAGGCATGGTACATCAAGATTGATGAGCATCTCCTACAACATGGATTTGTTATAAATCCATACAATCCCAATATTTACCTCAAAAATCAAGGGGGGCAGATTGTGATTGTTTTTGTCTATGTCGATGATCTAGTCATCACTGGAAGTTTAGTGAAGATGATCGATGCAATGAAGAAAGATCTTTATCGATCATTCGACATGACAGATCTTGGGCTAATGCATTATTGTCTTGGATTGGAAGTATGGCAGAAAAAGAATCACATATTTGTTTCTTAGATGAAATATACTAATACAACCCTTGAGAAATTTAGGATTATGGATTGCACACCAATTTCTACACCTATGGATAATAGGTTGTAGTTATCTTGTTCAGTTCCATCTCCTGAGGTAAATGCCACTCTCTACTGGCAGTTGATTGAGAGTCTCATTTACTTGACCTACACTAGACTAGATATCAGCTTTGCAGTGAGCTCTCTATCTAGGTTCATGCAGGAACCCAAATTTTTTCATTGGAAAGCAACAAGGCACATTTTGAGATATCTCAAAGGATCAATGGATCTTGGTCTAGAATACAAGAAGAACGACAACTTCTTCTTGACTAGATATTCAGATTCAGATCATGCAGGCAACATTGACGATAGAAAATCCACTTCTGGATCTACATTCTTTATGGGATCTGAACCAATATCATGGGGAAGCAAGAAACAACAATTTATTTCTCGCTCTTCCATAGAAGCCGAGTATCGTTCTGTAGGAGAAGTTGTCTATGAAGTGATATGGCTACGTCGCATACTAGAAGGACTTGGAATACCACATGACAAACCTACCACCATGTATGTTGACAATGAAGGTGTTCTCAAACTTGTTCACAATATAGTGTTTCATGAAAGAACAAATCACATTGAGGTAAGTTTATTTCATACGTGAGCATGTGTTGAAGCACAACATCCAACTTCAATTTTTTCCAACAGCTGAACAAAGAGAAGATATCTTCACGAAGTCACTTGCACATGACAAGTTCGAGTTGTTCAGAGAGTTCCTCTCCTTATCCCTTGAGACAATGCAAAATTAAGGGGGGGAATGTTAGGTTAATTAATTATGCATAGTATATATTAATTATTTAATTAATTATATTAATTAAATAATGTTGTTAAATGGTTTTTAAACCATATTTGTCTTATTCCATATTTATAGGATTATTTGTTACATAGTTGTAACTTAATAATTTGTTTGTATTAATTTAATTGTTGCTTCCCGGAAGTATTATGGAAGTTTTTGTATTTTTGGTTGTACCTGTGCAACCTCTCTTTTGTCTGCACATGACTATACAATACCTATAAGTATTGCAGTCCATTTGTTGTAACCTGGTTGGCTCAAATTAATACAATCTACAGGATTTCGTCCGGATTCTAAAATCTCTAATTAATATTAATGATGTCTTCTTAAACTTTATATCTCTTTTCAAATTTGAGACATTTGTTCAACTTGGTATGTTATTTCTCAAGTTCATATTTTAAGGAAAAAACTTGTTATTCAAGTTTCTCACAATATTCTTCTTTATGTTTCAACTACGTTATTACATCCTCACCCATATTCTTCATCTCTTCTAGTTGAATCTTTAGATCAATGATGATTTTATTATACTCTTCAAGATCATGTGTCAAATTTGATTTTAAGACACCATACTCATCTTCTAGTTTCGGAAATTGATGTTTTCATTTCTGATTTTTCTTTCTTAGACTCTTAAGTTATTTTAGGGCTGAAATGATTTCTCCTTTAAGATCCACTTCAGCTTCAAATTTAGTATCTTCATCATATTCTTAATCTATCTCTTATTTTATTTCTTTAACCTCTAGGGCCATGAGTATTAATTCATCTTTATCACTGGCAGAGACGCTTTCATTACTTTCTTCAGATGAGGTACTTTCCTCCTTAGTGTAGAGATTTTTTTTGTGCTTATGGATATTCTTTTTACTTTTAGATCTTCTTTTCTTATGATTCTTCTTGGATTGATAATACATGTTACCCTCCTTCAATTTTTGTTTTTCTTTATCAACCTTCTTTTTATATGGGCATTTATTAGCATGATGTCCTATTTCACCACAATCAAAGCATTTGAATGGTAACTTCCTTTGTATTTTCCAGACCCTTTCTTCATCCTTATGAAAAAGTGAGTTTCTTCTTCATCTGACTCAATTCTAGAGAAATTATGTGGTTTAGGTTTCATTCTTTTCACCTTATTTGATGCTTTAAATGCATATTCTCGCTTTGATTATTTATCGCCTTTAGTTCTCATCTCATATGTTGTGAGAATCCCATGCAGTTCATCCATTGTTAGGATAGTTAAATCTTTCAAATATTCAATAGCATATAGTTTTGCATCAAATCTCAAAGAAAGATATATTAGCACTTTTTACACAATAGTTTCATCCTTAATTTCTTCACCATGTCCTCTAATACTATTGACAATTGCATCTGCGTGGAGAATGTAAGATGTAATGTTTTATTAATCCTTCATATTCAAAATCTCAAACTGAATTTTGTGTATTTGGAGTTTGGATTTCTTTACTTTATCATCTCCTTTATAGATATTCTTGAGCTTATCCCAAATTTCCTTCATTGAAATACAATGCATCACTTTGACAAATTATTCCTTACACAATCCACTCAATATTGCATTCATAGTTTTTACATTGTTTTCACTTTCCTTCTTTTCATCTTGATTTGTTGGAAGATTTATTGGAGTTATATAAACATTAACAACATATTGTCATATATCAAACACAAGAGCCATTAGATAGGTGTGCATCCCTATACTCCAAAAGGTATAATTGGTTCCATGAAACAATGGAGCCTTATTTTAGGAGAAACCTTCTTGACTTGCCGTGAATTCTTATGAGTTCTACCTTCCAGTGGTAAAACTATTCTGAATGAACCCACTTTGATACCAATTGTATAAAACACACTTATACGGAAAGGGGGGGTGAGTCAATATTATCTAAATTTTCTTAATTTAAATTTTAACATGCATAACCTCAGCAATTACATAAGATATAACAGTTACAAAACATGGTATTTAAGTGGAAACCATTTTGGGAGAAAAAGAAAAGAGAAAATATTGCTTGGAGCTACTTTTCAAATCCATCCAAAAAATTAATTGTTTTAAAAATGTTTGTAGGCACCAACTTACTGGAGACACCAATCCCTAATGTTGAATGCCAACTCATCTTGAATTTCGAGCACCAACTCACTGGAGACATAATTCCCCAATACTGAGCACTAACTCAGCTTGATTCATGAACATTAACTCACTGGAGACATCAATCCCCAATTTCGAGCACCGACTCGGTAATACAAAGATCCACCCATTGCAGTTGCATCTTTAACCTAATGATGGCTTATAGATTATTCTTCACTTCTTTCTACTATTTTTGTACACCCACGCTTTACAATTTGTTAATGCACTTCTCACTCTTCGTTCTTTGTCAATAATTTGACATTTTAATCTACTTGAGTTTGCTCTTCCTCTTTCTTCACTAATCCTCTTGATATATCTTCATTAATCACACATCTCTTCTCACTCTCTTCATTTTCTTTTCAAAATAGCATAATTAATACCGTGAGCGCACACCTAAATTCATTTATATGTCATATTTATTTCATTAAAAAATATTACTTTTCATGAGTCGGTATCCTTTTGAATATTCATCATGAGTCGAATTTAGTATACTTTGAAATTCAAATATTTGAATTTTTCAAGACTCCCACAGACTTCCCATATTTTCTCTTGGTCTCGTGGTATTTCATAACCATCACAAACAATTCTGTACATTTTAGAGTTTTCTCTTTTTTGTGTGATAATCCTCCTTTGTATCACAACACTCCCTGACTCCTACAATTTTCTCTTTGTTACATGGCATATATCCTTTGTTTGAATGGTATTATTTTAAACCTACAAAATACTTGATTTTGGTCCTTCATTACACGAGGCACTACTACAACCCACGATACACCACAGACACCCGCGGAGCACTTCAAAACCCATGGAATACTACAAAAACCCATTGAACACTATGAAATATTTTTCTTTGGTGTGCAGCATGGAGAATTCAAAATAAATCATCTTTTTCATAAGGGGTACACTACTGTAAGAATCAATGACTCCTTTGACATCAATGAAAATATTTCTAACAACATTTCCTAGATATCTCAATCATGATTTACTTAGCCCAAGGAATTTGATAATCCTCCTAAATGAAGCCTACCCTATTTTTGAAACTAGAGCTAAGTTTGGGGTGAGAAACATAGGTTTCTTTCTCCAAAATCAACTCTAAATTTTCCCCCAATCATGAATTTGAAATTTTGAAATTGGATGAGGTGGCCAATAATGTAATTACATACAAAATATAATCAAATAACCACAAGATCCTCACACATTCACAAAAAGGGTCAATTTAAAAATATAAGATCACATTACAAGTTAAACGAGTGAACAATAAAAGACCACCAAGGACACTAAGAACACAACCACACAAAAAATCCTAAAACCTAGGAAGTATGAGTTACTTCTTAATGGATTGGTCCTTTCCTCTCCAAATTTTTTATGCTCGGAAGCATACCGAATATTTTTTCCCTACACGCAAAACTCAAGCATCATATATGTCTAAAATAGTAATAATAATAATAATAATAATAATAATAATAATAAGTCAATTTCCATTTCGTCCATTAGCAAATTTGTTTGACTCGCATAGAGTCCACCAGGGATCAATTCTTATTGAATTTAAATTCCCCAAAACCCTGACATGGAGGGTCGACTGGTTGAGGCTAGAACCGTGCCCTGGGTGATTTTGACAATGTGTCTTACCCATAGTTTATTAGTTGAAGGTGCTCACTTATTTAGTTTGTATGCTTACTCAATACTGTAATTTTGTTATATGTTTCTTATGAAACATGGGCAGAGATGCCAACAAGCTATGTAAATCAGTTCCCAGTGTAATGCTTCGACATTTAATAAAAAAAATACTAATATTAATAATTAATTATGTCATAATTTAAACATACATTTTTTATTTCATTTATTTAACAAGAAACATGATCAAAATCAATTTTAATCATCTGTACATTATTATATTTATCAAACAAATTTAGTTCATATGTTAAGTTATGTCATATGTCATAATCATCATCATCAATAATTATAGTAAGCAACAAAACCTTATCCAATATCATATGTCATAATAATCATAATGTAATAAGAAATACAATAATTTTTAATATCATAAGTCAGCATCATCATGGTCCAATAATAGTGATAAGTAACATCATAGTTCAAAACATAATATCCATCATAATAAAAACATATATCATAATCAAAATGTTACTCCATAGTGCTCATTATCAACCACGTAAATGTCTCAAAATACGGAAGTAAATACATAATAATTATGGAAACAATGGAAAAAGTGGGCATCACATAACCCTCCCCTTAATCATGACTCCTTCTAGAAGGCACTAAAAGAGGTGGGGATATTGTAGTCGCACGGTCATTACATCATCCCAAGTGGTTGTATGCTCTTCTTATATATCCCATTGTACCTTGGCTTGATCCAACTCATGGCCTCAAAAACCCAAGGTCTTGTCCTCCAAAATGTCAGTGAGCTCCAATGTCAGGTTTTCATCCTCCTCTAACTAAATTGCCCACTAGTCTAACACATGAGAGGGGTCTTTCGACATTAAAATTTTCCTCTGTAATTTCTATTTTATTAATGTATGTATTAGGAATAGGATGTTGTTAAGTATAATTAGTAGTGGCGTCCAATAGAAGATAACAGCGCCGTCAGTACGGTGCCGCCAATAATGTAGAGTATGGTAACAGTCAAAGTACAATAGGAATGTTGTAAAAAGTAAATATTTGTCGTAAGTGGTCCGGTAATGTTAAAATGTCAAAGTTGGGATAAGTAGAGAAGTAGGGTCTACATGATTAAGAATTAGAAATATTATATTTGTAATAAGGACAAAGAGTGATGTCATAAATATTTTGTATATTTTATTTGTGGAAAAGTCTAAAAAGGTGGAACCCATGTGAGATGATAAGGTTTATCTTATCTTAGAAGATAAGCCTACATGTAAAGGCAAGAGTTTAGGCATGGAATATGATTGGCTGAAAGAGATTTCCTATCCTATCTTAGAGATAAGGTGGATAAGCCTGAATTCCTATAAATAAATAGGCCACACCCCCCTCATTTAGCATAGAGAGAAGTAGTGAGAAATATTGTATGAGTAAGTGTGTAAAGGAAGCCATCATTTTGAAGGTGTGTTAAAGAAGCCATTAAGAGGTGTAATTGTGAATTTTCTCTCATAGTTATTGTTTGAAGGCAAGTGAAGTTAATAACACTTGAAGAACCTCATGGGTGAGATTGTAACAATTTCATGTTGATATTATAATTTACACTGATATTTCAGATTTATCATTATTCCTTCTTATCATAGTCTATGGTATTCTTGTGTTATGTTTGTTGTTGTGTTTCCAGATTACATCCACCAAACTAAGAGTTGTGCATTAAATAATAATCATAGCACGAGGAGTTCCCGGTGAAGAATTATCATAGTTCCGGATTGGTGTTGACATTTTGGTTCCGTTGCCGAGACCATTCCTCGTTGGTGGATTTTCTGGAGAAATATTCCCACTTAGTCAGAAAATATTTGGAGGGTAACCTTGTTTTTACTGTGCATAGGAGTTACCATGGTAAAGTCATTTTTATCGTGAATAGTGTTTACCCCAGTAACTTCGTTTTTTACTGTGAATAGTATTTACTACTAGTAACTTTATTTTTTACCGTGAATAGTGTTTACCCCAGTAACTTCATTTTTACCGTAAATAGTGTTTACCACAGTAAAGTCAGTTTTTACCGCTGTAATTCAAGTTTTACCATGGTTACCATGGTCATTTCTATTTTATTGTAGAAAGGTGTAAAGTCACTTTCTATTGTAGTGAGTCTAATTATTTGTGCACATAAATCCTACTGATTGTACTTGTGAGTTGGTATTTCACTGTGGTTACATTTTAAAATGGGGAAGATTCATGTTTTTTCAGCCCAATCTAATGAAGATGCTTCCTCTTTCATTCAAGAGTTTAAACGATCTTGTATTTGTAATGGCCTCATAAGAAGGGAACAATGGACTGAATTTTTTCCTACCTTTTTGGATGGTTCAGCACTTAGGTGGTTTGAAACACTAGGTGATAATGTGAAACATTCATGGGATTTATTAACTGAAATTTTTCTTGAAGAATTTGGTGAACAACAGAAATATGTAGATCTCATGATCGATATCACAAAGCTAGCCCAAGGAGAGAAGGATAAGATAAGGGATTATCATGTTCATGTTCTATAGCTAAGGAGGAAGCTCGAAGCCTAGATCCAGAAGGAAGGATTAGCGGATGGGTTAATGAATGGCGTGGATAATCTCCTCTGTAAGCACTTAATTCTTGGGATGAAGCTAGAGATCAGACAACGAGTGAAGTATGACCTCTCGGCTACCATTGAACAAGCAAAGGAGATTGCAAGAAGGCAAGAAGAAAGCATGGAAGAGGAGCCCAAAGAAATTATTGCTAAAGTAGAGCCTACACCAGCACCTTTGGTCCAAAATCCACAACCACTCTCGGTGAGCACAAATCCTTCTCCTTGTGCATCTACTGAGTATGAAGATCTGCTCAGGAAGATGGGTCAGTTAACTATTAATCTTCTTCAAGGAAAAGAATTTAGTTCTCAGGGAGGAGATAGAGGTCCAAAAAGAAATATTTCTGAAGTTGTATGTTATGGTTGTTATAAAAAGGGTCATTATAATTATAATTGTCTAGATAGAGCTTCTACATCTGGTACAAAAGATAATGATAAAGGGAAAGCACCTGTGAATTCTTTTGATGTAGTAGATAAGAGCATAAATAATGAAGTAGATGTGTTTATAACAAAAAGAAAGAAAGAAAAAGATAACCAAGATGGAAATGATCCTAAGAAGATGAAAGGAGAAACTAGTAAGAAACATAGGAGAAGAAAGTTGGGTGTGCAGGATTTTCTGATTTCACAGGGACAAGGACCATACTCCATCTTAGACGATCTATCCAAAAGGCCTGCAAATATTACATATGGTCAACTCTTGGCTATGTCTTCTGAGAAGAGGTAGGAGCTGCAAAGTGGACTCAATGCTCAACGAAGGAAGGAGGTTGAGGTCCCTGTTTTGGAGGCAAAGGTGGATCCCTACACTCCACAAGCTGAGGTATCATGTAATGGTATTTCAATTCATGATGTCTTAGTTGATGGAGGTGCTACAGTTAATGTAATGACCGAGTCTGTAATGAATATGTTGGGTTTAAAAATTGATCACCCCTCAACACTTATGTTAAGGTCATTAAATAAAGGAAAAACTAAACCAGAAGGTGTAGTTTCAAATGTGGCAATATCTGTTATGGGTGTTGTATGTGTGGTAGACTTTCAGGTGATGAAAAATGGTACTGTTGCGTAACTAATGTTGTTGGGAAGACCATGGCTAAGGAGAGTTAATGCAAGAAACTACTGGAATGAAGGTTTCATGACACTTGGACATGGTAGAGAGAGGGTGAAGATAAATGTGATCCCTCAGCATCATAAGGCAGAACCTGTGGATTCAAGTGATGAAACTGAGGATTGGGCATCCTCTGATTACTCGACTACTAGTGAAGTGGACACTGAAGATGAAGAAAGTGAGGTTGATGTTTCGGTCATGGATATCCTTCCAGTCAGACCGACTCATGATCCCATAAAATTATCTAAAGAAGAAATTGATGATCGTCTCCAACAAATAAAGATTGGTGATGCTGTGATGGAGAGTGAGAAGGAATCCTACCTCCAGCTCTTTCGAAGGTACATACACATATTCACTTTTGATTACAAGGAACTCTGTCAAGTAAATTGGGTAGAACATTCTATTGAGCTAGTAGATGGTGCTAAGCCCATAAAGAAAATTCCATATAGAATGAATCCTAATTTTTCCAAGACTGTAAAAGAAGAAATAGATAAGTTGATGCAGGATTTATATTTGCTGTGGAGAATTCAGAATGGGTTTCTCCCATTGTGATTTCAATAAAAAAGAATGGGAAGCTACGCATTTTTTTTATTATAGGAAGCTCAATAAGGCAACAAAGAAGGATCATTACCCTCTTCCATTCTCAGATCAGATTTTGGACGAAGTAGCTGGCCAAGAGTGCTATAGTTTTGCTGATGGATATAGCAGATACAACCAAGTTCGTATAGCAGAGAAAGATCAACTGAAGACCAAGTTCACCACTCCTTGGGGAACGTTTGCTTATAGAGTTATGCCTTTTGGGTTGTGTAATGCTCTATCAACGTTCCAGTGCTTGATGAATAGGGTGTTTGAACCCTACATTGGGAACTTCATCAGAGTATTTCTAGATGATTTTTTCATCTATGGGAGCAAGATGGACCACCTGCACCAGATGGAGACAGCATTTCAAAGGTTAGATGAAGCACAAGCCTCACTAAACCCTACAAAGTGTGTCTTTAGATGTTCTAAAGGTGTTTTGTTAGGGCATGTTGTATCCAGAGATGGTATTGGTACTAATCCTGATAAAGTTTCAAAAATCAAAGAGTTACCATTTCCTATGAATAAAAGTAAGTTGAGATCATTTTTAGGCCATGTGGGTTACTATAAAAGGTTCATCAAGAATTTCTCAAAGATTGCACAGCCACTAACCCAGTTCTTGAAGAAGGATGTTACTTATGAACTAGGAAATAAGGCGCATGAAGCTTTTGAACAACTGAAGGAAGCCCTAGTGTCTTCACCTGTTTTAAAGAATCCAGATTGGAGAAAGTCATTTATTGTGTATACTGATGCCTCAGATGCAGCACTAGGAAGTACTCTGAGCCAAAAGGATGAAAATGGGAATGATCATCCAATTTACTTTGGGAGCAGACAAATGAGCAGTGCCGAGGTAAATTATACTGTAACTGAAAAAGAGGCTCTAGCTATCATTTTTACTGTAAAGAAGTTTAGAAATTACTTGCTAGGGCAGAAATATATAGTTGTAACAGATCATCAGGCTCTAAAATATATTGTCAATAAGCCTAACCCATCAGGGAGGATAGCAAGATAGATAATTTTGCTACAAGAATTTGAATTTGATATTATAGATAGGCCAGGAAAGAAGCATGTCAATGCAGATGCACTCTCTCGAGCCTATGATGGTTTAGGTTCACCTTGTGATGATGATGATTTCCTATATGTAGCATTGTTATCTCTTGACACAATCCCTAGTGAATACATAGATATTTGGAACTATCTAAATGAACTCAAGTTTCCTAATGGTGCCAATGCAAAGACTACTCAAGCCAGTCATCCATATTCTATTCTACATTGAGTATTATTTCGAATAGGACCTGATGGATAGTACAAGAGGGAAGTTGGATATGATCAAGGGAAGGAGCTGATAGAATAATTCCACAATGGTACATGTGGAGGACACTTCTCTGGACAACTTACAGCAAGAAGGATCTTGGACGCAGGTTATCACTGGCCCACTCTTTTTAGAGATTGTTATAATTATTGTAAGACATGTGATATTTTTCAAACACATGGTAACTATAAGACTTCATCAGCTCCATTATGCCCTATTCTTCCACTTGGTCCCTTTAAAAAGTGGGGAATAGACATTGTAGGTCCACTTCTAACTACCCCATGCCAAAATAAGTATATTGTAGTTGCCATAGATTATTTAACCAAGTGGGTTGAAGCTAGGCCATTGAAAACAACTTCCATGGATGAAGTGGCAAGGTTCATATATGAACGCATTGTCACTAGATTTGGTTGCCCATTAGAAATTGTAACAGATCAAGGAAGCCACTTCATTAATGAGGTGGTAGAAGCCCTAGTCAACAAGTTTTCTATTAAGCACAGGAAGGCAACAACATACAAGCCAAGCACAAATAAACAGGTGGAATGAAAATTTTTTGTGTTGTGTCAAATTCTAGCAAAAGATGTAGCCTTGTAGGTATATATGTGGGATAAAAGGATTCATGCAGCATTGTGGGCATATAGGGCAACATCAAAGTCAGCAACAGGATACTCCCCATTTCAGTTGGCTTATGGCATTGATCCAGTTCTTCCTATTGAGTTTGATATTCCCACTGTGAGAGTTATGAAAAATGAAAGGATGGATGAAAGTGATTCAATAAAAGAAAGGTTAGTACATATTCATTTGCTAAAGGAAATGAGGGAAATAGTGAAGGATACAAGCTATAAGAAGAAAATGAAGCAGAAGGAATACTTTGATCAAAAGATCTGTTGGTCTCCATTTCATGTGAATGACTTGGTTCTAGTATATGATTCCAGATACAAAAAAAAAGACAGAGAAAATTTCTTCCAAAGTGGATGGGGCCCTACAAAATAGCAGTTGTGCATGAAAATGGTACATATCGACTGGAGGAATTGGATGGTACTCCCATTACAAAATGGGTCAACCATGACAAGTTAAAGATTTTCCAAGCACTAGCTTCAGAATGTCCATAAGAGTCTACTCCGAGGACGGAGTAGAAGTTAGGAAGGGGGAAAATGTCGACATTAAAAATTTCCTCCGTAATTTCTATTTTATTAATGTATGTATTAGGAATAGGATGTTGTTAAGTATAATTAGTAGTGGTGTCCAATAGAAGATAACGGCACCGTCAGTACGGTGCCGCCAATAATGTAGAGTATGGTAACAGTCAAAGTACAATAGAAATGTTGTAAAAAGTAAATATTTGTTGTAAGTGGTCCGGTAATGTTAAAATGTCAAAGTTGGGATAAGTAGAGAAGTAGGGTCTACATGATTAGGAATTAGAAATATTATATTTGTAATAAGGACAAAGAGTGATGTCATAAATATTTTGTATATTTTATTTGTGGAAAAGTCTAAAAAGGTGGAACCCATGTGAGATAATAAGGTTTATCTTATCTTAGAAGATAAGCCTACATGTAAAGGCAAGAGTTTAGGCATGGAATATGATTGACCGGAATATATTCCTTATCCTATCTTAGAGATAAGGTGGATAAGCCTGAATTCCTATAAATAAATAGGCCACCCCCCCTCATTTAGCATAGAGAGAAGTAGTGAGAAATATTGTATGAGTAAGTGTGTAAAGGAAGCCATCATTTTGAAGGTGTGTTAAAGAAGCCATTAAAAGGTGTAATTGTGAATTTTCTCCCATAGTTATTGTTTGAAGGCAAGTGAAGTTAATAACACTTGAAGAACCTCATGGGTGAGATTGTAACAATTTCATGTTGATATTATAATTTACACTGATATTTCAGATTTATCATTATTCCTTCTTATCATAGTCTATGGTATTATTGTGTTATGTTTTTGTTGTGTTTCCAGATTACATCCACCAAACTAAGAGTTGTGCATTAGTTAATAATCATAGCACGAGGAGTTCCTGGTGAAGAATTATCATAGTGTCGGATTGGTGTTGACAGGTCCAAGATATATATTTGAATAAGAGACGTGTGAGACACATTTAAGACTCATGTTAGGATCGGCGGTAAGGTTAAATGGTAAACTAATGGTCATGTCCACCCTAAAATATCAAAATTCCTAATGAACCATAACACTAGCTTAGAACACTTCTCATGATGGAGCATCTCTTGCGTGGTTTCATTCTCAGAAAATTTTATACCCTACTCAAAATTATGGTTGATTCTCTTGGCATCAACATGTTTCTTTTGTGACTCTTACACCTCCTCTAGGCATTGATGAATAATAACCACTTGGAACTCCATGTAATGCAGCATTATATCCTCTATAGTGACATAAATCTTGAACCTATCCCAACTACATTTTATCCTAAACTTCTTACCATGCAATGCCTTATAAGGCCCATGTTGATGGAATTGTGGTAGATGTTTTTTACATGGAAACTCTACCAAATAAAGGTAATTATCCCAACAAGATTTGTGGTCCATCACATAAATCTGATTATATAAGTAGTCATAATTGGTAATAAGAGTAACACCTTGGTTAAATTATCCACAGCGACCATAATGGCATCATGGCAATGGGATGATGTGTGCAATCGTTAAATAAAGTCCATGGAAGTGGTGTCCCATATCCACTCTGTAATAGCATGAGGATGGAGATGACCTATGGCAAGATGTTGGTGCTTGGATTTTACCTTTTAGAACTCTAATAAATGAGATACAAAACCTGTAATGTCACAAATTAAACCATCCCATTGTAATAATTGTTATCACCAAAATACAATAGCCCCCAAATTGTTAGCTTTTTTACTAAGGCATTCGGTGTATTTGGGTAACATGGGTACCATCTCTCAAGTTGTGGGACGTGCAGCTTGATGTGGACCTTTAGAGAAGGTTGGATTCCTCTTACTAATCCTAATACTAACACTATTCCTAATGCAGAAAAAACAACTACCCAATCCTACCCTAAAATGTCCAAGGAGATAAGGGGAGGAGTGCATGAAAGGGAAATCCTACACCAAGGGGTGGTGATAGCGCCAAGAGAAGGGGGTGTTAGACAAGTTACCAGTTCCTGAAATAAAGAGAGGTGAGAAATGGAGAGGATGGAAAAGCATCTCAAACCAAAGATATTCACATAGTGCACCATTTCATTCCCTAGTGAACATAACATCACATAAACCTGCAATGAACACAAGATATGCACAGTACACAAAATCATGAAGAAATGCAAGTTAGAGACTATAAAACACATACAAATGATAGAGAAAATATCACAGAACATCAATTTATTGTTACATTAGAGTTTTCACAGTACATCATGGGGAGTCAAGAGGAAATAATGTCATTACAATGCTTAGGGAGAATGTTTGAATCTCTCACATTCGACCTAGAAGAGAGGAAGAAGGAGGGGGGAAAGAGGGAAAATGTCTAACCTCTTTATAGTGTGCATCCCCTTTATAATTTACAGAAGAAATTCTAGCATGAGGGAGATGAATTCTCATTTCAAGGCATGATATCACCCACAAGGGACACCATGCCTTCTTGCATCATGTTATGGGATCCCTTGATGTTGTACATGCCTCTTGTACCCTTCTGTGGAAAGAAGAATGTGATCCCATACCTTCATTTAATTCACTTCTACACTTGGGTATGGCCTCCATGATCCTGTGACTTAACCTCCAATTTTCAATCACCTAACCCATAACTTTTTCATTTTTAATAGTCACATGATGTAGGGCTTCAAAATATGTTTCCATCAACTATAAATTTTCCCAAAACTGATGAGTGGATTGCAAGTTATGTCAATTTTAATGTAGGTTATTTTTTAGGGTTAAACCTACCAGCTCACCACCTCACCTTGGGTAACTCACTCATGTAATTCGGGTCAAAAACTTGTATTTTTTATATGTCGACCCGCTTCCACATCCGTATGTATAGCTCGGCCCCGAGTTTTTTGTTTGTGGGGGTGGGTTTTAATGATGCATTTACATCGGGTTAAGGGAGTGTTCGTGCATCATGTTTTCCCTCGGTGAAGACCCGGTCATCTTTCCTGACACACTTCGGCATGCATTCATGAGGGAATTCCTTGATAAACCCTAATCTCACCACCTTGTTCTGTGGGCATGGAACCCACCGACCATCCACATCATTCACTGAGTTGTCCTAGCCCCATGTAAACCTGACACCTATTTCCACTAATCCAACCCCCAACACACTCCATCCATCCAAGCCGTATCCATCATTTCCCCCACTAATTCCCCTTCTTTTTGGGCTCAAATCTTGCGTCGCACCAACACTTCCCTAGTTGGCTCATGCACGATGCTTGTGAAAATATGCTTCTGGCTCCGACGAAAACCCAGCTCACTAAGTTATGTTATATCCCTTCTACCACGACTTAAATTCCCCCACTCACCCAATCTAAAAGGAGCTCGCTCGAGCTCATTTAGGATCTTGACCCCTCAATGCAGGGTGAGCTACTCGGCGAGCTAATTTTTTTCTCAGTCCCTCTTATGGCCCCTTCAGGGCATTTTTCTACCATTTTTTTAATTTTTTGGTGTCGAGGCCATGGGGGCATTATGAAACACGTGAAAACAAGATTTCTAATTTTCCCCATTTTTGCATGTTTTTGGTTGAAAGTGGGCCCAAGGAGCCCGTTTTCACTGTGAGGAGGAACTTCAACTCAGAATCCCCCAAAAGAGGAAAAATTGGTCTGATTGAGCTCAAACCTTACTGGAATATTGTTGATGCTCCCTAATCATGAAATTTTACTCAAACTCTGAGATTATTCCATTGGGGATCTAACCCATGCCCCTCCTTTGTTGTTTATTTTACCCAGGGGTAAAATGGATAACAATTTTGGTGACTCGTAGGGTCATTTTTCCTACTAGATGTGGTTGACCAGTTGCCTAAAGCATCCATTTGGCATGGACTCATTTTTTATAGCCTGAAACTAATCAAACCTTTGAATTCTACCCCAGAAACTTCATATCACTTACAAGATTTTTGAATTAAGATTTTTTTTAGAGTGGAAATTTGTCTTGAACCTAGATTCTTCCTTCCATTCTCTGCAAACTAACATGTGGGACTGCATGATGGCACCTGAAACTACCCCTACATCTTGTTTTGATCAAGTCTGAGGCACATCTAACTGATGATTTCTTTTCATGCATAATGCATTGCAGATTTGTGAGTAAGAAATTTATTGAGTTGGGGCATCATGGAACTCTATTAAATTCTATTTTTTTTTCCTTTCTTCAGAACACTGTTATGGGGTTGGGATTGTTCATTTCCTCTAGTCTAGTTGATTTTCATGGGGAATAAGAAGCTCAAGTTTGGTTAACCTAGGATGAGAGGATAAAACACTTAAGATTGTCCCTTTTCTGATTTTAGTTGCTCTGTATTTGAAACCTTTTGAGAAGAGAAACTATTTCCTGTAGCTATGAGCTTCTTTGTGTGGCATTCTTCGAAAAATATTATGCACTCTACAGGAGCAAACACAAATAAAACTATGTATAAAATAAAAAATCATACAGGCCCAGGTGAGCCATGAAAAGTGTTCATAACCACTTCTTCTACTAAAATCAAACCTACTCCTACCCTACTCTAACCATAAACAAAGGAAGACTTCAAACAAAACCTACCACTGGCAAGAAGAAGTAGCTCCCTTTCCTCAACATCTTGGACCATGCGACTGATTTTGTAATGGGAATGGTCATGTACATGAGTGAAAATTGATTAGGAAGAATCTCTCCACCTATCTATCCAAGGTATCATCATCAAAAAAATAAAATACCTCTTCAAGTTGCTCACTCTTTTGATCTTGAAGGCTTTGGTGTTGATCCTTGGTGATTTAATAATCATCCTCATGCATGGAAGTAAGCATGACTAGTTGTGGCTCCTCTGCTGGCTCCAAAGAAGATAGGTACTGATGGGACAAAATATGGTCCATTACATCTACCTGTTGCTCCAAGTTCCTACTTCAAAAAGGAAGTCTTCTTACAAGCCTTACTGGAAAAGGTGACTATTTGCATGCTCACTTTGACCTTGTGGGGAATCTGCAAACAGTTGGTTCTCTACTTTGATGACTTTGGAAATGATGCCATACTTATCTCCTTCTCCTTCCCTTTCAACATAGAGCTCCTCCACATCATGCAGCTTCTTGGGATAACTTGGAGCCTCATATGGAACCATTAATGACATTCTACATGTGGTTGGACTTTTTTGCTCACTTAGGAGTTCCTCCTCCTCCATCTAAAGACTAAGAAATTTTGCACATCTATCCTCCTCATCCAACATGAATTTTGAAATGTCAAACTCCTCTCTTTCCTAATCTTAATGATCATTTTGGGTAGTAAGGTCTTCCTGGATGTTCTCCTATATCAAAAGTTCATCAACTAAATCAAGTTCTATGAATGAAAGTAGGAAGCTCTCAATAGTTTTGTCTTCATTCATGGCCTCTAAATCTAACTTATTCTCCCATGTGTTCTCCTCTTCCACTAATTGTGCAACTGACGATAGATCAAAAACCTCTGAAAATATAGTACCAATGTGAACACTACACTCCGAGCACAAGGATTCCTTATCATCATCCTCTTGTTCTTGCCCTGCTTCTTCTGCAACCAAATCAGCTTTTACCACATGTTCTCTGACCTTAGCCTCCTCTCAAGGCTTGACCAGCAAGGGGATTTTTTCTATTCCAAACCTTGAAGACAAATTCTTCAAAAACATTATCACTTCTTCTTTTTTGGGATCCTTTTCTTGTGGTGCCTCTTGACTGGTTTTCTGAGTCTCTTCCCAACCTGGTTTTAGGAATGCAAGAGGAGGGGTGGGTTAGGTAGTTTATGTTTGGATTTTTTGTGGTGGAAGGGGTTTTACATTCTGTTCTTATGGAGGGGACTTAGGTTTAGAATTGAAAAGGGTAGAGAAATTAAGATGGGGTGGAAGATTAGGAGATGGGGAAAAGGACTCCACAATAGGGTAAATAGGTAAGAAACTTGGAAACTAATTTTCAAATTGAAATGACACTGGTTAGGGAATGGGGAGAGGGCTATAAGATGGTAATGCGGGAGTATCCCATTGACAGGATTGACTTGCATTACATTCATGAGCCTCAATTTCCTTAGTCCATTCTTCAAGGTGGGGAAACATTTCAACCATAAATCTAAGCTTTTGATGCGGGTCATAATGTATTGGAATAGGGCCCACCCATGGACAAGGTATCCCAAATCCAATTTTGAATGCCTTTAACAAAGATGCACCCCTTACTCATTCCAATTTAGCCTTAATGTCTTGAAATTTCTCCTGCAAACCATCATCTCCATATGTGGGATAGCCTCCATAGTTCACATACTCCTGACCTTGGAAATCTACATAGTTTGGTGGATAGCCAAATTGATTTTTATCCTGCTCATATGGGTATGCATATAGAACTTAATTCTCATCATAGAACTGACATGAAGGGGTTTGAAAATAGCTTAGAGATGAATTTTACATATTTGGAGGTACCTAGAAACTGTATGACTATTGCTGCAAATATGAGTTCCATTGTGGGAATGAAGCCATGACTACACAAATTTTTCAAAAGAATGAAATGGAGAGAAATGGAAAGAAAATGAGAGGGAAAATGGAAAAAAATGGGTGGAAGAAAAGGAAGGTCTAAAACTCAGAGAATGGGTTGTTGACCAGATGGATTTTCCATATGTGTTTATAAGTTACCTCAAAAGATTAGAATCTTACCAAAAACACATCGCCCTTGGAAAAATAGAAATGCAACGCTTAAAGGGCTCAAAACCTGATTTGGAAATTGGACCTTGTTCGGCAGCTATCAATCCCTGAGATACATAGGGTGGGACTTAGAGCATGTAATGCAACCCTTGAAACCAGAAATATATTGTCCTTTGTTTCGGAATTCAGGACTTGTTTTGCATGCATGAAATCCCAAAATGCTCTTGTCAGAATTTGGGACATGCAATGTAACCTTCAAAACTTGAAATACAAAGGTTGGGTCTGTTTGGTGTTTTCCAACCTTGAACTCCCGATTTAGCTTATAGATGTCTTCAAAGTTGTGAATCTTCACCACATATGCAATAATTTTGATGAAACTGGAGGTGTAGATCAATGGAACACCTATGAAGTATAGATCTTTCACCTTATTGTCACATCGGGCATGCCAAAATTGTTAGTGCAAAAAAGTAGCACCCTGGGATATTTTTTTATGGGTCCCTACTCTTTACTAACATGGGACCATCTCTCAAGATGTGGTACTTGCAAACTTGAGATAGTCCTCCGGATAAGGTCGACTTCCTCTTCCTAATCCTAATGCTAAACTACCCCTAATGCAAGAACAACTAACTAAACTTATTCTAACACTTACAAGGAGACAGGGATAGAGAAAATACATGAAATTAAGGAAATCCTACACTAGAATGGTGATAGCACTAAGGGAAGGGGGTGTAAAACACTTTCCTAGCCTACAAAATAGAGAAATATGATCATGGGGATGGTGAACATGCACCACAGACCACAACACATACATTCACCATTCCCAAATAAGCACAAAAACATTAAAACCCTAAAATGGAAACCATAATATGCACATAACATGTGTTAATGAAGAGAGGCAAGATGAGACAACAAATTCATGCAAGGTTAGAGAAATTAACACAAACATAATTTTATTTCTCCATTCAATTTTCAAAGTACATCATAGTAAGGAGAGGAAATATTGTTATTAAATTTTATAATGTGAAGTCTTGAAGCCCCAAAATTCATAACAGCCTAGCTGAAGGAAAGAAGAGGGGTGCATGGGAGGAAAAATGACCAACCTTTCTACACTTTGCATCCCCTTTAATATTTATAGAAAAATTTCTAGCATGAGGGAGAGAAATTAAAATTTCAAGGAATGAGATCACCCAAAATGAGTACCATGCCTACTTACATCATCTTATGGGAGCCCTTGATGTTGTCCATGCCTCCTATACCCTACTTTGGAAGGAAGAATGTTATCCCATACCTTCCTTTAATTCATTTCAGCACCTAGGTATGGACTCCATGATCATGTGACTTCACCTCCAATTTTCACTCACCTAACCCATAATTTTTTCCTTTTTAATGGTCCCATGATGTAGGGCTTCAAAATACCTTTCCATCAACTATACATTTTCCCAAAACTGATGAGTGGATTACAATTTATGTTAGTTTTTATGTATGTTAGTTTTAGGGTTAAACCCACCAACCCCAACCTACCAGCTCGCCACCTCACCTTGGGTAACTTTCCCATGCAAGTCGGGTCAAAAAATTACATTTCATCGTATGGGGGGTGATCGATTTACATTATGTATATGCCAACCCACTTCCACATCCACATAATGAGAATTGAATAAGGTGCAAAGTGATCCTCTGAAAGAATGAAACTATGAAAACCACCCTCCAAAGGAACATATATGTGCACTTGATACAACAAAATGCCATTGTCCTCCAAATTAAATCATGTATACCTTCCCTTAAGGACCCTTTTTGACTCAACCTACTACTTCACTGCTCTATATAAGTTATCGTTAGGGAGCCTCTCCCGGATCTTGCTCCTCAAGTTTGTCCCTAAGGTCATGATTGTAATCACATGTCTCATCCTACTCAAGGCATCTACAACAATATTTTTTCCTTCATATACTCAACATCAAAAAAATTACTTGAGAGGTATCTTCATCCAATGCCTCTTCCTGACATTGAGATTGGGTTGTGTAAATATGTGTCGAAGTTTAAAATGTGTAGACACCTATAATTACGCCCAAGCAATTTAAATACTTAAATTGTGCTAATTATCCCTTTTCTCGCAAATCAACGACATATCGTCAAAAGCACTCATTTTCCCACATATCATCATTAATTAATTACACTAAGTTAATTAATTAAGTTTCATATCCAACAAATACCCTAATTAACGACCTTCCGTTAATAAATCACCCATTCTACCTAGATTAATTAATTATTATTACTTAATTAGCTTTCCCTTCCATTTAACCAATTAATCAATATTTAATTGATTTAATCCTCTTATAATAGCTTAAATCGTACTAATATTCCTCTAATTGGCTTCTATAAGTTTACACCTACCTATTAATTAATCACCTTTGATTAATTAAAATACCCCCCAATTCCCATGACTTGCTAAACATGTATTAAACCCTTCTAAAGTAAGGTTGTATTTAATAAAGCAACATTATCCATTCCTAATCATGTTTTACCTTTATTCCACATTCATGAGAATGTGTTGAATCCTTTATCTTTTGGGCTATATAAAGAGCCCTCCACCTACCTTTTTACTTACACCTAAACTCCTTAGAGAGCAAATGCAAAGCATATAGCAAAGAGACTAAGAGCTTACACTTTGTCCTCTTGAGAGTTCATCATCTTGAAGAGTTAAGTCTCTTTCTTAAAGTGCTTCGGTCATATGGGAGGTGTTAAAAGGGTCTTGTAGCCCAACTTTGATTAGCCCCCATTCCTAGGTTCTTGGAACATTAAGGATAGTTGTTTTTTATAGCCATGGTACATACCTAGGTTCCTTCATTTATATGTTGTTAGAAAATAGAGGATATTTAAATGCTTAACATAGTTGATTTCATAGTTTTGTATTGATAATTGTTAGCATCTAACCCTTTATTAATTCTTATCATGATGGTGTTTATAATGTTGTTTAAATCTTGTTAATTAAGACTATTTAGGTGTTAGTCTTTGTTTACATTAGCATTAGTTTAAAAACAACACTTGAACACATTTTGCACGCCCTATGGGACTTACTCCATTTTCCTTTGCACTTAATTTCAAGTTTTTGTAGTTAAGTTTCATTTTTGGTTACTAACCCTCTTTTACACATGTTGGTCTAACTTGTTTTTCTTAACTTGTTTTGTTGAGTTTGCATGTGTTGAGTCTTCCTTGTAGGTATAAAGGAGGTGAAGTGCTATCAAAATTGGAATTGATGGGAAAATTTCAAGATTTCTCCATGTTTTCATTTTTAGAGCTTACTTTTTCAACATTCTACATGCTAGTTTTGTCAATTTCTTGAAAATTTTAAATTCTTGAGCATGTAGGTTAGTGTTTGATAGTGTTGAGTTTCTATTTACATATTAATGTGGTGGGTTGCTGTCAAAATTTAATCTTGGTGAGAAAATTTTAAGATTTCATCATGTTTTCATTTTTAGAGCTTACTTTTTCATCATTCTACATGTTAGTTTTGTCAATTTCTTGAAAATTTTAAAATCTTGAGCATGTATGTTAATGTTTGATAATGTTGAGTCTTCTATTCATATATTGATGTGATGGATTGTTGTCAAAATTGAATCTTGGTTGGAAAAATTTTCCCATTTGGTAAATTGAGAGACGTTTTTTTTTTACATTTTTTGAATACATGTCAAGTGAATACCCGTGAGCATAAGAGCATATGCGCAACCCATCTTCCGAAGGCCATAACTTTTGCTCCCAAAATCGAAATGACTCCATTTTTTTACGTTGGAAAGGTATTGAATTTAAATATGCAATAAAAATATAAATTTGAGATTTATACATACAGAAATTGTAGGTTTTTTTGTTATTTTAAAACTGGTCATTTTCTTACATGTCTAATGTTCTGATTAATGTTGTATTTCCATGCTTCCTCGATTTAGACCAAAACGTGTGTATGCTCTTCTCTTGCACATTTTGGTTGTCTTGAGAATCAAAAATAACTTTGATTTATATCTTTTTAACATTATGATTAAACTTAGAAATTTGATTATTCATTTTGCTTAAGGGAATGAACCTTTTACAAAGTATTTTTCAATGGTCCTTTGATTTGAAGTTTTCCATTTCTATATAGTTGGGATAAAGTTTTTGTATGCTCTTCTCTTGCACCTTAGGGTGATCTTGAGAATCAAAAGTAACTTTAGTCTTCATTTTATAACATTTGGTAAATTGGAAACTTCATCTTTCACTTTTGGTTTAAGGGAATGAACCTTTTACAAAGTATTTTTCAATAGTCCTTTGATTTGAAGTTTTCCATTTCTATATAGTTGGGATAAAGTTTGTGTATGCTCTTCTCTTGCACCTTAGGGTGATCATGAGAATCAAAAATAACTTTAGTCTTCATTTTATAACATTTAGTAAATTGGAAACTTCATCTTTCACTTTTGGTTTAAGGGAATGAACATTTATCAAGAATTTTGTATGGTTCATTGATTGAAAAGATTTTCTTTACTTTTTAGTTGGATTATTTGTTGTGTATGCTCTTCTCTTGCATCCTTGGATGATCTTGAGAATCAAAAGCAACTCTTAATCCTCTTTTAAATAATGTGATTTTCTTGGAGAACTACTAACGCTTGAGTGCAGGACCTAAAAACACTTGTCAAAGAAAGGAGGAATCAAAATGAAATCAAAAACTACTAATACAGTTGTTATACAGGTTGCCAAAAGGTGTTCAAGCAAACCACACCTAATTAAACAAGATAAAAAGAACAACATATTCAAAACACTGTATTGCAGGTTTCGGAAAAAGGTACGTCCCTCTCCGCTCAACTGGAACATAACCCCTTTGGCATAACACCTTAAGCTACAACAATGGGGGTGGTTCCAGGAACCCCAAAGTAGTCCACGCAAGAGGGAACCTTGTGGATGAAATGGGAAGTTGCTCCGCACTACCTACTTGACTAGTGATTCCTTTGTGAGATAGCATTATAGGTTGTCCATTGTGGCGACCCCAATGATAGTACACGTAGACACACTAGTTGCCTACTGTTCTTGAAGGGGGTAAAGTAAAGCCGAGATACTCCCAAACTAGTCAGTGTGACTTTTTGGGTAAATCGCGCTCGCTCGTGGCAACTTTGTAACACCTAGGGTGAGAGAACCACCTAGGAGAATATACTTTGGCCAGGAGCCCACTTTGACCATTTTAAAATAGTGTTGAGTTGTGAACCTTCTTTTTGAGAAATGTGTGACATATTACTTTCGCCTAGTTTTTACTTGCCTTAGGGCGAGGTGAAACTCTGCCGAAGTGAGGCTAGCATTTTTCGTCATTTTTCTTGATTTATTTCCTTCATATTCTTTTGAAACTTTGTTGATCAAAAGAGGTGTGATTACCTTTGTGTTGCCATTCGACTGTTTCTCTCACTTTTATGTCCGTTTACGCCCATCCATGTTTGCGGCTGGGTTAGTTAAACATCTAAAGTGAGCGGAGGCATTTTCACGTCATTTGGTAGCCATTGTGATCTTGATACCCACGTCAAGATCGTCATTGTAGTTAGGTGTGGTTCATCACCGTGGACTTCCATAGAGGAGTTAGCTTGTTTATCTCGTATCATTACAATTTCGATATTTACGTCTTGTTTCTTGTAAACTCGACATAAATACCTATATTGTACGGTTACGCTACACACATTTTTAACTATTCCTAGCTATACTTTGAGATTTTTAGTTCGGTTCTATTATTACCTTGATTTCAAAGAGTGCTAGGTGTTACCATTTGTGCGTGTTATATCAATAACACCTCGATATCAATACTTCACTTTCTAGCAAAGTGGGTTAACATATCTTGGTGATATTGTTGTGTCATTTGCGAATTGTAATTGGCACTTTTTGAGATATAGGTCTTAATCAAGTTTGAGCTCGCTCATCGTATATCTTGATTGGGAGATCGCATTGACTTCTTGTATTTACTTATGTTTTGTTCATTTCCTTGAACTTGGCATAAGTGAAAACATCTTGTTGATCATCTTGCGACGCAAACTACTTTTTGAAACGTAGTCTAGGAAGTACTTCCTTTGATCAAGTTTTAATACCAAACGCTTGTATCACGGGTGATTTATCACTCTATCATATTGGTATTCTCACATTGTTGACATATTCATACTCTTAGCAATTTCATTTTGCATTTCACTTAGGGGTAGTCACTAAGCTTTGCACATATCTACAACTCACCCTAGTGAAACTATCACGAAAACATGGCTCCCAAAACACGTCTAGGGTTGAAGAAACAGACATATGAGGAACAACAAGCACATGCTTGGGAGACCTCTAACAGACAAGGGTCAAACCCCTTCATTGGACACGACTTAGGGCCACTGTTTTCTGCAGAAAAGGAAACCGAAGAGATGGTCGATCATAGTGGAAATGAATTAGAATCACCACACACAGACTTTGATTTTGACCCCACTCTACTAGATGAGTTTCTCCTTAGAAACAAAGATAGAGTTTTGGCACGGGTCGTGGAATTAGGGGCCAAATTTCCCACCGAGAATGAACCAATATTACCTACAAATGACACTACTAAGGAAGAACGCCCCCTTATCAATATGGAAGATATTTTAACAGGCGGGCATGCTTCCACTTCTTACACAGAAAATGATAAAGTGGTAGGGCATAGAATACCCCTCATCAAAGTGCCACGAAGAAACAAGATAGAACATGAGACAGGGGAAGAACCTCCACAATACGAAGAGGAAGAACCTTTAGAAGAAGAAGACACAAACCAAGTCACAATCCAACAACAACTCAGTAACCTAAGCCAACAACTAGCTTTGCTTACTTTCTAGGTACAGAAAGACACAAACAAGAACGTTCAAAAGTCAAGGCCTAAGTTTAGGATCCACGAACTCCATCGAGAAAACCAAGGAGAAGAAGACATGGGGTATCATCGTGTACACGTCCCCGCTTCTCCCACTAGAGAACAATTGCTCGCACAAGAAGTGCAATCTATGAAAGCAACGCTTGTGAGCATACAAGAAAGCAATATAGGGAGTATTAGGAAATACCAATACGAAGAACTATGCCCCTATCCTTTTGACAAGACAATGACCCTTCAACCCTTTCCAAAGAAATTTGATATGCCAAAGTTTGACAAATACAAAGGAAAGGGAGACCCAAGGGATCATGTTAAAGATTTCTACATGGCATGTCAAGAGGTGTCTTATAGTGATAATTACCTCATCAGACTTTTTCCTAAGAGTCTCGGAGGTCAAGCATTGGAATGGTTTACGCGCTTACCACGAGGATCAATTTTCACCTGGCCAGAATTGGTGGAAAGATTCATGTGTCATTTCTCGTATAACATAGAGAGTGACATCACCATGGCAGACTTGTGCGGTGCAAAACAACACCCAAATGAGACCTTCGCCAGCTTCCTCCAATGATGGAGAGGGATAGCTAGTCGCTTCCCTTGCGCTTTCCCTGAGAAGCAGCTGGTCAGTATTTTCATCCCTAATCTCAACCCAGATATAGCTTTCCACCTCCAAATGCATTGTGTCCACACCTTTGAGGAGGTTATCGAGAAAGGGATTCAAATAGAAAAGGCTCTCATTGCCAAAGGCACCCTCAAAACCCAATCTAAAGACAACCAAAGTGTCAAACCCGCTGAAAAGCCGAAGATCTTTAACAAAAACAAAAACGTGGTGGGAGACGGAATCACTGATTCCAAACGTGTTCAAACGGTCCAAACCAGTCAACCTTTTAAACTGACCAAGGGCCCAATTCAACCACCACCAAAGCGACGAACATTCACCTCCCTCAATGAACCGTTGTCCGTCATACTAAAACAGTTGGATGCGGCCCACATGATGACCTATCCTACAACGCAACCATTTGATGACAACGCTCCTAAACCTTCATGGTATAAGGAGCATGAATACTGTGAAATGCATCACATTAAAGGTCATAAGACAGACAAATGTCTGCGGCTTCGCCACTATATTCAGGACCTCATTGATAATGGGGAGATAGAGGTGGATAACCCTGGAAAAACGCAAACACCTAACGAGAAAATGGGGATTTATAAGGAACCATTCCCTAAGCATGATAAGTCAGGAAAAGACAAAGCCGGATCGGGAGACTCATCCCAAACCTATAAAGCCGTGAATTACTTGTATACCAAAAGAGATAACAATCATTACGATTCACTTATCAGATGTATTCACTCCCCTACTGACCGTGTCAATACCATCTGGATCAAGGGAAAGGACTGCGCTGCAGGTAACAAGGCGTGCCCACCTCGTGATTCTGGAACCCTCTCTGTTGACCCCGCAAACTAGTAAATATAACCTTTTAGAACAACTTGAGAGGACACCTGCTAAGATCTCGATCTTAGATCTTCTCAAGATATCCAATGTGCATAAGGACATTTTGTATCAAACTCTTCAGGGGTCGGGAGTGCCTTTAGAAGTCGATCCTACGTACCTTCAAGCCGCGGTGGCAAATATTGCACCAAGTGAGCATCTCACTTTTAACCATAGGGAGGTCCCTACCGAGAATCCTAAACATAATCTTCCCTTATACATTGAGGTAGTTGTCACCCGCAGGAAAATCAAACGGGTGCTTGTGGATAACGGATCTGGATTGAACATCTGCATGCTTAAATTAGTCAAACAATTGGGACATACGAGGCAGATCTTGAGTCCCATATCATCACTATCACCACATACGACAACGCGGAAAGAGAGTCAGCAGGCACCATTACGCTGCCCATGGAGGTGGGCCCCACTTGCCATCAGACAAAGTTTCACGTCCTAGACTTGGAACTTCCATATAATATGCTTCTAGGCCGACCATGGATCCATGCCATGCAGGCCGTGCCATCAACATTTCATCAATGCATCAAGCTGAAGCATGAGGGACATACGGTAACAATACCAGGAGACTCAGAGCCCTTTGCTCATTGTAGAGCTCTCAATAGCTTTGCACGAAATGGTACATACGCATGTCCCTCCACGGATATGGCCATTCCTTTTCAGTCTGAGGCTATGGAATCCTGGCTGGATTCAGATTCTCTTAGGTCTTGCGCTCATGGGGCGTCCACTTCCACATCTCCATTTGATTCATGGGAGATGAAAATTCTGGAATATGGCTGTGGGGAGTATAATGTACAACAAGCACTCTTGGTTTCTGACCTCTCCTTGTCACCCAAGACTAGAGGTCGACCCAACTACCGCTTCAGGAGACCTAGAGAGGAACACACTATTGGGTCGTTCCTACCTGGAGGCTTGTTAGCTGAGGAAAAATTGCTTGATCCACCTACTACTTGGGTCCCTGAGGACACTCAGCCATCTTGTTATCAAACCCCAGAATATGAAAAATCTAGCAGAATGATGTACTCCATGGGCTACAAAGGCCTAGGATGTGGGAGGAATGAACAAGGACAAAGAGAACCAGTCCCTCTTCCACATTTCAAAATAGAAAGATATGGCATTGGGATTCACCCTTATGGAGCACACCCCAATGATCAAGATGCGACTTGTTCTGAGCATGAGGATAGCTCCGAGTACCTAGACAGTGATACGGATTCCCATTGTAGCCTATATGAGGATCTGGCCTCCACGAACCTTTTCATGAACAATGTTGTCCTGACCATAACCCTCACCGAACCGACCCTTGACCTTGTGTACCCTTCCCTTGTTGAATGGGACCAACAACGTCACGTGCCACTAGATTTATTCGAGAATGACGAGGCTATTGCAGAGTTCATGGGCATAAGGGATACAATTCCCATTGGAGATCACAAGAAGGGTTTCTTTATCGACTTAGACACCTGCGCCTACTTCGGCGAGGAGGCTGAACTTCGTGGTCAGCAAAATTTAAAGAAAAGCGAGGGCAAGAGTTCTAAAGAAAAGCCTCGGCAAAAATCGAAGTCCAAGTCACACAGTGAAAACCTCTTTGAGGCACTGGCTGACAAACAAATAAGAAAATCAAAGGACAAACAAAGTGACCACGCCAAGGATGAAAATCTCGTAGAGACATCCTTGGATGAAGATCTCAACCTACCTCCTGATCCTACGCGTATGGAGGATTTATCAAAATTGTTAGTCGAAGAAACCATTGATGTCAACATTGGTACTGAAGAAGATCCCAAGATAGTAAAATTGGGGGCATCACTCTCAGCTAGAGAACAAAAGACGTTCACTATGTTGTTGCGAGAGTTCATTGATGTGTTTGCATGGTCTTACCAAGACATGCCCGGCCTAGATCCGACTTTGGTCATGCACAACCTGGTCATGCACGCAGACGCCAAGCCTATCAAACAGAAACTCCAAAAGATGCATCCAAGAGTGGCCTTGTTGGTCAAGGAAGAGTTGGAAAGGTTGCTTGCAGCAGGATTCATCCGACCAATTGACTATTCTGAATGGATATCGAACATTGTTCCTGTCCAGAAGAAACCTGTCGGTATCTGAATCTGTACGGATTTTAGAGACATCAATAAGGCTTTCCCTAAAGATGACTTTCCATTACCCAACATTGATATGATTGTTGACTCAACAGCAGGATATGAAATGCTATCACTCATGGATGGCTTTTCGGGTTATAATCAGATTAAAATCGCTGAGGAGGACCAACACAAAACAACTTTCACAACTCCTTGGGGCACCTTCTGCTATCAGGTGATGCCATTTGGCCTTAAGAATGTGGGAGCAACTTATCAGCGGGCCATGACAGTAATATTTCATGATATGATTCATGACATCATGGAAGACTACGTAGACGACATCCTGGGAAAGTCCAAAACAAGAGAGGATCATCCTATCATTTTGCGGCGTATCTTTGAATGCCTGCATGAATACAAAGTCAGGCTGAATCCAAAGAAGTGTGTCTTCGGTGTGCTATCTGGGAAACTATTAGGCTTCATCGTGTCAAGACGAGGTATTGAGGTAGACCCTGCTAAAGTGTCTGCCATCACAGAAATGCCTCCACCTGAGAATATCAAGCAACTGCGTAGCTTGCAAGGGAAAATTCAAGCCATTCACCGCTTTATCTCCCAGCTTGCAGATAAATGTCACTCATTCACTCATTTTCTTAAGAAGGACGTCACTTTCATCTGGGGACCCGAGCAACAACAAGCCTTTGCTTTGCTTAAACAGTACCTGGCTAATCCACCTGTCCTCATGCCTCCCACTCTGGGAGAACCACTTTTGCTCTATATTTCCGCTACACAATACGCTATTGGTGCACTGCTCGCCCAATACGACCTTAGCCATAAAGAGAAAGCAGTGTACTATCTGAGTCACACCCTCATCACCTATGAACTTAATTATCCTCAGATTGAAAAGGCTTGCTTGGCCGTTGTTTTTACCTTTCAGAAACTTCGCCATTACCTGCTAAATACTAAGACCAAGCTCATATCCAAGGTCGACCCACTCAAGTATTTGTTGTCCAAACCCGCCCTCACAGGTAGAATGGCTAATTGGATCATTCTACTCAGTGAGTTTGATATAGAATTTGTCCATCAAAAATCAGTTAAAGGACAAGTACTTGCCGACCAGCTAGCGGAAGCACCTTTGCAAAGCACAGAACCTTTGAGTCTGGATCTGCCAGATGCATCTTTGCTCTACATTGAAGAATCTGTCGTATGGCAGATACATTTTGATGGATCTTTTACGTTTCATGGTTCAGGTGCAGGAGTGGTCCTTATTACTCCTTCGGGTGATCCTATACCGCAAGCTTTCCACCTGGCCTTCCCTTGCACGAACAACATTACGGAATATGAAGCACTCATTGCAGGGATGAAGCTAGCCATCAAGTGGAATATTCAACATGTTAAGGTTGTAGGTGATTCGCAGCTAATCATCAAACAGGTTAATGATGAGTATAAAGTTAAGGATGACAAGCTCATACCTTACAAGAAGTTGGTGGAAACTCTGAAGGAGTATTTTGTGTGCATTACCTTTGAGTAGATCCCAAGAGCGCAGAATAGATCGGCAGATGCCATGGCAACGGTGGGATCTATGCTTCGTATTCCACCAGGGAACAATGATATGCCATTTTTCGTAGAAAATCTACACCAGCCCGCGTATGACGTGCCAGAATCTTTCCTGGCTTGTGAGGTTGTTGGTCCCTATTCCCCGTGGTATGAACCCATTTTCACCTATCTTAAGGACAGTACTTTCCCTCCCAATATCTCCCGTTCTGAAAAGCAAAGCCTGATTCACCAGATAGCCCATTACACCCTTTTAGGAGGTACACTTTATCATCGTGGCTACGACGGGAATCTGTTACGTTGTCTGGATGTGACGGAGTCAATCCAGGCAATTAAAGAAGTACACGAAGGAGTATGCGGAGCACATACAAACGGAATGGTCTTGGCTAAGAAACTGTTAAGAGTAGGTTACTATTGGCCCACCATGGAAACTGATTGTTGTAATTATGTTAGAAAATGTGTGCTTTGCCAAAAGTATGGAAATTTCATCCATGCTCCATCGCAACCATTGCAACCAATCACTACCCCGTGGCCATTCTCCAAGTGGGGACTTGATCTAATAGGGAAGCTTACTCCTACCTCATCTGATGGTCATACACATATCATCACAGCTACAGAATACTTTACAAAATGGGTGGAGGCTGTCCCTTTAACCTATGTCACAGGAGCACAGATTTCTAAATTCATCATGAATCACATTATTTGCCGATATGGTATCCCTGCAGCCATTATCACAGATAATGGGAAGTCATTTAAGAACAAAACTGTGAAAGGTCTTTGCCAACGGTTCCAAATCAGATTGAAATGGTCCACGCCATATTACCCTCAGGGTAATGGACAAGCTGAGGCAACAAACAAGACTTTGGTAAGGATAATGGAGAAGATGGTTAGCAAAACTGGTCGAAACTGGCACCTACAAATCCACCCAGCCCTCTGGGCCTACCGAACATCAATTCGCACTCCTACGGGTGCGACGCCATATTCCCTAGTGTTCGGGACAGAATCTATCATCCCTTTAGAGATCGAACTCCCATCCCTGCAAATTTCTCTTCGGGGACTATTTGGATAAGGATGAAGATTATCGAGTGGCAAGATTGGCTGAGTTAGAGCTCCTGGATGAGAGGCGCATTCGCGCTCTTAATCACCTGAAGGTATATCAACACAGAATCTTCCACAACTACAACAAGAGAATCATCCCTCGCCAGTTTGAGGTGGGTGATTTAGTTATGAAGGAGAACCAGTTCAACACCAGAGCAGAGCGAGAAAAGAAAGGGAAGTTCGAACCACACTGGTTAGGACCCTATGTCATAGTTGCCAAGTACGGCACCGGGGCATACAAACTGGCTCACCCCAATGGTGATGAGCTCCGAGAGCCAATGAACGCCATGCATCTTAAGAAGTTCTATGCTTGAACATGGCACAAAAATTAAAAAAAATACAAAAACATAAAAAAAAATTAGAAAAAGAAAAAGAGAAAACAGGTCGTCCACTAGTGAAAACCACGCAATTGTGGCACTTTGGACAAGTCCTTGGGTGAAAACTGGTTTCCGGCACCTCGGGAGGATTCATTGTTCACAAGCATTCTGTATTAGAAGGGTAGTTGTCTTTGGCCTGGACCTGGTTCTGCCTTCGAGTTTCCTTGTGCACACCATCTTGTCCAGCCTTGATCCGGCTTTGCCTTCTTCTATTCGTCTGTAAGGGACGTGGTCTTTCGTTATTTCCCATCTTACGCTGGGGGAAACTCAACGACTTCACCTTCTTGTTCCATAAGCGCGTGGCTTCTGCCCTTGTATATTCCCCACCTAACGCTGGGGGCATCCATGCTTTCTTGGTTACCTGCACATAGCTTTGGAAAACTGTTAAAACCACAAAAACAGCTTTGGAAAAACACAAAAACAATAGAAAATTGTTTTGAGAAAAACACAAAAACAATAGAAAATTGTTTTGAGAAAACACAAAAACAATAGAAAA
Source organism: Taxus chinensis (assembly GCA_019776745.2). Lineage (NCBI taxonomy): Eukaryota > Viridiplantae > Streptophyta > Pinopsida > Cupressales > Taxaceae > Taxus > Taxus chinensis. The sequence continues at coordinate 673,506,329 of CM034150.1, read as the reverse complement.
TTGTTTCACAAAACACAAAAACAATATAAAATTGTTTCACAAAAACCTAAACAATAGAAAATCGGTTTATGAAAACATATCTTACAAAAACATTTACTTGCATTGTCTTGTTTTCTTGCTTTGCTTGTTGCTTGTATAGTGTTTTGCGTGCTTGCTTTTGAGTTGTTTGTTGCTTGGGTGTACTTTGTCATAGTTTATCTTTTCTTGCTTAGAATAGATTCATTCTTGCTTGTGCATATTGTAGTGGGTTTCGACATGCTAGTGTGTTAATTCTTTATTTCTTTCTTAATGCATTTGGTTGTGTTTTGTTACTTGTTAATAAGGCATGGTGATTCATGGTGTATTGCATTAATTCCTGGTGTTCTTTGTAGCATTTGGCTGTGTTTCTTGCATGTGCTCTATTTTTTTATCATTCACATCACATTACCATCACTATCATCACATCTAGCATCATCTATACATCATATATAAACAAAAATGCTAAGTTTTACATCATGCATGTATGCTAAGCTAATCATCACATATCATATCATCAATGGGGGCAAGAGGGGTTGCGCATAATCAAAAATCTATCCCCCCCACACCAATATCATCATATCATCCCATCCATATACATCAAAATAACACTTGAAAACAACATTTGATATTGTCTACAGATCTATCATCTACAATCTACAGCACGCCTCAAACGATCACGTGCGATCACCATCTCTCCTGAGTGTCAGAGCCTCACGGTAAGTTTTCTAAACTGAGTGGTTAAAATGAACTGATTGCGATGTTTTTACCCCCCTGGGGGGTATATTAACCTGTTTTTCACCGATCGGACGGCCGGGACACCCGTTTAGCTCACCGTTTTCTCCTCTGTTCGCTGTGGAATAATTATTTTTAATTAAATAATTATTTTTCTCTTATTTTTCACCGTATTGGGGAATTTTTTGTCCAATACCCCTTTCTTCTCCCCCGGACAATTTTATTGCTCCCTGGCAATTTTTATTCTTCTTCACACCCTCGTAAATAATTATTTTTCAAATAATTATTTTTTCTTAATTTTTCCACTAAACAAGGACATTATTTGTCGTTTGTTTCTCTTTTCTTCCACCTAGGGCACTTTCTGTTGCCCCTAGGCCCTTATTTTTCTTCTTCTCCTTTCTTCTATTGTTTATCACGGTTCAGAAAGCCAAAACAATACAAACATTTACTATATCAAAAAAATCCAAAAACAAGGCAAAATTTTTCAAAAAATTCCTAAAAAGTAAAACACCCTACAAAATGGTAACTTGCTTCTTACGGCTGAAACTTGTGTCTTGCGCATGGTATTTTCTCCATATCCTGTTGGTTTGTCTCACATCTTCCCTGATTAATACGACTCGTGGATCACCGGATTCACAACCATTCACAAAAGCTAGCTGCTTGCTTCGTCTGTACTCTGGGGCACTTTTGGTTGCCTGGTGCTGTTTCGTTGCGCACAAACACTTTTCATGGACCCCGTGTCCATTTTCATTTCCCCTTGCATGTATCCTTGCTTGGGGCATCATTTTTTAACCCTTGTCATCAATCATGAACTTGTGGATCTCTCCAGCACTGATAACAAAACATTTGTACAACTGTCTTGACCGTTGTTGGGTTGGATATGTGCGTTCGTACTTGTTTTCCCTGTTAGATGAGCTTGTTTCCTTCTCGTATTGCATTGCATTTTTGTATGTTGCGTGGAGTTGGTATTTTCAACAATGGACAATTGTTCGTATTATGGCTTTTCATGTCATTCTACCTTTGTCGTATGCTTATATTTTTCATAAGGACCGATGACGTAGTTCCTATGGCAATATGATGACATCCAAATTGTTTCAAACAAATACGTGGCTAGAGGCTAAGCTCTTCTCCCCCCTCATCCATATTTCTTCTACACCACTTCCCTTTCACCCCTAATTCTCCCTCTCATCGAGGCATCCTGCCTCGTCCCCCTTCTTCTGCCTATATCTCACCTTTTTCGATCGTCGATCGGCTTCTTCCATCACCCCATCGACACTCGAGGGGGCATCTCTCCCTCCTACTAATTTTTCTTCTATCCCTTCAAAATCTCTTCTGTCTACTATCTTTGAAGTGGCATCACTTACGCCACCCCAAAGAGGGGCAAATGTAGACACCTATAATTACGCCCAAGCAATTTAAATACTTAAATTGCGCTAATTATCCCCTTTCTCGCAAATCAACGACATATCGTCAAAAGCACTCATTTTCCCTCATATCATCATTAATTAATTACACTAAGCTAATTAATTAAGTTGCCTATCCAACAAATACCCTAATTAACGACCTTCCATTAATAAATCACCCCTTCTACCTAGACTAATTAATTATTATTAATTAATTAGCTTTCCCTTCCATTTAACCAATAAATCAATATTTAATTGATTTAATCCCCTTATAATAGCCTAAATCATACTAATATTCCTCTAATTATCTTCTATAAGCTTACATCTACCTATTAGTTAATCACCTTTGATTAATTAAAACACCCCCCAACTCCCATGACTTGCTAAGCATAAATTAAACCCTTCTAAAGTAAGGTTACCTTTAATAAAGCAACCTTATCCATTCCTAATCATGTTTTACCTTTATCCCACATTCATGAGAATGTGTTGAATCCTTTATCCTTTGGGCTATATAAAGAGCCCTCCACCTACCTTTTTACTTACACCTAAACTCCTTAAGAGAGCAAATGCAAAGCATATAGCAAAGAGACTAAGAGCTTGCACCTTGTTTTCTTGAGAGTTCATCATCTTGAAGAGTTAAGCCTCTTTCTTAAAGTGCTTGGGTCATATGGGAGGTGTCAAAAGGGTCTTGTAGCCCAACTTTGATTAGCCCCCATTCCTAGGTTCTTGGAACATTAAGGACAACTATTTTTGATAGCCATGGAGCCTACCTAGGTTCCTTCATTTATATGTTGTTAGAGAATAGAGGATATTTAGGTGCTTTAACATAGTTGATTTCATAGTTTTGTATTGATAAATGTTAGCATCTAACCCTTGATTAATTCTTATCATGATGGTGTTTATAATGTTGTTTAATTCTTGTTAATTAAGACTATTTAGGTGTTAGTCTTTGTTTACATTAGCATTAGTTTAAAAACAACACTGTGTGTGGAATTTTTCCTTACACTTCGCACTCCACTCAAACTTATTTTTTGCATTAAATGGAAGTGATGGGATGGGAAATATAGGAGAAATTCTGAACAAATCTATGATAATATTTGGCCAATCTCATAACGTTACACACCTTAGTCACACTAGTGGGTGCGTACCACTCCATAATAGCATGAATTTTCAAGGGATCTATAGATATTACCTCACCTAAAATAATATGACCCAAGTAATGTACCTCTGAATAAAATAATGATAACTTTCTCATATTTTCAAAAAGGTGGGGCTATCTTAAACACTATAATACTTTTCATATATGATCATTGTAATCATCTAGTGAGCAGGAGAAAATAAAAATGTCATTGAGGAACATTATCAAAAATTTGTCTAAGAAGGTCCAAAAAACTCCATTCAGGAGGCTCATAAACATTTTCGAAGTATTAGTCAAACCAAAAGGTACCATTGTGAACTCATAATGACCATACCTCATTCAAAATGTGGTCTTGTGAATATTCACCTTTGTTATGTTTAACTAGTGATACCAAAACTTCATATCAATCTTTGAAAACATTGTAGTACCTCTCATTTGATCAAATACATCATTGATCCTGGGAAGGGGGTGTTGTTCCACATTGTTACCTTATTCAACTATATGTAATCAATGCATATTCTTAGGAACCCATTCTTATTCTTAACAAGTATGATTGGCATGCCCCAAGGTGGCACACTTAGTCATGCAATCCCCTTCTCTAAAATTCCCTCAAGTTGCATTTTAATCTCACGGTGATTAATATTCATCATCATATATAGTGTTATAGAAATGGGATTCACCCCTATAACCAAATCAATATGGAAATCAATATCTCTTTAAGGGGGTGACCCATGCAACTCTACAAGAAAGACATCTAAAAATTCTTGGAGGATGTGATGGTCATCCAATAAAGGTACAGAAAAATCATCCTATGATCGGTCACTAATCATGATAAAAAATAGTTTCCAACCTTTTCACATACATCACTTCAACTACATAGAAAATATTGTGCAAAGAAAAACTACCCTTTGAACTCCTAATAAGATCAATTTTATGGCAAGATCATCATGACACTCAATGATCTTATGATAACAATCTACCTTGGCTCAATGAACCGCAATCCAATCCATCTAAAATATAATCTCACTAAATCGTAAGGGGAGAAAATGGTGTTCTACTGAGATGGAAAAATATCCTAGGTCAAGATCACACTCCCTCACTAGATAATTGACTTCCAATTTGGCCTAAGTGGCCAACTCAACATCCCAACCCTACTCCTTCCTAACTGCCACAAATCTACACCAAATCCACAACTGATGGGGAAATAATATAATCAAAATAACCTAGGTCAAATAAAAATGATATTTGCATGCCTTGAAGACTACATGTTGACTCAATCATGATAGTTTGGTGCTTTGTTTGGCAGTTTTCAACCACCGTATAAACTATATTTTCTCTACCCATATCAGTGATTGTGATCTTTGACATAGGCATCTTCCCCTTTTTTGTTACTGAAATTATTTGTGGGAATGACCTAAATTATTGATCTTTACTACCATAAATATAACATCCTACCCCATGTTATCTTTATCCCTGCTGAGAAATACCTTCCCTATGAAAGCTCTACCCTCTAGAAGTCATATGACCTTCTAATGCAAGAGTATCAAGAATGTAAATATTCATTTTTTGTTTTCTTACACCTTTTTTAGTGAGATAGATTTTAGGGGTATGGTTTAGTAGTTTGTATGGATCCCAACTCATTTTGGTCCTTTCATTATTGTAATAAGGCCATTTGGATTTTTCCCTCTAAAATGAGCCATTTCAAATATTTGAATTTCCTATATAGCATTTAGAGGTCTAGGTGTTATGTTATGGATTTTAAATAATGTAAAGGTTCTATCCACCTAGTAATGGTTATTAATCATGGTTACTTCTCATTAGGGGTTAGGTTAATAAACTAATTATAACTACCTCCTTTATGTTATTCAAGGAGAGGTATTCGAATGGAATATGAGAGGATATTGTAAGAGGGATAAAAATAACTTGGAGGAAGATGTAAAAGAGCCAAGAAGGCTCAAAATGATTTGTATGAGATCATGTGCACTTTGTAAGATAAGTATAGTAAAAATATATATTTTGAGAACTTTGAATATATGAATGAATGATAGTACAATTGTGTGTTTATCTTCCTATATATTTTTATGATGTGATACTCATTATTTAGAAGAAAGTGTGAATCGTGGTTTGAAATTATGAGAGGATTTTTCTTATTTATTGAAACTAGGTGATGGATAGCTCATGGTCTCAAGTTTGTAGGAGGTATATTTGTATTTTGGATAGAATATGATTGTGTAGGTTGATATAGGAGCTTACAAGGGCATCATCAAACAAGGAAGCAAGACACAAATCTATAAAATCCATGGAAAGTCAACTTACTATGATGAGGAGAAGGTAAGCCAATTATTTGCTTTATTTCTTGATTGATTTGGAGAGGAAGGAAATATGGCAAGAGACGCTAGTGGCTTAAGAAACTTATAAGTATGAATGTATATGTTTCCTAGGAGGTTCTATTTGTTTTAATTCATAGTTAGGCCCAATTTTATATTTCAAGAGAAAGAAGAAACAAAATTGGTAATCTTTGTTAACACCTTCCCCTTAAGACTAGTAAAACAAGGTTCTAAATGTTGTAAAAGTTGTTATAGTGAACAAGAATCATTGGAAAAATTTTGAATAGTTGAAAAACTATTTCCAAAACCCTATATAAGGTATGAGATCAAATATGAGTTATAAATCAATAATTGAAGGTGTGAAAATTAGTAAAATACCCTGAAACAGTGTCTATTAGAGAAAGTTTCATACAAAGTTTATTGTTGGGAATAAATGACACAGTTTCAAGACAAATAACCTTAAAGATAAAGGTAGGAAATGTCATTATAGAGATAAAAATATTAAATTTGATTGTTGAAAATGAAATTTGTGTGAGATATGATTAATTTTAGTCCTCGTCCAATGTACTCTGTCTAGGGTTTAGAAAAGTAGAAAACAATTATATATTGCATTTTACCCAATGGAAAAGGTCAAAACTTGGTCGAAAGATGGAAATGGGAATGCATAAGAGTATCAAAAAAATTTGTGACACCTGAGTAAGTTTTGTTAGTGAAAACTTTAAAACTCGGTTTGGTTATGTACCCATAGCACAGTTTTTAAGGGTTTAGAGGAAGAAAATGAGAAATTACTTAGTACTAGTCTATAATACATGTTGAGGCTTATTGAAAAGGTGAAGATAGACCTGATGAATTTTTATACATGGTGGGTAGAAAACATATAAGGGAATTAAAGGAGAAAGACTTCAAAAACATGGTCAAATCCTATCTAGAACTAAGGCACAAAGAAGACAAGAAAGCAAAAAATGTTGAGTTTGGGAGTGAATACAGATTCTGAGAATTGAAAAGAAATTTTATGATGTTGATTTAAGTTGTTTAATGTGTTAGTTGAATTATTGACAAAGAGGAAGACACTGTAATCTTGAGAAAATTGGTTTTAAGACCTAAGAGGGCTAATTAGAAACGGTATCAGTATAGTTGAAGGACTTAACTTGGGAATTTTAACTTGAAACTTTGTGAGACGCATAAACTCAATAAAAGGTGTCCAAATATGTGATTTATTTCTTAATAAGTGGAGTTGGTTATTCAAAACAATAAGGTTTGCATAAAAATAGGGCTACAAAAGAGGCATAATTAGGAACAGTCTTAAGAGAATTGAAGGAGATAGGTTCAAAGGTAGGGTTTGAAAGTAGCTGAGAAGAATAAGGCCCATGAATGGTACTCAAAACTGAATTCATATTCTTATGAATATTTGTTTATTTTCCTAGAAAATAAATTTTAAATGAATTTAGGGCTAGTGGATCTTGTACAGAGAAGAAAAGGTGGAACTGAACAAATGAAGGTTTGATGCACTAATGAATGTTGTTGATGAAGGTTATAATAGGGTATAAAGTGTATGAGAAGTGTGCATAGTGGAAATAGCCCTAGAATCAATATTTACATGCTATTTGACCTTTTAGCTTAGAAATTGCTTAGTGGGGCTTAAGAAGAATTGTATAGTTTGATGATGGTGAATTTAACTTATGGTATGTTGGTATGATTTTTTCATCCTATGCATCACCTTCCCTAACTGATTGATGGGATCTCAAAGGTATTTTCTACTACCTCTGTGCACTCTGATCTCTATACTCTCTTAGGGACTGCCACCTTGAAGCTCTTCCTCCTTGATCATCTTAGCGAGGTTGGTACCTTTGCTTCCACGGATGTGGTTTTGGATGAGGAGTGAAGGCTAGAGGTTGGAATCCACCCCTAGGAGGAGGTGGTGTGCCTCATGACCTACTATTCTACATCTCCTATAACCTAGAGTGAACCTCATCCCTTATCTCTCGAGTCTAACCCATGTTCTCCTCTACAATATGCGCCTTATCCATGACTGCATATAGGGTCTATGGAGTATGCATATGCATTGCACCTATGAGATTAAGGTTTGTACCACAGATAAATAGTTATATAAAAATCTCTTCATCAAGCATATAATCCACATGCTGAAATATGTCTAGGAACCTCATCACATATTCATCTATTGTACTCCCCAAATTTCTCAACTCATAGAATTCCCCAGTATGTTGTCATGTATATAGCTTAGAGAAATAACATAACCTAAATATATCCTCAAATAACTCCCATGTTATTATCTTTACACTCGAATGGAACTTTTGATCCTCAACTCTCCACCATACCCCAACTCCTTCTCTCAGCAAATGAATGGTCACACAGGCCTTAATGTTTCTCATGTATTGTCAAATCCTAAAACATCTTATCAAATTAACTATTCATGCCTTCCCACATGCTCTTGAGGTATCTCCAAAGTATGTGGGTGAATTAAGCCTTAAGATGTCTCTAATGTGGCCCATAGTGTCCCTCTCGTATGGTCTTTCTCTCTCAGGTGATGCATACCTCATATTTGAGTGAAATCCCTCTTGTAATTCATGACCTTTGTTCATTTGATGAACCAACCTATCCATTGAATGTTTCAAAGGACTCTTAATCCTCTCTCTTTTTTTCGTGATACCTCCTTTATGGCCAAAGAATTTGGAGATACATGACCCTTATGTGATGGTTGTGTGATGGTATCCTACTGTCAACATGCCTCTTGAGTGCCCTCTCTTTAAGAGATTCTACTCCATCTTGTAAGGCTAGTATAATCTAAGGCCCAAGTTCCTCTGGCTCTGACTCTCGTACTCTCGTAGGTCCATTATGTATGAGGAGTTCCCTAGCTAGTTTGCATGATGTCTTGTGTACAACATATGTGGTGTAGATGATTACGGAAATGAAGAAGACACTTATAATTAAGCTACTGTTCTCATAGCTCTTGATGTAGCAATCGTGCTCTAATACCATGTATGACGCCCTTAAAACATGGGCACAAAAGTGTTTTGAACAAAAATGACATGACGACACAAAAAGAGAGAAGATGTAATTAACTTATTTAAATCAATTTGGTTATCCATTTCTCAACCACCGGGATTTTAATTTTATTAAGAAGGTTAATTACTGTATTTGTAGTGATGTTCATATTAAATAACTTAATCTAATTTTAAATTTAACCACCAACGACAGAAGTAAAGGAGTGTTACGATTTAATATAGATTAGGGGTTAATTTAAAGAGGTAATTAAATAAACCAACAATTTATTTAATCTCACACTCTAGCCACTCACTTCTTAAAATTAATATAAGTTTACTTTACCATAAATAATAAAATAATTAACATTAAACTTGCATTCGGTAAAATATATATACTCATTTTAAAATACGGATCTTATTTAAAACTATATATCATACATTGCAATATAAATTAAACTATGCTTGATTAAATAACTAATCCTACCTAGGTCTCTTACTTGCCTAATAACCATATGGGCCATTTAATTTAGATAACCCTAATTTATCATTGGGAAATTACTAAAAACAATCTTCTCCATTTTCCTCATGTAAAGGGGATGGTGAATAATTTAGGGATCCAAGATCTAATAGAGGTTTAACTTGTATATTTGTTGGAAAGGTATTTATATATCCCTTACCCAAGCGAGTTGAATGAGTTTTCAATACATGCATTTGTTTTATCAGTTCTATTGGCTTCATTGTTGGAGGTTATTTCTATTAGGTTTATCACCCAAATGGGTTGAATAAGTTGCAAATCATTCCTCTATTAATCTCTTTTTTGGTTTAATGTCTTCAAATTTTGGTTTTTGTGTTACACGCGCGCCCGTACGTACATGTAGATATGTATATATATACACATATGTATGTATATGTATATTATATATGTATATATGTAATACATACATACATATATATATATATATATATATATATATATATATATATATATTCATATACATATACATATACATATACATATATATATATACCTACACATATATACATACATACATACATCTATATAAGTTTCATTTGATAATGTCGTTGCATTTCTTTCCGGTTTTTTGTTTGTATACAAGAGAAATGACTGGGGGTGGAGTTTGACCCCCACCCCTTCGTTTCTTTGTACATATAAATATAAGGGATGGCATGGCCTCCTTTCCCTTTCCACAAGTGGGGACGAGGCGTCCAATCCATCCCCTCCCCTTTAAAAGATATGAGGAGACAACATGGTCGTTCCGCGCACATACAAAGCATTCAGGTGAGGCAGCCATGTCGTCCCCTCTCTCATATTTCAAAAAAAAATACAATAAACCATTTTTATGTGCAGGTTTTTGGTTTTCCTTGGAAAACCATCCTTGTTGAGGTTGTTGGTTGTTTTGAAAAACCATCCAAATCATGAGCACACAGAGGTGACAAGTTGCAGAAGGTAGTGTGATTTTTTTCTACCATGTTCACACTAAGGGTGGAATGGTAGTAAACTATATGTCTAGTGGTAACATTGGGTGAAATTTTTAATGTGAATAATTACGTGATTAATAATTCACTAATTATGATTGTTAGTAGTTTAGCATATATATGAAGTTGTTAATAAACAATTCACAAATATAGGAAAGTAGGTAATATTTGTTTGTATGTTGAGAGATTTATGGAGGTAGTTCTCCTTGAATATAGGAGAAACCTATCTTATATAATTGTAACCTTCTCCCAAATGAATTTAATTATATAGAGAGAGTTTTTATACTAAAGTGCAAGTCTAATTATTAGAAAATCTCTACCAAATTACACTTAAATTTTTAATTTCATTTCATAATCAATTTTAATTTTCATCTTTATACTCCATAGAAATATAACTTGGGTTCCTACATCTCCCCCCCATACACACACACATAGATACATTATAACCACAAAGGCACATAACAACTATGACATTTGTCTCTTAAAAAATTATAGCACAACTCAAATGAGCATAAAAATCACTACAATAAGAATATCAAGTGTAATACAATTAGAAAAAATAATTAAACTTCAATCTACCTCTTACTGCCCATGTCTAAGATCGATGCACCTATAGCTTAGAATTCCAACAAACTTAACTCCTCCCAACTTTCCAAACAGTGTCCTAATTTTTTCAACAGCTCCCAAATTCCAGAATTTGCATAACCCCTTAACCCTCATTCTAAATTTGCATAAAAATACTTCTACCAACACCAGAACCAATCAACTTTCAGCCACATGGCAACCTATTCAACACACTATACCTACACCTCATTCACATTCAAGCCAAGATTGAAAAACTCCAACAAAATCCAAAATATAAATGATTCAATTCATTGAACAAAATAAAATATGATTATACACATACCTTAAATTTACTTACCCAAGATCTTTCAATAGACTCATCCCACTACACTTCATGCAAACATAATTATACAATTAATTAGCACATTTCTTGAAACTCTCAATTATGAAACCCACTGTATGGTTGTGACTAAGGCCAAGACTAGGGTGAAAAACATAGGTTTCTTCCCCCGTAATTAACTCTAAATATACCCCTAAGAATGAATCTGAAATTCTAAATTTGTATAAGATGATCAATAATATAAGTACATACAAAATTTAATCAAATAACCACAAGAATCTCACACATTCACAAGAAGGGTCAATTTAAACATTATGCCACTTTAAAAGTTAAATAAGTAAACAATAAAAGACCACAAAGGAATTTAAAAACATAGCCATAGAACACATCTTAAGACCTAGTGGGTATGAGTGATTTCTTAATGGATTACTCCTTACCTCTCTAATTTTTTGACACCCAAAAGCATGTCAAATACCATTTCCCTACACACTCAACTCGAGCATCGCATTATCCAAAATAGAAATAATTATCTATTAATTATGTCTCAATTTAAGCATACATTTTACTCCATTCATTTCACAAGAAACACAATCAAAATCAATTTTTATCATCATCATTTATGTTATTTGATCTAGCACACATTGTGTTCATATGCTAAGTTATGTCACATGAAATAATCATTATCATTAATAAGTATAGTAAGTAATGAAATGTTATCCAATATCATTTATTGTAATCATCACAATGCAATATGTGTAATACGATACTAGGAATAATCATAAGTCAACATCAACATGATCTAATAATAGTGATAAGCAACATCATGGTTCAAAACATAATATGCATCATAATACAAAAATATATCATTCAACATCAACATGATCTAATAATAGTGATAAGCAACATCATGGTTCAAAACATAATATGCATCATAATACAAAAATATATCAGAATCAAAATGGTGTTTTATAGTGTTAAGTATTAATGATATAAATATCTCAAAATATTGAAATAACTACATAATAATTAGGGAAACAATGGAAAAAGTGGGCATATCAATATGGGAAATAAGAAAGGAGGATGATACTATAGTGTGGTCATTCAAAGAGATTATTGATTTTGGAGTCGTGCACTTTGAGAATGTGTACAAGGAACCAAACATAGACAACATAGTGGATATTGTTAAAAGTGTTGTTTACTTCCCTAGATTTGGTTCTGAGGAAGATAATGGGATAATAGATGAGGAAATATCTAAGGAAGAGTTGAGGTCTACCCTAATTACCTTTTAAAAGTAGAATCGTCTTGGACCTAGTGGCTGGATAGTGGAATTCTTTAGTGGTTTTTTCAATTTGATTGTCGTGGCCCTGTTAAGGGTGGTTGAGTTGTCAAGGTAGATGGGAAAGATAGTAGGGGTTTTCAAATCCACCTTCATTTCCCTCATTCCTAAAAAGGATAACCTAGACACTTTTGATTATTTTATGTCCATTTTAGTATGCAATTATATCTATAAGATCATAGAAAAAATGATTGCCATAAGAGTTAATAGGATTTTTTTAGACTATTTCTGATGAGTAGTTTGACTTTTTGAATGGGAGACATGATGTTATTAGGGTTGCCCATGAGGGACTCCACTCCATTAAATCCAAGAAGCTTCTCACAGTTATTTTGAAGTTGGATTTATTCAAGGCCTATAATAGACCAAATCGGGTTTATTTGAGATTATTACTTATTCATATTGGTATTAACTTACAAATGGTGAATTGGGGTGTTTGATGGTTGTAAAATTTACCTTATTAATTAATGGCTCGGTATTATCATTTTTTACACCTGTGTATGGATTAAGGTAAAGATGTCATCTTTCTCCATTGCTTTTCTTATTGACCATTGAGGGGCTTAGTCGAGCCATCCTTGAATCCAAAAGGTTTGGTCTTATTATGGGTGTTAAGGTAGGTAGGTTTACTTTCCTTACTCATTTCTTTTTGTAGATGATGTGGTATTGTTTTGTGACGGCACTCAAAATAACATCACACATTTAAAGGTGTCTCTAGATATCTTTTTTATAACTACTAGATATAATTAAATTTTAAAATGTCTTGCATCACTTTCAATTGTCTGAAGGCTTAACAATTTAGTTGTGTTCTAGGGGTTTTCCCCTTTAATTGAATTGACTTTCAAATTAGTTTAAATTATATGGGAATTTTTAAATCCCAAAGATTATGAAAAAAATGATTGTAACTGGTTGATCAAAAATGTGGAAAAGAGAATAAATTTTTGGTGTAATAGATGGCTCACTATGGGTGGTAGAATTACTCTTATGAAGTTGTTAGTATAGGTTATTTTTGTCTATTGGTTATCCCCAGCCCCAATCCAAAAGGTGTCCTAGAGAAGGCTCATAAATAAAGTTTCGGATTTATTTGGACTAGTATAAAGGATAAGGTATTACAAATCAAATGACAAGTTCTTGTTATGCCTAAGGAAGTTGGAGGATGGGTCCTCAAAAATATTATTTTATTTGGTGAGGCACTAGTTACAAAAATCATGTGGAGGATTATGTTAAATGATGGATTATGGAATCAAATCATCATTCAAAATATATTGAACCTCTCAGTATTGAAGAGTGGATAGAAGTCTTGTTAAACACAACCATAGTGCTTTGATAATGTGGAAATCCATTGTTCGATTCTTTTCAATTATAGGTAATTGGTTGATATGAAAGGTGGGGAATGGCACAAAAATAAAAGTGGGGACCAACCCATGGGTTGGATATCGTGGAAATTTTAGACTATTTGAGGGATTTGTGAATACTTTAGAAGGCCTGATTATTACAAATTTGGCTCAAGAAACGGATCATAACACTACAAATATTTGGCACCAAGGGTGGAAAATTACAAATATGATTGGTTTTTGTAGACATCCTAATTACACTATCAAAATAATCAATTAAGTTCTTTATTTCATCTAAATCCCTTGAAAATCCCATAAATAATTAATAGTTATTTAACTAATGTTAATTAACTAGTTTAATCACATCCTACTCATTGGCCACATCATCTCGGCTTCATCATCAACCACATCAACCTTCCAAAATCCTTCATGTCTCCTACTATTGAATTAAAAAATTGGTTAATTACCATTAGTCTTCATTCTCGCCTACCGAAAAAAAAAATTCGGTCAATTTCTAATTTTCAAAGATATCTTATTATTCATCACCCACTTCCCCCCATTTTCAAAGATTCCTTAGTATTCATCACCCATTTTCCCCCATTTTCAAAAAAATATCACTATTCATTTACCTAATTTCTCATTACACCTAAGAGGGATTAATTATCCATATTTACTAATCTCATCCCACAAACCCTATAAATACACCCTTTTTCCCTCATATTACACTATACACATAATCTCATGAGCGTAGCATTACCATGCCCATTATCTCCTAGATCTCTATCACAATTTCTTGAGCCCAAAATACCTCCATCTCACACTGTAATGCCACATTATTGAATCTATCTTGCATGGAGAATCTTGATTTGGGAGCACCTACATTCCAAAAATTAACAAGAAAATTTTATTCGTAGCCCAATCGAGGTCACTAATGAGATTAGCATCTTGATTTCATTACCACGTGTTTTATTGTTTGATTTTGTTAATTTTCTTGTGTACATTTTAGCATTCTCGAACATCATTCCCTTTGTCCATTCCTCCTCCCTGATCATTTATCCCAACCATCCCTCCAACCACCACATATTTCACATAATCCTCCATCACATCCCTCATCATCAATCCTCTTCCTCACAACTTACTTCTTTCATCATAGCCACCTTCCTCTCACCATCCCTTCTTTCATTACCATCGTCTCTTTGTCACCATCTCATTTTGCATGCTCAAGTTAACAATCTTACTTTATCACCCATGCAGCTTGGCAATATTACTTGAAGACACTCCTTGAGATAATCCCTCCCTTCTACATATCCTCCTCCATAACCATGTTCTTCACTCCATTTGATCATTCCTTCCATGTAATCCTCCCCCCATCTGCCCCTAAATTCACCACCCACCTTAAATCATCATATCACATCCTTCGGCATCATATCTTATCTCTATACACACATCTTGGCAATCTTACTTGACCACCATTATCTTGACCATTTTCTTTTCCCCCACCTTCTCAACTACAACCTCTCTTTCTTCACCCATTTTCTTTTTATTCATTTTATATTCACTTCCTTGACATATTTTGATCATGTACTTATCATCTTCATCACCATTCATTTCTCCTCTTTTCATGCCCTCCTGCCAAAATCCTCGATGTCAACATGTTTAAAACCCCAACCATCCTCCCATATTTCCTCATCATCATCCTCCTTTAATTTTTTCGTTTCCTCCCCCAACATCCTCTCATCCCCATCTTCGGATTGATATATCCACCTTATTTTCCCTTCTCTACTCACAGATTTTGTGCCTTATTCCCAAATCTCCCATCCTCCACAGCATTCTATCTTACACCCTCATTCCCTCACAATGTCTCTACTATCTTCATTATTTCCCTTTTTAGTTGTCATTTTCCTCCCATATCACCTTCTCTTTCATCCTTCTCCACTTCACTTCCTCTTTTGGTTATCATACTCACCTTCCTCATCTTTGGACTCATTCCTCAACCTATGTCTCTATATTTTAAACCTCTTCTTCACCACGCATCTGTTGCACATCCCCTAACAAGTTTATTCCCTTCAACCCCGTAGGCCTTTTCACATTCCTTATGCTTCCCCTCCCACATACATTATCACTCCTAACCTCCCCATCATCCTTCTTCAAGACTTAACTCCCTTGTAATATTTCTCATCTTTCTTTCTTCACTCCCACCCCATCCATCATTCCTTTAATATTTCATCCGCCTACAATACCTTTATCATATTTATTTATTCTTCCTCGTTGCCTTCTCCTACCATTACCATAGACACAGACTCCTTCACAAAACTCCACTTAACTAACATTCTCTCACATCTCCTTTTACTCACCCTAACTTTATTTTCCATCTTCATCTTCTCTCCCTACTAATATTTATTTTCAATTTTCAGTTCTAAACTAGCTTCCTCACTTACACTTGATTCACCATCTTTTACCTTCCTATTTCCCCATTCATGTCCTTCATTGTCACCCCAAATCATGGTACTTACATTATTGTCCCTCATCATTTTCTCCCCAATTCTCACCACTCAACTCCCCTCTTTCCTCTAATCATCCATTTCAATACAGTCATTAGATGGCACATGCATCTCCATGTGATTTTTTCCATAATCATCTGCATACTATATCGACACCCATCTCCCTTGCATTTCAATGTTTTTCTCCATTTTTTCCCATTGCCTTCATTTCTTTTCTTTAAACTTTCATCTTCACCTTTTTCTCCTCTAATATCAAGGTTGTTCTTCAATGCCTCACTATTCATTTCCTCACCTTCAGGGTTCACTTTAACAAGCCTCTAGAAAAAAGGAGGTGGAAAATCCCTGGAGAATATTCCTTTGGCCGCATTCACCACAAAGGAAAATTTTTGTGGGTTTCTACATGAAATATTTTCCTGGAAATTTTAAAACAGCAAGTGTGAAAGTCGTGTGACAGCAAGGTGTTTTTAACTCGCGTCAACAAAACCTTATTGTCACGCGATAATAAAATGTTGTTGACACGCGTCAACAACACCTAACTGTCACACGACAAAAAGGTGTTGTTGATGCGCGTCAACAGTCACGAAACCCTAATTTTCCCTATAAATACCAACACCTCCCTTCATTTTCACTTTCTCCTTTCCCTTGATACCAAAATTTTTCCTTCTCCAAGCACTACTTGCTACAGGTACCATATGTCGACATCAATCGAAGTCTCCACATCACCACAATCAACGTCATGGCTTCTTGTGCCCAAGGAAAATCTCATGATCTAACACCCGGAGAGTCCAAGGGAAAGATTCAATACAAAAGCGTTGTGTGCCCCCACATATATGCAATTATGGAAATGAATGCAAAATACAGGGATTCAATAGTAGCATCTGAATTCCAAGGGCTTGTTAGCATGCCCCAGTTTGAGGTTGACCATCAGATTCTTAACTACCTAATTTCATCCTACAATACATAAAATAGTACTTTTACTGTTACATTGGAAGATCATCATACATTCTCCTTCGGTGTCAAACCTATTGATATCCATTGATTAACAGGCCTCCCTTTTAAAAATGTGCCGATAGTAAAACCAAATCAACCCTCACTAAAAATGATAATATTTTTCTCAAATATTTTTATGGTTTCAATGTTGATTGTAAGTGTAATTTTCTCTCATTTAAATTTTTTTATATTAATTCCGATGACGTTTACAACTCATGTCAACAAATGAAGACGAGGAGTGGATACGCAAGGAGTTACACACCACTTTCTTGTTGCCATGATTTCTTTGTTTCAAGCCATAATTATTATGCACGCTTGTTACATACCACATTCCAAATTGGGTTGTTACATACATTCTTGCAACAATCAGAAATCAAAAATTTGACTGGTGCACATTTTTGTTGGTGTAAATAATTTAATTACACCGAATAAGCTCATTATAGCAAATTGTTATATTTTTTTTTAATTAGTTCTAACTGTCGGAGCTTGTTGAGATTCTCTCCACTCCTTGTGTGGAATTAGTTATCTCCTAATTAGCTTGACATTCCTATTATTTAGGAATGTCAAACTATCTATTCTCCCTATTTAATGAATCTCCCGGATAGTGGAGATATCAGAGATAATTATTATTTCTTTGTTCCTCTTTATTGTGCTCTTATTTTCTTCTCTAAGTAATTCTATGTGCTCACTCTTCCTGTGCTAGATCCTGCTGGTAGATTTTTCATGGTATCAGAGCAATCGTTGCAGGAGGGTTGAAGTCGACCTCTATTTTCTCATAATTGATATTCTCTGGTTTTCTTATTTGCTGCGTGTTTTTTTTGTGACTATTGCTACTATCCAGTTTGGAAACTACGCATTTTGTTGTTGCTACTGTTACCGTTCATGTTTTTCTGTTCTGGACGCCATACTAGGCTCAGGTTTTGTGCAGTTTTGGATCTGTGAGGAGTTTTTTCTGAGGCAGCGGCTCTTTCCATGCGCTCTGGTCTGCAATTTTCGGCCTGCAATTTTCGGCCCGTGTTTTGGTTTGTTTCTGCGGCCTGCAATGCCCCTAGACTTTTTTACTTGCTGCCCCTCTGATCAATGCGCTTAGGGCTTGGTATTCTTATTGCTGGATGTATCCTTCACATTCTTTCATGTGCAATCCCTTCTGCAACTTCATAGAGACATGCATAGCCCTGAATAAACATTAGTAAGTCAATATCTGATTTTGTCATGAATACATGCACAGCCATTTCTAATTGGTGCATTTTTTAAGAAAAAACTATAGTATTAAATTTTTCTATAGTTTGTTATTAAAAATTGCATTATGGGGGGAAATTAATGCTTTTAAGGCCTATTAATACTTTGTTGGCGGGCTGTTTGTAAACCGAGGACAAATTTGTATTCCTTGTTTCCTCTCGAGTCCAACGAGTGGTCATACGACCATCTTTGTCTTCTTTTTGGTCAGCATTATAATCAGTGAGAAATTTTTATTAAAAATTGATTTATTTTACGAGAAATTGAAAGTTTAATAACTTTTGCACGGTAACTCAAAATTGAGTACCGTTTTTTGCAAAAGTTGATTATTTTTCATTCCCGTCACATTTAAGCAAATTTCATTAAAAAAGGGCAACTTTGGAAAATAACCTCATTGAAACCATGTCGAGAGCTTTTTTATCATCCTCGTCTTCTGGTCATACGGGGGATCTACAGTTGTTCGAGTCTCTAAACTCGACGAATTACCATGCTTGGAAACCAAAGATGCAACAACTCTTATAGTCTCGTGGATTATGGCGTGTGTTCGATGATACAGTTCCCACTTTCACCACAGAGAAGGACAAGTACCTGTATGCATGCAAGCAAGATGAAGCTCTTGGATTGATCACATTGAATGTAGCAGATAACCTCCAGTTTCATATTTATGCGGCCATAGCTCTGAAAGAGGTATGGGAAAAATTTGAATCTTTGTTTGGCAAGATAAACGAGTTCAAATTAATTCAACTGGATCATGAATTAAACTCTTTATCGCCTTCAGATTTTCCTTCCATAAAAGAATTTCTGTCAAAATTTAAAGAGATTCGCATTCATTTGAAAGTAGGTGGTAGAACTAAAAAGGATGACGAATGCATATACACAATCCTAACTAAACTAGAGGGTCCATTTTCTGTATTTACGTCAACCTTCTTTTCTACTATGGATGCACTAGACACTCAGTTTAAAATGCCTTCATTTGAACAGTTTTGTGAACATCTTTCACGAGCACAAGAAAAATTAATCTCTCTAGATGTTATGCCTACATCGAATCATGCTCTTGTGGCCAGATCTCCTAAGAAAAATTGGAAAAACAAACCCAAGCAAAGCTATGATAAGCCTGTACCCTCTCACAATATGGTTTCTAATCCTTCTGTTAACACTTCTAAACCATATAATAATGGTAAAAATAAGAGACCATTTCAGAAGAGGGTGTTTGATCCTTGTTCCTTTTGTGGGGGGGAAAATCACCCTGAATCCAGATGTTTTTTGAAGTTGGAAGCATTAGAAAAGGCTTTAAAACAACACAAGATCACTGTTCCATCACCTTCATCTGCTTCCAATGTTGGCAAGGGTAAGGCTCTTTCTGCTAGAGCTTCTTCTCCTTTGCAAGATCAGTGGATTTTTGACTCAGGGGCTACTCATCATATTACACACTGCAGGGATTTGTTATCTTCTATTTCTGCTTGCATCACTTCGCATATTTTGGTGGGCAATTCTGCTTCTGTAGATGTATTAGGTTTTGGTATTGTAAATATGCCAAATGGGCATCTAAATAATGTTCTTTATGTTCCCCATATGTGTAACAATTTTCTTTCCATATATCAAATCTGTAACTCTAGTGATGGTAGAACTGTTGAATTCTCACCAGATAAGGTTGTCATCGGGGAACTTCATGATCATGATGATATTGTAGCTACATGATTTGTGGATCCATGTTCACGTTTGTATGTATTTGAGAGTTTTGATAACTCTGTAGGATCTTCACTAATTTCTCATGCTGATTCTTTGAGCAAATTGTGGCACGAGAGGTTTGGTCACCTCAATTAAAGGTATCTGCAACAGCTCTCTTCGCAGAATATGGTCACAGGAATTCCGAAGGTAAAATCACACGATGGTGTCTGCCCTGGTTGTATGTTGGGTAAGCAACACTTAGATCCTTTTCCAAAAGGTCAAGAAAAAAGAGCTACGGCTCGTCTTGAGATGGTACATAGTGATCTAACTTCTTTTCCTCATAGATCATTTTCTGGTGCTAAGTATGTACTCACATTCATAGATGATTTTACTAGGAAAACTTGGGTGTACTTTCTAAAATATAAAAGTGATGTCCTGGAGCATTTCAAAGTTTTTAAGGCTATTGTAGAGAAACAATCTGGACATTGTATTAAAATACTCCACACTGATAATGGGGGGAATATGAGAGTAATGCATTTACTGCTTTTTGTGCTAATCATGGAATTGTGCACCAGTATACTGTTCCTCACACCCCTCAGCAAAATGGAGTTGCTGAATGAAAGAACCGAACACTCAAGGAAATGGAAAATTGTATGGTTCAGTCCAAGAACATGGCACCTCAGTTCTGGGTGGAAGTAGTCAACTGTGCAAATCATATTCAAAACAGAATGCCACATAAAGCAGTGCATGGGGTTACTCCTGAGGAGGCATGGTCGGGTGAAAAACCTGACGTATCAAAATTCCGGGTCTTTGGTTGTAAGGCTTGGGCCTTTGTTCCTGACGACACTCGGAAAACCATGGAGAAGAAAAGCAAAGAACTCATTTTTTTTTGTCATTGTGAGCATGTGAATGCATATCGCCTCTTCGATCCCACTACAAAAGATGTTGTGTTTCGGCAGGATGTTCAAGTTGATGAGACCGAGGCTCCTTTAGATCATACAGTAGTTCTTCCATGTCCATTATTACCTCCTGCTCCTATCACTGATAATGATTTTGATGGGCCCCCTGATCCTGATCCTATTGCTCCTGCTCCTGTTGCTCCTGCTCCGAAATGGCTAAGATCTACATTAGCTGTAGCTAGGTGATTTGGCAGGTGATTCACGAGATCTATGACATACTAGAGCTGAGACTTCTAGTGTTGTTGATCATCGACCCTATTCTGGTATGGCTCTTATGAGCCAAGCTATTTCTAATGATCCTGTTCTTTTTTCATAGGCAATCTGGGAACCCAGAATGGGATATCAGTAATGCAGGATGAATATTCTTCACTTATGAAGAATAATACTTGGGATTTGGCTCCTCTTCTGAAGGGAAGAAAGCTTGTACGATGTAAATGGTTCTATAGGACCAAATATGTAGCTGATGGATCGGTTGGAAAATACAAGGCACGTCTTGTTGCCAAAGGGTATTCTCAAGTTGAAGGAGTAGATTACTCTGAAACATTTGCTCCTGTCGCAAAGATGGATTCTGTTTGCACCTTGTTCTCTCTCTTGTTGCTTCTCGTCGATGGTCAGCACATCAGATGGACATGAAGAGTGCATTTTTACATGGTGATCTCCATGAGGAGATTTATATGGAGCAACCTCAGGGGTTCGTACATGACTTTTCACTGGTTTGTAGACTTCGGTGTTCACTCTTATGGTCTCAAACAAGCCCCTTGGGCTTTGTATGAGAAGATAGATGCTTTCTTATTGTCTATTGGCTTTCATCATTGTAAGACCGATCATACAGTTTATGTCCTGAAGACTGATGATGACTTCCTTCTATTAGTATTATATGTTGATGATATCCTCATTACTAGTAGTTCAAATTCTCTAACATAAGACATTAAACGGAAATTGAAAGTAGAATTTGATATGACAGATATGGGATTGTTACACTAATTTCTTGGCCTACATGTTCACCAGTCTGCTGAGGGAATCTTTATTCGTTAGAAGAATTATGCTACAGATCTACTTTAGAGATTTCATATGGCTGATTGCAAGCCATCTCCCACACCTTATCAATCAGGTATTGAATTGACTATTGCATGTAAGTCTAAACTTAGTAGATTCTACTTTGTATAGATAGTTGGTTGGGAGCCTTTTGTATCTCACTCATACTCGTCCTGATATCACCTTTGTTGTTAACCTTGTCTCTCATTTTTCACATGAGCCTCATGAGAGTCATTGGCAAGCATCCAAACATATCTTGAGATATCTTCAGGTGGACTTTAAGTTATGGTATTCATTACACGCCTCAGAATGTTTCTGGTATTGAGGTATTTAAAGATTCTGATTGGGAAGGATGTTGCAATACTTGTAAATCCACCTCTGGCTTCTTTTTTCACCTTGGTTCTGGTCCAATTGCATGGTCTTGTAAAAAATAGAATACAATTGCATTATCATCCACTGAAGCCAAATATTGAGGTGCTGTGACAGCATAGAGTAGGAGGTTCTTTGGCTTCGTTAGATTCTTGGTGAGTTTGGTTTTTCACAGGAGTCTCTTTCCATTCTTTGGTGTGATTACCATAAGTGCTATTCACATTACATGTAATCCTGATTGAGCATCAGCACACAAAACACATAGAGATCCACATGCACTTCATTAAATAGTTGATTCAGGATGGAGTCATTCAGATGGAGTTTGTTCCTATGGTTGATCAGCTCGCAGATATCTTCACTAAACCCTTGGCTTCCCCTCGCTATTTGGAGTTACAAAACAAGCTTGGGGGTGAAGGAAGTTGTCCTTGGGGGGGATCTTGTATATTCCTTCCTTCCTTCTTTTCTAGTATTGTATCAGGTACCATATCAGGCCTAGTAGCTGGGACCCTTCTTTCTTTTTTCTCCCTAGCATTCGCTTATGGGAGGGTGTTCGGTGTAAATAATTTAATTACACCGAATAAGCTCATTATATCAAATTGTTATATTTTTTTTTAATTAGTTCTAACTCTCGGAGCTTGTTGAGATTCTCTCCACTCCTTGTGTGGAATTAGTTATCTCCTAATTAGCTTGACATTCCTATTATTTAGGAATGTCAAACTATCTATTCTCCCTATTTAAAGAATCTCCCGGATGGTGGAGATATCAGAGATATTTATTATTTCTCTATTCCTCTTTATTGTGCTCTTATTTTCTTCTCTAAGTAATTCTTTGTGCTCACTCTTCCTGTGCTAGATCCTACTGGTAGATTTTTCAATTTCTATCTAACAAGATAAAGGCTGACATTACCAATGCATCACTTTTAGAAAAACCAGTTATTCATTCCATAAACTATCTAATAGCTCTTTATTATGAGGCTTATTATAATTTAAAAGACGAGCCAACTCCAACTTGCACAAACGAGAAAATGAAAAAAAATTCAATTCCACTTAAAGATCAATAGGTGAATAGTTCACATTCCATCGTTACCAAGGGTAGTCTTTTTTATGTTTTTCTCATTCTGATCGACTATTTGTGCACTAATATAACGTAATTCTGATTAAATATTTTCTGTATGCAGAAAATATTTCTGGAGTCACGTCCACGAAAAAAAGTTGCGTCGAGAGGAAGAGGCCAACAACATGTTGAGGCCTCGAGAGAATCACAATCTAAAATTGAAGTTCTCTCATCACCTGATGCCCAAGTATTTGCATTAACAAAATTACGAAGACGTAATACCCTTAACATTCAAAGTAGGGTTGTTTACATTTTGATTTTACCATTTAATGATTTACCATATTGAATTGACATGTAGTTCCTGCACTTGCAAGGACTTTAGACTACACGTGTGCTTCAAATCAAGCATCACCAACTCACTCCAGCGGAAACAATTCAAACTCTGTCACAGCACCCTAGGTTACAAAATCAATTCGTACAACAACAAAATCCCGCTCAACAAGGTATGACTTCATATTTTTGTGATTTTTTAATACTTTTACATATTATTTAGTAATTACTAATGATTTTGTTCTTACTATTCAAATTTGATAGCAATCCTTTCTCTTCTACTCAAAATCTGCAAACCCCACCTACTCAATAAACCCCGCAATTACAAATCAAAATGGCTACCAGAGGTTCAGGATAAAATACCATTGGTAAACACATCTCGTGGTTCCAACCCCTAGTAGGACACTAAATATTCCCTCGTCATTCGCTATTCTGACCCTCTCTCGCGCTAGATGTCCTACTGCAACAGGGCAATCAATTTTGAATCAAATAAATTTAGATGAAGATTATTTGGGCATTGATAGCAATGACCCAACTGATTTTTTCAACACACGTGATATGATTCAGGGCCAATAAGTATATTTCCATCTCAATGTAGTTTTAAATTTATTTAAATTTTTAACATTTTAATTTCAATTTTAATATTAATTTATATTATTGATATTAGGATTGTCGACATTAAAATTTTCCTCCGTAATTTCTATTTTATTAATGTATCTATTAGGAATAAGATGTTGTTAAGTATAATTAGTAGTGGCGTCCAATAGAAGATAACGGTACCGTCAGTACGGTGCCGCCAATAAAGTAGAGTATGGTAACAGTCAAAGTACAATAGGAATGTTGTAAAAAGTAAATATGTGTTGTAAGTGGTCCGGTAATGTTAAAATGTCAAAGTTTGGGTAAATAGAGAAGTAGGGTCTACATGATTAGGAATTAGAAATATTATATTTGTAATAAGGACAAATAGTGATGTCATAAATATTTTGTGTATTTTATTTGTGGAAAAGTCTAAAAAGGTGGAACCCATGTGAGATGATAAGGTTTATCTTATCTTAGAAGATAAGCCTACATGTAAAGGCAAGAGTTTAGGCATGAAATATGATTCGCCGGAAGATATTTCTTATCCTATCTTAGAGATAGGGTGGATAAGCCTGAATTCCTATAAATAAAGAGGCCACCCCCCTCATTTAGCATAGAAGGAAGTAGTGAGAAATATTGTATGAGTAAGTGTGTAAAGGAAGCCATCATTTTGAAGGTGTGTTAAAGAAGCCATTAAGAGGTGTAATTGTGAAGTTTCCCCCATAGTTATTGTTGAAAGGAAAGTGAAGTCAATAACACTTGAATTACCTCATGGGTGAGATTGTAACAATTTCATGTTGATATTATAATTTACACTGATATTTCAGATTTATCATCATTCCTTTTTATCATAATCTATGTTATTCTTGTGTTATGTTTGTTGTTGTGTTTCTAGATTACATCCACCGAACTAAAAGTTGTGCATTAGTAAATAATCATAGCACGAGGAGTTCCCGGTGAAGAATTATCATAGTGTCGGATTGGTGTTGACAGGATCAGGGCTCCTAAAATCAAAAAGATGTAGCAGACGTTGCTCAACCTAAAAGCCACCATACTTCTCCTTCAAAATCATCCTCTTCTGATACAGATAGTGATGACTTGCCAACATTTCCTTCAGATAACTTGATTAGCTATGATTTCCAATCCCACTTGAAAGAATTTATCACACCTCAAATCAGTGAGCTCATTCAATAGGAGTGAAGGGAAAAAGAATTAATATCTGAGATAGTAAGTCGTTATGATAATCATTGGCAAGAGAGAGATTATTTTCTACGGTCCAAAATCAACCTGCGAAGATGGACGCATTATTCATCGGAGCTAAAAGTGGGACTATCACATATAAGAACACCTATAACGAAAAATATTTTAGATAAATTATTAAACAGATTGGAAAATATCAATGTTGAGGCCCAGACCTATTTCAACAAATGGTCTAAGGACAAGGATATGGTGGCGATTGCAAACGCCAAAAGAGATAGAGGTGTCGTAAGTATAATCAATTTGAAAAATATTTTTTATTAATTTCAATAGAAATTAGTTTTTTAATATGTTTAATTGACTTCACTCTTTTTGTTACATCTGAAATATGAAAAATTAAAGAGCTAAGCTAAGGTGTTCCAAGTTCACTTGGAAAAGGAAAAGAATAGTTTATCCGCAGAAATTAAGATGAAATAAAATATTGTTCTAGTTAACAAACAAAACAATACACTTAGTGGATAATTAAAGAGAATGGCTATGACCCTGACATTTTATTCAAAGCAAAGGCAGCAGAAGAACCTTCTTTGACATCCCATGGAGATGCTACAAATGAAGAAGCAATCGTCATGAACCAAGACATGACTGTTGAGGATCTGATTAGTTCTGGGATTATTGAGGCAAGGAATATAGTAGGGTTTGGTGAAAATGTTAATGATTGAGGCTTGAGGATTAGAGAACCTCAAAATTGAAACTTTAAATATTTTATATATAGATGAATGAAAGTTGATACTTGAATATTTTTTTAATTTGAAGTTTGGATTTAAAATTTATGCAATATTATTGTTGCTCGCAATGATGGTCATAGTTACATTTATCATTAGATGTCGATGTCTAGATAATGAAATTAGAGTAGATGTGGTTATAGTTATTATCCATTTATTCATTTAGAATGTGGTGTTATGTGGACATTAGGTGTGGATGTCTGGATAATGAAATTAGAGCACATGTGGATGATGATGAATTATACGTGACTAGATGAATTGTATGATGTTATATTTTTATTTACAAATTCTATATTGTATATGGTGTTTGTGTTTGCTGGATAATCATGATTCATGGATTTAAATTTTATGCAATATTATCTCTACTTGCAATCATGGTCATGATTACATTTTTAATTACATGTGGATGATGACATGGAATATATTTGATGACATTAGAATAGACATTAGAATGGATCATCTGTTTATTCATTTAGAATGTGGTGTTATGTGGACATTATATGTGGATGTCTCAATAATGAAATTAGAGTAGATATGGATGATGATGAATTGTATGTGACTAGATGATGATAATGGATAATTGTTTTAAGAAAATTAAGAATGCGGTGTAACAGATACATCTTAATACAGTAAAGGTTTCTTCTCTCTATTTTAAATTTTGAACTCTTTAATATGCATATCATTTCTTCACATTTATTTTCAAACCTTCATATTGAATTGAAAAGACAAAGTTCAAAGGGAAAAAAGAATGTGGTATGACACAGATATCTTAATACAGTAAAATATTCTTCACATTTAAAACTATGGCTAAGATAGGGTTTAAGGTACATCTTGTCTTCTTGAGCAAGATAGATGACCTTCGATTCTCGAGAATTCAACAGGAAAAATGGATAAGGATTAGAATAAAAATGGATGAGTTTCCTTATAATGTCAGTCCCAAGAAGCGAGAGCTTCCTTGGATGGATTTCAACCCACGTTTTTCCTAAACATCAATGAAATGAAGAGAAATTAAAATGCAAAATCTAGATCTAACCTAAGAAAATTAAATCAAACCATAGTCTATTCATATCAAAGGCGACACAAATATCAAGAATGCAATACAGAGTGGATGACAACTATACCAGACACTAAGCATGGCAGAATATGCAGAATCCAGATCTACGCTTTGAAGACCTTGCAAAATACAACATCAAAGTGGTTTGAAAATTAAAAATACAAATCAAATAAATCAGATTTTAATAAATAATAGTATTTGAATAAATGTAAATATACATACCTATAACATCTTTGACGATAACTATAGATCAAAAATAGCTCCTCACTATCAATATTTGCATCTACAGAATTACAATGGTATTTATTTAAAACTATAAACAATTAAATTAGAATCTATTAATATGAAATTGAATAAATAAGAATAGTTAAAGTGTAATTTCAAGGTGATACCTAATTAAAGCTGAAACAATCCATTTTCAATAGCTTCTTCGTATTCAATATTTGTATCCGCAGAGTTTGACGATGCACCACTTCCAGTCTCATCATTGAGATTACTTGGACTTTTAGCAGTATTATTTACACCTCTTCTTTCGGCAAGGGAATTCCAATGCACAATATCTCTGTCAAAAGGAAAGGTTTCCAAAGAGTAGCAAGAAACATAACACCTTATGCAACTTTCAAGATTTTTATCCAACATGTTTCTCATTTTTGATTTAATAAAAGATAAAGCATTGAAAGCTCTTTCATCCTCCACAGATCCCAAAATCATTGTTTGGCACAACTCATACAACCAAAAATATTCAATGATGTCTTCTTGTAACACACAACTTTGGTAGATTTTTCACCAGAGCCTTGTAATAGCACCACTCTCTGAAGGTCCGTCTAAGAGTTTATAGTGTGACCTCATTGTCGTTGCAAAATTAATTGATTGTTTTTTTATTAAATCAACATTCAGTACACATTTTATTTCGATACCCTCAACCTCTGATGTCTTGCTGAAATGATCCAATATTGTACCCATGTATTTATGGAAAAGCTTACTTACAAAATCAACACGGCCACCTTCTGTATTCCAAAAAATTGGATTCATCACACCCATGGCTTCAATAATTTTGTCTTTTCTGAAACATTCTCTAATTTATGATGCTAAAGATTCTGCAATTTTTCTAAGTTTTATTCTTGTTTCAATTATTACAGAATCAAACAGATTTTATATCACAGGAACTTTTTCTTTTTTCCTTGATGTAACATTTTTACTTTTTTGCAGAATGTGCAGTGGTATCTCTTTCCCGCTAACATGGATACATAGGTGATCATGGATATTAAATCTCAAAAAGTTATTAGGATGGTTAATATCCAATAAAACTTTACAATTATCAAAAACAGGTGTATCAAAACTATCCAGGGAAGTGTACAGGGCATTAAGACTCATACATACCATTTTTCTCATCCGTATAAAATCAACAATATAGATTAGTTTCCCCTATGCATGCTTCATCAATGTATTGATCTCCTGTAACATTGGAAGAATGCCTATCAATGTAAGCAATGTCTCCAAATCAGTTAGATGGAACAAATCCCTCACCTTGTCAATTTCATGACGATATTTGTGCATGAAACCAACCAATGAAGGATACTCCTCACGCACTCTGCATGTAGGCTCATACAAAGAAATCCACCTTGTTTCAACATCCTTTAGAATTTGTTTGCCATCTGTAATTCCTATGGAAAATTTCTGAAACTCAAGAAATCACTTTGGGTTGTTTTCCATATAGGCATGTAGTTCTCTTATAAGGTCTTCTACTTTTGCAAAATTTTCATAGTTGCTAACAATTTTCTATGCTAAATTCATTTTGTGAGCCATACAGTGAATTGCTAGCATATAAGGGGCCACTAATGTTTGCAATCGAACACACATCCTATTTCTATGACCATGCATGACTGATGTTCCATATAATCCCACGCATACCAACATCATAGCAATTTCATTAGTAGTCATACCATCAATTTCTTTCAAAAGATAAATAATTAGTTTATATAGGTTTTCTGCATTGCAATTTTCAACCATTTTCTGAACACCCAACAGATGTTGAGTCCTCATATGATTTTCTAAAGTATAAACATGGATACATACCCATGCGGTGTTGTCAACATATATCACTTCATCAATTGAAAAAGAGATCAAATTTTTATTTTTTACATACTCTTTCAAATCTTCCTTCTCAATCATAGCAAGGCATTTAGCCATTTCTCATGCACTGTTGTCTAACCAATGAGACCGGGGAACATTCTGCATTCCATTATATTGATACAAAACTTTGAAATCGATGAAATCTGAAATCGGTCTTCCTTTCTCAAGGATGTGTAATAAAGTAGAAAACTATATGAGTATAGCACACAAATTTGATTGATTCATCTTACCAATTTGCGATGTGATCATTTTGCCATTTTTCAATGAGAAGTCTGCGTCTTTTCTGATCTGCCTCATATTCTTCCGCATATTTCACATGCATGCATTCTTTTTCTATTTTCCATCTGTGTGTTTTTATTTTCTGGCCATCTTTCCCTATTATAGTCAAATATTATTTTCCACAGTGTTTTTCAATTGTCTAACTTCAATTGCATTTTTTCCTGCCTTCTCAATTTCCACGTACATATTGTACATGTATATTAGAATGAAATTTCTTCAGAATTAGTTGGCTATACAGGTTCTATAAATGGAAATTTTGCAGCCCAGACAAACTTGTATGTCCTCCCCAAGTGTCCACATATTCTTGTTCATTTTCACAGTTTCACTTTTACGTGCAGAGCTTTTAGGAATATCACAATCATTGGATTTCATTTTCTATGAACCACTATTTGCATATTTGTGTTGCATTTTGCACTCCTGGTTGCACATCAACAGGAATATCTTCAAGCTCTACCATCTCAACTAGAATATCTTCAAGCCCTGACATGGTATCATTATAGGTGTCATTTGGATGATACTGAGTAGAATGCATGTCCACTTCAATAACACCTTCCACACAGTCTATGCTCTAACTTATTTCAGTGGGAGCTCTATGGGTGTTGGCGGTTGCGGTATTTGAACCAACAGAAAATACTTGAACAGAGAATTTTGAGTTTTTTTTGTAACTTTTTAGGTGTTCTGAGCACTAGCGGCTTCCATTGTTTTGAGCATGATAAATTCAAGTCAGATAAGCTCCTGGTCTTCCGTCAACAAACACTCATTTTCATGCATCAACAATAGTTCCCTGTCGCACGTCAGCAACAGAAACTTATCGTGTGTCAACCAAAACACCATGTCATGCGTCAGTAAATAATTCTTGTCACACGTCAACAAAGAGTTCTTGTCGCACATTAGCAGAGAGTTCTTGTCGCACATCAACAGAGAGTTCTTATCAGTCGTCAATTGAGAGTTCTTGTTGCGTGTCAACAAATATTTCTTGTCACACGTCAACAGAGATTTATTGTCACATGTTAGTAGAGAGTTCTTTTTGGGTGTCAACAGAGTCTTCTTGTCGCGTGTTAATTGAATGCTTTTGTCTAAAAAATTGTACTTTGTGTACTGGCCTTTGTTACTTCACAAGTTTGATGTACTTGATAATAGATATACCCCTAGGTGGTATGAGTTAGCAATTAGTGTTCTACCCAGCGAATAATATAGGATTATATAGGGGATATTTTAAAGAGGTAGGCAAATCCGACCCCTAAAAAAATTAAACTATAGTTTTTAGGCAAACCTGTTAATGACCCATGCCAAAAAATTCACCTTTTCAATTTTTTCTAAAATGGAATATTCACCATATTAGGAATATTTTCCACTAAAAAAATCCCTGCTCCCCTTGCATATTCTACATTCATATTTTCTTCTTCTACTACCAATTCTTTTCATTTCACCTTCATCGTATACACATCCATCTTTTTCCCTCGATGCATCATCACAATCATTGTTTAAGCTTCTCCCTTCATCTTTTTCTCATTTAACATCAAGATTGATTGCAACCATCTACATCTTGATTCCCCCACCTACCCCTTTCATCACCATTCCATTTTTTATTTTCCAATCAAGTCTCTCGCTCTTGCTTCATCTTCACCTTTTTCTCTTCTTTTCGGTAGACTTGTTGTATCTTTCATCCTCACCAACACTTTGAAGGGTACATCATTTTATCCACCTTCAATCACTCCATCAATTTTTTTTTTGAGGACATAATCATCATATCCATCATCAATCACTTTCCATTCTCAAACACAATTTTTGTTCAAATTTTTACTTTGGAAAGACTTTTTTCCTCAATTACTAATCATGCCACTAGGGGTATCATCTCTTGAAACAGACATACTTTGAAAAATTAGTCCATCAATCCCTTCACAGAACCCGTTGAAATGGCTCATCAATCAACATTTCAAATAATTATCTACCTTCCGAAATCTGCTCATCTTTCCCTTTGCCAAACCTACTAAAGCGGCCTATCAATCAACATTTTCAAGTCCTTGCCTATTTCTGTGAGCCCTACAACTAGGGGCATCTCCTTCCATCCATCTCTTATGTATACTTTATTTGAAAGGGCATTGTCGAATCGAAACCCTTAAAAAAGAGAAAAAAATGTAAACATATCAATTACACTATCACAATAATCAATTAAATTATTTATCCCATTCAAATCCCATGTCCCTAACAGTAACGCGGAGATTGAGACAACCCTGGGTCATTTGTAAAGCTCATACAACGGAAGGAAACACAATGGTTTCTTATATTTATTTGAGGACCTTAACTTCCACGTGAATCTTTTTCAGCTCACGGAGGCTTGAAATTAATTTTTTGTGAATGCAAACAATAGTTTGCACCATGGCCCCATAATCTCCATTTATTAGAATAAATCAGCCAAGGTAATAGGATGGAAGGACCATGAAATCTTCCTGTTTTTCAAACGTGTCAGAAGCTCCCTTAGAACGCTCCATTCATTCTTAAAATAATTGTGTAAATTTTTTGTACCAGTTTTATAAACACGCCTTATACTGGGCTCAAAAATGGTGAGCCCATCCTCAAGTGTACTAAGAAAAGTCCTTGCACTCAAGACTTGTCTCTCAACTTCATTAGACCCTTCATATTATCTTCCAGGATATTTCCTCACAAACTCAAAGTTCTAATCTCCCATAATACAATGCAACGATAAGGATCATGCCTCCAAGTAGATGTCCATGTCTCAACTTTCGATCAATTGGTTAGTTGGGATCCTCTAACCATGAATTCCCTTAGCCAACCATATTGAGGAAATATTGTACTACACTCTTCTGTGCCATTCTTATGCATGACCAATTCGTATCGCACATTTCTTACTTCACTTTCTGACTAATGCTTAGAATGCCTCAATTTACAACTGAATTGGCACGCGTGCCACTCTAGTGCATGGATCACTTAGATTGATTATGCTAAATGCATGGTTCCCTTTTTGCATAATTAAACTTGGTTGTTCCTCGGCCTTACTTACCACATCATGCACGCCCCTCGCAAGTCACATATTACCATGCAACTCTACTTTTATCATTGCGTAACCTAGTCACTCTTCACAATCAATTGTGCAGTTACGTGAATTCTCCTTCCTGTAAACCTAGAATTATTCTCATGTCTCCTTTGAAATTAGGTCAACTGATAAAAGTGTGCATGCTTCCCAAAATCCTGGACACACTCATAGAGCTGCAATATTTCCCGATCCTACTGCTCCTCCACCTAGTCCTTCCACAAGCTTTTCACGCACTATTGCATGCCCACTTTGTCTGGCATGTCGAGTTCTAGGTCCTTGCCATCCATGTAAAGTCTCATTCAATGACATAATATGATGGATGCATTGGTAATCATAAGATGATTAGTATGATGGTCATATGGGTTATAGGATGCAGATTATCAAGTTGTAGACTTGGTTGCAGGTCTACATCTAGACCCATGGTCTAGGTCCCCATGGATGACATCCCAGGATGTAGTTGTAGAGCTCATGAGATACCATGGAGACATGTCAGGTGCTTCATCCACATTATGTCTTGTTCTTATTATCTAGTGACTTCTTGGAAATGTTTCATGATGAGTTGTAGTGTTCTTTCAAATGATTCTAAACTTTGAAATCCATAGCAATTCCTTCCCTAGGGCTAGTCATGACAAATCACTTGGGATGCGAATATGGAGACCTATATGATCCATGATAATGATAGGAGATGATGTACATGGGTTTCCTAGAGGTGTGACACAATTTTGAAGTCCTTCTTGATATAACCCTTTGTAGGTTACTGTTCTATAACTCCATGCCCTGAATCCATCCTTCTGAAGATATGTGCCCTAATTGTCCAGCTGAAACCTATGCACCTTCTGATGCTTCACTCATGAACCATTATCTGCTTTGGACCTTGTGGCCTTCAAGGATGACCTTCACCCAGCTATCACTTCTTACAAGGAGCTCAAAAAAATCCAATGCCAGTGGTTTCATCGTCATGTTTTTATCACACCACTCTAGTTCACATCGGATTTCTAGTTCAGTGTGCTTCACACCCTATCTCTTTAGTGGTAGGATAATATATTTCTCATAAATGCATAGGATTGATTTATTGTGATAGTATAATGATTGGATGTTATATAATACTCCTTCATATTTCCAGAAAAATAATATAGAGAATGTGGTGATGAGTGGACCCCACCTAAAAATGCAAGTTTCTGAAGAAGTCCAATTTGTGGCAAGGTTATATAAAGGAGTTGCAAAATAAATTGACATTTTTTTAGTATGGGAGTTTTTCTTGATTTCCATGATGGTTTCAGATTATGGCGGTACTTATAAATGGAAAAGTGTTCCCTATTTATGAAGATTGATCATAAGGCAATTTTGGGGCAGTTTCAAGCAGCTTTCAGAGATGGACTTGGTTGAAGGCCTTCCACTTGGATTTGGAAGGAAATGTAAAGTAATATGGAAAGAGGATTCAAATATATTTCCATTGGTGTATGGTTTATCTCATGATGATTATATTTTATGGGTCATCCATCTCATTTGGTGGAGAAGAAGGTTTTTTGTTTCTTAGGAAAGAATTGCTTTCGCTAGAAGATTGAGGTAGATGTTGCATGTTTTGGATTGGATGATGTTTGTTGCCAGTTGGAAAATGAAGAGGGATTAATTTTCTTCCCATTGGAGGCCTGTGGAGGTCTTGGAAGTGGCATAAATGGTGCAAACCAGTTGAATTTGTAAAACTACTTTCTGGGTAGCTCAATTTGGTGAAGAGGAAAGTGAGTGTGGTTTGCACATATGAATGTTTCATAATCTATAACATACATGGATGTGATATAAAATTATAGGGGATTATAGCAAGTCGTTACATTCCATAGTTGATATGTTTTGGTGTGTTCTCAAAGTCCAAAGGTGAAGCCATGGTCCTAGAAACAGTTGTTTGGTGAAGGATATGAGCCTTCTTGAGTTAGTTGTGATAAATTTGAGTGGTGAAATATAATTAAATACCATGGATGGTGTTGTTATGTTATATTTGACATGTGTGATGAATTAGAGAGCTTGAATAATCATGGTTATGGTGTTTGTGGTTTTAGCTCATCCAGGTGATGGGGTTTTGAGCTTGTTTTGAGTTAGTTTGGTGCCTTTAGGCATGGCCAACATACATAGGCCCAATATGAATGTTTTGGCATTTTATTAAGTTGTATTGGTTGAAATAAAGCTGTAGACACAAAAATTTGGTATATATACCCTTAATCACCCACGTGCGCATATTTATTTAAATACACCCCCTTAATTTAATTAAATGTCCATTTATCCTATCACTTCTAATCCAAATTAATAAACATTAATTAATTAATCCACATCCCTAATGAACCTTCCATTTTATTCTATATCTAAATCCACTTGTTTTCTATGCTTTTATCCTACCTATCCTTATCCCCTAACTACCCATGACTCATCAAAAACAACCCAATCCCGCCTACAAGCTTTAAAGTATTTTTCTTATCCTTAAAAATCCCAAATCCGGATCAAATCCCAAAATCAGCCCCATTGGGGAAACTTTCGTTGTAATTGGCGACAACCTTGTCCAATCGTCTTCGGCCCTTTAAAACTAAGTCTTTTCTCTCGATAATGATTAGATGCATGCGAACATCTAACCTCTGTTTCTACCTACGAGCTTTCTCTCTTTCTTGAGCATTCTTGCAACAATCACAAATCTCCTGAACATCATTTCAACATGCTTGCATCGCTCACGATCATCGTTCATGAGAATTATCAATATCTTTATCTTGTTTTATTCATCTTTTTATCATATTGTCTTTGTATTGCTTGTTTCTAATCCTTTTCAGGTTCAAATCATCTTCAGTAACACTCAGAGCTTCTCCAGCAACCTTATTTTCTAGTCTATTTGCATGCAGGTCACCTTTTTCATCCATTGATCCTTGGCCTTACTCATCCCAGATCCGATCAGTGTAGACCCATTCCAATCGGCGTCGACCCATTCCCAATCGATGTCATCCCAGTACAATCATCATCGACCCGACCCATCTTCTAAATCTAGATCCAGCCACAGAACAGCTTATCGGTTTGTTGCAGGTTCCTTTCATCAGATCCAGTTGGTGTTGAACTACCTATGCACATTCTGGGTCGTCGTCAACCCAGACCATCTAACCTTTAATTTACTATTATTCCAATCATATCAACTTCTAGATAAATTTTAATCGTTTCTCAGATTCAGTATTTACTTGTCTCTACATGTTATTTGTTGTTCACGCTTTATTTCACTCTTTCTGAATGCACGGGGGTTGACATCCATGAAAATAATCTAATCACTTCTTGGAGTCGGCATTGTTCAGGAAACCCCCACACAAATCGATCTAATCAATCACGTTCCATTTTATCTTATTTGCAGGTTATCAGCTACAGTAAGGATCCATCATTCACTTTTCACCTGTATTCATCACATCACATTCAAGGTACCTTAAACCCTCCATGTTTTGAGTTGTGTACCTTCTTTAGTAGCTAACTCATTAATTTGAATCAAACGAGAAAACTACAACAACATTCTTGGCACGCCCGGTGGAACCACCCTTTAGGTGATCCCTTTCTTTTATATTTTATATTTGTTTTGTTTTCTACTAACACTGCAGTGTGAGGCCCTGTTTCTTGTTTACTCGTGTTGGTTCGGTTGTTGGATTTCTCTTAACTAAAGTTCAAATAAAAAGGAAAAGCTTTATCTAGGTATTCATCTTTTTCCTTATTTGCTATTTTTTGCATCATAATTCCTTTTCTTGTGTGTTTCCTCATTGAAATATCACACTTTGATTTGGTTTAAAAAGGACCTTCCTTTTCTCCATCCTTCTTGCTCACATATCTTAAGTAGGGGTTTAACTTGTTGTGTCTCACATCTTATCACACACGACCTTAAACTCGCGCATCTAAATAACACATAAAAACATCTCCTTACATGGTTGACTGATTGGGATTTCATCACCCAACAGAAAGCCGCTCGAGACTTTCCTTTCCAAAACAAACCTGAAACTAGACATAGACTGTATTTTCTTACGCACCTTTGTTATCCAATTTTTTCTTTTCACATCTTTTAAATAATCATTGATAAGAAACTTGTTGCTTGATTTATTTGTTAACAAATTACATAAACAAATGTTCATCTATTTCATGCCTTTTATTACCCTTTCTCAAATTGAAATAACATAATAATTCATTTCATCCAATGACATTCCTTCCTCTAATGACATTTCTCCTAACTACACCCCCTTGGGGGAATCCCATAGCTTTGTATTTGAAAATTTGATGGCGGTACACTCCATCCAACTTCCTCCCATACAACCCGTGGATGATTCGCGACCCAAGCCTATGTGGTATCATGAAGGCCAGTACTATAAATATCATCAAATCAAATTTCGTGACATTGAGAAGTTTCGTTCCTTCAAAGATCGTATCCAACAACTTATAGATTAGAGAGATATCCAAATAGATAACTCCACCACTTAACCTAGTCAACCACTGATGAATCAAGCCACCCCTTCTACATCTCAATTGCCAAATGCTCACACCATCAACAACATTAATCAAGATCTCATCTCATCAACGAATCCAGATGCTCCTACCTTATACATTATTCCCACCCCTTATTCACAACCTATCGTAACCACAACTATCACACCTATATCAACTTTTATTTCTTGTCATATACCTATACCTACTTCTACCCTTGCCACATCCACATCAAATTTGAATACACCCCCTACTTCTTCCACTTCAATCATGCCCCAATCTATTACATTAGATTCATCTTTAACACCTATTTTGGTCTTGTTGATATCCACACCTATTCCTACAACTCTCACATCTATTCCTTCACCCTCAAACACACCTATTACTACATCTACATCACTCATCTCCACATCAATCCCAACTACCATACTTCTACAACCCCACTTACAACTATCCCAATATCTATCTCGATGCATGCACCTACATCTTTACATATGACTACATCATCCATTTCATCCCAATCTTTTACGTCCACTCCTTCTCCACCATCCATTCCTATATCTACACCTATATCCCCTACCGCACTAGTCACATCCTCTCAATTTTTGAATATATAAATAATGCCCTTGTAATGTTTATGAAGGAAGAACCTCCATCTAAAACAAACACAAGGATTCATTATCCCTTTTCAAAACCAACCATTTCTACATCAACCAATCCCAAATCTACACCACAATCTTCAAATCCACCAATTGAGAGTATGGTTACCCCCGCCAAGGGTAATAATTCTCAATTTAAATCTAATACCAGTGGTAAAAATTCCCAAAGGTCTCATAGGCATCCTTGTAAGATGCTAGACCTCACCTCTTCTCAATAATTCAACATTAAAAAATCTATCCCAGACACACACTCATCTATTTTAGGGCCAGCCCCTTCACCTAAGATGTCACATAATAATAAAATCCAATCTAAACAATCTAGCTCTCCTCCCAAAATTTGTTCATATTTCAAGATGCCTAATCCATCCATCCAATTTACATCCGCACCCATCCAATCTACATCCACACCCATCCAACCTAAATCCAAGTCAAGATATCCTATTAAAACCTACAAAATCTATCTTCCTTCCAATACCTCTATTGGATCTTACATAGACATCCTTAGACATTTAATTCAAATATCTTTCATCATGCTTCCTCCCATTAGATCTTTTAATACCCATCCTAAGAAGCCATCATGGTTCAATCCCAATTGCATTTGTGCCTATCATCATACCCCAGATCATGACATTGAGCATTGTAAGGACTTTCACCCCAACGTCCATGATCTTATTGAGAAAGATGACTTCCTCATTCACAAAATCCATCCTTCTCCATCCACCACAACCAATCGAACTCCTATTCCTACATCCCCATCCATCAAAACTATTAAGCATCCACCCCTTCACATATTATTCCTCCTACAGAGTGTCATCCCTTCTTCATTGATATTGTGTGTCTTTCTAATCACCCCTATGGTCTCCGACCGTTTATCCAATCCAAATCCAAAATGATCTTATTTAAACTCCTTCAATATCCGCATCTAATTTTTCCATAGTGATATAATCTCCCTCGCTAGGGGGACATATTCCCCTTGTCCTTGAGCATCTCTTTCACATCGATTCATCTCTTATCCATCCATAAAACTCCCTTAATTCTAAGGGACTTCACCTTTGACATTGTTTTATTTAATCTCATAAAATCTTAAATCCAAATCAATCTTGTCTAAGTCCCCATCTCGTTTTAAAGTCCACCTTTGTGGCCATACTAATGCCTCTCTTATGGCATCATATTTTCATTTCAAAGTCCACATTTGTGGCCATATTTTTCCTTCTCTTGGGGGATCATTTATTCTCATCTAAAATCCATCGTTGTGGTCATATTTGTCCCTCTCTTAGGGGACCATCTAGCCGTCTCCTTAGGGATTCACCTTTTCGCTTCCTTAAGGGTAGTGCATAATTTTATCTCCGTTAATATATCTCATCATATCCCACCCTATCGAATTGTCATCTTATCTCGAACGTAAATTTAATCAGGAAATTACATGGAAATTTTTCCTTCCCTTGCGGGTAAACCGGAATTGGAACCTCTTAACACTTTGCACTCACGACTAGTCTATTGTTAACGTGTCTTCAAGTGAGCTCTTAGTCATATCCTTAGATCATCCCTCCACCAGTAGCCTCTTCCATATTTCATTGTAATGATTTGGAATTAGTTGTTCTTCCATTACTTTCTTAAATGTGACCTTAAATATGGGCACCACGGCTCTACCCATAGCATTTTCCTTATGGATAGGTTCTTGCTTTGGTGAAAACTCTGCGATAATTACGTTCATCATCCTCTCATTCATCTATTGGAACCTTGCAAAGGGTCCAAGGGTGTCTCTTGTACATCCTTATCCCTTCCTAAGTGGTCTACTTATCTCTCCCTGATGTAAAATCAAAATCAAAGGATGCTCCAGAATGATCCCTCGAAGGACAGCTATTCATGTAAAAAAAATCAAAGTTAAATTCAAAAGAAATAAACCGATCCCTCGAAGGACGGCTATCATATATATTACTCTTGTCATCTATATTTTTTATAAAGTAGACCATACCCTTGAAGGATGGCTACTCTCTTATGGAATTGAAGGCTTCTCCCATTGATCATCCTTCCATTTTATAAACATCCTAAGAAAGCTTCCCTTATTGATCAAATTTCTTTTAGCATTACTCTTTCCCCTTCTCAGAGTTGGGGCATAGTTTTAGGGAACACCAGTAATGGAGAACCCTCTTCCCACGTACAAGTTACATCTCAAAACCCCTTTGTCATGTTGACATTAGGTCTATGATTCCATCACATCCGTCTTTCTCTCTTGATTTTTGGAATAACTAATTATTGTTTGTTATATGCTAACATTATGTTTTGGTCGCATGTGCCTTGTGTTCCCTGGATCCTCCTCTTGTTTACCTCCAATGCGGTTGGAATCATCCTTTCCTCTTGCATTCCTCGATGACATAGTGTCACTCATACCCATAGGTCTCCATTGTTAAGTCACATCTCATCCAAATATCACTTAATCTCATCCAATCTACCTCATCTCTAAGTCCACATTTGTGGCCATATTTATTTTCCCTCTGAGCATTTTAATTCTACATTCAAATCATTAATTTATACATTCGAAGTCCCACTGGGCCATATTTACTCCTCCTTTGGCAATTTCATTTCATGATCGTATCCTATCCATGCACAAAGTCCACCTTTTGGCCATACTTATTACCCCTTTGGGCATATTATTTCACCACTTGCTTGTTCACTTTGCCTTCTCGGACATTTTTTGTGTTCATTGTTGGGGCACCATGCCTTTCATCATCATCCCTTGCGGACCCATATCTTTTCGCTCGATTCCTCGTATATGAATTTCGTATACCTTTCACATTTAAGTTGTGCATACTTTGACGTTTTCTTATGACCCATTGGTCATCGCAATTTGCATCCATACTGCAGTGATCTTCACCCACTCACTGGCCTATAAAATGTTATAGCTCATCTTTGTTGAGACCATAATTGTCCTATATTGATGTGATATTGGAGTCACTGCCATAGTTTTTTGTCATTATTGCAATTCCTTTTTGCTTGGGGCATCTTGCCTTGGTAATCATTTTACCCATTTTTCTTCATCCACCCACCCTTTATCATCTACATTTTTTTCAAAAGTGTCATCGATACCCCTTGGCATCATCAATCCCTCATTTGAGGGGGAGGTCATCATCAACAACATCAGAAATCCTCATTTACCATTTATCTCTCGTCGTTTTTGTCTCATGGCTTGCTAGCGCAAAACCACTCAACAAAAAGGGACAAAATGTAGACACCTAAATTCAGTAACTATACCCTTAATCGCCCACATGTGCATATTTATTTAAATACATCCTCTTAATTTAATTAAATGTCCATTTATCCTATCACTTGTAATCCACATTAATAAACATTAATTAATTAATCTTAATTAATTAAGTAATTAATCTTAATTAATTAAGTAATTAATTAATCCACATCCCTAGTGAACCTTCTATTTTAGATGATTTAATTCTATATATAAATCCCCTTGCTTTTCTATAATTTTATCCTACCTATCCTTATCCCCTAACTACCCATGACTCATCAAAAACAACCCAATCCCACCTACAAGCTTTAAAGTGTTTTTATTATCCTTAAAATCAAATCACAAAAGAAACCCCATTGGGGAAGCTTTCCCCGTAATTGGTGGCAAACCTGCCCAATCATCGTTGACCCTATGAAACTAAATCTTTTCTCTCCATAATGATCAGATGCATGCGAACATTTGACATCCTTTGCGACCTGCGAGCTTTCTCTCTTGCCTCAATATTCCTGCAACAATCACAGATCTCTCAGACATCGTTTCAACGTGCTTGCATCACTCACGATCATCATTCGTGAGACTTATCGGTATCTTTGTGATGTTTTATTCAAATTTTTATCAGATTATATTTGTATTTCTTGTGTCTAATATTTTGCATGTTCAAATCAGCTTCAGTAACACTCAGAGCTTGTCCAACAACCTTCTTTTCCAGTCTATTTGCTTGCAGGTCACCTTTTTTATCCATCCATCCTCATCCTTACCCAACCAAGATCCGAACGGCGTAGAACCATTCCAATTGGTGACGACCCATTCCCAATCAGCGTCGACCTGACCCATCTTCTAAATCTAGATCCAACCACAAAAGAGCTTGTAGGTTTGTTGTAGGTTCCTTTCATCAGATCCAGTTGGCGTCGACCTACATGTGCACGGTCTGGGTCATCGTCAACCCAGACTAGGTAACCTTTAATTTATTGTTATTCCAATTGCATCATCTTCTAGATCAATTTTAATCATTTCTCAGATTTAGTATATTCATGTCTTTGCATGTTATCTATTGTTCTTGCTTTATTGGACTCTTTCTAAATGCATGGGGGTTGACATTTATGAAAGGAAGCTAATCACTTCTTGGATATGGCATTGTTTAGGTAACCCCCGTATAAATTTATCTAATCAATCTTGTTTCTATTTATCTTATTTACAAGTTATTAGGTATAGCGAGGATCCATCATTCAATTTAGGCCCGCATCCATAACATTGCATTTGAGGTACCTTAAACCCTCCATGTTTTGAGTTGTGTACTTTCTTTAGTAGCTAACTCATTAATTTGAATCGAACGAGAAAACTACAACAAAAGGTTAAGGGGACCTACCTCTTTTATTTTTGAGAGATGAGAAGGGTATAAAGTGTTTGTTTTAATTCAAATTTTCACTAGTTAAGAGAGAGGGAAAAAATGTGACCCATGTGTGTATTTTTAACAGGTATTGAGGCATTGTTTCAGAGCTAAGGAAGTGTGTAATATTTTGAGAAATTCTAGAGAGAGAGAGTGCAAGGGTTTGATGCCAAGACAAGTGAATAAAGTGAGAGATATAACGAGCTAGGTGAATGAGGGTTTGAAGGTGTGTAAGTTAAATTGGTGATCTCCATCAGTTGTTATAGCAACAAGACATCTAAGATCTTCATCAAAAGTTGGTTGAGTGGGTGTTTGATCATCTTTGGGGGTTGTATCCTCCTTGTGGAGTCGGTACTCCTTATAGGGTTGGTGCTCTATTAAACTAGGGGGTTGATGCTCCTTGTGAAGTTGGTGCTCTATTAAACTAGGGGGTTGATGCTCCTTGTCAAGTTGGTGCTTCACTAAATGCTTTTGATTTGAGTAATATAATTAGTATTTTCTATTGGTTTTCTTCCCCTTGAGGGTTTCCCACTTATATCTTGTGTTATGGTGTTCTCTCTCTTTTTCATGTTTATTTGAATGTATGTTGTATGATGTTGTGCACACATTAATGGTTGAATGATTTAAGTTTCAAGTAAGTAAATATGAAAATTTTAAAGTTTTAAATGACTGATTCACCCCCCTCATTCCATTGTGCTTCCAACAATTGGTATCATTACAGTAGTCCTTTTGGATAAGTTTGATCACTTGAAAGGAGATCCTTGAAGCACAAAAATGGTGAGTCAGCAGAGTGGCTCTTATACCAGTAAGGCACCATTGTTTGATGGAGTAAACTATGATTTTTAGAGTCTGAGGATGAGGACTCACATTATGTCCTTAGGGTTTGATATTTGGAAATTTGTGGAAGATGGTTATACTGTTCCTACTACTCCTCCAACAAGTAATGCAGAATAAGAACTTGTGTAATGATAATTCAAAGGCTATTAAATGTTA
Source organism: Taxus chinensis (assembly GCA_019776745.2). Taxonomy (NCBI): domain Eukaryota; kingdom Viridiplantae; phylum Streptophyta; class Pinopsida; order Cupressales; family Taxaceae; genus Taxus; species Taxus chinensis. The sequence continues at coordinate 673,462,662 of CM034150.1, read as the reverse complement.
TCATGTGTGGTCTAGGTGAATATGAGCTTGTGAAGGTGATGCATTGCAAATCAGCTAAGGCTATATGGGAGAAAATTCAGGTCCTGTATGAAGGAGACTCCAAGGTAAGGATAGCTAAGCTTCAAAATTCATAAATCAATTTGAAGGGTTTAAAATGAGTGATGATGAGTCTATTGCTGCATATTTGCTTAGGGTTGACAAGGTTGTCAACACCATGAAAGGTTAGGAGAAGAAGTGAAGGAAGAAGTTGTAGTTCAAAAGGTTTTGATATCTCTAACACCTAAGTTTGATTCCAAAGTGTTTGCTATTGAAGAGGCCAAGGATTTGACTCTCTTGAAGATGGATGAGTTGTATGGGACCTTGATTGTCCTATGAGATGAGGATTGTTGATTCCAAACCAGTTAAGAAAGAGATTGATTTTCAAATATGAAATGAAGACCAAAGGAAAGAAGACTAAGGATGTTGATGATGCTACTGAGTTTTAAGATGAAGAACTCTTTGCAATGATTTCTAGGAGATTGAAGGTTGGATCTAGAAAATACAAAGGTAAGCTTCCTTTAAATGTTTCAAATGTGGTAAATAGGTCATTTTTCTGCTAAGTGTCCTCATAAGTAATGAAAAGGAAGGTGATGATGAACATGAGAATGATGGAGATCATGAAAAGAAGAATCACAAGTATAGTAAAGGTAAGAAGAGATTTAAGAAGTTTGATTATGAAGAAGAAGAAGAATTTTTTATACAAAGGAAGAGGATTTATTGTCTGATGCTAGTAGTGGTGTTTCAGATTCTGAGTCTGAATCTGATCATGAAGATATTAGAAATGAGGTGTTGTTCATGACTAAAGATGTCCATGAGATCTACTAGTGGTGGTTCTTCATTATTAGGTGATTTCATATCAGGTTCTTGCAGAGATTCTGAGGAAGAAGAAGATGATGTTGAAGAATGATCTAGTATGTATCCAAACTGAGTTAAAGCATGCTGAAAAGAAGAACAAGAAGCTGAGATCTCAAGTCAAAGAGTTTGAAGATAAATATTCATGATCTAGAAGAAAAGCATTGTTTGAAACAAGCAAGCACTTAATGAGTCAATCAGGATGCTAGAAGAAAAGGTAAAGTTCTAGTCACAAGTTTGTAAGAAAAAGAGAGCATTTTGCACCAAATTTGAAGAGGATTTAGAGTTCCTAAGGGTCATAATTGTTAGAGGTTGGTAAGAATACTATGTATTTTTATAAATTTGAGAAAAGTACCAAGGATCTTGATGATCTTCTTGGCAAACAAAGATTAGCAGGTGATAGAGAAGGTTTGGGGTTTAGTGATGACCTCAAGGGAAAAGAAAAGATGCAAGATGATAGTGTTTCAAGAAAGAAGGATGAAGAACCAAGAATAAGGAAGGAAAGAAGGAAAACTCCACCAAAGATAATGTGAAGACAAATTATTAGGTAACCAATGCCTCAAGGTATGAAAGATCATTTAATGGTTATTATTTCACTTGTAATGGTTTTGGTCATAGGGATAAGGAGTGTAGGAGGTTTGCTAGAGATGATCACCCTTGGAGGGATAGTAGGAGTGAGAAAGCTAAGAATGTAGTATGCTACAATTTCATGAAAGAGGTCATGTTGCTAAGTATTGTTTATATGAATCTTCCTAGTCAAGTTGAAGGTAATGGAGGTTACAAGGGAAGATTTCAGAGTTGTGTGTTTCAATTGTAATAAGTTTGGACATATTTCTCAAGGGATTGTTATGGGTCCTAAAAGGCAAGAAAGGAGGCTTTCAGGGTCCTAGATATGCATACTAGAAGTCAAAACAGGATATTGGGAGCCTAGAAAGAAGTAATAGGTCTCTTCAAGAGCTAGGTGTTGATACAAATGTTAAGCCAATGACTCAGAGATCAGATCAGAAAAAGTAAATGGAAGTGATTTTTCAGGTGTCTAAGAGGGCTTGGGACCTCTTCAAGTCATTATTTTAGGTGCATCATGAAGTTTATGCCTCTACTAGGCTTCTTAGAGGTGTATTGATCCATATGAAGCATTGGAGAAAGGGGGAGCTAATTGATCTGAGATATGCTAATGTAGGATGTTATCTTCATGGTTCTAAGGTATGTATTATAGTCATATGTTGTTGTTAGTAGTTTTCAAGCAATAAAAGTGAGTGTTATTGGTCAAGGAGTCTTTCTAAGGGATGTACTATCATGTATTGAGTTTGTATCTATCATGTCATGGGGTATTGATGGTTGAAGTCATTATAAAGTCTTGTCTTGGTCCTTTAAGGTATGGTTATGATTTTTTTTTGTCTTAATCCATGTATAAGTCATGTTAATGAAGTCTATGAGTTGAGACAACAAGATATGTTTGCATTAATGTCTCAAGGTTTGTAAAGTATGAGAAAAGGTGTATCAAGAAAGGTCAAGTATCCTTGGTCTAAGTATGAAATGTTGTCAATGTGTCAAAGAGTCATCTTGTGTTAAGTGTCATGGTATGGTATCAATGGAAGTCTGTCATGTTATGTTTGTTAAGAAAGGATAAAATTGCTCTGAAGTGTCATTGGTTATAAAGTTATATTTCATTGGTGTGATTTAATTGTCCTTGTTAAGGTAAAGTACTTGTCAAAAAGAATTGGTTTATTCAATGCATATCAGGGTAATAAGACTTGATATTGTAAAGTTCATAATATTGGAATGAATTCACAATGTTTCATTGCAAAGTATCCTAAAAGGATAAAGTTACTTCAAGTGATTAAGGTCTAAACCATTTTGATTTTAGTTTCATGGTTTGAAACCATAGAATAGGTAAGATATTTGCAAGAGAATCTTTCTCAGGCTCTGTGAAAACCCTAACCTAATGTTTCTGAGAAAAATCTGTACATATGGAGATGGAGTGAATGGAATCATATGAACTTTTAACCATATGATCTTGACATACTAAGATGAGATGAGATTTGAAAGTTTCAAGGTGTTATGAAATATGTTACAGTACCTTATTTTCTTACAGTCTGACATGTCAAATGTGTGCATCAAGGTTTGACCTAAGTTGAAAGGAGTAAAAATTTGCAAACTGGGAAAAAGAGTAATCTTCAAGATCATGCTATGATCTAGTCTTGAAGAGAAGATAAATTGTGAAAAAAGGGTGCTCAAAAATTAAGGAGTTTTGTGTGAAGGCATGATTAAATCTTGAGGTGTCTTATTGATTTCATGAAGTAGGGCTAGTATATGTGTCTGTGAAAGTGAAATGGTCATTAGGTGTATTGATGGCTTGCAAGGCCACCCAAGTCAATGAATTTTAAGTATGTACATATTTATAAAAGGCCTAGGAATTTGTGAAGGGTCATACATGTGACATTTTGTGTCAATGATGATACATTTTAAAGAAACAAAAGTCTTCATCTATAAAGAGCTAAAAAGGTTAGGACAGTGTCAATAAGGGTTTTAGTGCCTTATGAAGGTATCTATGTTGACTAGGAGTTAAGCTTAAATTGATCCTTGACATTCTTGGAAGGTCTATGTATTAAATTTTTGGTTTTAGAGCTATGAGTTGAGTGGCAAAGATAATATGATTTTTCAATTACTCATGATTCAAGAAATGAAGGGACCTATTTATAACTAAATCAATGATCTTCAAGAATTTGAAGAGTGCTACACAAGGGAAGTTTAATCCTAAATTGGTAAGATGTCTTAGATGAGTAATTTTAAATTGATACAAGGTGTGAAATGAGGATTTAAGTATATTTTGTTGAAGATATGCTTTGACATGTCATGGGTTAATGGGGAATATAAAATAGGAAAATTGCTACAGGTGTTAGAAATGTCAAATTAAGGCTAAAGAAGGTACTAAGTTTTGAAGTTATTATAATGGATAAGGGATGAGAATATATCAATGAGGTATGATTGATACTTGAAAGAAGGGGAGAAATGGTTTCATCTTTAGGTAAAGTGTACTTGGTCTAGTAAACACTAAGAAAGATCATTTTTTCTCCAAAATGTGTCTACAAATCTGGTGGATATTTTAGGTATGAAAAGTTTCTCTATGATATCTTTGGAGTCCTAGATTCTTGAAGTGATGTAAAGCATGGTGTAACTATGAGAAAAATGGCTTGGAAGGATATTGTAACTATCCAGCTAAGATAAGGTATGATAGTGACATGTAGTTGGCTATGTTTGAATAAATATTATGACATATGTATGAAGCCTTGTGTGACTATGCCTATAAAGCTATGTGAAAGAAAACTGATTGACATAGTCTAAGTGTGTTGAAATAAGTAATCTCAAGACAGGTTGAAAGGTAAGTCTTGTAAAAAATAGTTTTAGAGTCCTATATGCCTTGATCTTGTTCAAGGTAATTATAACCTTTAGTCATTTTATGCAAAAAATGTGTGTACATTTCTACGTGATCTATGTATTCTAAAAAGGGGGAGTATTTGTGTCAGTTAGTTATATACTAGGCCTTGATATTTGACATTGACTCAGATGAAGGATGAGTTCTCATGCAAAGATGGTATTGACTAGTTTTCTGATGACTAAGTATTTCATGATTGGAGAAAACAAACTTGTGACAGTTCAGATTTGTATTCTTTCTAAGAAAGGTCCAAAGTTGTATCTTGATCATAATGTAATGATGATACTAAATATCATTAGTTTGCTAAAGGCAAATGTAAAGTATGGTGGTGCTTACTGACTGTATATGGATCGCAAGTGTTTGATTAGAAAATGAATATCTGGAATTTTTCCAAAGTAGTATATTTGGTACTGATGAAAAGAGCTTTGGGATAGTAGTGAAAGGTGATGGAGTCATTATCATGATTGAGAAATCAAGGTAATAAGGTGACTCTTGTGTCTTCTATGGAAGGGATAGTGCATAGGTATCTGCTCAGGCTTGGGGAGAATAAGTAGTTGATTCATGATGTGCATTATGATCTTTGAAATAAGGTAAAGTTGGCTAAATAAGCTTAAAGAATTCTCCAAGATTAGGGAATTCTTTTGTCCCAATGTTGAGGTATAATCAATATGGAAGAAATAAGGTAAGATAATATCTTGTTAGCAAGTTTTTGGAGTCAATTCTCAAGGTAAGAAGGTTAAAATTTATAAGTCCAAAGTTTTGAGTGATTATTGGCATGTGTATGATAGGTATGTAGTCAATATTCATATGGATTACTAGAGTAGGATCTTATAGGTTGAAATTGGTCAAAAATACAGGTGAATATTAGGAAGATAAATAGGTTCTTGAGTCCTAAATAGTGATGTGTGTGATGACTTTCAAAAGATTTGGTGCAAGACAAGATATGATAAGATTGAAGACAATTTTGAAAAGGTACAACATAAATAAGTCAATGTAAGAGGTAAGTTTATTATTTTTGGTCCTGAAGTCATGATTTTTGGCATAACATGTATGAGGTATGTATATCTAATGTGTCCCAAGGACTGATACAATAATAAATGCTTTGAAAAAGGTCATAAAGGGAATACAGTTTTAGTGAGAAATGCCAAGTTTTGATGCTTATATGAAGAAGGTTGATGATGTTTCAACTAAGAAGAAGGTAATTAATGTGTGATCTAAATTGAAGTCATTGTTGGCATGTAGGTATGAGTAGTATGGTATTTCTTAAGGTAAATAAGTGTTTGCATGGAGATGATATTAGGTGGTCAAAATCATCAATGAGAGAAATTACTAGTTTGTGAGCTATTGTTGAAGACTTTGGTTGATGTTTCTAACCAAGTTTGGTGATTTATGAAAATCCTGAGAAAATGAAGGATGATGGAATACAAGTATGTTTCTTCATTAATGTAAAATGGGGGAGAACATTAGGTGGTTTTCCATCAATGTTAAAGGGGGATATTGTTGGCATGTTGAGTTCGGTAGGTGTTGTCATTGATGTAAAAGCCTCATTAATGACAAAGATAGTGATGGATGAGTTAATGATGCTCACTATGATCATGGAGGTGGAGATTTATTTGAATTGAGTTTACTTAGATAGATTGGTCAGCATGAGTTTCAAGCTATGTAGGTACATGTTTCTTGAAGACTCAGGGTACAAATGCAGGTGTTCATCTAGACCTAGGTCTAGGTGCTTGGAGGCATGAGGATGAGTTGTAGAGCATATGAGCTCATGGATGCATTTAGGTCAGTGATTCATGATGTATTAAGGTTTTTAGGACCTTTTGGAGATGTTTCATGATGATTTACAGTGTTGGTTCAGTTGACCCTAGCCTAAACCATGTAAAACCCCAAGGGCTAGTCATGCAAATGAGATGGGTTGAGAATATGGAGACCTATTTGAGCCATGATGATGATTGGAGATGGTGTAAAGATGGTTTTCTAGAGGTGTGAGACAAAATTTGGAGTCATTTTGAAGAATATTTTGTAAGTTATGTTGTTTTGGTGAAACAGGGTCAACAAGAAGGTGCATTTCTAGCTCGAATTGCACCTTCTGATGCTCACCATGAATTGTATGATTTTACATGGGACCTTGTGGATTTCAGAGGATGATTTTTAATTGAGTTAAGAAGGTTTTAAAAAATAAATGAGGTCATTTCATCATTTGTTTTTATGAACAAATGTTAAGAAGGTAAACAACATTTTGTGAGCTTGAAACCCTAGCTCAAAAGCAATAGGTAGGAGATATTTACTTCATAAGTTTCCATAATTGATTTTTTGTGATAGTATGATGATTTTATGATGTATAAAACTCCTTCATATTTCTATAAATTATGATAGAGCATGTGGTGATGAGTGGACCCCACCTGAAAATGCAAGTTTATGAAGAAGTCCAGTTTGAGGCAAGGTTGTTCAAAGGAGTTGCAAAATAAATTGACATTGTTTTTAGTACGGCAGATTTTTACTTGATTTCCATGATGGTTTCAGATTATGGTGGTGCTTCTAAATGGAAAAGTGTGCCCTATTTATGAAGACTGGTCATAAGGCAGTTTTGGGTAGTTTCAAGCAGTTTTCAAAGATGGACTTGGTTGAAGGACTTCCACTTGGAGTTGGAAGGAAATGTAAGATGTTATGGAAATAGGATTCATAGGATTTCCAATGGTATATTTTTTTTCCCATGATGATGATATTTGATGGGTCATCTCAGCTTGATTTGTAGAGAAGAAGGTTTGTTTTGTTTCTTAGGACAGAACTTCTTTTGTTAGAAGATTGAGGTAGAAAATGCATGAGATGGATTGGGTTATGTTTGATATCAAGTTTGAGAGTGAATAAGGGATGAATTTTTTTACTAGTGAAGGAATTTGGAGGTCTTGGAAGTGACAGCAAGGGTGAAAACTAGTTGAGTTTGTAAAACTTCTTTCTGGGCAAGCTGATTTGGTGAAGAGGAAAGTGAGTGTGGTTTTCACATATGGATGTTTCATGATATATAACATGCATGGATGTGATCTATAGGTCCATAAGGATTACAATGAGTGGATACATGTCATATTTGAGATTTTCTTGGTGTGTGGCTTGAAGCCCAAAGGTGAAGACATGGTCCTGGAAACAGTTGTTTGGTGAAGGATATGAGCCTTCTTGAGTTTGTTATGATAAATTTGATTAGTGAAAGATAATTAACGACCATGGATGGTGTTTTATGTTATATTTGACATGTGTGATGAATTTAGGGATCTTAAATAATTATGGTTTTGGTGGTTTGTAGTTTTAGCTCATCCAGGTGATGGGGTTTTGAGCTAGTTTTGTGCTATGTTTGGTGCTTTTGGGCATGGCCGACCTATATGGGTCCAATGTGAATTTTTTAATGAATTTATTGTGTTTTTTCAAATATTTATTGGTATAAATAAAGGTTTAGGACCAACCTTTTTATGTTTTTGAGTTGAGAAGGGTATAAAGCATAGGGTTTGAGTTCAAATTTGAACTAGTTAAGTGAGAGGGAAAAAGTGCAACCCATGTATGTGTTTGTAATAGGCATGAAGGAATTGTTTCAGAGCTGAGGAAGTGTGAAAGAGGTTGAGGAATTTTATAGAGTGTATGTGTAAGGGTTTGATGCAAAATATCTCCAGTGAAGAAAGTGAGAGATATAACGAGTTAGAAGAAGAAGGGTTTGAACAAGGGTTTGAAGGTGTGTGAGATGAATAGGTGATCTCCATCAGTTTTTGCAGCAACAAGACATCAGATATCTTCATATAAAGGTGGTTGAGTGGGTGCTTGATCATCTGAGGGGTTGTATCCACCTTGTGGAATTGGTGCTTCTACTAAACTAGGGGTTGGTGATCTTTGTAGGGTTGGTGCTCTGCTAAACTAGGAGATTGAGTGATCCTTGTGAAGTTTGTGCTTCACTAAATACTTTTGATTTGAGTAATATAATTAGAATTTTTTGTGGATTTTTTCTTCCCCTTTAGCGTTTTCCCACTTATATCTTGTGTTATGGTGTTCCATCTCTTGTTCGTGGTCATTTGAATGTATGTTATATGATGTTGTGCACACATTGATGGTTGAATGATTTAAGTTTCAAGAAAGTAAATCTAAAATTGTTAAAGTTTTAAAGGATTGATTCACCCCCGCGCCCTGCCTCTCAGTCCATTTTGCTTCCAACACACTTCTATTGCGCACTCCATGCACACTACACCTTTGTTTATTTCTATAGCACAAATTGTTTACGCACTTCCATGTAAACTTTCCCTTGTTTTGATGGGCTTCCTTTTCCTTTCCATGTGTTCTCCAACTTCCATGCACACCCACACTTACCCAAAAATTGTGTAGGATTTCCCTAAACCTTGAATGCTCCTACATCAAACACCCGAGGTACTTAAACTTGAGGTCCACCTCAAGTAGACTGGTGAGTGGTAGAACCACCCTTTGAACTATTGAGGCTGATAGTTCCGGCTCCTTCGTCCTCTGAACCTGTATCTTGGCCTTGGCACTTCTTCTGGTGTCTCTTCCAGTCCTTCGTCACTTCTCGGTGACTCCTCCGCATTATCCTGTGCACTTCGGTGAGCTGAAACTCACCACCGAAGCCTGACCCCCTCCTCCAAATGGATCTCTACTCTTTGATCCTTTGCGAGTCTCTTCTCGTCTACAATCCTTCTTCTCCTTCGCAAACGTCTGCTTGCCACAAAATTGTCCTCCTCCTAAGGCTTCTCTGTTGAGCCTTCTGCTTTGCGAGTCTGCGCTCGCTTTGACTTCTCTCCTGTGCGAGTCGCATGCTCCCCTATGTTCGTCCACCTCCACCTAAAGCCTTCAGGGCTTTTCTTCTGCTCTCGGCCCACTCCATCTCTGGGCTTCCTTTTTCTGCTCTTCTCTCCTTGCGCACTTCTTCTTCTCTTCTTTCTTCTCTCCTCTTCTTCACACGACTTCCTTCTCTCTTCTTTGCGCACCTCTTTTGTTGCGCAATCCTATGTCTTAGTGCACTCTTCTTCCTCTGCAGATTCCTCTCTCTGTGAACTTGTTGCCTTTCCTTGCGGCACCTCCTCTTTGCTCTATCTGTGCATTTCTCCATGCCTCTTCCTGCACATTTTTCACGGTTGTGGGTATTGGACCCTGTGCACACCATCTCTTCTCTTTGTCTTGTTCACCTGTTTGCTCCTTCTCTCTTCTCTCTTTGTGTGTCATCTTCTTTCTTCATGCACTTTTCTTTGCACATTTCTTCATGCACAATCTTCATCTCTTTACGCCTAATATCTTCTTGTGGGCTTCTCCCACTTCTCTTCTGTCGACCTTGTAGGGCAATCCATCTCCCTGTGCATTGTCAAGCCATTGCTATTTGGGATTTGTTCGCATATTCCTCTCCTCCTCGATTCCTCATGGCTACTCCTTCCATCTTCTCCTCTTTTCTAGTGCGCCTTCATTAGTCACGCACTTCTCATTTGTGTCGTCTCTTTCAGTTGTGTCCTGCTTCTTCACCGTGCACGATATCCACCTTTGTGGCTGCAGTTACCACATCTCCTCTCCCTCTTCCTAAGAAACATTTTTTCCTCAGCTGCACTTTTCCTTCTCCTTCTTCTTGCTCTTGGTGCACCTTCTTCATTGCGTAAAACTTCTAGAGCTTCTTCACAATGCTCCTCTCCTTCCTCTGTTGCCTACAAGGCAACCTCCACATCTCCTCACAGGGTCTCTGCACTATTGCTATCGCGACCCTTCCTTCATTCGCATGTTCTTTCTCCTATGCGCCTCTCTTCATTGTGCACTCTTGTAGCCTCCTTCATAGACCACTCTTCCTTAGTTGCCTTGCAGGGCAAATTCTTCTTCTTCACGCAATCCTTCTTCCTAGTTGCACTCTTCTTTTCATGGCACGCTCCTCTACATGCTCTCTTTGAGATCTCGATGCATTCTCTTCTTCCTCTTCGTGTGCTCTCTTTTGTGCACTCTGTACAGTCTCCTCTTTCTTGCGACTGCTTTACTTTAATTGCCTTCGGGGCAACTTCTTCCTTCCCCTTCTCCGTTTCCTCTACAATGGTGTTCCCATTGTTGCACATGCCTTTTTCTACACACTCCTCAACTCTTGTTCTTGTATTTTCTCCTCTCACACAATCTTTGTGCACTCTGCCTTCCACTGGGATCTCCTCTCCTGTGCACTCAACTTGTGCACCCCATGATGTTCCTTCCTCTGGTACATCTTCTTCCAAGCAATCCATTATGTTCTTTGTCCTTCTGCTAGGACTCCTTATTGTTCCCTTCATCTTCGCTCTTGCACAATATCCTCACGCTCCTCTTCAACTCTTGCCTGGGGATTTCACCTTAATCTACAAGCTTGCACAATCCTTCGTGCGCTTATGGCCTACAGATGACCATCTTCTCCTTCCTCTGGCAGACTCCTTGGCATGCTAGTTCTTGTGCGCACTGTTGCCTTTCCGAGGTGACTTCTGTCTTCACCCATCGCTCATCTCATGAGCTTTCTCCATTGCACTTGTTCTTTGCGCATTCTTTAGCAACACTCCCTTGCACATGGCTTTCTCTTTGCTCTTGCACTCTGCTAGTGCAATTATTTGGTTGTGCCTCTTGCACCGCCTTTTGCCTCTTACTCAACTGATGCTTTCTTTGGGCACTTCTTTGTATTGTTGACTCCTTGAGTCTTTCTCCTCCTTCTCTAGGCATTCGAGCCACAAGACCCTTTTTCTCTGATGGTCTTCTTCTACGCTCTCCAGTTTGGTCCTTACACCATTTAGCTCCTCCAACATCTTCTCCAACATCTTACCACAACTGCTGCATCTAACACGTCCCTTCTTCTTGGCGGCATCTTGCCTTCATGTGCAAGATCTTGATCTTCTTGGCTGCTACACTCTGGATCTTCTTTTGCATCCTCTACCCACCTTTCTCATAGTGGAGAACACAATAACTTCACTAGTTACTTCACATTCGGCGTTCTGCCAACGTTTCCGCATCTTCCTTACGAGCAAAGTAGCCTGCTCTGATACCACTTGGCGTAGGGGCAAGGCTCTCGCCTCCCCTACAGAGTCACACAACAGCTCTGCAAACGACAAGTCAACAAACCTCATATTAATTTCAAATTGCCTTTACGACATCTACATGCAACTGCTCTCTAAGGAGCTTACAACTCTCTAATGGAAATTTTATAGGACTCTTGGTGGAGCTTCTCCTATGGACCTAACCTAGATTAGTCTTCCTTGTGCCTTACATGCACAATTCCACACTTCGGCTATTTTCCTTCAGCCTGTTCATGCTCTAGGTTCTTTCAACTCTCAGTAATTGTGAATTTGACCTCCTTAAATAGTCGTGCAATTTTCCCGCTTCTCTCTCCTTGTTGGCTCCTTCTAGACGCTTCTAGATCTTCCCGCTCAAACTCAAAGTTGAATTCGAGCTCATAAATGCTCTTAAACCACTTTCTGACATTTGGACGTCCTTGTTATGTGGCACGTTGACCTCATGGTTGGGCTCCTCTGAACTATTAAGTCTAGTGTCAGCCGCCTTGATCAGAGATTGCTTACCTTTTTGTTGTTTTCTGCCAACCACCAATTATGATGCGCACTCCTTGCTTTCTTTCTCCTTTGCCATGTCTCTTCGCAATTCTTCCGCTCACTCTAGGCTTTGAGCTTCACCTTATGCATTCTGTCTGTGCACTGCCCTTGGGCTTTCCTAGGCCTTCTTCAAAACATCCATGTGCCCCTCGCAATCCATGTTATTGCGCAACTCCTTTTATCTTCTTTGCACCCTCTACGCACTCTTTTGTATTGTGCACAACTCTTCCCGCAATCTCCACGCCCCTCCAGTCTTCCTAATTTGGGCCAATTCGTTTGTTGCACTCCCAAAATCCTATGCACATTGTTTGCACATTATTCTTCACGCCTAATCTACTCCGCCTAACCATTCCGCAAGTCTACTATGCACTATTGCACTCCTACTTCTACTATGCACTCCACGCACACTGTGCCTTTGTTGATTTCTATTGTGCACTTCTGCGCACAATTTCCCTTGTTTTATCATGCTTCCTCTTCCTTACCACACGCTCTCCAACTTTTGCACACACCCACACTTAGCCAAAATTTGTGCAAGATTGCCCTGAACCTTGGATGCTCCTTCATCAGTCCCCCACTACTAAATAAAATAATTTGGTCAATTAGCATTATTCTATGTCTCCCACTACCGAATAAAATAATTCACTCAATTTCTCATTTTCAAAGATGTTTTACTATTCATCACCCACTTTCCCTCATTTCAAAAGATGTCTTACTATTCATCACCCACTTTCCCCCTTTCAAAAATGTCACTATTCATTTGTTTGATTTCTCATCATCCCTAAGAGGAATTAATTAGCCCCCTTCACTAACCGAAACCTTATAAATACACCCTCTACCCCCAAGTTTACACACAATCTCATGAGCATAACATTACCATGCCCATTATCTCTTATAGCTCTATCATGGGCTCTTGAGCCCAAAATACCTATATCTTGCATTGTAACACCATGTTGTTACATCCATCTTGCATGAGGTATCTTGCTTTGGGATCGCCTACATTCCCAAAATCGGCGAGCAAATCCACTTCGTAGCTCGATCAAAGGTCACTGGTGAAATTAGCATTTTGATTTCATTTGTGTGTGTTTAATCATTTGATTTCGCTTTAATTTTACTAATTTCGTTGTGTACAATTTGGTTTGGGTGGATGGAATTAGGTGGGGAGGATGGGTGAGGAGATTGAAATGGAGCCATGTCAGATTAAGTGATGAGAGGAAAAGTTGGTTTGTTCCAAGAACATATCTTTGGGCAAATACATTATAAGGTTAGATTATAAGTCAAGTTTTAGAAATGAGGTTATAGGAGATAAATCTTGGTGGTGGCGGAGACTTTAGAAGCTTAAAGCCCCTTTAAAGAAAAAAAAATTATGCGGTTGGCTATAGCAAATAAAGCACTCACCTAGGAGGTATTGCCAAAAAAGTTGGCATGGACTAGGTTGATGCAATTTGTGACTAGTCAATGCATCATCTTCTCATCACTTGTCCATATACAGTCAAGGTATGGGATGAGTTGGAGGGATTGGTTGGGGTGAGAGGTGTTTGGTAGGTAGCTACCATGGAAGATTGCTTTGAGAGGTGGTATAAGAGGTCAAAGCTGAAATTGTACAAGTCAATTACCTTTGGTTGTGGCATTGGGCATATGGATTACTAAGAATGCTAGCATATTCCAAGGTAGATATATCCCTACTTTTCAATGCCTTGCACAAATAAGATAGATTGTTGGGCATTTACAAGGTTGCCCTAAGACAAAGAGACCACGAATGAAACTACATCCTCCCAGTGATCAATCTAGAGTGTGGGGTTATTTTGACAGTGCTTGTCAAGGCACTCCAACAATATGTGGTGTTGGTAGCATTCTCTTCTTACACTCCACGCACCACATACATTTCAGAGCAGGTTTGGGAAGGGTATGAATAATTTTGCAAAGCTCATGGCATTGAAGCTACTTCTCAATTTGGCGATGGACAAAAGAATGAAAAATTGCAAATTTTTGGGGACTCTGAGATTGCCTTAAATTGGATAATGGGAGCATTTAAAATGGAAAATGTGTCCTTCAACCACTTAACATCCAGATAAATAAAATGTTGCACACTTTCACCAATATATCCTTCACTAATGTTTTAAAGACCTAAACATCGTGGCAAATTTGTTTTCCAAGGAGGGGTTGCCTTTGGTGGCAGACCTATGGGTCTTAAATGAATATAGAGCATAGGAATGTGTGAAAGAAATAAATCTCCCTATGATGAAATATTAAATATGAAATATGAAAGGCTTTCAATGACATTCATGAGACCAAGTGGTCTAAGGGACCAAGAGCCACAACATTAAAAAGCTTTCAGATTTCTTTCGATGTCAGCTCTTCTACTATGAATCTTGATTAGGAAGCCACATGTTTTGTGGATCCTTTCCTCGTCAAATAACTCATTTACGTTGCCCACCTTTAGATCATATTGTAAACAGATATCCTCATATGCTGCACATTCCAAAATGAAGTCTCGTTCAGTTTCAACCACACCTTTACTACAAAAAATACAATTTCTTTCTTCCCAATTTTCCTTACGGACTGTCCATCTACCAGTGTCACACCTACGATGATGTGATCTAGTCCTCAACTAAGCCACTAACATCCTAGCGTTACCCTTAAGAGCAACCTGTAGATATACTTTTTCTCCAAGCTCCCATGTGGGATTGAACTCTTTAACATAGTGTAATTTTTTTCAGCCAATTTGTTTTGTCCACGTGGTAGTCCTTAATATTTCTACGAAAAACTATTTTATATTCGCATTGGTGTTAAGGCAATCTTGTAGCTTAATGTCCCATTTGCCCATCCACTTATTGTTATGCTTCATCCATGTCTTCTTCCTACGGTCCAGCTCCTCCTCAGCAACCATTTTGGGCCAACGAAGATTATCCATGTTTTCAACTTTTTTCGAATAACTTATCAACCGAATTAATGTTGATGCCTCCATTGGGATGGTTCATGTTTCAGCCAAAAGGATCTCATGTGGAACTGTTGCTTTGACTTTGATGCTACTAGTGATTAGATGTTTTTGGATTCTCTCTAGTTGTCTCCATTTGTGATTTAACATACTACTCACCCATACTTGACACCCATAGAGGACAATAGGTGTGACCAGCAAACCAAAAAGGGTTTCCTTGGTTTTACAATCCCATAATTACGCTTTTCTGCACCTGTCTTGGAGTAGATAAGATGCTCTCCACCCTCCCTGAATCCTTTTTGCTCTACAAGTCTCCCAACTAAGCCTGTTGTGGAAAATAATTCCAAGGTATTTGTACTCTTCCACTATTTCTAGTGGGATGCCACCAAAGACAAATGTAACCCATTGCTTCTTCCTTTTTAAGGAAAAAATCATGACTTTGGTCTTGCTAGTGTTCACTTGCATCCCAACAAACTGGCAAAAGAGTTCTAAGGCCCTCAAATGTTCACTTAAATCATGGGCAGTTTTTTGCAATTAGAATAAGGTCATCTGCATATAAACGTAGCTTCGCCACATAGCCCACCAACTAAATATCACCCCCATCTGTTTTGTTTAACCATTCCTCCTGTTTATCTATGTATAAACCAAATAAAGTAGGAGATAGAGGACATCCCTGTTTAACTCCAATGTCGCTATCAAAACATTCAGACATGCCCTCGCTAGTTCTAATTTTAGCTTTAACTTGCTCATAAAGTTTTTGCAGCTCTATACTCATCAGGAATCCCAAGTTCCTTCATTTTGTTCCATAGTTTTTCTCTAGGCACTATGTCAAAGGCTTTTTTACAGTTAACAAAGCAGCAAAATACTTCCTCCCCTTGTGTTTCCCCGACTTTTTCAATCAAATGTCTAAGACTGATGCAGGTGGTCAATGGTGGAATGCTTTGGTCTAAATCTTGCATGCCCTCTAACTCTTTTTCCCTCTTTTTCCACCCAACTACTGATTCTTCACTCTACCAAGCTCCCAAAAAAAATTCCAAGAAGAGGTTTGACCATAATAGTGCAGTAGTGGGGCTTGAGTGTTCGCCAACCACCCACCTAGGTTCTAATCCCTCAGGCCCCAGGGGGCCGGTTACCCTTACATTTACACAGTCGATTGGGAGGACTCGCCCTACATTAGCATGCCAATAAGTGTGTCAGATTGTTGGGTCGGTAACTCCTAAAATATCTATAAAAACTACACTAGTTGTCCATTCTGTCAAAAAACCAACCTGTGTGACACTATTAAAAACTCTTGTGATGTGTGGAGCAAGGGGTTCAACTCCCCATTTTATAAATTCAGCTTGAAGCCCGTCAATGTCTTGCACCTTGCCTCCTGCCTGTTTCTTTATGCCTTGTTTGATATCTTCCACCGAGAATAGCTTGATTGACTGTTAAATATGGGAGGTCTATTTTTTACTTGTGTTTGTTCAGATAGTAGTTTCACATACTCTATCCATTGACCATCTATGATATTATTCTCTATTTGTTTTCACTCTTGTTGTAACTCTCTCCAAAAGCCTTTGGTTTTGTGTTTACTCAGAGATATTAATTCTTTCCTTCTTGAGAGTACATAGCTCTCTTTTTTGGCTTTTATCGAGTTTTCATTATCTTTCTTGCTTTGTTTGTTGTTTTCATTCTCTTTGAGGGATCTTTTTGCGGCCTTGCATTCATCATACCATGGATTAGTCAGGAAGGTATTTGCAGCCCCTCTCCTGGGCCGGGACCTCTTGCAAGCCTTTAATGCCTTGTGGATTATAGGGATCAGCATACTGCTACCTATATGAACACTCTCTTCATTGTTTTCTTCCCTCCTTACGCAATTTTTTGTCACCTGAAGTTGTTGTTTAAGTGCTGCTGTGAAGAGGTCCTGATTTTTTTTATTCAAGAGGATTTTCCCCTTAGATTGAGCCATCTTTTGCATGCGTTGGGTCTGTCCACCTTGCTGTTTGTTTGTGATGGGGGGACTAATGCAGCTCTCCTTATTGGGAGATTTGGGATGGTCGCCAAATATATCTCATCACAGAATGTTTTTGGAGCTATTATGGAGAGTTTCTGGAAGGAGGTTGGGCTTCATTGTTCACCTCTTTGGGTGATTTTTCAGACAGTGGCAATGTGGTTGTCAGTGTGGTCTTGACGCCTTATTTCCATGGAGGGTTCATGCTTTTTTTCTTTATCTTTTCAAAACTGTAGTGCTGACTGTGGTATCTTTTTCAGTGTGGTATCTATATCTTTCCTCTTGGTTGATTTGGTTACCGTCAAAAATAAGCTATGACAGACAAATTGGTTTGCAATTAAAAACACTGGATAGCTTTTCAAAATCCCTAGGTCCGGGAAAAGATCTGGCAGGAATTAAAGAAAAGGCTATGAGAATTGCCAGATGGAAAACAGAGAAAGACCAAAACCAAAACACAAAAGAAATAAATAAAAACAAAATACCCAAAAGAAGCTGTGGGCAATTGCTCGAAAAATCTCCCCAATTAGTTAGTCTGTAAAAACTCTTCCTCTGGTGAATGCTCCACTTTGAGGTGAAAGTAGTACTGGTGTAGTAATAATGATGGGGGAAAGTGCTTTATAATAACCTAAATTTTCCAATTTTAGGCTCAATGTTTTTTTAAATGAATTTTTACTTTTTTATAATATAAAAAGCCTGAGTAAAAGTTTATTTATAAAACTAGACTTGGTTTCAGAAGGGAATTGAGTGAGCTTTTGCATATGGATATTTGAGGAATGTGGCTTTATGACTTCTGGAGATACCTTTGAGCAATTGGAACAACCACATGCAATTTACAAAACACCTCCCAAGATCAATTTTTAATCGTCACTATAAAATGCATAGAACCGAAAAAATTAAAAAGGGGTAGTCCCAGATTCTCAAGGTGAAAACCCGTCACTTAAAAAAGAACGTCCTATCTTGCAGCCCTATACACAATCTTTCGTCAAAGGGAAAGGATTTGAGAAGTTGAAACCAAGGTTTTATGGTCCCTACAAGATGTACAAGGAAAGTGGGGAATGTTGCATATGAGCTAGAACTTTCAGCACAAAGCAAAAATCATAATGTCTTTAATGTTTCATGCCTCAAAAAGGCATTAGGACAACATGTCACTCCTTCCATGGAGCTACCCCCTCTTGATGATGAGGGCAAATTGGTGCTAGAACCGTAAACTATCATGGATGTTTGAAAAATGAAGCTAAGGAACAGGGTCATTAGAGAGTATTTGGTACAATGGAAGGTTTTACCTCTTGAGGATGCTACATGGGAAGATGCAACAATTCTGGAGCATCCAAGTTTGCAATTGCTTGAGGTTGTAAAAATTTGAAGAAGGGAGGACCAAAATGTCTCCTTCTCTAAAATAACAGGTCAAAGACCCTTAATCCAATCAAATGTTGCTTTCCCATGACGGCTATTGATGAACTAAAGGACGAAACTTAGTCATAATGAATTAATTATAAGAGTGCAACATAAATTTTTATTATAAACACTTTTATTAATTTATTAATGACAAAGTTAAAAAAGAAAAAGTGCCTTTATAATTTTTTATTTTCCCCCAAGGAAAAACGTGACCCATGTAGAAAAGGGGAAAAGGCCAAAGAAAATATTAAATGAAGGAAAAAAAATATGATTGGTTGTGTTGGGTGGCAAAAAGGCCAAAGTAAACTATAAAGGCAAGTTGCCATTGAAGGGAAGTCATCTTTTTGCACCTAATAATTTTTAAATTTGGTACAAGCTTGCATGCTTACCATCTCAACTCCAAAGGATGAGATTCCTTTGAAGTTTTTAATCAGCTTGAGAGGACGAAACCCCTCTTTAGCCATAGAAGAAGAATGGAAACTCTTTTTCTTTTGTGTTTTCCAGCAGTTTTGAAGGCTTGATTTGCAGATTTGGTATTAATTCCAACTAGGGTTTGGAGGGAGAACATTGTTCCTGAGTTCTACCTTCGATTTCCTGCACTTCT
Source organism: Taxus chinensis (assembly GCA_019776745.2). Classification (NCBI taxonomy): domain Eukaryota; kingdom Viridiplantae; phylum Streptophyta; class Pinopsida; order Cupressales; family Taxaceae; genus Taxus; species Taxus chinensis. Next base: position 673,443,837 of record CM034150.1, on the reverse strand, counting down.
ATATTGGCGCAACCCATATTGTGTGAAGTTCTACGTGATCTAGGGCTTGTTCTGATTAGATCTGATTTGCTGTTCATTAATCAGATTTTTGGAGCGAAGATCAACTGCTTTGCATATTTTAGGGGCAACGAGACTACATTTTCAGTAGTGTTTGTGAGCTGTGCATCGACAAATTTTTTAATGAAATTCCAGCCTTCTATTTGGTCCGAATCAGTTATTTTCTGTTTTTGGTGATAAAAGTGTGGTTTTACTTTACTTTCATGAATGATTTCAACCTTCTCGGCAAGTCGCATTTCCTGAATAAAATTCAGATCTGCATTATATTAATTTTGTATATCTTCTAGATCTTGTTGATTTAGATCAGATTTGTGGATAATCTGTTTGGGAGTAGAAATTGTCCATTTGGGGACATACAGACGAAAGCCCTCTCACAAGGGTGGTGAGGACGAAAACTCTCCACCATGATTGTATTTTTCAAAGAGGCATTCAAAGAGTAATATATTCATCATTCTTTGCTGGTATTTCTTTTATTTTGCTGGTAATCTTCCCTTTTTGAGTTGGGCGTCCCACCTTGGAGGGAAAAGTTGGAATGTGCTGGTGGTAAATTGGTTAATTTGAGTTTATTATCTTATTCTTTATATTTTTAAGAGCCAAGATTTCAAGTTTCGTGAATTTTGGATGTGATTTACAATTTTTCTAGGTTAATTGAAGTTCGCTATAACCAGCTGGTTAAGGGTTCCAAAAAATAAATATTTCATGGTTAAATCTGATCTCCAACATCTGAATTGGTTTGCCAGGGTTTATTCGTAATTATTGGCTATCTAACCAAGTATCTTCAGTTGCATATAGCTAGGGTTTGAGGGGTTTGACGTCCCCAATGGGAGTCCTTTGCACCTTGGAATGATTGACAAACTCTTCAGGTTGCAGGGTTTATATTAGTCATGCTACTACAGCCCACTAATCTGATTTCAAGCAACTCTACTTACAATCAGGATCTCCACATAACAACTCACCTGGCATACAACATTTATCAACAGAGATTACATGAACATATTGCACATACTAGTAAACCATTGTTCTTCAGTATCGACCTCTGACATATCATGACATTGCTCGGTGATTGAACTATCAATGATGTTTTATGGTTAGGCCAACTTGTTTTTAAGTTTACTCTATGCATTCGTATATGGCAGAATGTTTCTTATTTGGCTATCATTTTTTAATATTTATGATACCTTCATGGACTGTATGTACACGTCGTAACTGAGCCACCCCCAAACTCATCTTTTTCGTATTGGACCCTTGTATCCACACACTATACCCATATCGACTACTTGAGACTAACTTGCACTACCATCAACTGTAATGGAGTAGACCTCCAACTAAATGCCGTATATAGCCTAGGATTACTTTGAAGTATTTCTACATGGGGCCGAGCTGCACAAACTCCTCTCGAGAGACATTTCCCTTTATAAAAGTTGACTCCTATGTCTCTAGTACATTGTTACTACGCATGTGAGATTAGTGGTAAATAGGGCAATTCCAACCAGCACATGTCAGTCCTTAACAACCCTTCGAGTTGCCTATGTCTATGCACATGTGGATTATGGGGTCCAATGTTCCTTAAAACTGTTCGAGTTTAAAATTTATCTTGAATGGTCTATGTACCAGTTCAAATCATCAATTTGCTCTTCTAAAGAGAAAATGTTAGAAAATTCCGATACCTGAATGACCATTATTCATAGACCTCAAACCGGCCGATTCAATACAAGTTCAATACACGTTTCTGTCCAAAATTTCTCATACTGGATCGATTTGAACTAGCTTGAGGGGTGAGTTTTGCTTTACAACACGATTTGCACTTACTCCAAATTCTAATCTTGTAAAAGTTAACATCCTTTCTATACCAGATCACCCTAAAATGATGTTATATAGACCTTGTTTGGACCAACATACGGCTAAATGATCTCGTCTTTGTGCATATATCAACCATATTGGCATAAGGTACACCAATAAATACTAGCAATAGCACGAGTACCTAATATAGATGCCATTGTATCGGATGCATATTGACCCAACGTCACTTTGATACGTAAAATTTGATGAGGTCACCTGTTGCAGAGTTTGATCCCGATGACTTGGGGTGGTGATGGCTTCGGATGTGAACCACTATCAGCACCAGACATGACAAACACTAGCCGTGCTACTACAACTACTGCAGATGTCCCTAGACAGAGTTCGATGTGTCTGAGCCAAAGGAACATGATCGACATTGATGATGTGATGTAGGATCTCATTCTTAATGCAAGTGAGACGTGGAAGTTTGATGATTAATATCAAACATGTAGTAGCTTGTAGCATGATTGTTAACCCTTGTCACTTATTGTAGGCCATTATAAACCGCTCATTGTTTATGTATTTTGTTTCTAGATATGTAGTGCACTCGGTCCGTTTTGCCTTATAAATTACCCTTACTATGGTATATGCATCAACAAAACATATTGCAATATTTTGTCTCGTAATTGTTTGTAATCATGGTTTGACAGATACTTTAAAAGGTTCATTACAATTCATCTAACAACAAGTAATGAGGTCTATCCATGTATTTGGATATCTTACCTAAACTAGGCATTAGATAAGTTTTAAAACCCTCGGTTCTAGTCTGATTCCGGTTTGGTTCTGGTCCAAACCTCGGCTCAATTCCGAGTTCGGTTCCACATTTTTAAAACAATATGGTGGGGGCTTCCCATGGCTACATGCTTAATCAAGTGCTAGGCACTTTAGAGCTTTACGGTAATTGTGGGTTGTTGGATAGAACATAGATCGACGATGGAACTCAATCCCATTGCAGATGTAATGCTAGACAACCCTCTTGAGTCCACCCTTGCGACCGCCATGTGGCATATTGTAATGTCCCCTTTCCCTCGCCCAAGGCCTAAGGGCTAGTGCGAGTCCTAACCCTAGTCATGCCCAAGGGGTTACGGACACTATGAGCTATTGGGTATGAATATCTAGTCCAGTTATTATTTTCCATTGACAGGGTTATAAAGTGCTTTTGAAGGGACTAGATGTTATGTTTTATCGTTGGGAGGGGCCACTTAACTCCTCATGTTCTAATTTTGCGTTGGGGTCACCTTTTTGGGCCAAGGCGCCTAGAAGGGGAAAAAGTAACTTTAAGTTACTTTATTAATTGGGCCCTCTCTAGGAAAGTGCGACTTGGGGGTTTTAGGGTTTCCTTGACATGGAAAAGGTTATAAAAGGAGAAGAGGGGTGAAAGGATATTCACTCATGCATACACTTATATTTCTTTCATGTGCAACTGTTGTTTGCAACTATTTAGCTTGTGGAGTAAGATCCCACGGGAACCCTAGCTTCGGTGGTGAGAGATCCATCCCTAGCTAGCAGGGCATTCTTCGGTAGTGAGAGATCTACCCTAGCTTGTCATTTGGAGCTGATTTCAGGGCTGTTTTACAGAGATATTTTCAGGGTTTTCAGAGATAGGGTTTTGAAGGTTTTGGTGAGTTTTGGTGGAGATTTTCAGCTGGTTTTCGGATCAGACCTACGGCAGCAATAAAGGAAGGGTTTGACATCATCTACAGAGAGTTTCACAAGGGTTTTGGCCATCTACCAAAGAGGGCGACTTGTTTGGGAGATTGCAGCCCTAATTTTAGGGTTTCCAGTTGGCCGTTTTCAGATCTGAAGGTTGGAAAGTCATCTTCTATATTTGTATATGTTATTTCCCAAGTTTCATAATTTTTGCACTTGTATTCGGGAAGAATTTTAGAAGTTTGGAGATATGCCCTAATTTTGGGCGAAGTTTTCCAAAAATGTTTTAGGCACGCTGTAATTTTTTGGTTTTCAGCATTATGTAAATTGACTGAAAAATTCCAAAAATATTTCCCTTGTGTTCTTTATATTATTATCTAGTTCTCTTTAAAATTTCAAGTGATTTGAACGGATATTTTGGGAGTTATTCATATTTTACTGTTCGCTGCCCTAACTGTAATTTTCTGCAAAAACCAGATTTCTGTTCGGCTGTGTTTTGTCTATCTTTTGCATATTTTACAGTGATATCCTATAAGGGATATTTCAGTGGTATCAGAGCTGTTGTTCCTCCAGCCTGTTGGGGTTGAAAGATGGGAGACAGAGACAGAGACAGTGAAGAGATGGGAGTAGATCTGATGAAACAACTGTTCACCAACATGGTGAAGCAGCAGGAGACTACCAACCTCTATTTGAGCCAGCTTACTGAGAGGTTAGCACAGGGTAGGATTGAGGCTCATGCGGAGAAAGGAGAAGCCAGCAATATGGGACAACATGGTAATAGAGGTGAGAGTGGACATTCGGGACAAGGGTCCCCTCATGCATCTACCAGGCCCTTGGGACTCCACGAGCCTTCTTTCTTGAAGGATCCGGAAGTTTCGCAGACACGACAGCCCGCAGACGTTGTGGATGAGGAATCTTGCTGGGAGAAGTACCGGACATTGAGTGAGGGTTTCCGGGACAACATGCCATTTCAGGAGTATTGCAAAATGAAGATTGGTAGCAGGCCCAGGAGAGATTACCAGACACAGGTACCTGAGTTTCAGAGGAGATTGGGACAAATCTCTATTCCGCACTTCGATGGCTCTAAGAAGTGTACCGCCCAGTCTTGGATTCAGAAGTTGAAGACTTACTTCGACTTGAATCCCATGTGCGAAGAAGATGCAATTAAGTTTGCTATCCTACACCTCGAGGGAGATGCCCATGACTGGTGGCATCATGGATTGATCACACAGGGGCACATGCATATCACTACGTATGCAGATTTTACACAGAGATTGATGAGCAGGTTCGACAGGAGGGACCCAGATAGGCACTTCAGAGAATTGACTCACTTGAGGCAGACAGGTTCTCTAGATTAGTACATTGCAGATTTTCAGAGGTTATCAGTGATGGTATCTGATGTTTCAGAGATGAGGTTGACTTCACTCTTCATGGCAGGATTGACTGACGCTCTAGCAGGATTTGTGAAGGCATTTGAGCCTTCCTCCCTACATGAGGCGATTAGGCGAGCACGTGATTTGGAGTTGTCCACTCCAAAATCGAGGTTTCCCCCTCGAATTCAGCCTAAGGTATTTCCTTCGAGAGCTGATGGTTCACAGCCGAAGGGGCCCCCACCCAGGCAGGATACCGCAAGGAGACCATTTGTATCGAGAGAGGACAGGGATGAGTTGAGGCGAAAGAAACTATGTTTCGATTGCCGCACACCATGGGTTCCAGGACATGATTGTAGAGGAAAAGGGAAGGCCCAATTCATAGAGGTCTTCGAGGAGAGCGAGAGCGAGAACGAGGAGGAGCGGTGCGCTCAGGAGTTAGAGGATGAAGATGAGGAGGCGTTGGATAGTGCAGGGGTTGAACAGGAGGAGGAGACTTTTCCCCATGAGACTATTGCTACTTTGTCGAGTACCCCGAGGTACAAGGCATTCAAAGTTAGGGGAATATTACAGGGTCAGAGAGTAGTAGTACTCATTGATAGTGGGGCGACCCACAATTTCATTGATGCATCTTTGGTAGAGAAGCGGGGATTACAGGCAGAAGACTTTGAGGGTTTCAATGTAGTGGTAGCCAATGGTGAGTCCATGAGATGCATGCAGCGAGTTCCGCAATTGAGTATCACCATGGGTAACCATACAGTCACCGATGACTTCTATGTGGTTGGTATTGGAGAGACCAACCTTGTGCTCGGTGTACAGTGGCTCCATTCTCTTGGAGAATTTCGGACTAACTTTCAGACGATGGAACTCAAGTTCAAGTCCGAGGGGAAGAATGTAACCTTGAGGGGTTTATCTTCAGAGGCACCCAGGGTTGTTTCAGCAAAGAGGATCGAGAGGATTCACAGACACAATGGGGTTGATTGGGCAGTACAGTGCTTGGTTTCTACCAAGAACTCAGAGGATGGACAGCCAGAGTATCATGTGGATATACAGGGGCTATTGGACAAGCACAGTACAGTTTTTAGCGACATACCACTTGGTGTACCACCAGATAGGGGATTTGAGCATGTGATTGAGCTCGAGGACACGAGACCAGTAGTTACTACTCCTTACCGTCACCCCAAACGGTTTAAGGATGAGATTGAGAGGACCATCCATGAGCTTATTGACATGGGACACATTAGGCCGAGTTCTAGTCCTTTTGCTTCCTCGGTGGTGTTGGTGAAAAAGAAGGATGGAACCATGCGGATGTGCATCGACTATCGGGCATTGAACAAGAGGACAATCAAGAACAAATATCCAGTGCCGCGTATTGATGAGCTACTAGATGAGCTACAGGGGGCATCTATTTTTCTAAAATAGATTTGCGATCTGGATATCACCAGATCAAGGTTAGAGAGCAGGATGTGCATAAGACCGCTTTCAAATGCCATTATGGACATTTTGAGTTTCTAGTGATGCCATTCGGACTGTCTAATGCACCAGCTACATTCCAGTCTTGCATGAACCACGTGTTCAACCGCCATTTGAGGAAGTTTGTTTTGGTCTTCTTTGATGATATATTGGTCTACAACAGGACTTGGGAGAGCCACATCCGCCACCTTGACAAGATATTGGGAATATTAGAAGCTAATTTGCTATATGCAAAAGCTTCTAAATGTGAGTTTGGCATGACAGAGTTGTTATATTTGGGATATGTGATTGGTGGAGGGGGAGTAAAGGTGGACAGAGAGAAGATACAGGCAATTTTGGATTGGCCTCCACCCAGGACATTGACACATTTGAGGGGATTCTTGGGACTATGCACCTATTACAGGAGGTTCGTGAAGAATTTCTCACGGTTGACTGCCCCACTGACAGATCTGACCAAGAAGGGAGCTTTCGCTTGGTCAGAAGCGGCACAACAGACTTTTGATCACCTCAAGGAGGTGATGAGTTCATGCCCCGTCCTTGCATTACCCGATTTTTCTCGGCCATTTGTTCTAGAGTGTGATGCATCAGGTGAGGGGGTTGGAGCGGTGCTTATGCAGGATAGGCATCCCATTGCTTACGAGAGTCGGAAATTGAGCCCCGTGGAGAGGGGGTACTCGATTTACGACAAGGAGATGTTGGCCATCATGCATGCTTTGGCCAAATTCAGACAGTACCTTGTGGGCAGCAGGTTCGTGGTACGTACAGATCACAATAGTTTGAGGTTCTTTTTGGGGCAGAAGGATCTCAACGACCGCCAGTAGAGATGGGTGAACAAGGTACAAACGTATGACTTTGACATAGAATACACTAGAGGTAAGAATAATGTTGTTGCTGATGCTTTATCTAGGAGGCCTTACCTTACTACTATGTTGAGTTCTATGTCCGAAATTTCAGCAGATTGGAAGGCTCACATACTTGTTGAGTACTCCAAGAATCAGTTTGCATGCGAGATCATGGATGGTATTATCAAAGATGACCGATACAGGGTGGTAGATGATCTCATTTTCTACAAGGATCGGATTTTTCTGGTACCGGGGTCTAAGATGAAGGACAAGATCCTTCGTGCAGTACATGACACACCACTAGCTGGACACCCCGGATATTTCAAAACATACAGGTACATCAGGGAGAGATTCACTTGGAAGGGGATGAAGGACGATGTCCTTAATCATGTCAGAGAGTGTATGGTTTGCCAGCAAACCAAATCGGAGCATTCTTTTCCTGTAGGGTTACTTCAGCCTCTTCCCATTCCTGAGCAGAAGTGGGAGAGCATATCGATGGACTTCATCACAGGACTCCCTATGGTGCATGGGCACAATTGCATTTATGTGGTAGTTGATCGATTGACCAAGTATGCACACTTCTTTTCTCTACCTAAGAAGCATGAGGCAGTTGACGTGGCTCAGGTATTTTATACAGGGATTTTTAGGCTACATGGGTTGCCTAAGAATATTATCAGTGACAGGGATAAGATCTTCATGAGCACCTTTTGGCAGGAGATTTTCAGACTTGCCGGTACCGAGTTGACTCCTAGCACGAGCTACCACCCTCAGACTGACGGGCAAACGGAGATTGTCAACAAATGGATAGAGGGCTATTTGCGGAGTTATGTGACCGGACATCAGCAGGCATGGATCAGATGGTTGCATATGGGTGAGTATTGCTACAATACCACATATCAGATGAGTATCGACATGACTCCTTTCAGAGCTTTGTATGGATACGATGCCATGTCATTTGCTGATTTGGTATTATCAGATAGTCGAGCTCCCAAAGCTTGGGATTGGTTACAGGAGAACCAAGATATCCTGCGAGCTCTTAAGGAGAACCTCCAGAAGGCACAGAATCAGCAGAAGGTTTATGCGGATCGGCACAGGATAGAGAGGTCCTTCGAGGTAGGAGACTTGGTGTTCTTACGTCTGCAGCCGTACAGACAGTCGTCACTCAAGCAGAAGGGGGCAGAAAAGCTGAAACCACGGTTTTATGGTCCATACAGGGTAGTCCGGCGAGTGGGTGCTGTTGCATATGAGTTGGATCTTCCAGAGCACAGTAAGATACATAATGTCTTCCATGTGTCATGCCTTAAGAAGGCCCTAGGACAACACATTGTCCCTTCCACAGAGTTACCACCACTGGATGAGGAGGGGAAGCTGGTTTTAGAACCAGACTCTATTATTGAGGTCAGACAGAGGAGGCTCAGAAGCAGAGATATTACAGAATATTTGGTACGATGGAAGGGGTTGCCTCTTGAGGATGCTACTTGGGAAGGAGAACAGATTCTACAGCATCCTAATTTGCATTTGCTTGGGGACAAGCAAATTTTGGGAAGGGAGGACTGTAATGTCCCCTTTCCCTCGCCCAAGGCCTAAGGGCTCAGTGCGAGTCCTAACCCTAGTCATGCCCAAGGGGTTACAGACACTATGAGCTATTGGGTATGAATATCTAGTCCAGTTATTATTTTCCATTGACAGGGTTATAAAGTGCTTTTGAAGGGACTAGATGTTATGTTTTATCGTTGGGAGGGGCCACTTAACTCCTCATGTTCTAATTTTGCGTTGGGGTCACCTTTTTGGGCCAAGGCGCCAAGAAGGGGAAAAAAGTAACTTTAAGTTACTTTATTAATTGGGCCCTCTCTAGGAAAGTGCGACTTGGGGGTTTTAGGGTTTCCTTGACATGGAAAAGGTTATAAAAGGAGAAGAGGGGTGAAAGGATATTCATTCATGCATACACTTATATTTCTTTCATGTGCAACTGCTGTTTGCAATTATTTAGCTTGTGGAGTAAGATCCCACGGGAACCCTAGCTTCGGTGGTGAGAGATCCATCCCTAGCTAGCAGGGCATTCTTCGGTAGTGAGAGATCTACCCTAGCTTGTCATTTGGAGCTGATTTCAGGGCTGTTTTACAGAGATATTTTTAGGGTTTTCAGAGATAGGGTTTTGAGGGTTTTGGTGAGTTTTGGTGGAGATTTTCAGCTGGTTTTCGGATCAGACCTACGGCAGCAATAGAGGAAGGGTTTGGCATCATCTACAGAGAGTTTCACAAGGGTTTTGGCCATCTACCAAAGAGGGCGACTTGTTTGGGAGATTGCAGCCCTAATTTCTAGGGTTTCCAGTTGGCCGTTTTCAAATCCGAAGGTTGAAAAGTCATCTTCTATATTTGTATATGTTATTGCCCAAGTTTCATAATTTTTGCACTTGTATTCGGGAAGATATGAATTTTAGAAGTTTTCCAGTTGTTTTAGGCACGCTGTAATTTTCTGGCAGCGTTATATTGACTGAAAAATTCCAAAAATATTTCCCTTGTGTTCTTTATATTATTATCTAGTTCCATTTAAAATTTCAAGTGATTTGAACGGATATTTTGGGAGTTATTCATATTTTACTGTTCGCTGCCCTAGCTGTAATTTTCTGCAAAAACCAGATTTCTGTTCGGCTGTGTTTTGTCTATCTTTTGCATATTTTACAGTGATATCCTATAAGGGATATTTCATATATTTTTTAAGCTAAGAGCATCATTTGCACTAATCTCTTAAGGGTGTGATTTCTGGTCCTAAGGAATAGTTGATCACTTAGCAAGCTCAAGTACCCTTCAACACACTTATTATCCTTATCAAATATTTCCAAAGTGACTACACACAATCAAAATGCATGCCTAAATCCAACATACAAAAGACACAAATGAAAGTTGCTACTATATTGATTTTATCATTGCAGCAATGCCCGTCACCATAAAGGACCATAGCTCCAACAGATTTGCTAATTATAAGGATTTTTCATTGCACAACAAGATAATTTACACCTTTGTTTGCACTTAACAAATCTTTTATTTTCCTACAAGGCTATGTCCAATACACACTTGGAGTGCTCGTACCTTCCAAGCAGGCCTGATCAAATTTTATTGCTTGTAAGAGTAACCCATACAATCCCTATGGCACTCCTATTTGCTTCACACACAAAAGGGAAAGGATCCGGAATGCACAAACAAGAGCTAAGGAGGATTATTGAAAAACCAAAGCACTGCAAAGGGTTATTAATAGTCATAGCACCTGTTATCCTCCAAATTCTTTGCAGCAGTTTTCCATAATAATTTCAACGAAGGCTCGCCTCTTCTACTAGACTTGTAGCTGCCTGCCTCTCTATCTCTAGGCCAATGTTTATATGCATACCCCCACTTTCGTGATTGATAGTAGATGCTGATTAATTTGCTGTCAAATTTAACCTTGGGAGAGAGCCCTGCTACTTTGCTCTCTAAATGATTTAACCCGGATTTCTTCCTTCCTAAAGGCATTGTTGCCAAAATTAAGTGTCTAATATCTAAATATTATTTCCACCTTTGTTTCCAGTTTTTTAGATCTTCAAAATCCAAACCTATCTATGAAACCCAATCAATTCTAATTTTATCTTTCCAGAAATAAAAATCCTAGTGAGAGGTGGCAAGAGCAAGGCCAGAACAAAGTGATAGAAGTTTGTTTTTCCCAAGTCCACAGTAAATTCTAATTTACCACTAACTAAAACTAAAAAAGTGTTTTTTAAGTGGCATCTCTCTATGAAGAGGTTTCAGGTGACGACACCCTCCTGCTTGAGTTGCTTCGATAGCTTGGCACACGCATTAAACCTGTTCAACCACCCAGTGAGTGTTTTAAATTCCAGTGGAAATGTGGCTTTGACAAATATTTGCTCTTATGCCAGCTGTATTATGAGCCATGATATTTGTTTGCCATGTTTCAGTGTTATCAGAGCACCGCCAGCCACTACTGCGGTGAGAAAAGTTGCTTGCAAAGAGGGGGAGAAGGATCTGGTGGAGGTGTTGATAGTGAGGAGGGTAAGCTTGTCGAGCTTGGGCCTGAATACAGCCACCTAAGATGCCTTGTTTGAAAATTCCAAACGCTTATCACAGGGAGAGAGCTCCAGCTTGGTCTGCGTCTGCATGTCACTGCAGAAGGAATCCCTATCCACGAAAGCTATACACGAAACATAAATCCATCCTCCTCCTGCACCAATGAATCTAAGTATGGACTGAATACCCTGTTGGTGTCTTCTGAATTGCCAAACTCCACCATTAGCACAAAATTAATTGCAACCACAGTTACACGAACCCCCATCATGCCCTTCCTCAACAAAAAAATGGAGTCTGTCTTTACACCTGCCAATCGCATTTGCTTGAAAGTTTCCAAGGCCTTCTCAACAATCCATTTTGCGCATATCCTGCAGTCATTGCAGTCCGTAACACCACATTTATTTCAGCCATTTTGTCGAACAGTTCACATGCTCTGTGTATGTTTTTTTCACAAATAAACTTTTAGGTGCTGCTAAAAAGGATGCTAAAAGTTTTCCCACCAGCGTAGGCCCTTCTTGTCCCTGACTCCTTGGTTGATAATTTTATTGAGATTTTAAAATTTGATGAAATTCTGGACCATGCGTTTGGAAATATTTATTAGAATTTCTCACCTTAAATCCCCTCTTTCTTAATGTTGGTGGCATTTACTGAAATGGATGTTTGGATTCTTGAAGTTGGTGGTGTTTGTGAATTGCAGTTGCAATAAATTAGAATGGAAGAAGAAAGATTACGCCTGTTGGGATATAGAAGGGGAGGTTCTGCATCTACAATGCAGAACTTTGGAACATTATTGTATCCATTGTAGGCACAAGTGTTGTTGGCCTCCCTTATGCAATCAGAGTCAGGAGATGGGTAGCCAGTGCTTTAGCCATATTACTTTCAGCACTCTTGATATATTACTGTATGATGCCTCTGGTAATATCCCGCACTGTTGGAAGAAATTTCCCACTGTTGTAGATTTGCTTACAGGAAAGCCACAATAACCTACAGTTTACTAATTGCTGCAACGCTGGAGCCTTGGCATCATGGGCACAAGATCCCCCAAATGATATCGCATCCTTCCAGCAAGCATGGGCAACCAGCGGTACATGAGGGTGGTGAATTAAAATAAATGTGGCATTAATAGTTGTCACCCACACTAAAATATCTTGTCATTAAATATCTTCTACCATATACGACTGCCAGAAAAGTTACAAGAAAGATACCGGAAAAGCTTGACACTTTCCAGAAAAGACTCCCACAATAAGGGACACCTCCAGCATAATAAACAATCTAGTTGTCTTCCTTCCCTCCCAGTCTTACAGTGATTGAACTGCATCAAACCCAAAATAAATTTTCAAAAAAGAACTGCTCAAACAAAACCTACAACAAAAGATTCTTCAGCAACCCTACAAAATTTTAAGCACTCTTTGGTGAAAAATCCTAAGCTCGCTAACAATTACAAACTGCAGAGGATGTTCTTCTCTAATGGACCTAGTTTAGGAGACAACGTGCTCAGCTACTAAGATGTATTGAGAGTAGTACAAGCAAATAAATGGCCTGCATTAACAAGAAAACCCTCAGGATCACTTAACAAAACAAGTAAATTTTAAAATCTGCTGCAAAGCTAGCAGTCAAACAGCTAGCAAGAGAATGATGCAAGTGAATCTAAATGGAGAGTCCAACCCAAAAAAATGATACTTAAGAAGGATAACTAAAGGATGAATTTGCTTATTTGTCCACAGTTTCTTCAAACAAACAATTTCGTTAACTAAGGCTTTTTCTGTAAAATAGTATGAATAATAAATATATTTTTATTACCTTGGCAGACATCAACCAACCAATTATAACAGTAAAAGCAAGAAAGATATAGACTTGTCTGACACAATCTTTACACATTCCTTGAAGGATTATTATTCAGATATGGACCTGTACAAAAACTACCATGCTAATAATGCAAAAGAGACCGAGAGATCCATAACACCATCTACAGACAGATCCAAACTAAGACTTAACAAAAGTACCCTAAACAGACTAAGATCAAACCAGAGGGCATAAAACTTACTAAGCCATGACATATTTCTTATTATGTTCCTCCAACCAATTTCCGCTGCTTGAACATGACACATTACTCAGACAAGCAGTAGTTATGATAGGACGAATGGAATTGCTCAGTACTACCAAATCGCTGGCTCAGAAGACTAATACATCCATAACAGCAGCTTCAACACAACCTTTGACCTCATTGCCAAGTTCGGTAAACTGTTGTATCAGGGACTTTGAAATACTGAATTTTTTCTCATTTTGGCAAAATTGACAGCTGAGCTTGCAAAAGGCATGTGCTTAACCTTTTAAGAAACTCAATTTGAGTGTATGTCCAAACTTTCAATCTTCTCCAATGCCAAACAAGTATATGTATGCCACATGTTTACCATCTGTCTTGCTCATTATATGCTTTGCACAACCCAACATGTCTGAGGTCGCTGTGTGAAAGTGCTTAACCAGGTCATCAACGAGCATTCTGCCATTGGCACTAGTCATGTCCACTAGGAAATCCAGCACATCATGTATGTTAGGCTTTAAAATCCTATTGATGTCCTTTAAAAATCAGCCATCTTCTTTCCATCTGCAAAGGAGGATATGGTCCACAAATGAGTAACAATCGGCATCAAGATGGCAGAACTTGTAGTATGGTGAATCTGAATAGATATACACAACCAAACCAAAAAATATGCACAGCTAAAACAACTCACAGAATGGAATAACTTGGTCCTTCATTCATATTAAATATGTATGTACAATACTCTCTAGAAATGCAGACAGAATAACCAAGAGGGCTCCCCCAACATATAGTCAGCCAAAGGGATATGTTGTTTGGAAAGCCATCTGACAATCACTTGAGGGCAACACAAGCAGTGCCGACCTTTACTAACCCAAAAATTAAATAGTACCATGCATGTCTTGATCGGAAGCACAGCATAAAAAAATACTTTATTGACTCAATATGCCAAGACAATACATCACAACGTGACTGCTAAATTCACAATGCTAAAATTAATGCCCATATCTACCCTCCCCTCTAAACTTGTGGCATCATTTCTGACAGTTGAGTATTTGATAGAGTGTGACTGGCATCTCGGACAGCCAGGGTCGAAGTGGTCACTGGTAACAGAGATGGCTACCCAATCTCTAGTACTACGGTTGTAGAAGCTGCTAGCTTTGGAGAGTTGGTCAAAAACAGTCGTGAATTTCCTGACTTCGCCAACCTCCTTCAAGACATCTCGGGTGTGTAACCACTTCATAAGGAGTCCACATGTATATTTCACTTTGTCCTTATATGTAGTTATCATTGTCCAATCTTCATCTATCTTTCACTTTTTCCTTCTATGTAGTTGTCATTGTCCATTCTGCATCTATCTTTCACTTTGTCCTTTTATGTAGTTAAAATTGTCTTGGTCTGCTCAAGCACTGATTTCTCTCCATCTAGCTGTTGAAGACAAGTAGAAGCTTTGGCCTTGCTCTTCAACTCTGCAATCAGTTGATCATTCTTCTCTTTTAACTTTTTTCTCTATCGCTTCTTTCTCCTGAAAATCACACAAAAATAAACTTCAAAATCAAACTCTTCCCAGCCATAAAATACTCTAACCAAGATTATACATTAATCGACACAATTATTTGCAACTCGCCAAAAACTTGAAAAATTGATCATATTGCAAAAGAAGGATGTTACCGTTGATGTCACCACACTCGCCACAACATCTAGGCTGATATCAGCTTGAAAATTTCAAATTGTCCTTCAATTGTTGACGTCAAACTTGTCAAAGCTCCTATTGACAACATCATGTTCAACCTTGATTTTCTCCCCTGCCTAGAACATCTTTTGCTGGCATCAAAATTTGTTGTCATAATACTTTGAATTTATCCCATTCATGTGCCCTCGAGAATCATGCCAAGAATTCGACCATTGAAAATTTGGCCTACAAGATCTAAATTTTCAAGAACAAGGTCGTCAAGAATTGGATTGTTGTGAATAGTACCATCAAGTTGTAATGTCCATGTTGGAGCTCAAAATTGCACCCGTCCTAAATCAGGATGATCTAGGGCTTTGAGGCAACATGAGACTGTCTCCAAGTTGTGGGACCTTGCGCTTGAGATAGACCTCCGGAGAAGGCTGACTTCCTCTTCTTATTTCTACTGCTATAAACTACTCCTAGGAAAGGGAAATGCAACTATCTAACTCTACTCTATAATTCTAAGGGACCAGGGTGAGAAGGAGATGCATGCAATGAAATCCTAAGACTACAGGGGAGGTGATATAACCAGAAAGAAGGGGATGAACACCCTAAAATGAGTGAAAATGAGGGAAAATGTGCAAAGGAAGGGCAAGACATGTGTGCCATAGTCCAGAACAACACTCAAGCTCTCATTTTTTATGGAGCACAACAAAAAAGAAACCCTACTATGGAGACATAATACATGCACAATGTACCAATATTGTAAAAGAAAGGCAAGGCGATGTAATAAAACATGAGCTAGGGTAGAGAGATAGCCACAAAACACAACTTACTAGTGCTTCCAAATGAATGCACATACCGGTCGATTACAATGAAAGGAATGAGGCAAAGAATCCACAAGTAGTGAGCACAGATGTAACGCCTGCAACTCAAAATGCAAAATGAACACTACTCTGAATAATGTTCTTGTAATCCAAGAGAGTCCAAACCTTTACAAATGAACATTATTCTACAATATATAGAAGAATAGGGAGAGAAGAGGAGGGAAAAAAGGAGGGAAAAATTGGATTTCCAATCACAACCACAAATAACATGCAATAAATGCCTACAAATCAGTCTGTAACTCTATCAAATCCGCCTCTCCACGTCACACTTTCTTGTGGAAAAAGGAAATAGGCCAAATCCCATGAAATCCAAGTGGTTGAGTCGACTGGAAGCTATGCATTAATGACCTGAATTCACTTTTTTCCAAGTTTCACCTACCAAGTCCCGCACAAAAATTTGAATTTGAAGAGTCTAGAGTGAAGCTACATGTCAGTAGCTTTCCAATGAGACTAGGCGTGCATGATTTCGAGCTTTGTGGAAAAAGTTATGGCGATTTGAAGTTTTGCAGTGCAGGGGAACACGTCAGAACACGTGGCGGGATCTGATTGGTCACAGGAGTGTGCAGGTTGACTGTCGTTGTCCTACGCTAGGTGTGACCATATCCATTCGCTACAAAGATCGATGCACAATTGGCACTTCTCTATTTGTCTTCGTGAGTTGCACTTTATCTACCAAGTCCCCAGAGATGGACACGTGGCAGCCTAGGATTGGCGCGGAGGTTACATCCTTAGGTGCATGCGTGGGAGCAGAGGATAGAAGAGCAAGGGTGCACAAGAAGTCTGTTGGCACGCGCAAGATGGTGCATAGGGATTGGCTAAAAGAGGGGTGATTAGCTAATAAGAGGGTTTATTAGCTAAATTCAAGACTAAGAAAGCCTAATTAACTAGCGAAATAGCTAATTAGTTGATAATAGGAGGATTACAACTAACAAAGCGTCATGAATGGGCATCCAAGAATGGAGCAAAGAATAGTTAATTAACGAAGTGTCGTTAATTGACCAAATTGGAGGAAAACATTAGTTAATTAGTGAGAAATCACTATTACGATGGGAATGATAGGACAGAGGATAGTTAGTACAATTTTAGTAATAAAACTGCGTAATCAGATTTTAGGTGTCTACAACAGGTACAAAGCTATTGGTAATGGGGTCATTTATAATAAGATTTTCATGAGCAAAGCCATCGAAAACATTGTCCTTGGGAACAAGGTTGTTCATGGTCCTCTAGAATATAGTCAATGGAAACAAGGTCGTCAAGAGTAGCGTTGTTGGCATGAGGGCCATCTAATGCAAGGTAGTTGATAGCAAGATAATCCGTAGGAGGTCAATTCAGAGTAGCGTCATCTAATGAGGGTTCCTTGAGAGAGGATTGTACAACGAGGGTCATCTAGGAGAGGGTACTCATATTTTCCTCGATTTTTGTGGAACAAGATGAGAATTGTTTATGGAAAATTGTGCCCTTGCTACTATACGTTAGTCATGCATGCTAACATATGTTTCTCAAGTATTGCATGGAGGAGCTAAACAAAATGATCGTGGTATGTGGACTGACATTTTGTAATAAAACTAAGTTGCCCATGATCATGTTTGTAATAGTAATTTACAGACTATATACACCTTATTTTTTACTTACAAACAATTTTTCTTTGCAGGATGTTAGCGCATTAATCCTCTGCATGCATGCCTTAAGGGGACCACCAGGATAGGAGTGGGCCAGTCCGTAGCACCTCATGAGAGATCATCGTGGCACTTTACCTAGCCTTCTTACTACCACATTACGAGCACTTGATACCTCACTATTGTCACTTTATAATACCTTTACCCCCTTATAGCACTTTTACATCACCTTCATACCTGATCCAAGTGTCTTGCTCCACCCTCCCTTCTCTCCCCTCCATCTCACCTTTATTGGACTAATTACAACCGACATCATCAACCACGGTCGATGACGTCTGGCAAGCATCCCCTTCCAACTGACATCATCGACCATGGTCGATGGCGTCGGTTAAGTTGAGTTGTGGCTTTAGGTTATGTTCCCCTATTTATAGGCATCATTATCGTCATTTCTCAAAAATATCATTGAATAATTTGCTCTGCCTATGCTCGCAAATCTTCCCTTAAAAATTAACATGTTTTAGTGTTTAGTGGAGCTTATACTTGGAGGTCATCATTGGAGCATTGTGCTACTAGAAGCATCAAGAATAGGAGTTGAGCCAACAAGATCTATCTTAGTCTTTGAAGTCTCAAACTTTGGTCTACTTAAATCTTCAATCTATCGCTCTTGTGATCCACCCACAATAATGTCTCGCAAAATGCTACAAACCAAGGAGTGGGATTAATGCACCGACAATGTCCACACGAAAGTAAGTACCCCTGACCCTAAACTCTTTCCGTTATATGGGTGCATTTGATTATTCTAATGTATCATGTACTAGACTAAGATAGTGTAGCGTATCTTTGTCTAATTACATTATTGTTTGCTCTTTTTATGGCACCTTACCACCTAATGGCATTAAGTTTAGGATTAGCTCTCATTTATTACCTTAGCTCTTGCTTGCAACCCTTTGGATTGTAATAAGACCCCATCCCCATATCTTTGATATAGGCTTTGGACATCTATACCTTCAATAATGAATGTGGATTACTCTCCTCTAGATCAATGATTATTTATGCCACTTGATTATATCTTTTGCTTTTGTGTTGGGATCTAGTATGGTCTTCTAGTTATATCCTATATTATAGAGAGGGTTGTTATATTGACCATCTTAGCTTACATACATTCCGGTCAAATCAAAAAAAAAAAACCAGGCCCAAATCTCTCAGCCAGTTCTAAGATTATTTTGACTAAGACTCGCCGGCTTCTAACTAGCATTGTACAACCTAGCTTGGAAGAATGGATGCACTCAAGGAACTCTCAAATTTTCCAAATCAAATCCCTTTTTTGGAACTCATGAGAACTCCCAAACATTGCAATCATTTGATGAAGGTACTCTTTGGCATAAATATCCCTCAAAAACCAAGTAGGCTCCTTTGCATGGTTTAAATGCGACCATTTTGTAGCAATGCAAGGACTTATCTATTCAAATCGATCAAACCACTTATCAAGCCTTATCCCTTCGATTTTCAATCCAATCTATGATCCCGAACGAACTCTTGTTTTGTGTCAATGACCCTCTCTTAGTTTCATTCAAGATCAACAATGTGCAAATCAAACGGCTCTTGAAGACAAGGGGTCCGACACACATGTCGCATCTCTTGAAATCATTAAATCCTTAGGTTATTCAACCAACAACACATGCCAACAGTGTGACTGAAGGAAAATGCCCCCGTTGGGTTGTATTTGGCTCGAACCGTTAAAGTGAAGGATGTGATCTTCAACTTTCCTTTATCCTATAACATCCTTTTTAGATGACCATGGATACATCGAATACGAGTTATTGCTTCATCCGCAAGTCAATGCATCAAATTCCTATACCTAAGTGTCATCTATAAAATCCAACATGACACAAACCCATGGTTTGACCAATTTCAACGAAGAAACAACTTCAAGATTTTTGCCCTCAAACAACTCCCATGAATTCACTTTTGAGATTATCAATACTTTAACTACCCAATCGACACCATATGAGGATAAAGTGGACATCACAAACTCATTGAGATAATTCCACTAAACCTCCTCAATTCAGACAATGACAATCCCAATGAAATCAAACTAAAAATGTAAACATCCAACCTCCCTAACTCCATCATTGCCTAGTTTCCCCCTTCTCTATGGCTAAGATCCCGCAAGAGGACATTTGTCGCAATCCTTAAAACAATATCCACAGTAAAACCTCCTAAAGAAATATCTTCTTTTACTCTAAACAAAACCATAATCCAATCTCCACATTGATCTCACTACTCCTGACTATGACGATGGATATTCAGTAGATGATCCCTTCTTGTTTGGCTACACCCAAGCTACGAACACGGAGCTCTTACGATATCAAGAATCTTTACAAACCAACTTCAACTCTAGTATCAACACAATCATTGTCATTTCTAGCTTCGACTAACAGGAAGACGATTTGATGGGGGATGACCCTGTTGTTTTTTCTTAACTAAAGCCTAAACCTACCACCACTTTGGCTCCTTTGGTTAGGTCTTGAGTTACGGAACTAACACCTTCTACTACCATTACAACTTTGCTCCTGCCTGTTGTCACATTACCTGCAGCCTCTTCTTCTAAGCCTCTACCGTTTTGCACATGGCACAATGCCCCAAGTCATTCTATTAAAGACTGGCATTCCTATCGACAAAACATGAAACACTTTGAAGCACAAGTGCATGAAGAAGAGATCCAATCGTGAACTCATCCTCCCTCTTCTCCAAAACAATTTTGTTCACTTCATAGACAATGTGCCCATTCTCTACAACTTGTCACATACTCTGACAGTAGCATTCAGCCGCGGCTACCTTCTCCTCCCCCTCGTGCCAAGGACTTAGTTTCTCCCTTCCATTCTATTGCAATTCTCAATCACGAGGAATGCCTTCCTTTATACACACACTTGAGGCAAGTCGAGGAACAACCTCCTAGCTTCCAATATTCTTAGCCGACGACACAATCTCTCTTTCTTCCCACTCTTCCACCTTCTATGGACGACACTCGGGAAGAGGTTCTCTCTTGAATTATCGTGACAATAGATGAGGCTATGGTAGCAGTGCATAACAAGATATGCCAAAAAAATCTCAAAAGGTACCTGAAGAAATCGAGGACACCAAAATCAAAACATGACATGAGATACAAAAACAGGTTTATGATGTAATACAAAATGTAAGTACCATTGAACACCCTCTATGAGTTCATTGTTTACTTGTACATACTCTCTTATATATTACTCATAGTGGCTTTTACTTTACTGTCTTTCCCTTTTGGATTTATACGGCCATTATGCTCTTTCAAGTCCTTAGCTTTTCTTTCTTTTCCCCTTTCCCTCTCGAGTTTATCCCACTAGTGTGCTCTTCTGGGTCCTTTGGTAATTTGCTACTTTTTACATACTTTCCCTCTTGTGATTATCCGGCCATTGTACTCTTTTGGCTTCTTTGGTAATTTATTATTTTTTACAAACTTCCCATCTTGGATCTATCCTACTATTGTGCTCTTTCAGGCACTTTGGTAAATTATTACTTTTTACAAACTTTCCTTCTTGGATGTATCCAACCATTACGTTCTTTCAAGTCCTTTGATACTTTACTTTTACAGACTTTCCTTCTTGGGTTTATCCCTCCATTTGCTTCCCCTTAGGGTCTTCTACTATGATTTCACTTTTTACACAATTTTCCTCTTGGGTTTATTTGGCCATTGTACCTTTTCAAGCCTTTGGTAGCTTATTCTTTTATGGCATCCTTTCCCCTCTTGGGTTTTATCACAATTATTCACCTGTCCCCTCTTGGGTTTTACCACTATATTTACTTATGCTAGACCTATTGCAGGTTTACACCCTATCTCTTAGCATCATTAGATATCTCACTACACTACTTAGTTCATATCTTGCCATATTTAATCCTATGAATCAAAACGCCTTTCCTCATAACTACTAACTATATCCTTCATTGCATCACAATTTATATCTTTCCATATTAAGTCCTATGAATCAAAACACCTTTCACTGTGGTCAACTACTAACTTTATCATTCATTTTATCACTCATAGTTTTCACTTTTCTCGCTCCCTCTCTCCCGTAAGGCACCCTTAGGTTAGAGATGAGATCCCACTCTTTCTCTAGGGTAGGTCTATGTAATAGATTTGAATATCAGCAATAATAGAACACAACGAAAAACCAATTGTAGAGAAATGATCACAATACACAAGTATAATAGCTTAGCCACTTCAAGGGGGCAACCTCCAAACCACACAATTCCCTTTCTAGGGCTGAAACTGAAAAACAAGGAAATAGCACAAACCCCAATCTGAATTAAATCTATGATTTTTGGACCAGCAAACTGAAAATTAAATCAATATAGTACAACTGTCTGATTTTAGGAACAACTTGTAAAGAACAAGATTTCACCCAAATAACACCCTACAAAGTCATCCACAATATTTATAAACCTTTTAGGAATACTTTAGAACAATTTCCACCATGAAAATCAATCAAATACTCCAACTGGAAAATTATTTATTAACAATAGAAGTACAACTAAGAGAAATAATCAAAATGGAGGTTTCCAAACCCCAACAATAACCAAATATGAATGATTTCAGCCTTATAAATTATGCCAAGTCTGAATATCAAATAATAAATGAGTTTTGTGCCCTAGAAGGCACTTAAAATGACTTCAACCCTAGTCGCTCCCTAGGAGAGGGACTCCAAATCATGCAAAAGCTCTTTGTAGGTCTTCTTCTTGATGCCCTAGATAAAAACCAGCAAGAGGATCTTCAATATTCTCCTTCACACCACCCAATTTGGAGAGTTTTCGTTCTCCAAATGCCACAAGGAAGGTTGTCATCCTCCTTGGATGCCACACTATGGATTTTCGCCCTTAGTGGAGTTGGAAATAGAGCAAACAGCCCTAGAGTCCAAATAGATAAAGTATATATGTCAAAAGTGATGTGCAAATGAGCCCCTAAGACTCCTCTTATACCCTTTGGTTGGCGCCAAGAGTCATAAGGTGTAGACCGACCTCTTAAGCTTGCTTTATCTTCTATTTCCATGTTGGAAACTTCCCAACCTTGCCGACCTCTTAATGAGCTTTACTTTATCTTTTAATTTCATGTTGGGAGCATTATAATCCCATCCGACCTGCCTTAGGGAGTAAAACACCAAAGAAAAACATTAATAACAATAAAAGAAAATAAAATGAAACCCAAGGACTTCCCTTGTGCAATTCCTTCTTGGCCACAAAGGAAGAGAAATGACAAGAAGTCTTCAATTGGTGCTAGTTTGAAAAAGGGGACATTACAATCCTCCCTTCCCAAAATTGCTTGCCCTCAAGCAATTGCAAGCTTATATGTCTAAGTATCATCATATCAAGGTGAAGGAACATGCTTTTAGTGCTCCCATAATCTGGATCCCGTGCCTGTCAAATGAAGGATATTAAACCCAAACAAACTCATACCTTTGTTGCCCTCCTCTTCATTGAAATCCTCTTTATCTCCCTTTTCAAAAACAACAATGACATCTCCTTCTTTGGCATGCTCAGCTGTGTCAAAACCCTTCCAAACTATTGTAGTTTCCGTCCTAGAGCAAGGAACAGATGAATAGTCAGTTGGACTAGCTATTCCTCTTATCACAAGACTCAAATCAGATTGTGAATAGGTAGAAACAATTCACCACAACCATAAATCTCATGGAATCTTATCCAATTCAAGGCTATCAAATCTGATTTGTTTCTTTCTTTCAGCTGTAGCCTTCTTCCCATATCAACCCATGATGGAATTTCCTTTGAAAATATAAGTTCATAGCTGTTCATGACTGCTAATGGCAGTCCCAAATCTGATTCTTGCATGTTCAACCTTAAGACAATGGTATAACAACTATCAAACTGAAATCTTATGGAAAAAGGCAAATTCATGAGTAGTGTAGGGACTGAAAATTGTCTTACATAAGCTGGAAAATGAAGATCAGCAAGTCTATGGTTGAAATCAGTAGACATATTGGCCTTTAACTCAAGATTCTTGCAACCCATCCTTGTCCCAACTTGGCATAGAAGATGGCTTTCAACAAGAAATCTCCAATTTGCTCTTAATTCTTCAAGTGTTCCCCACATTCGGAGGTAATATTAGTGCATTCCTAGAAACCAATCTGAAAATTATCACCATGAAGCACCTTACCCAAGGGGTTCAGACCCTTGCTAGCCTCTATCATTGAAGTTCCCTGAAGAAAGGCCATTCACTTCTTCATTGCTAGCCATGATATGGAAGCATTCCTTCTTCCCTTTATCCACTGCAAATTAGGATGTAAACAACATATACCTAATACTTATCCATTCACATTTAGTGATGGTTGTTACCTTACCCATTTTGGGTTCGAAGAGTCCCATTTGGGGACTTACAAGCTCACTTGGTATGTAATATTTTCAACCATATCCCTCATGTGGGTCCCATGTTCCACTTGTCCTAAATAGAATAAACTATTCCAAATATGTCACTAATAATTGGTTTAAGCTTTTAATTTTCATTAATGCACCCTCTTACACACATTTCATTCATTAAGAATAGTGTCTCAAACCTACCCCTCTTCCATGTCCCTAGAAGATATGCATATCCCAATGCAAATTAAATTGAAACAACATCTCATCATGGCTGTAGCATTGCATTTCTTCCCTTTATCATTGCATTTCAACATAAGATGTAAACAACACATACCAATACTTATGCTCACCTTCTTTGGATGGTTGTTACCTTGCTGATCAAACATCAAATGATGGCTTATGAGTGCTGGTATTAAAAAATAACAACCATACTTTAGCCCGTAATTTCGTCCCAAACGATTTGGGTTTAATCCATATTTTCCAACATTGGCCTTAATTGTTCTCAATGAGTGAAGATTCTTACACCAAAAATTTCAAATGAAAAGTAATGTCTTCAATCCTTCTTGTCTATTGTGTGTCCCAAGAAGATATCATACCCATATTCAAAATGAACCTTGGTTTGAAAAACATTTTCATCAGGAAAGCATAAGCATGTGACATTTGTTACTTCATGAAAATTCAAATTTCAGAATTGTTACCATGGCCAACAAACATTCTAGTAAGAGTTGCTATCCTTCACCTTGGTTCTAATGTCACTAGAAGAAGAGCACCACTTTTGGGATCAAATCCACTTGGTGGTTGCAAATAAGACATGTGCCAACATTTTGCTGAAAATAACATTAGCCAAAAGGATCTAAAATGCTCCCATAATGATTTGAGGTTCATGATTACATTTTCATACAAACTCATCTCATTCATGTTAGAAAGATGATTTACACCCCAAAGCTTCCCATGGGCAATCCATGTCTCATTCACTGCCTTCTTGCAATGTGTTTTAGAAGAATTTTAAACAATACATGATTTATTACAACAACCTTGGTTATGAAAACTGAATTATTGCATCAAAATATGAGCAAGCTGAATATGTTGATTCACAACTGGATGCATTATCCATTTAGAACATGTAGACATAGCATCCAAGAAGTGGCAATCTTGAAAGTAACCCTAGTAAACCTTGTGAAACCATAGCAAGGATGTTTCATATAAAAAAATCTTCAAAAATAAAATCTATTTTTCTCACCATCTTTACACCTTAGGTAGGAACTCAAACAGTATCTTCCCTTGTCCATCCAACTAAGAATCTTGTAAAATCATGCAAATTTTAATTTCTCATCGAATGATTGTTCCTATACTATTGTCTGAAAAAATGATCCTTTGAAAAATTGCACCATGTGCTTGGAACGAAAACAAACTGTTAGTCGACAACTCATAACCAAAAATTTCTACAAGAATGACTTCACCTACTTACCAAAGTCACCAAACTGTTTAGAAACCCATTCGTCCTTTAATTCACCAAATTTTTTAACAATGAGCAAACAGCTGCCCAAAGTCTAAATCTAGATTTTCCAAAAATTAGATGTCGTGTCTTAAATTCTCTAACCCTTTTATATACCTTGTAGGAGATGAAGGCCAAAAAAGTGGATAATTATGGTCCATCATAAAGTCACATAATCCAAAAGTATCAATCTTGAAAGTGTCTTGAGTCCCAAAAAACCATAACAAGATGTTTCATACAATCTTAAGAAATAACATCTAGTTTTCTCAAATCTGAACACCTTAGGTATTCAGATAGAATTATATTCCTTTGTTCATTCCCTATGATCTTGTCTTCATGTGTGTTACTAAATTTTAAGGAGTGTTCTATTAACTGGAAACATTTATCTTTCACCATGGGGTTAGAATTCACAACAAACCCTCTATGATTGCTCATAAGTTTTCTTTTAATACAAGTGCAAAAATGATAGTTACCTTGATCTCCCAAAGACTATCTCATGTCCAAAAACATCTTTTTGGCCTTGAATAGAAGAAACAACATGCCCATAGTTGTCTCTAGCATGCTCCTTAGTGTATTTCCCATGATGACAAAAATATGGCAGCGACATAGGAGGAAACAACAAATCAGAAATATGGTCATCATGGTCATACCTTGGGCTGCCCACAAGGAGCTCACCCTCCTTTTCCTTTGCTCCTTCAACAACTGAAGATCTTCCCGCCTTGACTCCTTCCATATTTTCTTGACACATGTATGGAACATCATCATGGTTCCCGTGAAGTCAAGAACACTGTCAATTTGCCTCTTATTGATTGTTGTTCGGAAAATTCCAGCAAGGTGATTATCATCAATATCAACCAAAAATTTGGCTTCAACCACCAAATTCTCTCTACAATTTTGTAAATCAAAATTTTGTTTTTTCCTTGGCTCATGCTCCATGACTTCTTCCTTTTCTTTGGAGATTTTGTTGCATCAAAAACCCTTTTTGGTTCTTCATCTAGCAACACCTTTCCATGTCCTTCAATGTGGTCTTCTTGGGACTCCACCTCAAAACCCTCTTGCAGATCTGATTTTTCTTTTTCTTCTTTCAAGAGAAACCCCTTTGGGTTTGGCTCCTTGGTGAATTCTTGTGGTCTAGGGTTTAACCCTAACATCTTCATCCATGTTCTGGTTGTCCCTTTGTTGGAGCCATCAAATGTAGAGAAAGACATCTTGCCTAACACATTTTGTACCTCTTTTGGTGGTGCATTTTGTCTTGGCTCCGACTTAGACCTTCCTTTGCTTACCCCAATGAACTCGGCAAGTGAAATTGTCCTCCATGTATCTCCCTCAAAAGTGCCATGTATTCCTCATAGCTTGCCGCAATGCTTTGCCCCATAGAGGGCCTTGTTCCCGCCTCCGGAAGGGTTTCTTCCCTTGGAAGGAAAGAAGGCCTAGTGGCTGATCCGTGAGCTGATCCAAAGGGTATCGTGAAGTATTTGCTCTTGGATGAGCTTCCTTCTCCATTATGAACCCTAGGTTCATGAACTCTCTGAAGGGTTAGGGCTAACAAGTCCATAGTGTCCGCCAATCTCACTTGCCCTTCAATGAGCTTGTCGATCTTGGCTTCTTGTGGATCTTGGCGAGCCATACTCTCTTCTTCTCTTAGGCTGGTCTGATTTCTTTTCTCTCCTTTGATAGCAATTGAAACCCTTGTTTCCTTCTTGCATGAAAACCTCAGGATGGGAAGACCGAAGCTCTGATACCATTGTAATGTCCCTTTCTAGGGCTGAAACTGAAAAAATAAGGAATTAGCACAAACCCCAATTTGATTTAAATATGATTTTTGGACCAACAAACTGAAAATTAAATCAGTACGGAACAACGGTCTGATTTTTGGAACAACTTGTAAAACACAAGATTTCACCCAAATATCACTCTACAACTCATCCACAATATTTATAGACCTTTTAGGAATACTTTAGAACAATTTCACCATGAAAATCAATCAACTACTCAGCTAGAAAATTATTTATGAACAACAGAAGTACAACTAAGAGAAATAATCAAAATGGAGGTTTCCAAACCCCAACAATAACCAAATATGAATGATTTCAGCCTTATAAATTATGCCAAGTCTGAATATCAAATAATAAATGAGTTTCGTGCCCTAGAAGGCACTTAAAATGACTTCAATCCTAGTCGCTCCCTAGGAGAGGGACTCCAAATCATGTAAAAGCTCCTTTTGTAGGTCTTCTTTTTGATGCCCTAGATATAAACCAGCAAGAGGATCTTCAATATTCTCCTTCACACCACCCAATTTGGAGAGTTTTCGTTCTCCAAATGCCACAAGGAAGGTTGTTGTCCTCCTTAGATGCCACACTATGGATTTTCGCCCTTAGTGGAGTTGGAAATAGAGAAAACAACCCTAGAGTCCAAATAGATAAAGTATATATGCCAAAAGTGATGTGCAAATGAGCCCCTAAGACTCCTCTTATACCCTTTGGTTGGCGCCAAGAGTCATAAGGTGTAGACCAACCTCTTAAGCTTGCTTTATCTTCTATTTCCATGTTGGAAACTTCCCAACCTTGCTGACCTCTTAATGAGCTTTACTTTATCTTTTAATTTCATGTTGGGAGCATTATAATCCCAACTGACCTGCCTTAGGGAGTAAAACACCAAAGAAAAACATTAATAAACAATAAAAGAAAATGAAAACGAAACCCAAGGACTTCCCTTGTGCAATTCCTTCTTGGCCACGGGAAGAGAAATGGCAAGACCTCCCATGTAGCATCTTCACTGTTCTCAATCATTTAGTGTGTGTCTGAAGGATGCATTCCGGTTCCAAGATAATTCTTCCTTCCTCATCAAGCTCAGGCAACATTGTCTGGACTGATACCTTCTGTCTGATTACCTTCTTCAAGCAAGAAACATGGAAGACTAGATGTATTATGGTTGTCTAGGGAAGTTCCAATTTGTATGCTAAAGTACCAATCTTTTGCAACACTTGATAAGGGCCATAATACTTAGGTGAAAGCTTGTTATCCTTCTTCTATTGTTTCAAATACATTCGCTTATATGGTTGTAAACACACAAAAACCCAATCACCGACTTCAAAATGTCTTTTACTACGATGTTGATCAGCCTGTTGCTTCATGCGTTTTTGTGCCATGGCCATGTTCTCCTTGAGACTAGAAAGTACCTCTTGCTAGTGGTGAATGTACTCTTCAACTGCTCTAACCTTTGGCTGGCCTCTAAAAGATGAGGTGATGGACAATGGATGGTACCCATATAATGTCAAAAAAGGAGACATTTTAGATGAAGTGTGGAAGGAAGTGTTCTACCACCATTCTGCAAGTGGCAGCCATTGGACCCATCTCGTTTGCTTATTTGAGGTAAAGCAACGAAGATATCCTTCCAAACACTTGTTTACCACCTCAGTTTGCCCATTAGACCGGGGATGATAAGAAGAGCTATGAGCTATCTGAGTACCCAAACATGAAAACAAATTAGTCCAAAAATTACTAGTAAATATAGGGCCTCAATCACTTACTATAATCTTTGGTGTCCCATGTAACTTCTGAATTGTATCCATGAAGGTTGTTGTTACTGTACTTGCGACAAATGGATGTGACAAGGCACAAAAATGGGCATATTTGGTGAGTCTATCCACCACAACCATGATTACATTTTTTCCTTTTGATTTAGGCAATCTTGTGATGAAGTCCATGGAAACCTCTTCCCACCTCTGGCTAGGAATTGTAGTGCCCACTTCCCTTTGACATTTATTTATGTTGATTTCGATACTATTGACTCTACTTATGGACATTTTGTATTATTCTGACTTAGCATGATGTAGATGTTAGAGATACTGAGACTATTGTTGGTTTTCGATTCTTAGTATGATGTGTGTGGACTTTTAGAGACATTTTGATATTGATGATGATATGTTATTGACATGGTTATATATATTTATGACATGCGATATTTTCGTCACATTGAGTAGGCCTTGATAATTGAACTAATGTTGTGATCATTTTGACATTGATGAAATGTAGAATAGAGATGTTGTTAGAAATTGTAAATGATATCATAATTGCCTAGATGATGATTTGATGCATATGTAGATGATTGTATGGATTTATATTTCATATTTTATCTTGGATGTTTTGATGTGGCCACAAGGCCGAAGGAGGTATTATGTGTTTTGTAGGTAAATATATTCACAACAAACAACGGGGGGATTGGAGACCAACCACATTGGAATGCTAGGTGAATTCAACAAGGGTCACCATGGCAACATGTATTTTTGTGTATGTGTGTTTGAATTGTTGTTAGGGGGTTCCCATGGGGGGGGGATTACCTCTAATTGTGACCAAGGGGTTTATGTGTTGTCTTTTATTTAGTTTCCTTTATTTAATTTTAGTATGTGATTTTTAGTGATGTAATTTCCTTGTATTAATTATTTATATTTTGGTGTATTTTCCCTTTTATCATTAATGGGTTTAAGTGTCTTATTTAAGTTAATTAATCTTGTTCTAAACTAATTATGGATGGGACAAAAGTTTTTCATTTATTAGACTAGATGGCTCTTGGGTTTTGTGTTGTAAGTTGAGTGCTTGGGATCTTGAGTGTTGTACACTCTACCCCTTCATGGAAATTCGAATTTGGCCTTAAGGGCCAATTTTGGAGGCTTGTGGGACAAATAAAACTTGTCCCATAACCTCTTAATTTTCTATAAGCAACCCTACCTATGGGTTGGGGGGTCAAAAATAGATCCCATTATGTGATTTTGTCGAAGATAAAAAAGTAAAATTTATTGCACTTTCTTTCATGTAATTAAAGTTTGTCCTTAGGGGGTGTGGGCTTGGTTTGTGTGTGTAAGTAATTTCTTCATTTCACTCACCCACCAATTTATTGAGCATTGGGGTTGAGGTTTGACTTGTGAGGTGGAGTTGAGGATGAGTCATGTGGCATCCTACATGGAGCTACCTCACCGTCCTCTCTTCCTTTTCTAGGTTATTCAATTTCTTATGTCCTTGTTTGGGGGTTACTTGATTCTTTTGTGCTCTTGCGCATTTTTTGGGAGTTAGAGGATTTTGGAGTGCTTGTGGTCTTTGTTGGAGCTTAAAAAGGTGATTTCCCACTTGGGTTTGAGGACTCATCTTGGCACTTGACTTCTTGGATCAAGCTCTACCATGCAAAGGTAGAAAACTTTACTTTTTAGATAATCTTCTTCTTTTATTTTGTGTATATGTGCTTGTTCTTGATATGTTTTGTTATGCTTGTTGGGTACTTGGGTAGATTTTTCCCAAGTGTGGTGTAGGAGGGCACTATGGGGAGAATTCATGTAGGGAGGCATAAGAGTTTATTTCATGTTTTGGAGGGAGTTTGGGTTGGGTACCCCTGCCTTGGACAAGGAATGCTTACATTTATTTCTTTTTCATAAGAGAATGAGGGAGGCATAAGAGTATGATGGAGGCATAAGAGGCACTTGAGGGAGGTATAAGAGTGTGTAGGGGTTTTGAGATATGTATTGGAGGTTTTAAGGTGGGCACCCATTTCCCATTGGGAGGCATAAGTGACCTTCCCATAGGTTCTTGCGGCCTAACTTGGACTTTTCATATTTGAAGCCTTGTATATTTTGTGGTTTTTCCTTCTTGTGTTTGTAGTTTGAGTTGATTGTTATTTAGAATGGTTGTGAAATAATTGGTTTTGTGCCATGTGGAAGCTTGTTTGTTGCCATGTGTTGGATCCACCTTTCATTGCAATGTGGTTGGGGCTCAGAGGGCCAATGAGGAGGATGGCTTCTCCTCCTCATTGGATATTTTTGGTTGGGTGGAGAGTGTTGCCTCTCCCCCCATTTTTGTTGTGGATCAAGAAATCATGAAGGAGCTCTCTTGTTGGTGATGTGAAGCATGGAACTTTGTTGGTGTCCTTAAGAAACCTTCCTTGTGATAAAACCTTCTTGTTATTCCCACTTAAGGTGGAGGACTTGTAATATTGTAGTTCATCTTAGTTTAATTCTTGTAAAGATTTACTTTAAATTAGAAGACATTGTAATAATTATTATGAAGAAAAGTTGCAATCAATATTGGATATCGTAATGTTGTCCCATTGTATATAGAAAAATATGGAAAGAAAATAATTTTATTGTAAAGCTAGTCTTGTGAAAATTAGAAAAGAAAGTTGTATTGTCTTTATTTCAAGTTTTATTTGCATTTTGTGAGAAAAGAAGTTCCTTGTATTTAAAAAGAAATGAGCTATACTCATAGAAAAGAAAGTTTACTTTCATTGTGAAATTGTATTATGATAAATGATAAAGAAGAAATATAGAAGTGTAAGATGTTAAAAATGTATGCATAGTAAATTGAAGGTAAGAAAAGTTGTTATAGGTAAGTTTAAACATATAAGTTATAGTGAAAATGAAAGAGACAACAAATTTGAATTATGTTGCAATTTGTAGTAAGGAAAAATAACAATATTAGAAGTAGATTTAGATCCCCTTTACATTTGGACTTGCAAGAAAGTTTGTTAAAAAATGAAAATGATCTGTGGTAGCTGTTGCTATTATTGGAATAGAAATGTTTTAAAATGAGTAATTTTTAACTATGAAATGAATAAATGGAATTAAATCCTACAACTGGAAACTTTAGGTTCATAAAATTAAGTTCAGAATGAATTTTAGAACACTGTAGTAACTTTTGGTCTTTGAAAACTCAGAATTTTAGGTTCTATGTTCTAAGAAATAGGACATCCACCCTGTGCAGAGTGGAAGTATCGTAACCAGTGCTCAGGCAAGGTGGCAGTCTCAGAACCGCCACTCCAGATAAGGTGATGGTTCGTGATTTGTCACCCAGGTAGGGCAGTGGTCCCAGGACCACCGGCTTGCTCTGGGCGGTGGTTCTGTCACTTTCTATGGAAAAACATCAAATCCGCACTGTCCAAACTTTAACTTGGCCTAATCAAAATTTTAAGCTTGTAAAACTACCAAGGAAACTACCAACAAATAAATATTGGCTAAATCTTATTGTTTAAAACAAATACATCTACAAATGGTAAATTAAAAGCAGTCTTTCTCATTTATATTAATGGGGGTAGGGTTTTTCCCCAAATAGAGAACCCCAAATACAAATAGTTTTGAAATAAAACCAGATTTGTAAAAGAAAATCCCTTCAATCCTTGAATGAAAGAATTACAATGATAAAACTACAATCTAAACTACCCTAAGTTTGATCTTGAATAATTGCTCCATAGTTTATCCTTCCTTGCTCCCATGGCTTCGTTTCTCCAACTTGCAAATCTAACAATAGAAAATAGACCAAATGAGGAGAATAGAATAAAGGAAAGGTTTTAATAAGAATTCATAAGGAATTTTAGGGCTAGTTTGGAACCCTAGGATCTAGTGGCCACAATTGAATTGATCTAAGGGTGGAGGATCAACCCTACTTTTTTTTGTAGGAATATATTTTATAAATGTTTTAAATTAAAAATTAAAGGTATGTGTAGATGGGTGAATGGGGCCATTTAATTTCCTTGGTGTGCAAAGTCACTTAACATAGTTCCTAGTATGTTTTAGGAAATTAATAAAAATGACTTTAAGCCATTAAGATAATGAAACTAGAATAATAAAGCACGAGGTTAACCTTATTGGGATTGAATATTAACTAAAGAGGAGAAAGACACTTAACCAAGTAAATTAAATCAAGGCACCTTACTAATTTGACTTCTAATTAATCGACCTTAGAGACAAATTAAGAATATTTAATCATTTAACTAGACCTGGTCTATCATTTGTAAAGTTGAGAGTATTGGTGTAAATTAATTTGATGTACCCTAGGGGTTAACACCCATGTAACCTTTTTACTTATAACAAAAAAAAATTAGTCGCAATTTTCAGGATAAGTGTTTGGTTTTAACGTGTTCCTAGAACGTTGTTTTTGCGGGCGTTACAGGAATAGATAGAGGGTGTCAAAGACTTGGGGACTTAATTGTTTCGCCCTTATTTTGCTGACAAACCATGCATTGTGCCACAAAGTTTTGGACATCCCCTTTTAGCCCTTCCCAAAAGAAATCTTCCTTAATTTGAATTAAGCCTTCAAGAAACCAGAATGCCCCCTACTGGAGAAGCATGGAGCTCAGATAGAACCCATTTTTTAGGGTTGAGTTCTTATATAGGTAAAAATCTATCCTTGTACCATAAAGCATCCCCTTTTCACACAAATTTTTCTGACATGCTTGGATCGTATTGAAGATTCTGAATGAGATTTTGTGTACTTGGGTCATCTTGCCATTCAGACCTTGCCTCCTCAACCCAATCTTCCTGTAATATAGATATGGCACACAACAATGCCTCAACTAACTCATCCTTCTAAGATAGAGCATCAACAACTACATTCTCCTTCCCTTTCTTGTAGATTATCTCAAAATCAAAAGCATTGGTTTGTGTTGAAACTCCAAGTATTGATGGAGTTATGAATTTTAGAAGTTTCAGTTGTATTTGCACTTGAAATAAATTTATAAAATACAAATTTGCTCTAGATTTCATCTTGTTGGATGTATTGAATATTTGGGATATTTCTATGTTAAATTCCAGCCCATATTGCATGAGAATGGATGTCATTAAGTGTTGCTACAGTTTGCTGCATTAGTAAGACTTGTTTATTTACTTTTAGCTGTTTTTAATGATGTATGATGCCCTAAGAGTGTAATTTCCTGTTCCCTGCTAGGGTTTCTAATATTGTTGGATCTGTTATAAAAATCAGATTATTTTCAGTTGGGGTTTGTGTAAATTCCTTTTTGGTGTGGCTCAACCCTAAAAAGGGACATTACAAACCAGTTTATCATCTTCAATTTGTGGAAGCCTCATACCTTCAACACACTATTTCATAAAGGTACTTAATTTTTTGAGTTTGTTTGTGGGTTTGTGTGAACTTTGTGTATCCTTCTCCCTCTGTAAACATTTTCTCCTCCTTTGAACATAGTTTCCCAATTTTGGCTTGTTTTCCTTTCCATTTCTCTGTGTGGGTTTGTGTGTGTTCAATAAACGCAGGTGAGAGAGTGTTTCCCTTGCAAAGTTATGTTAGGCCTAAGCATGTTGCCCAATGGATATAGCATTGGTCTAATAACCCCAAGATTTTGGAGTCCAAGCTACGCCTTGTTTGTGTCTTCTCCCAATCCAAGTCATGTCCCCAAAAAGAGTCAGTTATTGTCATAAGATCAATAAAAACTTCAGATTTTTAGTCATGGGCAAAATTTTCATGTTTTGGTCATTGTTCCTCACCTTGCTAAGACTCACTATCAAAAGAGTTAGTCATTTTTGCAAAAATTGGTCCAAATCTAGGTAAATCGAACATTTGAGGAACAAGTGCAACAGTTCCTCTATTCCACTTGTTCCCCGCATCCCCGCCATGGCCACTTTACACAATGAAATTGGTGAAATCAGGTTGTATTGGCACTTGGAGAAATGTTCCTGAGTTCTTGGTGTTCCGCGCAAACCCGCCTTCTCCAACCCCTTGGCATAAACAATGATGTTACAGCGAAGTCGGTCTCGTGATAACTTTTTGAATTGTTCCCTTGTTCAATTGGTGATCTGTTTCCCCACACAACTCAACAACAAAGGATCGAACATGTTGGCTCCTTCGTGAATTCATGGAACAATACCCCGCAACTCTGCACAACCTGACAACAAACTAAGTGGCATGGATCAGTTAAGTCGATCTTGTCAAGAACTTGGGAATTGTTCCCCCGTTCCCTCGGTTCTCCAAAACTCCACCAGGACCACCAAACCGTTGCAAAAAGGTTAAATTTGTGTTTGAAGGCCCAGATGGAATTGTTTCTGAGTTCCTCTAGTTCTCCAGATTGCCACCTAGACCGCTTTTCTTGCAAGTTTTCACAATAACTCTTAAAATTTCCACCAAGCAGAGATGGTTATGAATATTTCCAACTTGAGTTCTTGTAAAGTAATGTTAAATATTGTATTTGAGCCAAATTGATGTATTATTCAACTCAAGTTATGTAAACTAGAGTTTAAATGAACTAGGGTGAAAAGTAGTTAAAATAACTACTTTTGAGCCAACATGCCTATAAAAGGCTTCATTTTGTAATTATAAAGGGACTTCTTCCTCTAACTATCTATTTTCTCTCTGATTCTCCAGGACTCTCTCTATCTGCTTCTGTTGGAGAAGAATGGCTATAACTTTATGCACACTATTTTTTTCTCCGTTATATAAGAATACAATGTTATTTTCATTGTTGCATTTATGTTCTCCGATTGTAAATTCAACTATTTTGTTTATGATTAGATGATATCATTGATGATGTTGTTCCTTCATGGTGTGTTCAATGCTCTGATATTCAAACTTTGTGTTGGTTGTCAAGGTGCATGGACTTTGTGCCATATCCACGCATTCCCGACGTGATAGACTTTGTGCTTTATGGTTTTGTGTTTATCATTGTATTTTGTTCTTCCTGCGAGATAGAGAGGTTTTGTTTTGTGTTTATGTTTGAGATATCTTAGCAGTTCTCTGATTCTATTATGCTATGGATTTCTTGTCTTCTCTGTCTTCTTCGTCCTTTCGTTTTTCCCATTTTGTTGCCCAATTGTGCTTTTTAGTTAAAAGCACCAAAAATACAAAAACCCCATCATACGAGGGAATTGCCCCTCTCAAACACAGAAGAACGTCACCCTGTCGATAGGTAACATTCCCTTATTGTTATTGATTTTATAGTGCTTCCATTGGGCAAATCACAAATATATACAACAACATAAAATCTAGCCAACACAACGCCAACTCGTAGTTCAGTTGCAAGTTCTACCAATTGCCCCTCTTAAAGATTGGCTGCATTCGCCATGGGACCATTCAATAAAAAGAAGCCATTGCAACAATTTGCTCACATATTTGCAAACACCAAGTCCGGAGAGGAGAGTAAACTATGCAAGTGCAATATATGTTCAGAGACTTGGCATGACACCATCACCAGGACCAATGTACACTTGATGCACCTTACAGGAAGGGGGATTGGTGTTTGTAAGGCTCTTTCACTTGATCAAATAATAGAGATGGTGAGGCTTTATAATGGAAATACCACGAACGACATTCTAGAAGTTCATGTTACTAGCATTGAGGCTTACACCCCTTTTAGCTCTCACAGGACTGGAAAAATACTGGGGCTAATTCTAGTTTTGGAATGACAGAAGTGGAAACCAGAGGGAAGAGAAAGGCCATGGGGGCTGCCCCCAATCCAGTTATAGATATGTTTGATTCAGAAGGCAAGGGAAGAGGCTAGTGATGTTATTGGGAAAAAAAATGATACTGTCAAGATCCCATTTCATGCCACTGGCTCTCCTTATTACAAGGAGACTATGACCAAGGTAGAGACTATGGCCAAGGTAGACACAAAACTTAGGACAAAAATCTTGGATAGGAACTATTCTAAGGTTAATTTAGTAATGGAGGAGATGAAGGTCACATGGGTGTTACATGGATGCAACATTATCACGAATGGGTGGACAAATATTAGACATCAACCACTCATCAATATCATTGTCTCCTGCAAAGATGGACCGTATTTCTTGAGAGCAATTGATTGTTCTAGGAAGCAAAAAGATGTTAAGTTTTTGTTTCAAACTTTGAAGGAAGCCATTGGGGAGGTTGGCCCTTCAAATGTTGTACAGGTACTCACAGAAACAACTTATGTGTGCAGAGCAGCAGGCAAGCTAGTGGAGGGTACCTACAATCATATTTATTAGACTCTGTGTTGTATGGATGCCATGAACAATGCACTAAAATACATAGTGAAGATTCAATGGGTCAAAAAGTTAGTGATTGAGGCTAGGGAGGTGCAGATGTTCATATGCAATCACCACACAACGTTGACACTCTTTCGAAGCTATTCGATAAAGGAATTCCTCAAACCAATTGACACCCACTTTGCATCCTATTTTATTTTGTTGGAAAGGATGTTTGAGTTGTAAGAGTCCCTGCACATTATGATCATGACATAGGATTGGACTAGGTGTCATAAGTCCAAGACAGAGCAAGGGAAGAGAGTGAAAGAAGTGGTGGTGAAGGAGAAATTTTGGATTAATCTCTAGTTTTAACATCATCAAATATGGGGATTCTGATAGCCCCAACCTTGGTCGATATATGAGTGCATTAACAACATGCTTGGGCAAATGAAGGTAACTATTCAAGTGAGGGACCCCACTCTGAATTTCTACCATGAACATATTCAACCCATCATTCAACACAGATGGGAGAAGCTGAACACCCTAATTCATATGGTTACATATGCACTTAATCCAAAATGGTATCTGGAGAGGCCACGTAGAATTACCACTTGGGATGACGAGGAGTTGAAAAGGAGCCTTATGAAGGCCCTTAGAAAAATGTACAGTCCATAAGATGCTTCACAGGTCAAATTGGAGTGGCTCAACTTCACTAAACATGATGGCTACAAAACTTCAGCAAAGATGGACAAGGTCACATTGGCACAGGAGAAGCCGATGAGTTGGTGGCGATTGTATGGGCATCCAAGACCGCTGAAAACACTTGCAATTCGCCTCCTTTCCCAAGTTTCTAGTTCCTCTACCTCTAAGAGATTGGTCAACATCTGGTTGGATCCACTCTATTAAGAGGGAGAGACATCCTCTAAGAGAGTGGAGAAGCTCGTTGTATACAGTGTTTTAATCTCATAAATCGCAAGATGACTAAGTACAAGCAGACCCCAAAATAATGGTGGGATGTAGATCTCGAGGAGCCGAGGTAGGAAGAAGAGGACAATATTGTGCAACTGGGATTGATTGGGCTCTCCATTGAGGATAAGGATGAGAATGATAGTTCCAAGTCCAACAAGGAGACGTTCATGGATGTTTCAGATGATGATTCTGATTTTTGAGCAGTAACTTGTCCTCTTCTTTTTCTAATATTGACGATTGTTGGTGTATTTGAATTCTAGATTAATGATATGAATATCAAATATTGTCAATTGATCAATCACAATGATTTTATTTCAGCTTATTTACCTTTTTCAGTCTCAAATGGTTTTATTTATAATTTATAATTTAAATTTATTTGATATTTCAGCATATTTAAGTCTCAAATAGTTTTATTTCAGCTTATTTAAATCTCAAATGGTTTTATTTCAGCTTATTTAAGTTTCTTCCAAGTTATTTTTATAGTATAGCCATTTTATTTTTAAATTTTATATTTATATATTATTTTAATTAGCCATCCCCAAAATTTAGAAAAAAAATGCATTTGCAAAAACCCCATCCCGCAGTCTTAGGTAACTATGTCATTAGACCTTGTAACATTGTAGCATAAGGTGATGAAGGTGTTTTATGTCTTGATCTTGCTCTTCGGTCACTAGATTTGACAGAGATAAAAGTAAAGGTTGCTGAGCTTAATATTCCCTGTAACAACATTTAATGGCTAGATAACTTGGTTTAGAATCATTCTCTTCTTGATTGAAATGGAACGGAAGGTGGAAACCCCTATAGCATGATGTTTTGTATTAGTAAGGGCTATAAAATGTATTTTTTAAGGGATTGGCTGGTTCTTCACTCCTCGTCTTCGAGCAATTATGTAAACTTGGTCCTATCCTCACCTTGCATAAAATGAAGTATATGTTTCTTCTATGATCCTTATGCCCTGTGGGAATGCAATGGTGTAGTTTAATCTCTTAGGTTGACAAGAGATGGTAGAGAGTACTCATGTTGGGTAAATCCTTCCATGGCAGCATTCCTTGGTGTCCTTATTCAACTAGGCTGTGGATTACTATTTGTTCAAGATATACTGAAATGACGCTCTCTTTATGTTAGACCATACCAGTGAATAAGGAAAGATTGGGAAAGAATCAGTACTTCCTCCAGTCAATTTTGTATTTTTGAATTCTTACTGCTATCTAATGATATGCCCTATTTAATATATTCAGAAGGTCAAAGAAAGTGGGTATATTTATTCATAACATGAATACAAGACTGAGGCATAGAAATTGAACAGGAGTTCTGTAGCATGTTGTGGGCTGGTATAAATGTTTAGGCTGACAGAAAAACGATGGCTTCTGTGCTTGTACTAAATGAATGAATGCCACCTGATTCAACTCCTTACTTTACATTAGGATATGTGCAAATGTGAGAAAACCTCTAATATATAATGACTATTGCTCCATGAAACTCAAATTCTTAGACTATTATGTGGACTAATGAAGAAGTGATGGTCAATGTTCCACTTTATGACATGGTAAGTAACTGTACCCTGTGACTGTGACTAATTGACTTCTTGTGCAAATCTTATTTCCCTCCTCAAATTGACACTGTAATAAACAAGCTTGAGATACCTTACACAAATGGGCAGATGGTGACCTAAACTTGATGACCAAAAGGTCACATCTAAGCTGGTGTGGAACAAACCCAGATTGAGAAACATATGATCACTGCTGGTTTACCATATAATTGTATTAGCAGCAAGATGTTTTCTTAAGGGCAACTCAGTGCCAGCTCTAGCTGTCGAAAAGGGGATCTGACCGAATTGTGCAACAGGTCCTTGAGTTCACCTAAATCCTTAGGTAGGTAGACCTACGCAATTTTAAGAACTTGTAGTACGAGCACTTCAGAATGTTGAGCTTACTCCTAATCCATGTCTCCTTGCTGGCATGCCTTGTTGTATTGTGATGTTGTGGGCCTATTTCATGTTAGTGGCATGACTAGGAGATGAACGTTTTTATTGTGTTGTGAGATTTTCAGAATAATGATTAAAAAAACTGGTTGGGAATTTCAGGGTATGCTTCACCCAAAGTCTTGCACTGAAGAATCTTCATAGCAGCTTGTATGTAGTGATGAAAACCGCTAGTGTACTTCAGGACTTTGTGCAGGTCTATTTCCTCCCAATCCAGGCAAGTGTATATAGTTCAAGGAACTTGGTAAAATCTCGCACTAACTGATCTTTTGTCGCAACAATTGGAATTTCTTATACACATCATCGTAGTTTTTGAAAGGATAGTACTGTGCACATACAGCCTCTTGAAAATGAACTTGGACCATGTGTCAATAAATTCACATTCGTTATCCTTCTTTGCACTAAAATATTTACACCAAGGGAGCAATGAATTGAACATCTTCAAAGTTGTGAAGGAATCTCTACAACATTTACGAACTCATTTACAGTATATAAGCCTCCAATTGTCAAAGTCATTCATCCAATGCCTTGGCGTTGATTTTTCCTTAGATAGGACGTCAAGATTGACTGCCACCTTAAATGCATTCTAGCGTTGAAAAGGACTAGCGGGGGCTGCAAATGTTCAGGACCTAGTTGGAGCATTAGGTTTTGAAACTGAAAGAAAATCTCTCTTCTCAGCTCTTCCAAAGCTTCTTGGAGGACCTTTTGAACTTCTGCTAAAACAGGTTTCTTCGCAGACATCTTGGCTTTGTGTCATCGCTCTTCAGGATCAACTGAACCAAGAGCCAAGTTGTATGCCTTGTTTTTAGTATTGTGAACAATTAGTCATGCATGGCATGTTAGAAACTCTTAGTGGAAACCAAGCAGCAAGATGGCAGCCTTGCTCTGATACCAATTCTTTAAATTGGTGTAAGGAACCAACCAACAGAGCCGTGTCATTTTTTGCTCTGTTACCAATGATTTGTGCCAAACCCAGGAGTTGCACAGAGGACAATCCACAAACTAATTAAGAGTCAGATGAACAGCAACAGAAATGAAAAAACAAATGCAAAAACACCACTACATATTCAATAGAGACAATGGATAGCAAAATAAGGCTCTTCTATTTGTCTTGAATACGATATGTTCCATAAGAGTGCAATGCTGGACATAGAATCCAAGGTTGTCTTATCCCAATGGGCCAAATCCTGAAAAGGATTGTAAGGGGTTGAGAATGTATACAAATGATGGGGTTTCATGTAAGTCCAATTAGCATCTCATGTCCTCTCATTTTTTAAATGCTTCAGATTAACTAGATGATGGTACAATGTTACTGTTGTTACATACAAGAATAAGAACATCCAACCATTTTGACTTTGTTGGCCGTTCTTGACCGGGAAGGTAAAGTGTTGTCAAACGATGTGGAACCGATTGATGATTCATCTTTTGTCTTGGAGTACACGTGGAGCCCAACATGCTGGCATGTAGTTCCCAGTGTTTCATAGGGGCCGCGAAGTTCAAAGGGTAAAAATATGTTGAAGCTATGAGCTGTGAAGGCCGCGAATTGTGAAAATTTTCCTTGGAAGGGTGCAAACCCAAGTAGAGAGTGCTTGTGCTTCAATCACTTAAACGCCAATCTCAACATTATAGTCAATCACACTTGGTCCAAAAAATGAGCTTTCTTTAAACTTCTCCATAACTCCCAGAGTCTAGTGCCAACTTTCAACCTCAAACAAATTTCCCTTAGTCTCAAACTTGGTACTTTTTGTCTCTAAGGATAATTCAGATCATGAGCAGAAATATAACACCAAATAACACAATATTCCAGAATAATGATCTCAATATGCAATTAGAATAGCTTCGCCACTTCGAGGGGGAAACCTCCAAACCATACAATAAGACTCAAATGCTCCAAATGATGATGAACTACTACCTAAAATCCCCTATATATACTATTCATATGTTATGGCCAACACCAAGGCCGACCTACTAAGCATGAGAAAGTATAAATGATATAATAAAATGATATGGTAAGCCACAAGTCGGCTACTCATATCCTAATACAAGCAATAGGTTAAGGGCGTAGCATGCCCTTCCCCTTCAAAGCAACATTGTCCCCAATGTTGAGAAGCTCTGGGTGCTGCTGCAGGAATGTCATATCTTCCCATGTTGCATCTTCATTGTCCATATTCTTCCACTTGATCAGGTACTCAGTAATAACCCGTGTCCTCAATCTTTTAGTGTGTGTTTGAAGGATGCATTCAGGTTCCAAGATGACTCTCCCCTCCTCATCGAGCTCAGGTAACACTGTTTGGGCTGATACTCTCTGTCCAATTACTTTCTTCAGGCAAGAAACATGAAAGACTGGATGTATTTTGGTTGATTGTGGAAGTTCTAATTTGTATGCTACAGTACCAATCTTCTGCAATACTTGATAGGGGCCATAATACTTCGGTGAAAGTTTGTTATCCTTTTGTTGTTGTTTCAAAGACATTTGCTTATATGGTTGTAACCGCACAAAAACCCAATCACCGACTTCAAAATGCCTTTCTGTGCGATGTTGATCAGCCTGTTGCTTCATGCGGTTTTGTGCCATGACCAAGTTCTCCTTGAGACTAGAGAGGACCTCTTGTTGATACTGAATGTGTTCTTCTACTGCTCTAACCCACGGTTGTCCTCTCAATGATGATGTGATGGATGGTGGATGGTACCCATAGAGTGCCAAAAAAGGAGACATTTTAGATGAAGTATGGAAGGAAGTGTTATACCACCATTCTGCAAGTGGCAACCATTGGACCCATCTTGCTTGTTTATCTGACGTAAAGCAATGGAGATATCCCTCCAAACACTTATTTACAACTTCTGTTTTCCCATCAGACTGGGGATGATAAGAAGAGCTACGAGCTAACTGAGTACCCAAACATGAGAATAAATCAGTCCAAAAATTACTAGTAAATATAGGGTCTCGATCACTTACTATAATCTTCGGTGTCCCATGAAGCTTCTGAACTGTGTCCATGAAGGTTGTTGCTACCGTGCTTGCAGCAAATGGGTGTGCCAAGGCACAAAAATGAGCATATTTGGTGAGTCTATCCACCACAACCATGATGACATTTTTTCCTTCAGATTTAGGCAATCCTGTGATAAAGTCCATGGAAACCTCTTCCCACCGCTGGCTAGGAATAGATAGAGGTTGTAGAAGACCTGGGGATCGAACTGTTTCACCCTTATTTTGCTGACAAACCATGCATTCTGCCACAAATTTTTGGACATCCCCTTTGAGACCTTCCCAAAAGAAATCTTGTTTGACTCGATGATAAGTCTTCAAGAATCCAGAGTGCCCCCCTACTGGAGAAGAGTGAAGCTCAGATAGAATCCTATTTTTAAGAGTGGAGTTCTTACATAGGTATAATCTATCTTTATACCATAAAGCATCCCCTTTCAATACAAATTTTTCAGACATGCTTGGATCATTCTGGAGATGATGAATGAGGTTTTGTGTGGTTGGGTCATTTCTCCATTCGGACCTTGCCTCATCTATCCAATCTTCCTGTAATATGGATATGGCACATAACAAGGCTGCAGTTGATTCATCTTTCCGCGACAGAGCATCCACAACTACATTCTCCTTCCCTTTCTTATAGATAATCTCAAAATCATATCCCAACATCTTGGAGACCCATTTTTGTTGTTCTTCAGATGATAAACGCTGCTCCAAGAAGTATTTCAGACTATCATGATCTGTCTTCACTTTAAAGTGTCTTCCTATGAGATATGGTCTCCATTGCTTTACTGCATGAAGTATGGCTAGCATTTCCTTCTCATAAGTCGGCTTGGAAAGATTCTTACCTTTGAATTGATGGCTCAAAAAGGAAATAGGATGGCCTTCTTGCATGAGAACTACCCCCATACCCACCCCTGATGCATCACATTCAACAATGAATGTTTTGGAAAAATCTGGAGTAGCCAAGACTGGAGTGGTGCACATGGCCTCCTTTAGTTGCTCAAATGCTTTGGTTGCATCCTCACTCCAATGGAAGGAGTCCTTCTTTAATAAAGTTGTGAGAGGTGCAGATATGCTTCCATAATGCCTTACGAATCTTCGGTAATAACCTGTAAGCCCCAAAAATCCTCGTAGATTCTTTAGGGTTTTTGGAACCTTCCACTCCATCATGGCTTTGATCTTATTAGGATCCACTTTAACCCCTTCATGAGAGACAATGTGACCCAAATATTCAACCTCCTTGAGTCCAAAAGAACACTTAGAGGGCTTTGCATAAAGTTGATGTTGCTCAAGGGTTTCCAAAACCTTATTTACATGATGCAAATGTTCCTCCCATGTTTTGCTATAAATTAATATATCATCAAAAAACACTAAGACAAACTTCCGCAGGAATGACTTAAAAATAGAATTCATCAAACTTTGAAATGTAGAAGGTGCATTTGTGAGTCCAAAAGGCATTACCAGGAATTCATAATGGCCTTCATGTGTCCGAAAGGTAGTTTTATGAACATCCTCATCCTTGATTCTGATTTGGTGGTATCCCGAACGAAGATCAAGCTT
Source organism: Taxus chinensis (assembly GCA_019776745.2). NCBI lineage: Eukaryota > Viridiplantae > Streptophyta > Pinopsida > Cupressales > Taxaceae > Taxus > Taxus chinensis. The sequence goes on along the minus strand of CM034150.1, from coordinate 673,399,247 downwards.
TGTAAAATAAACAACACCATGCAACTCATCAAGCAAATCATCAATTACAGGAATAGGAAACTTATCTTTGATTGTGTACTTATTAAGTTCCCTATAATCAGGACACATGCGCCACATGTCATCTTTCTTCCGTACCATCACTACTGGAGAAGAATAAGCACTCTGACTATGACGGATAATTCCTGCTTCCAACATCTCTTGTACAATCTTTTCAATTTCACTCTTTTGCACATATGGGTACCTATAAGGTCTGATGTTAGGTGGTTGACTTCCTGGTAATAACTGAATAGCATGATCATGATCTCTCTTTGGAGGTAAGCCCTTTGGTATATTTTCAAATACAACAGAGTGTGCATCCAACACTGCTTGCATATCTGATGGTATAATGTCCTTAGAATGATGAGCCTCCAATGAAAATAGTTGTGCCACAAATCCCTCTGCACCCTTTTTTAGCATTTTGTGCATCTGATGAGAACTTACTATTTGTGGAGACTTTTCTCTTAAGCCTCTTAGCTCAAAAGTCCTTCCTTCAGAGTGAAATCACATGAACAAGTCTTGGAAGTTCATCTCAATGGTTCCCAAAGTGGTAAGCCATTGAACCCCTAACACAATGTCTGCTCCTCCCATAGAAATGGCATACATGGGACTATTTAGTATGTAATCTCCCATGGCAAGCTTAATGCTATGGCATTTTCTAGAACAAGTAACAGTACCTCCATCAGCAATCATTACTTGACATTCAGGAGCTGGATAAATGAAGCAGTTTAGGCGCACTGCTAACTTATGATTGATAAAGTTGTGAGTACTTCCTGAATCAATCAACACTGTGACCCTCTATTTTTTTAGGAATCCAACCACCTTTAGGGTTTGGGGGGTGCTAATACCTGAAATTGCATGGCATGAGATTGTTGGCTGAGGATCTCCTGACTCCTCCTCTGGCTCAACCAAGACCTCTGACTCTGAATCTTCATCCTTCTCTTCATCTTCACTAGGCCCATCAATGTAGAACAACTTCTTTTCAGCACATTTATGTCCTGGTCCAAATTTACTGTCACAGTTAAAACATAAACCTTTTTCTCTTTTTTCTTCAATTTGTTGAGGTGTCAATCTAACTGGTCGAGGGAGTGTTGGGGCCAAGGTGTTGCGATCTCTGGTATAAGTGAAATGTTGTCTCCTACTTGAAACAAATTTCTCCTCTGCCCTTCTTGCCATAATCATCGAATCAGAAACCTTATGAGGATTAAACATACACACCTCATGCTCAATGTGATCCTTAAGACCCCCAAGAAATAGGTCATTCAGATTCTCTTCAGTAATATTTTCCACCCGTAGAGAAAGGTTTTGGAAGTGATGAATGTAATCCTTAACAGATCCTATCTGTCTCAATTTTGCTAATTGGCTGAAGTAATTATCTGACACACTAGAACTATAGTGTAATTGCAACTCTTCAGTGAACACTGTCCATGTAACATTGAGACCACTCTTCTGCCTTTGAGCACATAACCATCGATACCAGACGAATTGGTCAGGTTCGAGATACAAAGCTGCCATGGTCACCTTTTGTCCTGGTGGAATCTGATGTAGTTCAAAAAAATTCTCCATTTGGTTGATCCAATTGAGTGGATCCTTTCCATCAAACTTACGCATCTCCACTTTTGGAAACATAGTACGGGCCTGCAGAGTGCTCGTATTTGGATTGTGCACACTCGAAGATCCACTCTGGCTCATGTGTCTATTATGTTGACCTGAGGATCCACCTTGATTGACATAAGTATGATTACCCATCATATACGTACTGAATTTTTGCATGAAATCCTCCAATATTTTTCCAATCCTATCCACATCTTCTTTGCTGGCCACCCGAGATTCGAGGTCTCTCAGGTTAAACTCAAGTTGGCTTACTTTGTGGTCTGTCGAAGTAAACCCTAACCCTGAGGAATCTGTAGTTATATCTTCTGTCTCCAACTCCTCAACTACTATCTCATCCTTTTCTGGTGTTTTACCCGGAGTGATGGGATTCTTTTTTCCTCTTGTGGAAGGCCCCGCCATGATGCCCCAAAATAGTAGGATGTAGGGATCACAGTCAAATTTTAGGGTTTCATATTTCAATACGAATTCGGCCAAATATAAAAAAACTTAAAGAACAAACCCCAAATAATTTTTTTTTCTTTCCGAAAATGTAACGAATTTGAAAAAATTCCACAATTTGCACCCTAGGGAGTGATTTTATGAAAAACCCTAAATTTGTAATAACTTTTGCAAAATAAATCAAAAAAGTCTGAAATTTTCAGGGAACCTTACTTGAAATGTTTTGCAACTCTGGTAAAAATATCTCCCACCAATTCACTTTGGTTCGCAATATATGGTGGAAACAAAAAATTAGGGTTTTTGCCCTAATTTTGGCCCAGATCGCAGCTCTGATACCACTTGTAATGAAATTACTTGTATAATTCAGATCATGAGCAGAAATATAACACCAAATAACACAATATTCCAGAATAATGATCTCAATATGCAATTAGAATAGCTTCGCCACTTCGAGGGGGCAACCTCCAAACCATACAATAAGACTCAAATGCTCCAAATGATGATGAACTACTACCTAAAATCCCCTATATATACTATTCATATGTTATGGCCAACACCAAGGCCGACCTACTAAGCATGAGAAGTTGGAATGAGTTTCAGTTTCCTACTTATATAATACTCTGCCAAGTTAAACATCATTTCTCACTCAGTGCTTTGTCTTTCATAGTGCAATCCTCTGTCTTATGTTTTTAAGCATGAAATCAAGTTCTACAATAAACTTAGAGAATATGTTGCTTTCACCCTTCATAATATCATTGTTTGCTTGCAGCACTCTACTATATCGATAGAACGATATGGCACACACCCCGGCTACAATTCATCTCAACATCGGTGACGTCATCGCTATAACTCTTCTACTATAGTCTAAGAAACACTCGCAATCTCTTTCGATTCTGCCTTGCCTTTAATTTGCTTCCAACCTGATATGATGGTGATTCAAACACGCCTACAATCTTCTTGGCAATCCTCAGACCGGAAGATCATCATGTTCTAATTAAATCATGTTGCGTGCTATTGTGCCAGAGACCCCTCCTAAGCATTGTTAGACGTGGCATCACACACTCCTACCCGAGCTGAATAATTCTTAGACTGGATTTCTGCCTCTCCAGTACGTTGAAACGCTCTTTCTCTTCACTTCCATTGGTACAAAATCTCAGATTTATCAATGAATCTTGGATGAACCCTAAAAACACTCCATGCTCGACAGAACTTCAAACCACTAACATCAGAAATGGACTTATGCTCGACAGACTTTAGACTATAAATGCTTGATATATGAGTTATGCAAGCGGAGCTTCTCTTTATGGTCTTTGTTCCACTCGCCATGTGGACCTTCTCACTTATTGTGCTCCTTGGAGTCACAATCTCTTTGCTTGTATCAGCTTGTTTAGATCAACATTCATAAACCTTAACCAAATAGATGTGTTTCTTCCAATCTCTCTTGTTCTTTTGACATCTTACGCACACCCAAATTCATGTAGTCAATGGTTCAAAAACCGTAGCTTAGTGAATACACAACCAAGCCAGAAAAATATACACGACAAGAGCAACTCACATAATAAGATAATAGCTTGGCACTTTTTCATAACAAATTTGCATGTACAGTATTGTGTAAAATAGACAAACACTAAGAAGGTTTTGGCTTTTGCTAACAGCATCCTAATCTAGGCCAACAACATTCAACGTCAACTTAACTATAATGTTGGTTTTTCTTTTAGTTTGCATTCCTTTAAATGAGACATCGGTGTTTGCTATGCTTTATACAAGTGCTTTATTAAATATTAATCTGTTTCAGCTCAGCAAGTGAGTATAATATGACTTAGTTAACTATTTTCAGGAAATTAGTTTTAGTTGTGTTGTAATTCAAAGAATAGGCCATGGAATCCTCTATAAACTTTATCAAAGTTTGAGGAATTAACATGGGTTTACCTGAGTCTTCAGTCTTGACATGTAATGTAGTTCTCTTAAATTAAATCTATCCTTGTTGCAAAGAGAAAATATTTCTGACCTTTGCTATGTCGAGAGAGATAGAGATGATTTTAATTAATTACGTTAAGATGATATCTATTAACAAAGTCCTCCATCTAATTTGATGTATTATAAAGAAAAAGCCTTGAAATTCAATGTATTCAACATAAAAAAGGCTACCATAATACTGCACTTACAAGTTCAACACTAGAACGGGGGAATAATAAGGTAAAGTCAAAATTACTATTGGAAAGGATCATAATGAACCCATAAACATTGTAAATCACATTGGCAGAGAAATCCAATTATACCTGCACCTTTACAAACGCGACAATCAATCAACCGTGTTTCTACTCTCATTTTTCCATCTTTGCAGAATACGCACTTCGTGCCACCTGTTCCACTCATCCAAATTGCAACAAGTTACTTTATAGGTCTTTGGACTCTTTCTCCTTCTCTCTGTCTCCTTCCTTCCAACCCTCTCAAGCACACACCAAGATACTTGAAATCAAAAAAATTATAATAGAAGGACAAAAGGTAGTTCAGATGGAAATGGTTGAGTTAAAATTACAAGGTAAGAAAAAGGATTGCAAAAGCAAACAGAAGTATAGAGCATAATTCTCTAAAATTAGCAAGCGATAATCCAAAGAATTGCTGAAAGTTAGAATTTTTCGTAAGCTATTAAACAAAAAAATCTAAGGAGAACGAAATTACTTGGACAGAAATTACCAGCCATGAACATTAACTGCTCAAAAAGAGAAACAAACACGTAGAAAACTTAAAATTACCAAATGAGCAGTTACTGCAATACACAATGAGCTGTGTGTCAAGGAGCAAAGTTGTAAATAAAAGTTTATCACTAATGAAATATTTTTAGTTTGTTCTTTTGTATTTGAAATAAAAGGGCAGTTGGAATATAAATAAGTTAATAACTATATAGAGATGACAATTGAAGATCATAGCTAAAGTTTGGGTGTATTGTCCACAGATCCTTCAATAAAGGATGCAAGTAATTTAAGGAAAACCCGATCAAATAAGAAATTGTTTTAAATTGTATCATTTTCTTTTAGAACAGCAACGATGTGTCTTCCATTCCCCAATGCACTAAAGGACACCCCCTAGCACTTACATAAATACAAGGTTAATCCCAATTGCAAAGGATAAGTGTAGGAAGTGACACAGTAGTGAAACCAAATTTCTGAAAATAGAAGTGCAAGAGGTGGCAGAGAGTTGAAAGAAGTGTAGCAGTGTTGAATTGTAACATATGACATGTTTATCATTCTATCATTTTCGTAACTTAGATATAATGAAGTACGAATGTCATAATAAGAATACGATAGATTTGTATTTTAATTTACTAATTTGATAGCTAAGCTGGAATTTTTTAAGCTGAAGAGGAATCAATTGTATATCCAGATTTTTTGGAATAAAATTCAAAGATATTTAATATTTCATGTGCAAGTGCATGTATGTGTTACTTAGTGCATAGGGGCTAAAAGACATGGTGAAGAGGAAAATTGTGGAGCTTGAACTTGCATTAAGAGGTGAATTAGGAATCAAGTTTAGGATATTCTTTTTATCTCCAAAGAAAATATTTGATGAATGGATTTGTGGGCATGATGCTAATTTGTGAGAGCAAAAAACTAACCCCTCAAATTTTAAAAAGTTTTGAGATTTTTTCTTTTAAATTTGATTTTATTATTTCGGGAGGAAAATTAAAGGATTTCCTTTTATTTAGTTATATTCGCTTGGAATTTGGAAATATTCTTGATTAGAGAGTTTATTTTTTATATGCAGTTTTATTGAGTGTGGGAAGGGCTTTTGGGGTCTTGTTGTTTTTCTGGTTTTATCATAGACAGATGCTTGGCTAGAAGAGAAGAAGGGACATTCAATTTTGGAGTAAAAGGAATTCATTTCATTTATTTGCTTGTTTTCTTTCAGAGTTCTCGGTGAGAAGCATCTTTCAACTCACATTCTAGCAAGCATGGGGGGCCAGTATTCTTTCTTTGTATTTATAAATCTGTTATAGGTTTGATGGATTCTCTTGGAAACATTTATTTGGCTTTCCTAATAAGATGGTTTTTCTAGTTAAATGGAAAATAGGGCTTGTTGCCCAGGCATTTCTAGACTATCCCATATGTTTCTGCACCCAATGAGACAATACAAGGCCAACAATTATCGCACCTGCACATTCATTCAACTCAAACCCATAAGAAAACCAAATTTCTTTTGGTATGAGTGGAGACCATCACCAAAACATGCCCATCAAAGGAGCATCCCCTGGCGCTTATCACTTTTAGGCATCACTAATTTAGTACTACAACCATGTCTCCATTACCTAGACATTTTACGATAACAACTAAAGAAGTATCATACTTTCATAGTATAGCTTGCTCTATTTCATTCACTCATTCTCTCACTACATCACATTTCATTTGATTTTCTTTGTTATTGTCCCTTACAGGATAGTCAGATACCTAACTGCCAGTCCACATATGCCTTCATGGGTTTCCCAATGATTTTCAATCACACAACTATCAAGGGCCTTCATGGGTTGTCCTCCATCACCCAATTTTCACATGTAATCACAGGTTTACTCAATCCCTTAAGCATCATGGGCTTTCATGAGTATTATTCAATCACCCAACTCTCATAGGCATTCATACGTTTTATCCAATCACCCAAATGTCGCATATGTTTGTGGGTTGTACCCAATCATCTAAATGTCACAAGCATTCATGGGTTGTACCCAATCACCCAACAATCCCGGACATTCATGCATTTTATCCAATCACAACTATTACAAGCATTATAATTACTCAACTGTCATGGCCATTCTAATGACCCAACTGTCATGGGCATTCTAATCACCCAGCTATCACGAGTAATCATGGATTTTTTCCAGATATACCAGTCTTTCTTGGAGAGATATAATCTAATAATAATCAGTCAAACCAATCTCGTGGGTACAAGATTCGGCATTTTTGCATTAAGAATAAATATATAGTCAAACTAAGTGTATGGGATTTGTCATAATTATTAATTTATAAGAGGATCAACTAATCAATCAAATAATTTTTTTAGACTGAAAAATCAGATGTATTTCACTAAATAGATGCTGCAAAAAACAAAGATGGGTAAAACTGCATTTTATGATCAATATTCTTCTTCAACATATCAAACACGAGTCACGACAGAATTTTTCAAAATGGTGAATGGTGAGATAAATTTGCTGAAAGTCAAAAGATGGTAAATGCTTCTATAAAGTCAAAGTTACGACCAGATCTAGTTAGTGCATGAGTTTCAGCCAATTTGTTGGTCAACTGGTACTTCTCTTCTCTTCTCAATTTTGGTGCTAGGAACCTCGAATTTCAGTGACTTGGTGAAATTGGGTTGTGAATTGACCTTTTAATAGTGATTGATGCAAGTCAAACAATGGTGGTGTCTTGCTGGTCAGCCCAGTCGAGTGTTGTTCAATAAGAAAAATTCAGAAAAATATGTGGAGGTTGGCCTAGTTTCTACAGAGAGGAAACAGAGGTTTTGACTCAATTAGACTTAAATTTGACCCTGAGAACGTCATCCTATTAAATATGGTTAAAACAAGTGCAAATTATATCACAAATGATTAGATGATGCCGTAATATGGTAATTGTTTGTATGATGTCATGGAGAAGTTATAGTCTTCTTCTGCCATCTGAGTTGCACGTTCTCCCTACTTTCTATCTTAAGGCTGTCTTCCATCACTCTGAAGATGTAGTAGACCGCTTCATAGTTAAGTGAAAGCATTGGTACAAGCCGTAATAAAGAAAACAGATTACTTTGGCATCAGCAAGAAACTCTGTGTTGCATAAGTATTTCAACTGGCCTAATGTTTCCGTAGAGGTTGCGCAATACATTTGTGCCTATTCAGCATGTGTAATGTCAAACTGCCAAATAAGAAGTGGTCTCCATATTTCCCATCGACTGTGGGAATTTTCCATATATTTTCTTTCTTGTCTGCCTAGTACTAAGCATAATTTCAGTTGTCTTTTTGGTCATTGATCGCTTGTAAAAGATGGATATTCTTGTGCCTTGCCAGAAGACCTTTTGTGACATTTTCGGCACAGAAAAATGCCTAACTTTCTTTGAGCGTGATCGGATTGACTATGGAATTCCTACAGCTATTGTTTCTGATAGCAATCTCAGATTCCTCACCACCTTTCAGAACACACTTGGTCCCTCATGGATATAAAGCAAACCGTGTCTACAAATTTTCATCCTCAGACAAATGATCACATCAAAGTTTGCACCAGCACTACCATACCATACATCTTTTGTGTATGTAAAACAGACAACATCCTCACACTTGAGATTGCAGTCCTTCTGAGGTCCGTTTAGGTTTTCAGTCTTGTACACCGATTGACATCGCTTATTCCATGTCACCTCAAATTAATTTGAATACACAGAAAAGCAGCCAATGTCACAAGTTTACAGAGAAAATCCAAAACATTCAGCACCAAGTCCATTGCATGCTTAAGCACGACACCACAAAGTATAAGCAGAGCTATCACAAACACCATGTCACTCATTAGTTCATTGTTAATAAAGTGAGTTACACGTTGAAAAGGAGCATTTCAAAGGTCCCCATCACAAACTTAGACCTCTTTGTTATGGCCCCTACACCATCATTAATCATGTCACAGTTTGCGTGATCTTTTTCCATACCTCGGTTTTCATTCAATCTTCAACATGGAATTACTTTGACCCTACATTTTATCTCTTTGGAGATGTTACTCCTCAAGTACAACATCTTAATGACAGTGATCTAGACAGTATGCTTCCAGATGAGACAATTCAGATTATAGAGCACATGATGAAGTATATTCACAGTATGATTTTGCCCCTCACATCTTTAAAGTAAGACAACTTCCAACCTTAGGTAAATGATTCACAAGGGAGAAAATTATCAGAAATATTCTAATTTGCTTGCATCGGCCAAAGTAAGGGGTGACAAATGATCAAAATGTGGACACAAATTTAGCTGAGTCCAAACTTACACCGAATTCCACATCATTGACAGAACCATAATTTGCAACTTATTCTCTCCTGACTTTAGCAAAAGTTTTTTTGTCAACTCATGCTAATATTTCTCGCCACGAGGTTTTGCACACTGAAGTTTGCCACCAATTTTCACACCAGTGCCTATAACACCCAAAGAATTGGCCTCGATGTCAATCTCATCAGGTTCTTCTCCACACCAATTCTAGTTACCTAAGTTGACATGGACTCAGCTTACATTTAGCGACAAACCTATATTGTAACAATCCTTTGTGTCATCCCAAACTCCTTTGGTACACCCCACATTCAAGCCAAGATTTCTTCAACTTCCATAATCATCAAATCTTCTTGATTGTTAGCCCATGTATTATATAAAAACAAGTAGGGGTGGTAATGAGGGATTCTCCTCTTCTCTCTTGGCAGATTTCACTTGCACACTTTGCAGAGGATTTCTTTGTACAAAGGCACTTTCAATTTAGCGAAATGTCAATTCTTTATCTTATGTATTTTAATTTATTCATATGCTATGTGCATTCTAATAATGGTTCAAACCCCAAGAGCAATGGGGGGAAACAAATTAAATTGCAGGAGTCTAATTTGTTATAGGATGGAGCAAATTGTACTACCACCTAAAAACGAAAATTAGAGTGTACAGACAGAGTGTACGGAGTCATAAACTTGTTGACATACAGAAAACAATATCAGTGATCCACAGAAACATGAGAGGCTAGAACAGTATCATCAAAATTGCATTTTCTGAAAGTGTTGTGCGATCATCTATGAGAATAGATGTGAAAGCTCGAAAATGAGTGTTACACTCTTGGAGGACAGGACCCATCCATTTTGGATTTTTATGTCAAATGATAATACAATTCCATGTGTGGAAGAAGGTTCCACAATTATAGATTCTGGGTACCAACGTCGGGTGCTGGTGCTGGTGCTGGAGTGCTCCGGTGTTGGAGCCAACTGCTGTGGCACTAGCGCGGAGTAGTGCTGCCATTGAATAGGTAATGATGTCTATCATCGGCATTGGCTAGACACCGATGATGGAATCTTATCACCTAGATCTGCCACTTGGATCTATTGCCCCTCCATTGGAAGCAATGGCCCCATTGCAGCAAGTTGAGAGAACAAATGAGAAAGCTTTGACTCGACCACAACTCTAGTAATATTTCCCCCAGTAAATGATCTTGCCTGCTTTGACAACTTCACAGAAAGCTACTGCCTCAATTTTTCGTGTGTTGTATCTTTGCGTTCATGAGCCAACCTACTTCTGTAAGGGGCAAATTAGGATTCAATTTTTTATTTGGGATTGTTTTGCTAGAGATGGTGAAGGGGTGGAAAAAGTTGCTCATAGAAGTTCCACAATTGAAAACAGGATGCAAACCAATATAGGATGTAAGATCTCTCACGTGTTTAGTAAAAGCGGGCCATAGAGAAGGGGTCTGCTCTTCCTGTGAGGACTTGTGAGCCCTTCTTTCTACAGGTGTAACCAAGACCAACTTTATACTGGTGTGACAACCCGATGTTGGATGTCATGACTTGGTATAAGTTTTCTGAAGGATGACAGCTGATTATTGTGAGGAAATTGGTACTACTTGCCTAATCACATGAAGTTCAACTAGGCTGGAAACGACACTTAAAACTAGGAACTCACATGTTCCTCGTTGAACAAGACACTAGAAATCCAAGTGACTGTATAGGAAAACTTACATATGCATCTTGTGATGGGACTGTCAGTTTTATAGAAATACTTTTGCTTAAAATTCTTAATCAATTGTGAGATTTTCCTAAAAAAATTGATTGTTTCCAACTTATTTAAATAACCATTTATAAAACACTTCTCTGTTTTTCAAGAGGAGAGAAATTCCCATCCTGAAAATGTAATTCTGACATATTGACTGACTTAGGTCATCATTTGTGAACATGAACATAATTTCAATTCCAATTTCTCTCATGTAACATTTCATGACAAGTCAAAAGAGCATGTGCAGCATATCAGATAGGTATACATGAAATAAATTTGCAGAACATTATATATTTATGAAAAATATAAAAAATAGAAATAGAAAGCTGTGAATAGAGTGAACGAATGATAGGTTGTGTATATGAGACAAGGGACGCACACAATAAGTCCTGTCTCTACAAGGTGAGAGGCCATTTCTCTTCACAAAGGCTCTTGACAACTAATGAAGCTTAATTAGCAGTGTACCCTGGGGATGTGTCCCCTATGTTTTTGGGGGCGTCCCCTATAGGGGGCGTTTCGGGGACGCAGAGACGAGTAGGAAATGTCCCATAAACCTCCCCAATTTTTTATTTTTTAGGAAACATTTCGGGGACGGCTGATTTATGGCAAGGGATGGCTAGCCGTTCCCGGTACAGCTAGCAGTCCCTAGTACGGCCAAGGGACGTCTAGAAGTCCCCTAGCCATAATGGGGACGGCTAGAAGTCCCCTATGTCCCAACACACAAAAAAATACATTTAAAAAAAAACTCAAAAATTTTGCAAGTTTCCTGAGTTCTGACTCCCCTAAAGCTACGCAATCTGCCATCAATGTGATGAATGGATTCAAATTGAGTGGAAAGAAGTTGAAGGTCCAACTTAAGCGAGATAACGAATAGAGAAAGCCTTATTGGATAGACGTGCCCATCATGCAAAGGGGAGGTTGAATGGATGGTGCTGTTCTTTATAAATTGAGACTGTTCTATTCAGCATGTAGTGGTTATATGCCCCATTTTTTGTGGGTTAAAAAATGGCATGATGTATGATATTGAAGGGAGCAAATGAAGATTGTGGTGGCTTATTTATGCAGCTCTATTGCTGTCATATGAAAAAGGTGGGAAGCAATAACTAAGAGTTCCTTTTGGTGAAGATGGAAGGCTTGAAAATTCAGGTCATTTATGTGCATATTGCACAGTAGCACATGTGATCTAGGTGCCCTTGTTCCTAATGTTTTTTGTGGAATAAACCGATATATCATATCTGTTTTGGAATTGATTTTTAATTTTGTTACTACTAGATTAATGTAAGATTATTATTGTTATACATTGCTTCTATTTCTATATTACAATGTTTTATGCAGCAGTGAATTTGAATGTGTTATGGATATGCAATCATTTAGGGCAAAATTCGTAGACCACTGTGTTTTTTACATGTAATTATGTAAATTACTTGTCTTGAACTCTCTCCTTCATAAACGACCGTGTAATTATTATATATATCCACATTGAATATTGTGTTAAATCTCGATTCAGCTCTAATGTTATGTAATAAGGTTCTATAACATATATGATGAATGTCTTATCAATGTTATCATATGAATATTTGAAAGTTCAACATCAACTCAAACAAGTCCAAGGGGTCGTGTCATAATGGCAAAGGGGAACACTCGTGAAAGCATGATCCAGTTTCAAATACCACACTGCAATAAGGTGACACTAGACCTGTAGCTTGGTTGTAATCTAATGATTATGGAGCATATTTGAACCTGACCCACGTTTGCAATAAGGCAACCCATAACTTAATCATGACCCGTATTAAAATTACTTGACCTTTACCCGTGTTAAAATGGCTCATAACTTCACCCAAGATTTACCAAGCCAAAAAATGCATCTATCGCGAGTAATGTTTCTCTTCGTTTAACCGTGGCATTTACACTTGAGACTTAAAACCTCATACAGTTGAAATTTGAACAGAGCCATGACTTTTCAGCCAGTCTCCAGCACGCATTCATCTCCGTAACACAATTTCAGTGATTTCATGCATTTACTCAAAGGGAAGGGAAAGAGATTTCTAACCATTTCCTGCACACCTTTCACAGCGAACAGGATCGCCCTGCACATGCCCAAATTATTCATATTACTCCTACACGCACTCCATATCCGGAATTCAAAAAATAACGCAGTGAGACAAAATTGGAAAAGAAAAAATCATGGTGTTCCCACCTACATTTGGCTAAGAAATGTTTTCATATTATATGTTATGGGTGTTGCTTACCTTCAATCCAAAATACAGAGATAATAAAATTCCAGCCAAAACGCTCGTAGCTATAATCAGAGTCTGCAAATTTGGTGGCTTATATATGTCGGCCAAAAGTATATTTGAAGGATCAATAAACCTTGCTTGACATAGCGATTTTCTTCTGATATTTCTAAAGTTTTTAATGGATGACAAAGGATTAGATTTGTACAGTGCTTGTTTGGCAGAAGGGAGTGGGGGTAGAGAGAAGAGTAGAGTGAGTGATTGAGAACAGGGAAGAAGTGTGCAGGAGAATGAGGATATTGCCATGTTTTGAATGGATGCCTTCAGTTATCTTATTAGATATTACATAGGTATGTTATTGAGGTTTGTTTTTTTTCCAAATTGTTAGCGTTTTTGTTCAATCAGAAAAAAAATGTTAACAATTTTTGTTTGGGAAATTCAAAAAAAAATTATCTTTCTTTTCAGGGGCGCGCGGGCGTGGGTCTCTATATAAATAGGATAACTTATATTATTTTCTTTTAGTTTTAACAAAATTATATGAACTAGTGTGTTGTGGAACTCTATGGTGTGTGAGGGTCACTTTTTTAAATTGTTTTAAATAAAGGGCATAAAATAATAATAAAAATTGATAGAATCTAGATTCCACGAACATGAGAGTGAAGTATTATAATCAAAACTTGAATTGATTAAGGTTTGATTAAATAGGGTGGGAAAAAAGGATTATACTAACCTAGTTTTGTCAAAGGGGTGACTTTACAAATATGAAAACTGAAAATTTAATCAGGGGAGTGTCGTTAATTGACTTTGTAAATTTGGCTACCTGAAATGCACTTTAGGATAAGATCGTCGGGGGAGGACATGACTAGTACCAATATTGTTCATGTTTGGGCCTACCATTCTTATCTTATACGGTTGTGTTCTTATTAAAACTTTTACAAGGTGTTCGTGCATGATTGCTCTATTGGAATCTGGGTTGGGAAAATCTATGATGATACAAAATTGGCTTCTTTTATCAAGCCCTAACCAACTCACTTAAACATGATACATATTAACCCTAAACTAAGCATGAACTATCCTCAATACACATTCATTGCATGCAAGTGTTGCATTATGTATCCAATAACCTAGTGGGAAGCAATGTTGATGTAGTTCTTCCAATTCAAGTGTGAGGTGTTCTACTCTTGACTTTGAAATAATCAATGCAACTACATGAATGCACTTAGATCCTTCATTTAGCATAAGACACTTGGTAAACATGCAACTTGGATTAAGGATAATCATATTTAGAATTATACGCTTAATCCGCTCTATGAATGCTCTTGAGAGATTTAGGATGTGTATAATGGTCTCCAAAGTGTATTTAATGCAGAAGCATCTAGGTTCACGAGATATCTTGTATCAGCCAAAAACAATTGAATCCAATAGAGTTGATTTTGTGATGTTCAGTTTTGTGTTAAAACCGGTGCACGTTGTGTACCATTTGTGTTGTTGGCAGGTCGTGGAGTATTAGTCGAAGCTAGATAACACTATTAAAGCCATGAAGGTCTAATAAAGCCACTAAACACTACAGAAGTCGTGCAAGCCTAAGGGAAGTTGTGAAATACTACAAGTTTGAATTTAAATCCCAAAGTACTGTTATTAACTAAAATGAGCTCCTTGCCAATTTTACTAGCATTGTGCTCTTAAGGATCAAAGATCCAGAGCACTTGTCTCTATAGACACATAAATCTGACAACTTATCCTTTGGCTTCATTTCTACACTATGACTTACACACACATCTTAAGCCTAAATGACTTATCTCTCTCCCTCTCATGTGAATTGCTTTACTGCACACACTTCTTAGTCGTTCATATACTCAATTGTATTTATCCAAAGTAATGTATCAATCTTAGGAATCTTGCCTAAAAGTCTTCTTAAGCACCATGAATTTCCTGATTGAAACCATATGGATAAGGTCTAAGTTTTACTATGGTCTAGGCCGACCTATATGATTTCGTTCCCATTGTCTAACAACTTTTTTCCTAATTTGATATCTTTTTATGGGTCATCTATTCCCTATAGGTCTACCTTAATGTGACATTTAACCTATGAAAGCCTATATAAACAAGTATAAAGCATCTCAATTAACTCACTTGGAAATTCCAAGAGCATCCATTACAAAGTGTATTCCAAAAGCACACAAGGCTCTCCTAAATATTTCTAAAAACACAACTCTAAGAGTTGCCACCACTTAGGTATAAAACAATCAAACCAATTTCAAGAGTCTAGCGTCTCCATCTACAATCCTCCAAAGGTCTTAAAGCCAAGCCATTTACAAGGTCAAGCCAACACCAAGAATTGCCAAATTTTTTTAGGGACAAAGGGAATCAATATAACATTTGCAAGCATAACACATTATATCATAATCACAAAGGGTAGTTTCTACTTATTATATAGTTACTGAAGACTACTAAAAGTCTCTAACTAGGGTAAATGGTAAGACTAACACCACATAGTCTATTAACAAAGCTAGGAATTTAACAATAGTAACATCAATGATTAAATCTTAATGGAATGCTTAAAAGAAACTAACATGATATATCAATCAATCTTAGCTAAAGCATGCCTACTTAGTATTCAATTGCTAACTAACATAGACCTAATTAGATCTAGGAGGGAAATCAAATTGGAGTTTCATTGCTACTTCAAGAAAGGTGAGATGGTCTCTCCAACAATGACTACAAGATCATATTGGATACCCATCTACTAACCCCATTGAATATTGAGGCAAAGATTGAGCTAATCCTAGAAGGAAGTTGGGCTTAATCATATTTCTTATATGATATGCAAATCAAAGCATGGTGTAAAGTTTAAAGGTATGTGGTTAGTCCTTTTTATAGTTTTTCTATTTGAGGAAAACTTGCATCTTGGTGCATGTGGGACTAAAAGCACAAAGTAGATTAAGAATTGTTAATCTTGATTAAGGCTTGCTAATCATGATTAGTGAATTAACAAGTGATTAGGATGTGAGGAGCCTTAATCAACCACTTAGGGTCAATTAGGAGGCTAGGATAAGCTTTTGAAGCCTTCTGAGATGTTGTGGAAGGAAGTGGGGTGATTTTGAATGGTTAGAAGAGGGGTTTAAGCCAATAATAGGGTATATTGACCAAAACAAGGGTAAAAAGGGTAGGCTTAATTAGCTAATAATCGCTAATTGTCTGTTTGGAAGAGGATTTTGACTTACGATTTGTCGTAAAGTGGCATCCTAAATGCGAAAGAGGATAGGTAATCAAAAAAGCGTTGTTAATTAACCAAAATGGTAAGAAACATTAGTTAATTAGCATGGAAATCACTAATTATAACGGAAATGGTAAGAATGAGAGTGATTTGTGTGCTTTTAGCAATAAGATTGCAAAAGCAGAATTTAGGTGTCTACATTTGCCCCTGTTTGAGGTGAAGTAAGTGACTTCACTTCAAATATAGTAGACAATCATAAACAAGTAAATTTTTGAAGAAAAATTAGTAGAATGAAGGATGCCCCCTCGAGTGTCGATGGGGTGATAGAAGAAGTCAATCGACGATCAAAATATGATTGAAACATGGATAGAAGAAATAGAATAGGGATAAACATGATTGTTTATTGCCCCAGGTGTTTTGGAAGAAAAATTAATAGTGATAAGACATGATAGTGGAGAATAAAGGAATAGCTCTTTGCATCCAATCTTCAATAAGCAAACTTTGTTTCATCATGTTTCCCCTATGATCTAAATCATCGACCCTTTATTAAAATAAACAAAAGTGTAAAATAACATGAAAAGCTATATTACTAACATTTGTTCATTGCTAAAAATGTGTAACTCCATGCAACATACATAATGCAATGCAATATGAGAAAGTAAACTAGCTAACCTAACAAAGAAACAAGTACAATCACACATACTCAAACAAACAACGTTCAAGACAGTTGCACCAATGTTTTTGTTATCAATCTTTAGTTCCCGAATGTTCATGTTGTAACGACAAGGGTTAAAAATGGTGCCCCAAGAAAGGATACATGCAAGGGGGAATAATGGAGGACATAAGTAGTCCCATGGAAATCATTTGTGCACTATGACATAGTCTCTAGCAACTCATTGTTGCACAGGAGTACCGACATAGTAAGCAAGCCAACTTTGTTAATGGAGGTAGATCACAATGATCTGCAAAGTCATTTGAGATAAGAACAAGCAAGAACCTAAGAAAGATGCTTTTTGTAGGAAAAATTTTCGATGTTCGAGGACAATGCATTTGATACAGGCTTCAGCTGCAGTGCATGCCATTTACCAATTTTTGAAAAAATTAAATTTTTTTGCAATTTTTTTGGATTTTTAATGATTTTTACCAATTTTTTGGATTTTTTGAAAAAAATTATATTATTTTGAATTTTTGAATTTTTAGGAAGAAAATATTGTAGAAGAAATAATGAAGTTATGGGACATCACCAAAAGTCACTGTAAGGAAAAATATGCCCCAAGTAGCATAAAGGATCACCGAAAAAGGCCATCAAGAAGCAAAAACATGCCCCAACGTAGCAAAAAGGGGTACAAAATAATTATTTATTAAAAATAATCATCACGGTGAGTGCTAGAAGAATTGAGAAGAACCACGATGGCTCTCAGGGAACTTTGGGGGTGAGAAACATGTCACGGGGGGATAAAAATGGGTATATATAACACCATCCATCGCGATAAGTTTATTTACCACATACACTTACCTTTTTACTGTTGATTGAGCTCTGACCTACAAGAGGAAATGGCGAGGGTGTCAGAAACTAGAAACACCATGTGGATCATGTTCAAGACTACATGAGACTTCCTAGGGATGGCCCACAGGTACACAAAGTCAAACTTTCACCTTTTTCCTTTTGTAGCATTTAAAAATCACATTTATTAGGGTTAAAAGGGTACACGAAGGCGTCAACCCGTGCCCTTAGGTGCATCAGTAGGCATTTACGGGGCATGCACCTTCTCACTGAGTATGTATATGGCACATTCATGCATTACATTAGGATGCACATTGGTGCTCAAACGGTTAGAGGGCATATACACCTGCCAAATACATGAATGGGCACGTATAGTGCCAAAATGTCGCGCTTGCACGTAAGCTAGGGTTGGAGGAAAATTTTGAGTGCACACTGCACGTGAATGTGGGTTTGATGCAAATAAAGGGGGTGCTAGCGCTTTAAGAGCATTGCATTGTTACGAAGGGCATGAAGCTACGTATAGGGTGTGTTGGAACGAAGAAGTCACTTTGGAGTGACTTTAGAAGGAATAAGAGGAGGAAAACTTATTTTAGAATAGTTGGCTTGGATGATAGAATATAAGAATTAGGATAGACAAAAAAATAGATAATAGATAGAATAAGATTATAACAAATGACCTGGCTAACCCTGTAGATGGATTTAGATCAATTAGAGACACGTGAGAGTGACATAGGTAGCTCTAGGCTTATGAGGTGACATTTTAGATGACGTGACCATATTTTCTTGGAGATCACACTAGAGGTGACTGGTCTATCACACGTGGCTCACATGCCACATATTACTTTAGATCATATCCTGCTCATAACCTTAGCTGAGAGATGGTGCAAAGTGAGAGTTAGACATTTTACCTTCCGACCAGTGAGATGAGTATCACTTTGGAGGATGTGTGGTGGATTATGCAAGTTCCTATCCAGGGTCGTTTGATTACTTATGATGGCTGTCAGGACCGTATTTGGCAGAGCATATTATGAGATGTTTTGAGTGATAGACATACCTTGCATCGGGGTATGTCCATTAACATTACCAGATGTATGTCAAATTAGTGGCTGGGATAGGTTCCCGTATTTTTGTTAGCTCTTGTCAGCAACATATTGTTGCCTAACAAGACTGTTACTCGGTTTCCTTTGGGCCTTATTGGAGTGATTCACGACCTCATTCAGGGAGAGGTTTACTACTTGAGGACAATGTATACTAGCTTACTTATATGCATATTTTCATTTGATAGCTTACCACGGTCAAGAAGACCGTGGGACCTGCCACTTTGCTTCAGATATGGGCTTGGGATCATATTGCCATTGGACACCCCGTAGGAGCATTGAGAGCTCAAGTTGTTAGAGAGCCATCTATCATGGGTTGGGTTCCGATGGAGATGATATTTGTGGCCACATGGGGGACACATATTATTATAGGTGAAGCCTTTTATGAGGTTATAACCTCATATGATTACATGGAGGCCATACAGGTTATATCAGTGGCCTCAGGATGTGATAGAGTTGAGCACCACTACAGTGTTGATCACTTTATTATTGGGAGCAAAGTTATATCCTTGAGTGGTATAGAGTGGACAGGGTCTAGTGGTATTTTGGTCTCATCCAGGGGATTCCTGGATGATGAGATGTGGTATGGGACAGATACAGAGAGACCTTTCATATAGGACCCCTGGATCAGGTTAGGACGAGCTCGCACTAGCTTCTTACAGGTGGTTCCATAGCCTTGGGTGCAGCAAGCACAAATAGTGGATCCAGGGATGACCCTAGATTATGCAGGGTGGTATGTGATAGTGTTACCATGAAGATTGACCATACCACAGGAAGGTATTAGATGCAGCAACGTAGGGGTTATAAGGCCCAGATCCTAGGGCACAGGCACAGGCACATCCACAAGGTAGGTCCATAGGTAGGGCCACAAATAGGGGTACCAAGTATCAAGTGTTGGTTTAGTAGTAGGTGTTAGTAGTAGCATCAAATAGGTAGTGATGCAGCCACAGGTGTTGGCACCACGGATTCCCCTTCAAGTTCCATTACAAGCACCATTATAGGCACCTCCATCACCCCCTCACATGAGTACCACCACATAGTCCACTAGGAGGCAGAGGAGATGGTGGGGGTGGAGAGGATATGGAGGAGGATGTACAGTTGGTGGGTATAGGTGGCTACCTTGCAGCAACAGTTACAACAGGTTATAGCCCTACAGCTTCAGGTTATAGCTGAGAGGGATCAGGCCATTACACAGAAGAGACAGGTACTGTAGAGAGAGATCATCTCAGGATAGAGTATCCCATGGGATCAAGTGACCACAGAGAGGGTATACAGGAAAGAGGGACCAAAACTTAGTATATGATAGAGCCCAGTTACAGATAGAGCTAGCTAGTGTGAGAGTGGAGCGTGATACGCTTCAGCAGGTAGGTACTTCTTCAGGAGTACAAATTTTGATTGGCCAGAGTGCCTCCCTAGCAGCTGAGGCTACATATTATAGGATGCAGTATCATGCAGCATCCCAGACTGAGAAGTAGAGAGATCCTGATTGTATAGTTAGATAGTTGGTAGTATGTCATGATCTAGATCATAGAGGTCATCGTGATCAACACGATCCATATAGGGTCTTTCAGGACAGCAGGCTTCAGAGTAGCATGGGTCAACATAGCATGGTGTAGCACCTTCTACATGTCCATCACCTCAGATTCCCCCACCTAGCGACTGACCCAAACCAAGAAGTCTTGAGAGAGGGTGAGAGTCATGGTTGACTCTCTTATTGATGTACAATTATTGTATATTTTTGGTGTATTGCCTCGATATGAAGGCATACTTTTGTACGGATTTATATGTACTATTTTTTATCATGCCTCGTGATGAAGAGAACATTTTTGTATAGATTTACTTTATGTATTATTTTTTATTATGCCTCGTGATGAAGGCAAATTTTTGACCCATGCCCATGATGGATTTTTGTATCTGATATGTATCGAGACACATTGATTTTGTACATGGACATTTGATATTTACGATGATGTATGATGATTGATGGATTACTGATGTATCACATTTTTTTATGAGATATCATGTTTAATTTGTATGTTTATGTGATTTGTTTGTATCACATGTTTTTAGATTTATGATATAGCATTTTGATGATATCACTTTGCATGTTGATGAGATACTTTGTGTTTTATCTATCACATTTTGTGTATGAGATAGCATGTTTAATCCACATTTTTATTATGTTCTATGTTCGAGGGGGGGAACATAAGGTGGTCCCTCTTGCCCCTCTTGGTGATATTATATGATGTTATCTTAGCATACATGTTTAATTTTCATGTTCATGATTATGTAGCTTAGCCTTTATTGATATATGATGTATAAATGTGATGATAGATGATATGATGATGAAATGACAACAAAATGTACAAGTAAACAACAAGTACAAATTAATCAAATCTAATCAAGACAACACAACTATCTTACAAGTATGCAAGATAAAATGAACTCATGTAATGCCTAATAGATTAAAAGTAACACTCAATAATAAGAAAATGAATCCAACTTAACTCACAAAGATGAAAAAGCAATGCAACTAAAACCATACAAACCAACAACTAAAAGTAAGCAAACTACTACTTTGTTTTTGTGGGACAGTTTTGAGACGTTTTTTGTTGTTTGGGTTTTATCTCGAAACAATGTTCTATTGTTTTGATTTTTTTAACGAAGCCTATTTGAATTGTTTTTATTTTCTCAACTAACATATTTGAATGTTTTGGGATTTTCAAAAATTTATACGAATGTTTTTTTATGTTTTCTAAGAAACTTCCAAAGAAAATGTGCAAGGAAATGAAGAAACATGGATGTCCCCAACATTAGATGGGATGTACAAGGGAAGAATGCCACGTGTTATGTGCAAGAAGTGATGATGTGAATTTTCCCCCAGTGTGAGATGGGAATATTCAAATTCAAACTCTTCACATTCAAAATTAGGATCAACCAGATCAGGGAAAAGAAGGAACAGGCTCACAAGGGACTCAAACGAAGGCAAAGACCAACTTTAGAAAAAGCTATCATACTCCTAAACCTAAAATGCTTGTGAACAACGGACCCTCCAATGGCACTAGAGAAACTAGTTTTCACCAAAGGACTTGTCTAAAGTGCCACCATTACTGTGGTTTTCACTATTGAGACGCACCTATTTATTTCTCTTTTTCTTTTTCTATTTTTATACTTTTTTCGTTTTTTGATATTTTAGGGACCCCACACCTAAGCATAGAAATGCTTAAGATGCATTGCATTCATGGGTTCCTGAAGCTCTTGGCCATCTGAATAGGAAAGCTTAT
This sequence comes from Taxus chinensis, assembly GCA_019776745.2. Lineage (NCBI taxonomy): Eukaryota > Viridiplantae > Streptophyta > Pinopsida > Cupressales > Taxaceae > Taxus > Taxus chinensis. The sequence continues at coordinate 673,377,071 of CM034150.1, read as the reverse complement.
AGGCACCTGAACCAAACTTGGCAACCACAACATATGGCCCTAGCCAATTAGGCTCAAATTTTCCCTTCTTTTCTTGGTCCTTTGTGGTGTTGAATTGATTTTATTTTAACACCAAGTATCCTACCTAAAATTGACGAGGTATCACTCTTTTATTGTAGCTTTTCCGCACTCGATCCTGATACACTTTAAGGTGATTGAGGGCATGAATTTGTTTCTCATCTAATAGCTCCAACTCTGTCCAGTCAAGCTACTTTGTTAGTCCTCTTCTTCATTCAGGTAATCTCTGAGCTCGATATGCAAAGAGGGGATCTCAATCTCTAGAGGTAGCACAGCTTCTGTGCCGAATACTAAGGAGTATGGAGTGGCACCTGTAGGAGTGCAGATAGACGTTCTAAATTCCCAGAGGGCAGGGTGAATCTATAAATGCCAGTTACGGCATGTTGTATTCACCATATTCTCCATAATATGGATGAGGGTTTTATTGGAAGCTTCAGCTTTCCCATTACCTTGAGGGTAATAGGGGGTTGAAAACTTGAGAGATATTTGAAAACATATTTGCATAATGCTTTTCACAATTTTGTTTTTAAATGGTCTTACCATTGTTATTATAATGGCAGAGGGGATACCGTATCGACAAATGATATGGTTCATTATAAATTTATATATCTAGGCACCTTCAACATAGGGTAAGAGGAACAACCTCTACCCATTTTGTAAAGTATTCAGTAGTAGTGATAATGAACTTATGGCCATCTGAGGATACAGGGTTAAGCTTACCTATAAGATTGAGACCCCACTTTGAGAATGGCCAAGGTGTCATGATAGGCTGCAAGGATTGTGTCGACGCATGTATCAAATTATCATACTTCTGAAAATCCAAGAATTTCTTCACATGTTTGCAGCAATCATTTTCTCATGGTAGGCCAATAGTAGTCCTACTCTGAAGTATCTTCTTTGCTAGGAAATCCCATTAGTATGAGCCCCACAGATGCCTTCATGCACCTCTTTGATTGTTAGGATGGATTCATCCAAATTTAAATAGCGTAACAGATTCCCATCATAGCCTCAGCGGAAGAGGGTGCCCCCAAGTAGGGTATAGCGGGCTATACGCTAGATGAGGTTTCGTTTATCGGTATGGGAAATGTTTGCAGGAAAGGTTCCATTGTGAAGGTAATTAAACATGTCATAGTACCAAGGGGGAAAAGGGACCAACAACTTCACATACCAAATAGGATTGTGGTATGTCATATGTTGGCATTCCTAGATGCTCAACGAAGAATGACATATCGTTGTTCCCATGTGGGATGCTCAACATGGAACCTATTGTGGCCATAACATATGTTACTTTATTTTTTATCTCTTGGAATTTGTTGAAATGTAATCTTCTCAAATAACTCCTTCAAAGAATCAACCATTCTCTTATATGGAAGAATTTCTCATCTTTAACTTTATATTCATCCATTGCATGTTTTATAATCAACATGGAATCACCAATTACATTTACTTGTCATGATATCCCACTTAATAGCTAGATTCATCCCTATGATAAGGGCCTCATACTCCTGCTATATTATTTGTGCATGGGAACCTGAGTCAAAACGCATCTTGAGGGATCAAGTCTCCCATAGGAGTGATCAACAAAACTCCTCGACACCTGAACCATGAAAGGTAAATAGAGCCATCAAAGTATAGTTTCCATATGAACCAGATTCCTTGAGGTACATCATATGGATGCATCTGGAGTTCTCTAGACTCAAAGGTTCAGTACCTAGTAGTGGGATATTCTACTAGTTGATATACTAAAACCTGTCCGTTTCACTGACTTTTGAATGCACATACTCAATGTCAAACTTGTTGAGTAAGATGATCCAATTAGCCATCTTTCCTGTGAGTGTGGGATTTGACAACAAGTATTTTAGTGGATCAACCTTTGAAATAAGCTTGACTTTTTTATTTAAGTAGATAATGATGTATTTTCTAGAAGGAAAAAACTATGGCCAAGAAAGACCTTTTCTATCCATGTTGATAGTTGAGCTTGTAAGCTATCAACAGTTTTGCTTAAGTAGTATACACAACTTTTTCTCTCTACTCCTTGTCATATTGGGCCAATATCTGCCCTCAATTGTGAAAGTGCATGGTAGAAATGTAGAGTAACAAAAGTTCAACTGTCAGTGGGCAGGCATTAGAATATGGGGGTTTAGCCAAAGTAGTCTTTGAGTAAAGCAAATGTTTGGTTGCTTCACTCTAGTGCCCAATGAAAACTGGCATCTTTCTTAAGGACATGTGTAAATGTATGACACTTGTCTACAAGCTGATAAATAAACCATATAATGGCTTGGATATTTCCTTGTAAGATTCACAATTGTCTAATATTGGTAAAAGGGAGGCAATTTTGTTCACTAGCGGCAAACTTTTCTAGGATCTACTTCTATTCATCTCCATGAAACAAGTGAATCCTAGTAATTTTCTAGATAAAACACTTTGAAGACACGCTTCTTCGGGTTTAGCTCGGACCTTATAGTCCCTTAGACATTGAAAGATGTGTCACAAAATTTCTTGGATGATCCTCCCAAGTGCTATATTTTTCAAATATGTCCATCCACATAATCTTCCATGATATCACTGATAATATCATGAAAGATTTATTATAGTCATTACCCATTGATAGGTGGCGTCTACATTCTTGAGGTTAAAGGGCGTGAATTGATAACAAAAAAATCCCCCATGGGGTGGTGAAATTTGTCTTATGCTGGTCTTCCTCTAGCAATATTTATCTTATTATATATTCTAAGAATCCATCCATGAGTGATAACATCTCATATCCAGCTATAGAATCGACAATCATGTCGATGTTGGGAAGAGTAAAATCATCCTTGGGAAAAGCTTTATCAATATATTGGAAATTGGCACACACTATGATTCCAACTGGTTTCTATCTGTACTAGGACCACATTAGAAATCCACTCTAAATATTTGATAGGCTTAATGAAATCCTACTTCTAATTAACCCTTTCCAGAATCTACCTTAACTAACAAGTTGACACGAGAATGCATATTTTGAAGATTTTGTTTTATGGGCTTAGCATGTCTGGGTGTAAAACAATATTATGCACCAACTAATGCAGGATCAAGTCTTGGCATGTTTGCGTAAGACCACGCCAAGATATCTGTAAATTCTCTCTCAAAATTCCTATAAAATTTTTATGTTACTTGAGCTGAGATTGAAGCTCCCAACTTAACCATTCTTGGCAGCTCCTCTATGCCAATGTTGACATTTATTGTTTCCTCCAGTAGTAACTTGGACTAATCTTCTATGCACATAGGATTAGGGGGAGATTAAGATCCTCTTCAACCAAAGGTGGCTCAAAGAGATCCTCATCTTTAGGTGGGTACACTATCATGTCCATAGGTTTGTTTGTTTGTTTTTCCATAAGCGCCTCAAAGAGGTTTTTCATTATAGAACTTAGAATTTTTATTTCCGCAAGGATTTTCTGTTGAACTTTTTCCCTTGTTTAATTTTTTACTTAAATGAACACACAACTCTACCTCCTCTCCAAAGTATGTGCATGCATTGAGTTAAATGGAGAAACCTTTCTTGTTGTCATTTCTGGGGATATTGTCACGAATACCAAGGAACTCACGAATAGCATCGTCATTCTGAAACACGTCGATTAACACATGTTGTTGTTGGTCCCAATTCATGAGTGATGGGTAAATGAGCTTTAGTGTCTGAGTTATAGGAGATATGACAGGTGTTATGGTTAGGATAACCATGCCAGAAAATAAGTTTGTGGAGGCGAGGTCTTCATAAAGACTACACTAGGAATCTATTTCTCTTTCGCCTTCAGACGAACTATCTTCACGCTCATAAGATAAATCCTCACCATATGAGGGGTGAAAATCATATAGATGAATGCCAACGCCAGACTTACCCATTATACGAAGAGGTATTGAAAGGGCTTCCAATATACCTTATTCATGGCAGCCACATCCACGTCCTTTAAACCCCATAGTAAGCATCATTTGATTGGCGATAACATACCTAGATGATTGGTAGCATAAAGCAATTTCATTATCTTCAAAATGAAATAAAATATCTTTGAGTATCCTTTCATCTTCTAATAATCCCCTGGGAGTGAAAGCGTCAAAAGGCATTTCACGTTGGATCTTTGAAGTTTGTAACACGACCTACCATGTGCTTTGACAGACAGGGTAATGTTTTGAACTAGGATGGCCTTGTACAGATCATACTCTCTGCAACCACTTGGTCTAACCTTCATCTCCTATGCAGCGAAAGGAGTTTATGAGGTGGAAGAACTATTTCCATTGGGATGTTGGACGTTTTTCATTTGTCATATATGTTTTCATTTATGTCAACTTGTATTGATGGTAAAAGTATTTAATGTCAAGCGACATTGATGGCAAAAAGATCAATTGGTAAAGTGATCAAGTGAGAAAGATGAAGGTTGATTGGTAGTGTTAGCTCAAAAAGGCTTCAAGATGGTCAAGGATAAGTTCTAAGGGACTTAATCAGTTTTTGTGCAAGCCACGGACATAAGGAAGTAGCCTCTGAATCCTTGAAGTAACTTCCGAAGTCTTGAAGTAGTTGTAGAGCTCTAGAAGAAGCCGCATAAGCTTAGTGAAGGTCACATGTAAAGGAATGAAGCCGTAAAGAAAAAAGAAGCCAAATGACAAGCTGTGGATGAGAAAGGTGAAGCCACAAATGTGAAGGAAGAGCCGCAGAAGTAAGAATAGTATGAAGGCGAAACCGCATGAGTAAGGAAGTCTGGAGGAAGCCGTACATAAGGGAAAATCCATGAAGAACTATAAAGGACACGAAGGACTAGAGATAGCTGTGGAAAATGATAGAAGCCACACATAAAATAATATAGCCGCGTACATGGTACACATTCTTGGGAAGGCATCAGATAAGGTGGAAATCCACCTAACATGGCAAAAGCCACGAGAAGAAAAGAAAAGTCGTGGGTAACTAAAAATCCACCCAGAAAGAATAACTACCGAAGATCAAAGAAAAGTGCCACGATACAAAGAAAAAATTAAAGAAGTTAAGGAAAGTCGTAGATTGAATAAGTATGAACTGGACAGGGCTCGAGGACAATCAAATGGAGTTAAACATGGACAAGTGAGATTTTTTTCTCCAAAATCGATGGTGATTGCGACTGAGCATACAACTTGATTTCCACGAAGAATGAAGAAATCTACAGTTCCAGTTGTCCACATTTAATGTTCATTGACTTTGTGGAAATACAATTGCAGTTCTCAATGCAATTCCTGATTTCAAGGAAAAATTAGAAATCAAATAAGAAAACAACTCACTCATCTTGATGACGTTGGAAATCCTAGAAAGATGAAAAATCTATTTTTAGGTATCGGCTAATAAATATTTTTTGGTGATTACATAGAAAAAGTTGAAATCATGACAAATATAGCAAGAAAAAAATCTAGAGTTAGTTGTATACATTTAATGGACCATATTTCTAGGCAAAAAAGTAGGAAGAGTACACGACATGCCAAAGGAGGTGATGAAGAGTGTCGATTGATTATATAGAGGGAAATTGATGCTAATACAAGTGTGGCTCAAGGGATAAAATGATGCATTTGAGTTGAAGGAGCGACCCAAGAAAGGGAGTAATGGAGGTATGAGAGCAGAGTTTGAGAATTGATTAGATGCATTACAGATTGATGGAATCAGCAAAAGAACTCTCATGAGCTGAAGAGTTGAAGAGTGTAGGATATGAAGAATAGAAGAGAGAGAGAGAGAAAGTGCAGTCGAGCCAAGGAGTGTTTCAAAGAAATAAATGACACAGAACCGTTGTTGAAAATATAATGTTGATGAAGGAGAGACAAGCAGAGAGCTATGCAAGGAAAGAAGATGTAGTTGCATGATGCAAATTTGATGAAGAGAAGAGAAAGAGAAGATGAGAACTGAATTGTTGCAGAGAGAGAAAGAGGACACTGCTGAATAATAAAGAGAAGATATATGTGCAGAAGGAGACCAAGTTATCAGATGAAGAACTGATGTGTAGAAAAGTGGAAAATATGATAAGTTAAATGTGAGAGAGGAGAGATCAGAAAGAGGTAAAGAAAACATTGCATAGTTAACTTTTAGGAGTGATTGTAAATGAATGAAACAAAAAAGTGATCATAATCAGTTGTATGTGCAACATGGAAACTAGATGATCAAAATTCGTATGTAAAATAAGTCTAATTTGTAGCTTAGCATTCTCAGGGGGTTGTGAACTCCTTGTGGGTGGGTGCCTGCAAAAGATCAATTGTAGCTGATTAAATTAGGGGTTGGTGCTCGTTGCAAGTTGGTGCTTGCTAAAACTAGATGAGTCTGTGCTTAATAAATCTTCGAGTGGGTGCTCAACTGAAACCATTGTAAGAATTTGGAATTGGTGTTCCTAATAAGCGTTGGTTTCAGTGGGTTTTTGTCCCAAAAGGGTTTCCCACATTATATCTGGTCTCCTCATGTAAATGTGTGTGTGCTCATTATTTCTATATCCTTATTGTTAATATTTCAAGCTTATAAAAATCAATATTATTTAACAGTAATAGATAAAGAATGATGTAGCCTAGAATTCACTGATACAAACCCAATAAAACCCTAGATGTGCTAGCACATCACTCAGCCTAAACTGAGCGCTCACTCGAAGTGTGCTAAGGTACTAGGTTCCTCTTTAGGGTTATTGTTAGTAGGATGTTAGCATGATGGAGACTTAACATATATAGTTCTATTACTAACACATCATTCTACAGAGCATACCAGATCTATACCTAAGGAAAAGAATAATGTAAGTACTAACCATGATGAGATAAAAAAACATACTAGATTCAAATACACATAGAACTAACACTTAGATTCAGCCAATATCCTCCATTATATTCAATGCAATAAGTATACAGAAGCTTCATTACAATATCAGTAGTATGCGCGTAACATATTTAAATCTATATAGCATATCTCTATGTATGTCCCTATATCTCCCTCTATTACACAGTTTACTACATATATATAAGGGTGGGGACTTTCCCTTCACTGCTTATCTAATCCAAAATAGGTCACATACTATTCTTAGCCACGCGCCTTTACAAAACTAGCCACACATGAAAGTGTGCTAACAATAGACTACTACTAGCTAACTGACAGTAGTTATATCTATTTCCGGCCTGTGTCCATGCAAAGTGCTTCATATCCAATCCTCCAAAAATAGCCAATGTGTGGCACTGCACGTCTCTTCCTCGTTTGTGTGCTCTACATGCCATCTCTAAAAATAGACCTTTATGAGTGAAAACAGCTAAGTCCCGAAAGTTGAACTTTTATTCCATGTGTGTTCTCCCTATCCATTCACAACCTTTGAATATGACTCACTTCCCCGTGTGGACTTCTTGTGTGATATTTTTTGTCAAGTGTTCTTTGATCAACATTACCCCACACTAATTTCATTGTCACCCCAACAATGGTCATCTCCAAAAACTGAAGTAAATAATAGAAGAATGGAAAGAATGGAAAGAATGTATGAAATAATGTTTTTACTCTATAGTCTCTTCTTCAGTCTGAACAACTAATTCAGGATATTCCTATTTTATTTCAGCCTCCAAGGTCTACCACTTAGCGAGTGATTCCTCTACTTTTTTCTAGAATGTCCACAACAATGGAATCCAATTCATCCCTTGTAATCTCCCCTTTTTCATTTTGCAAAGACCAACACAATGTTAGACATTGCAGTCATCCTTCCCTCTAGTAAATCCATCTTTTGCGCAATGAGATTTCCCAAGCTCTTCTAGCCTGAGTCTTGTGTGGTTCTTATGCTAATTGTCAGGGCCTCACGCTTTTGTTTAACCATTGATAATATTTCTACGTGGCCCAATGTTTCATCCTTCATCACTTTCTGGACCTCATTGATTCTCCTCTAGGGTTTTTATGTTGATGAGCATGCCTCTGGAGCTATGCAGATGTTCAAGGCTTGGTCTTCTTTCTTCAGTTCTTCTTGTAGTGCTTGCAACAACCCTTCATAGGATGTAATCTTCCACATCATTGAAGCCTTCTCTCGTTCTACCTCTTGTGTTGGATCCTTTGGTGTTGGCATGCGTAGAGGCTCATCTTCAAGTACTAGGTCCACCAAATTTCCTACATAGTGTATTGCTGAAGGAAATGTCGGTGGTACCTTTGGCTCTAAGTGTGGCCTAGCTCTTATGACATTATCTTCCAATTTCCTCTGCGATGCTGATAAATACAACATTATTTTTCTGTGCCAAGTCTCTCTCCTGCATTAGGCGGTGTTATTTCCCCATCCTTAGTTTTAATCTCTTCCCTTGAGCACCCTAATTGTGGCATCCTTGTCCATATTCCTCCTTGCCACCTCTGTTGAGACTTTCACCAATGCATTGCTCACATGTTCATCTGACATGACAGTAGGCTTTACTGTCATGTGTCTAGCCTAAGGTGTCTTTTTCAACCTCTACGTGATATGCATGACTCCTCAAATACATAAAAATCTAGCTCATCCATGTGTGTGTGCATGGACCATGATAATTGCTTCCTCGTGTGCACTGTAGCCATATCTTCATCCATTAATTCCTAGCCATATAATTCCTTTTGTGATAGTGTGCTCTGGAAATGGGCATGGATAATTTTACCTGCATCCTTTGCATAACCCATGGCTGGTGGAATGTGCTCTCCACTTGTTCTTCTAGACCGAGGCTGCTTAGGAACTTGAGCTTCCTAGATTTGGAACTTGTGTTTCCATGTCTTGCGTAGTCTCTGTAGTTGTCTCATTTGTTCCCTTTTCCTCCTCTTCTCCTTGCTTCATTTCTTCATCTTTTTGTTCTACATTCTCTAGAGGTGTAGGAGAATTAGGTGTGCTTTCCTCTGATTCTTCCACCTCCTCATTCAACTTCAGTTTCCTTCTCCTTTTCACGGTTGTCTCTTTCTGTGGAGAGAGTCTGGGTGATTTGTGCACTATTTACAGAGTAGCACCTTGAGGTCCTTGTTCTCCTAAACACCCACTTAAATTTGTGCTCTCCTTGGACTGCATCCAATTCCTCATCATCCCCCTCTTGTGGTTGAGGTGGTGTAGTGGCATGCTCAACTTCATCCTTGTTCGTAGGATGTCTTCTACCTCTATGCTCCAAACCACCACTATCCTTGTGCTCATCCTCCTCATCCTCCACTTCAATTGGCTCTGTGGGCTTAGGCACTGGGATGTTCTCCATCGTATGCTTTCCCTTTGGTGGTGTTGGAAGTGTGAACTCATCTTCCACATACTTGTTATTCTCCATCTTGGGCTTCAGTTGAAGGTACACCAATGTTGCTCTAATATCTCCCACAACCAAACTTATTGGTTTAATGCTCAATACATCTGAAATGAGTCCTTTCAATATATGCACCCCACCCTGGATACACATATTTCTTCCTTAGTGTGTGGTAGTCACAATCTACCTTATCTGCATTGAATGTGAGTTATCACACATGTCTGAGAACCTATGTACTGATGCCTGAAGTACCTTACTATGAAGGCATATGGTAACTTACACCAAGGGATCCATGCTCCATCTTTCATGGTGAACCACACTATACAAAAGTGCTGGTATACAGTGAACTGAACTACCTTTCCAACCACTGAAGGAAAGTCCTTGGGGATGCACCATTCTTCTTCAAAGGCTCATGTAGAGCCTATCGTACCATTTCTCAGCCCTTTTTTTGACCTGTTCTAGCATGGATCCCTCACACAAGTACTTTTTGAAGTGTTCTACAGGTGACTTGTGTTCCATGGGATACTCCCATATCTTCTCCTTCGGTCCATCAGGTACTTCAATCTCCATGAACACCAGTGATAATAAACAAGCTCCAAAGCTGATCTTTCCTCTTGTGCACACTTCCTCAATGATAGTTTCTGTAATATACCATGAAATTTTGTAGAATACCCCTTTAGACATCTTTTTGGAAATGTGCAACCACATGGTGTTCACTTGTGACCACCTTTCCTGGTCATTTAGCTTTGTAACAAGATGTGCGGTTGCTTGCACCACTAGATACTTCTTCAGTTTATCGATGTCCATGCCGCATGTGGACCCTTTGTGTACCCCAAATCCTTTCTGGTCTCCAATATTGTGGCCTTGTCTATTAAATCATCTCACAAATCTTCTCCTGTGCCTTTCAACCCCGTTACCATGGAGATGAGTGTGGCTGAAATTCTGGCTCTGCATCCTACAAAGTAGAAAAAATATTTATGCACTCTACTCATGAGCCACTGGTATAAGGGCTCATATTTCCCAAAGTAAGGGAGTTCATATAGTTGGTAAACTCCTATCTTCTTCAAGAGCTTCTCACCAACATCATCATACACTGGCATGTCTTCTCACCATGTGTTTATTTGTCTTCGTGTTCAGCAAGGAATCAAGCTCCTTCTTATTCTCTATGGTATGGTGATTGTACTCACTCACCTTTTTTCTTCTTATGTGAGAATCCCACTCCTAGCCTATGATAACCCCCTCCTAGGTATTGCATTTCTGAAAATTTTCTTTCAGGAGCCATCTCCTCTTCCTCTTCGACTACCTTCTTCTTTCCCTTCACTCCTGCTGCAACTGCTTTCTTGGGTGCAATTTCTACCTTGCAATCCTTTGTAGATCCTTGCCTCTTGAATTCTATAATGTGTGAATCAAACCCTAGCTTGATTCAGCATGCCCTAGGTGAAATTACATTCCCTTATCTCCTCTTTGTCACCTTGCTTCACTCAAACCCTTTACCACCAGGGACACAAGCTCTTTCTACACACAGTCTCTCTTTGTCACAACTAGTTACACACCTCTCGCACCTCAATTTGATCACTCAGCTCTTCGCACTTGAATCCTTTTGAAATACTCTTAATCTACAACAGTAAAAATGAACTTCACATCCCATCCTTATATAGATTTTCAAATTTTTGATGCATTCATTTCTCCTTCACCTACCAAATATCCTCTCATTAATTGACCAATTCCATCCTTTCCGCATGTTACATCTTTGTGCCTCAGCTATAACCTTCTAGTGTGCCTTCCTACCCTCTGGTCATAGACTTATCTTCAAGCGTGCTTCCTTGCACCCGAGTACCTCATCACTACACCTTCTACCAGTAGTTGTTATGGCCTCTGCTTACCTCACGTTATACTGTCCCTTCATTCATCTCTATCTTTGGTCACTTTTTAGAGGAAATCCTTTGAATTGAAGAGCACCCATAGTAACTTATTCCTTTCACCTTTCAATTCCCACAATCTTGTACCTAGATATCGATAACCACCCCACACTAAAAGTATGTGTAGTCCTCTTCCCATAAACATGCTTCATGTAGTAATTATCTTCATACACGCAAGTGTGCTTATTTCAAAACACACCAACTAAATTGAAAAAACATAGCAACAAAGAAGGAAACACATTAAGGAAATACATAATTGAAAACCTAATCTAAATGGCAATACTCCTTATTACAAACACCAAGAAGACTTATTTATAGTAGGGCTTCAACCTACTCCCATTGAAGTAACTGGGTAGTCATGTTCCATAAAGTGCTTCTAACTGGCAAGCACCTGTTTCAAGGATGTAAGTGATAACATATGGCCCTAACCAATGTACCTTAAGTTTTCCTGGATGGTGCAAAAACTTAGAGTCATAGAGAAGTACCATTTGTCCAATCTCAAAATTCTTATCCCTTATGTTTCTGTCATGCCATGCTTTCTACCTGGCCTTTTCTTGCTTCTGACTCCAACATGCTATGGCTCATTGCTCATCCAACTAAATTATCTTTTCAATCCATTCTTCTAAATATTTCTCATCAGCTAGACCTCCAGCATGCACAATAAATAAAGAAGGTAACATAAATTCCATAGGAAGAACGGCTTCTGTGCCAAACACTAACTGAAATGGTGTGGCTTTGTTAAACCTTTTATATGTTGTTCTATATGCCCAAAGTACTGCAGATACTTTATCATCCCAATCCTTTCTTCCAATATCACATATTTTTATTAATGTGTGGCCCAAAATTTTGTTGAAATCCTCACCAGTTCCATTTTCCTGAGGATGATAGGGTGTAGTCTTATGGTGTGCAATCATGAACTCATCCAATAAAATTCTTATAAGTTGTTCTATTGCCCAAAGAACAATCTCATTAACATCACAATTTTTTGTCAAAGTCTCGATAAAAATCTTGTTGAAAGCCTCAGCAGTTCCATTTTCTATCATAAACTCATCTAATAGGATCAAAAAAGTGTGTACTCAAAAGCTTAGAGGACATCCATACCTTGTAATAATATGTTCCCATAGAAACCAAGCTACTGTAGCCACTGTAGATTCCTTGGTAGGTGTTGCTTCTTCCCACCTTGTCAGATAGTCTGTGCAAGTTATAATGTAGCGTGATCAAGTTCTACACGTAGCTGGTGAAATAGGACCCACAAAATCTATAACCCATTTCTCAAATGGTTTTGCGCTAGCAATAGGTCTCAGAGGCATTTCATCTCACTGACCTGGTCTTCCAAGAATGTTGACAATGATCACATGCCTTACAAAATTCCTTAAAATCTTTATAGAGGGTCTCCCACCATAATCCAATGAGTAGAATCTTGCACGTTGTGGCATCACCTGCATAGTGGCCTCCTGTGATTCCACCATGAGATTCTTCCATAATTCCTATGTGCTCATGTTCCAATACATAATGATGTAATACTTCATCCTGGCCCATTTTTTACAAGTCACCACTAATTAACATATAAGGTGTAACACGTATAGCAATTTGTTTCTTCTCCAAGGATTTCATTCCTTCTGGTGCCATCCCTGTGCATAAAAAGACAACAATGTCCTCTAGTTTTGATGGTACACATTGTAACCTGTATAACTGTGCATCTGGCATGGTATCCTCAATTACCTGTGCTTCTTCTCTTGACTGTATTCTTGATAAATGGTCTGGTCTAGAATTACTTTTTCCTAGTTTTACCACAACTGTGAAATCAAACTCTTGAAATAGGAGCACCCATCGACATATGCGCCCTTGTAAAACAAGATTATTTACCAAATACTTCAATGCCATGTGATCTGTATAAAATATGAATGGTGTAGCTAGTAGGTACTGGAAAAATTTATGTAATGCATAGATCATTGAAAAAGCTTCGCACTCTGTAGTTGTGTAATTCTGTTATGTAGGAGTCATCTTTCTACTAGCAAAATAGATAGGATGATCTACAATACCTTCTCTAGGTTGAGCCAACACCATGCCAATGGCCATGCCAGAGGCATCAACATGTACATGAAATGGTTTTTCCCATGAAGGAAAACATAGAATAGGCACGGTAGTAAGTTTCTCCTTTAATGTCTTGAATGTGCGTTGTTGTTGTTCTCCCCAGTAGAACATACCTTTCCCTTTCAGTAACTCTTCTAAGGTGTGGAAACTTTGGCATAGCCTTTGATAAATTTTCTGTAATATCTTGTATGTCCCAAAAATCCACACACCTCACTTTGACTGGTAGGCTCCCCTAGGCCTATAATGACTGCAACCTTTGCTGGATCAACCAACAAACCCTCCTTGCAGATTATGTGTCCTAAAAGTATCCCAAATGGTGTAGCAAATATACACTTCTTGATGTTCAAAGAGATACTCAACTACCTACACCATTCAAACATTAAGTGTAGATTGTCACAGTGGTCCTTAACTAATCCATACACCATCCAATCATCTAAATATACCTGTAAGAAGTTGTGAATAAATTCCTTGAACGCTTGGACAACTATGCATGAAAATACAACAGGCACATTTTTTAGACCAAAGGGCATTACAGTATAGGTGAAGCTACCCCATTCAGTAGTAAATGTAGTCTTTTCTTGATCCTCCTGGGCAATCCTAACCTAATGATACCCAGAGAACCCATCTGTAAACGAATAGATTTCGTGCCCTGCAACTCCTTCTAGTATTTCCTCAGTAAATGGCATAGGGAATGGATCTGTTACACATGCAGCATTCAGCTCCCTGTAGTCCACAAATATTCTAATCCATCCATCCTTCTTGATACTGATCACCATTGGACTAACCCATTCTGACTCATCAAGGGGCTTGATAATTCCAGACTTCAACATGTTATCAATCTCTTCTTTGACCTTTTCACAAATTGGGGTTCATTCTGTAAGGCCTCTTTCTAACTGGGCACACCCTCTTTAAGCTTTATCTTCATCTCCCCTAATGATTCATGCATGCCTTTAAGTTCATGGTACCCCCTAGGAAATAGGTCCTGGTAGTCCCTTAGTAACTCTATGATTTTTTCCACTTCAGAGTCTGACCAATAGTCTCCAATTATGGCTTCCTTAGGCTCAGTATCTGTTCCAATATTCACCCACTTTGTCTTCATAGGTTCATGATAGGCGCGTGTGGTCCTATCTGCACTATCCAATACCTCACACCTTCCTGTTGAATGGTTTACATCTAGATTATCTACTTCTTCATCATCCACTAGGTAGACCATTTTTCCTTTCTCTTTCTCAAGGCAAGTGCATTGAAGTAATGTTGCATCAGCCTTGGTTCATTATCAAGACGCGCTCCTGATTCCTCTTTATCTAATAACTCCTAAAGGAGTTCTTCAGCCTTGGCACTATCCCCCATAGTTAAGCTTTAATAACTTTCAATGCTTCTTCTACCAGAGGTTTTGTAGAGAAGAATTCAAATGTCTGGGCCATTCCTACAATTAAATTCTGCCAATTTCTAGTTTCTCTATGGAGTTCTTCATATACATACCAAGCACACGCGCAGCCTTATAAAGTGGAATAAAACTGGTGCACCCATAGTGAAGGTGGTAAAGCTTCCTGCCCTTCTGTCCAGAGTCTCTCACACTTCTGAACATGGTGCTGAATAGGTTGATCACCGTGATAATTGCATATTTGTGTAGGTGCATTGCTCCTAAAGAACCTAGTAGTAAGAACAATCCCAATTTCATCTAACCATTCGACCAGATTATCCCTGTGGACCACCCACCAGCATGCTTCTGTCCCACATAGTGTATATGCTAGCATATTTCTCCTCTCCAGTGGGTCTATCCATTTTTCTTCCATGGCGCACAGGAATACCATGGGATCCCCTTCTCCTGTGTAACAAGGTACCAAGTTGTTACCTATCCTCCTACATAACGTGGTTTTGTGCCTCGAGGGAATATGCTCTTTACTTCACACCCTACCAACTCATAAGTGTTGTGAGCCCAATTATCACAAGCAACACTTGTAGTATCACTAATAGACTATGCATCCTCCCACTGAATTAGTCCTTCTTTGGTTGGTTCAATCATCTCTGGATCTCGGATGGCACGTACATAAATCCTATTCAGATCTTCTTCACTTAAGGGCTCAACATAGGGCATGGACTTTCCATCTATTCAAAGGGATAATGAACCTTTCCTCTTTATTTTCAAAACTGATATAGCCCTTGTTGAACCAAAGATCAACATTATTTGCATAGCACCAAGGACACCCTAATAGAGCTGGAAGCTATCTGATTCTGTCAGTGCTAAAACTTCAAAGTCTCTAGTGAACTTGGCTCCTTATATGGTAATGGATGCATCTTTTAAAACTCCTATGGGAGTGGCCTTAGTCTGATTAGCCATGAATAATACATTAGAGGATGGCTTCAATGGGGGTCTCCCCATTTGTACCCATGCATCCAAGGTAAGAACATTGACTTCTGCACGCTGTATCAATCAGTATATTACTCAACAGCCACCCATCCACAATAGCATTCAGAGTGATTTCCTTGTCATAATCCAGGCTATGAGGAGGGATATTTGCATGCAGGATCTATCATCCAGTCTCAGTACTTACGTGTGGAGTGTTCCCTTTTAACCAACTCCCTAATAGTGGAATGATGTTCTCCTGGTGCAACATTTTGCACACTTCTCTCAAGTCATCTATATTAGTTTGGACCATCTCTGATGCTTTCTTCTACTCCTTTAAATATTATATCTCACCCTGAAGATTCCTTAGAACTTCCATGGTATCCTGATAAACCTCCTTCTGATAGGTAGGATCTGGGTACCATGCATGAAGAACCTCATCTTTAGTGATGGTAGGTTTCTGCTGTAATGCCTCCCTGGCAACGTGCTACCTCAGTGCGGGTCGTGATCCTCACTTGTAGTGCCTCAGACTCTACTTCCATTTTGGGCATCCATTGATTGTCCACAGCGCATTGTATCCTAACCATCCCAATGCACCCTTGTTTTCTTGTTTATGTTGCTTACTCAGATGCTCATATAAGTTTGGGCACTCTTCATAGCTATGGTTCTTTCCATAGAAAGAACATGTAATATTCTGAGGACATTCATGCCTATAGTGGTCAAGAGATCCACATGTATAACATGTTCCACGAGGAAACTCACTTCTTCCACCACCACGGCCTCATCCTCCAAATCCACCATGGTATCCTTGACCTCTTCCATGATCACCTTCAAAATGCCCCTCATTCTGATCATAGCATGCCTGATTGTGCTCCCAGTCCTGATGCTCATTCTTTCCCTTAGAGTTATCTGAAACTCTTGTCTGTTGTACACCAATATCTATAGCATCATGGATCTATCCAATCAACCAGTAGTCCTCCATGTCATGAGTTGTGGACCTACAAATTTTACAGTAGCTTGAAACATTCTTCCTTATCATGCGTTGTAATAATGGGCAGTGGTTAGCATCATGGTTTAAGTGGCATATCTCACAATCCATCAGCAATGAGCGTATTGTTCTATGAGGACAACTATCCTTTGTGTGACCCTCTACTTCACAATCTGTACACCAAATTCCTGAGCGCATTTCATGGGCTGAATTCGCCAATAATTTCTCTAGCTATTTTTCCATAGCTGTAATCTATGCCTCTAAGAATGGGCTAATGCTAGTGTCAATACTCCCAACTGCCTCAACACATAGGGTTGATTCCAATGCCTCGCATGGATCAGTATATGTCTTATGTGACAACACCCTCCTAAATGGTGTAATCAATCCCCCAACAAACCATTGTGCATGTTGGCTTGTGTGAATATCATAGGAAATTTTAGACAGAAGTTGCCTTTTAAAATGGCATCATACTCGCACACACTCTCAGTAGTGCCTTGCTTAATATCCTTGAGTGCACTTATACTCTTCTACTCAAATTCAAGGATATAAAACTCTTTTAAGAATGCATCCTTCAATGTTGCATAATCCACGCAAGTCTGATCAGGGTCAAACTTTCTATACCAGTTGTGTGTGCGCCCTTGTAACATAGTAGCAAATTGGCTTTCCTTACACTCAGAAGTTGTGATTCCTTTTGTGCGCCACAATATTTCACACATATGCACATGTTCAACAACATCTTCTATGCCCCTATACTCTGGAAGACGAAGAGACATTTCCATATAAATATTCTGGGGTTGGTGCGGACCTTGCCCACCTGATCCAGAACCTCCAGTGTTTCCCCTACCTCCAGAACCTCTAGATCCACCTGAACCAGAACTTCCCATGCCTCCTGATCCCGAACCTGTAGCTTGAATAGGTCCCATAGACGTACTCCCCTGTGCTCCGATAGTAGTACTATACTGAACCCCTACGGTCTGTGAAGTAGTTCCACTTCCAGAAGTGAATCCAACATTCAACGCACTCATATTCTGTGTGGAAGATGCACTTGAAAACACACCTCCAAATAACAATGAAGTTGTCTACCCTGCCATTGATGTGCTTTCTCTCTTACTTCCCACACTTTCTTACTGATTACTTGTCATACTAGATACTGGAAAACCAAGTGCAAGGGCTAGGTTACCAAGGTGGATTCAGATGCACGCCCATGGCCCAGGTAGTCTCTGTTGGTGCACTTTGTTGTGAGGCCAAGGGGGGATCCCTGTCATGCTTTCCAAGATGGGGGAGTTCCTGATGCTCTGGCTCTACGTCTTCTATGTGAGCTTCAAATCCTTCATGAGCCATCTCTCTCCTCAACACCATACTTTCTCTGCAACAGTATGTTGCTTCTCTATCTCCCTCTCGCGTGCCTCATTATACTTAAGTTGCCTTTCCTCTCTTTTCCTTTCTACCACTAGGTCTGCCATCTTTCACCAATCATGTTCCTGCCCCTGCACGTGGTGGGGTTTAGTTAGCCATCAGTTTACTCTCTAGATTCAAATTTACCATCAAGATCTTGATCACCAGTGGAATGCCTTGTAGGTAAGCTCCCCTTGGATGTCGTAAGAACTGGAATTCAGCTACCTCTAACATGAATAAGTGGAAATTGAGTATTCCAAGATATAACTATTCAAGACACCACGAAACCATGTATCCATAGCTCAAGTCCAAATCAGATCAGCATCATAAAGGGCTGTAAATTCTTCATGTGTCCAGACAAGTGCGTGATACCTCCAATTCTATTTAGATGCATAAGCAATCAGCCACTCATACAATTCTACTGGAAAGATAGTGAAAAAAAATCTCTCATATAAACTGTCATACAGATTTTGTTCCACCCAAGTGCATGTGTTAAACTCAGATCTAGTGTTGAACCACCGTGCGTATTCTTCTTCTAGATCACGTATCCATTCTTCAATACTTTCTAAGGTCAACTAGTATGTCTTCATTGCAAACCATCCTGAAAACAACTAAAAAAGAGGTCCCGACAACGGAACCAATGATGTAACCTAGAATTCAGTGATGACAAAAACCAATAAAACCCTAGACACATGCTTGGCACATCACTCAGCCTAAACTGAGCTGCTCACCCGAAGCGTGCAAAGGTACCAGGTCCCTCTTTAGGGTTGTTGTAGCAGGATGTTAGCATGATGGAGACTTAACATATATAGTTCTATTACTAGCTCATCATTCTACAGAGCATACCAGTTCTATACCTAAGGGAGAAAAAATTAAGTACTAACCATGATGAGATAAAAAACATACTAGATTTAAATACACACATAGAACTAACACTTAGATTTAGCCAATTTCCTTCATTATATTCAATGCAATAAGTCTACAGAAGCTTCATTACAATAATAGTAGTATGCGCGTAACATCATATTTAACAACATATCTCTGTTGTATCTCTCTATCTATCTATTACACAGTTTACTACATATATATAAGGGTGGGGACTTTCCCTTCACCGCTTATCTATTCCAAAAATAGGTCGCATGCTATTCTTAGCCACGCGCCTTTACAAAACTAGCCACACATGCAAGTGCGCTAACAATAGACTACTACTAGCTAACTGATAGTAGAAGATCTATTTCTGGCATGTGTCCATGCAAAGTGATTCATATCCAATCCAAAAAAAATAGCCAATGCGTGGCACACACGTCTCTACCTCATTTGTGTGCTCTGCATGCCATCTCTAAAAATAGACCTTTATGAGTGAAAATGGCTAAGTCCCGAAAAGCTGAACTTTTGTTCCACACGCGTGTTCTCCCTATTCATTCACACCTTTGAATATGACTCACTTCCCCGCATGGACTTCTTGTGTGATTTTTTTGTCAAGTGTTCTTTGATCAACAAAGAAGAGGAAATTGATTGTAAGTTTTTATCAACACTAATTCACCCCCCTCTCAGTGCTTAAAATCTCCAACATAGGAGACAAAGTATCTGGTTCCACTCGTGAAGTGAAGGCATTTAATTAAACATGAACAATAATCTCCATAGAAGGACACTCGTAGATGGTGAAAAAATTTCCCGACAATGCTCTGTAATGAGCAAATGGTTGGGGATCTCCTTGTATAGTAAGTGTTTTTCCTTCATGGTGAAAATTTTAAAACTGATGATACGTTGAAGGTACGACTTGCATGGCATGAATCTATGGGAAGGCAAGCAATATGTTACAAGGGAGCTCCAAGTCTAGACATGGAGCTTTGCATCATGGTTTATAGGACTCACTTCCAGTGAGAAAGTGATCATACCATCTAATTTTCATTCTTCATTATCATACGCCTTTATGGTGATGACCTTTGTCTCTAAATCATTTTCTGTGCACCCTAGTTATCGAACTAGTTTAAGAGCACAAATATTTAGATCCAATCTGCCATCCACAAACACTCTTTTGAGCTTCTTATATTTGATTATTACTTCAATATGTAAGGGCAGGTTATGGGAAGGATTTTCTTCTAGGATTTCCATCGAACTGAAGGTTATGTGTTCGGAAGGAGTGATTTGCACTACCATTTCTTGTAAGTGTGTTGGCTCAATATCAACAGACACTCCTGATCCCTGTAAGGTATTGCAAAGGATATCTTTATAAAATTTAGAAATATTAAAAGGTCTAAGATTGAAATATTAGCTGTTATTTTCTCTAATTGACCTAACACATCATGGTGACTCTCTTAAGGATGAGGGGGAGGAGGTTCTGAGATAATAAGGCAAGTGTCACATTGCCACAATGCACTCCCTTGATCTGATCTTGATCGTGTTGATATTATCAACATGTGAATCAACATAACCTATTAAGGCATCGATATGGTCTATCTTTGACACATAATTGGTACTCTTATTTTGAGGCAATTGTCCCTGATCCTGCTTTTCCTTTCCTTTTTGCTTGGGTAAAGATTATTTAAAAATCCCCATATTTGTGTTTGAAGATTTTGTAGGGGTGAAAAAATCTATTTCTACATCACCACTATCGATTAAGTCCTAAATGTAATGCTTTAATTAACGCACTTGTCCGTTTTGTTACCCTCAACACAGTGAAACAAAACTCAGTTTCCCTAAACCATGATGGCTTAGGTGTGTCATTCCCGTAGGGTGTTTTTTCAGGGTACTGAACCATTTTGACGGTGTCTAATTGCTTTAGTATTGACGATATTGAGTTAGATAGAGGAGTGAAAGCATGATGTTTGTACTCCGTAGGCGGAGTTCCTTTTGCAAGCTTCAAAGGAGTGTGGTTTTGAACGATTTGTACTCATGTATAGTGTACTATTCCATCACTAATAACATTTTTTTTCTTATTAGGAACATAAATTTTCTTGTCATTAGTTTTGGAATCGTTATGATTGCATGTAAAGGGCTTTAGGGTCCCTCTAGCTAACAACACTTTTTCAATTCGACTCCCTTTTTCAATCACCTCTTAAAATGTGTCACCACAATACATTTACAAGTGG
The DNA here is from genome assembly GCA_019776745.2 of Taxus chinensis. Taxonomy (NCBI): domain Eukaryota; kingdom Viridiplantae; phylum Streptophyta; class Pinopsida; order Cupressales; family Taxaceae; genus Taxus; species Taxus chinensis. The sequence continues at coordinate 673,355,960 of CM034150.1, read as the reverse complement.
AATAGAATGTCAGTGTGGGGATTGGGAACAAATATAACTATTATCTATTTTTTAGGTATGGAGCAAGGGAATCGGTTAGCTAACCCTCTCCACCATTATAGGAAAGCAATGAATTTCTCATTGTTTTGTTGTTTCGCATTGCATAGATCTAGCATGGTGACATCACTCTCTATATTAAAAGAAAAGTGGCTTACAAAATGTTCCATTAGTTCCAACCATGTAGATATGGATCCCTTGGGGATGTGTAAAACCGCTCTAGCGCCTGTCCTCCTAAACTCTGCAGGAAGAGGCGAATAAGATATTTGTTGTTATATGCGACCTCTTGCCATGCCATATAGAATTATTTGATATGATATTAGGGTCACCTTTTCCCTTGTATTTATCAAACTTCGGAAAATCAAAGTGTCGTGGGAAAGGTACTTGTAAAATGGCTCTATCAAATGGATAAGGGCACAATTCATCGAACTGGTATTTCTTGTTGTTATTACCAGTTTTGCCATCCTGTAATGCTAGAAGGGTGTTCTTCATAGTGGACTACTCTTAATTGAAGAGTTGGTCTTGTGTGGGTGGCATGGGCCTATACAAAGGATTAAATCTAGGTGTATTCCCACCCCTATTCTCTACAAAAAATCCTCATAGGGGTCTTTTCGTGTCTCTTAAAGAGGAGCATTTGTTTGGAACTCATGGTATGAAGCCTTAGGTTTAGCCTTTGGTATGGCTTGTTTCAAAGGTTTTAGTTGTTCCTTGTTTATGTGTGAAGCCAAACTTTCCAATTGGCGAGTAAGGGCTTGCACCTATTGTTCTAAGGTTACTTCTCAAGTGGGTACTTTGTTATGATCTTCATGTGGAGGTGGTTGCTCATGATGAGTATGTTCCACATGGTCTTCACAAAGTACTCTAATAATAGGTATATGATAGTCTCTATCGTTTTCAAAGGGTATATTCTCATCATTTTTTCGTCCATAAGTAGAAGCATGACCCGGGTTTAATATTTCGTTGATATGACGATGAGGACAGTCTATTTCTTCTTCTCCATGAACCATGCCGGCAATAAGAGAAAGGCCTACTGTAGAAGGTAATCTGGCTCCTAGTTATACGACATGTAAAAGGACCTCATGTTTTTTTTAAACAAGTAATCGTCAAAGTGGGGGGATGTCATTCCATATCCACATGATGAGAATTCTCCTCACCACCACTATGATCAATCATGACATTATCCTCCAAAAGTGGGTTTTCACTTCCAAAGGGCTCGTTTTCTAACTTGCGATACCCCATTCTTGTATAGGGGGCATAACATGAAATATTTTGATGGCAATCTTAGCTCAATTTAGCGTTATAGGAACTTGATCTTTCTTATAATCCCTCTTCAACTTGTTTACAAGGTGCTTGACTTATATATATTCCCCATCTTAGATGATATAGACTATTTCTTATCATCTTCCACTAGATCCTTATTAACTATCACTAACTTCTCTCTAGGTTCAAAGCAATACAAACCTCCATGCTTAGAGAGGTTATAAGGATTCATACCAGGATAAAGAACATATGACAGGCTCACTTGCACTATCCCAACCTCCTTCAAGCTCAATTATGATCCCCAAATTCAATTTGGACTAAAATTAGTATTCTTGGTTTACTAGTGGGTTGTTCAGGCCTAATAAGTTCTTGACTTTCCCTTTTATATTTTGTAGTAAAATGAACAATGATCAAGACTCTTGATACTTGAAAATGATAGTCTGTTTGTAACCTTAAAATATACTAGTTGTCTTTGACAAAAGCAAGAGAGTATGATAGTATTATAGAGGTCTTGTTAAAGGTTATTTAAGGACATTTTACTCAAAGATAATTTAATTACCTCTAGAACCTTACCCACACCTTGTATTAGCTCTAATACTTCACTCGAACCATTCTCAACACTGGAAATATTCATCTCACACCAATTTAATGTCAATTTGCACTTACCTTGTTCACTGTATTGTTCCTACAGTCCTGATACATTTATGTCATCTAGATTTGATTCCACACATGTGGGTTGGACCTTAAAAATTTTAGACTCCTTACTCGAACCAAGATATAGATAAATTCCAAGTTTCAGCAATTTCCACTGGGTAGAAAAATATTTATGATCTGCCCTAGTTAGGGCCCAAGAGAAAAGAAGTAGCTCTAAAATTCTTCTTGTTGACTTTCAAGAGCTAAAAAAATATTCTTGGATTGGTAATCACTCCCTCTTGATTTTCTAAGTGACAGTGAAAGAAATTTATTAGCTATTAACAAATTGAGGGTTTTTACCTTGCTGCCCTGATAGAAACCCTATGTACAGTCCAAAGGAAACATGCATGTATACAAAACCAGAGTATATTCTTATTATTTCCACTTCACACTTACTCAAATATATCAAAATACATATTAAATATATCCTCCATCGAATTTTTGATCATTTCAATAAACCTTTCATATAAAACAACTTCTTATTCTTGTTCCTAAATTGGTTTATTCCTTCCTATAGACACTCAACTGAGTCCTAAAGAATATCAACAAGATTTGAAACATGGAAATAGGATAATTTATATCCTATCACACCCAAATAACTCATGCTTGCTATATATCCACTATATACAATGCTTTAAGGAGTCCTTATTTAGCTTTAAAACTCACTCAATAAGTCAAATTTACTATAGACAACTCATTTATAAGTCTTTTCTAACTTTTACTACCACGCTTGCTTATGATTTTGAATTTTAATGTTAAAAAAAATGGAGGGAGAACACTTCTTATATCTCATCAACACCTATTCACTAAGTCTTGCTTACTCATGATGATCTTGCATTAGATTTTACTAAGGTTTATTAAAAGGGACCCTTGGTAAATTTTTGCAACGTAACGACACTAAGTTGATACAAATAATGGTGACTATCAAATAGTCACAAATCCAATAGGTCAATATGAACCCAAGGATACCAAAGAATAAATAATGATCTACCCTAACAAGGTAACATGCGATGAGAAATATCTTGGACAATACAATGACGTACAAAACTCAAATCCAGTCACAAAAAAAGTTTACTCCCTATGATTTTTTGAGATAGGTTTGCAACAAATAGTGACAACACAATATCACCAGTTAGGTAGAGTTTGAAACAAAAAAGACCTAAATGCTAAGAGAGTGTTGACGTGATCCTCCAACAAGCTATACTAAAACTAGTTTTGGACATAAACAAAGTCTAAGTCTTTTGAAAATGAAAGTTAACAATGTGAGCAATGTGACAACACTATTTGGATACGTAAACCAATATTTATGATGAAAGTAAGATTTTTAGTATCAAAACGGTGTTATAACGATGTGAACAACATAACCTTAACACTCACAAAAACTCAAGGCAATGTTTGAGATAAAAAACTAAGCCTAATTATAATAATGAATTACTATGTGTGCAAGCATTGAAAAAATATAATTTAGATATTTAGGTAAAGTTTCATAATGGAAACAAGACGTAAATATCGCAATTATATGGCTATAATGTAGGAAACATAACAACTCAACAGAAAACAGTGATAAGACCACCTAACTACAATGACAATTAGTCTCAATATGGGTTTGAGACAAAGGGCATACTAGAACATGAGGACGTACCATTCACACTTTCAATACTTGCATTTTGACATTGCAACCTAGTCATGAAAGTAGACTACAAAAGTGGTGGACATGATTATTTCTAGTGGCATCCGTGTATGTTTGTTCTTCTTTTGTCCCAAAATGAGCAACAAGAAAAAAAAGGAGTAGACCAAGTGGTGATGAAAAATACTTGGTGTAACTTTGGTAGAGTTACACCTTGTCTTAGGACAAGTGAAAAACTAGGATAAAGTAATAGTAAATAGATTTCGTGATGAAATATCACGCAAATTTAAGGTTTCAAATTGTTCATAAAAAATAAGAGAATTATTTCCCTTAATAACTAAGTTGGCTCCAAAAGCTAAATAAGAGTTTGAATCCAAGTACTAATTCAATTAGGTTTTGCGTTCAGTTGTATTTTCACTGGGGTTTAATGCACTTTCCCGGTTTTGGTTCACAAGGTTTCCTCTTGTGTGAACTAATTTGGGATTCCTAGGAGCATTCCTCTTATTATCTTAAGGCTTATGCTAAAGGAATTTTCTCCTAGTTAAGTGGATGAGCTTTAGCTCTTAACCAAACCTGCACATACAATGTTTTACAAAGTGGTGTATTTTCTTATCTTTTGGATTAAGCAATTTAGTTTAGACCACTGTTTGGAAAACTACATCACACATGTATGTTATATTTTTGTTTGGGTTCTCCTTTATTTAGAAAGCGTTAGGTCCTACAGACAAATAGTTAGTAGCTATACAAAAAGATCTACAATATCATATAAAGAGGATTAAATGTTGTTTTTTATTTTCAAGACCATCCAAGGACGCGAGAAAAGAGCACACACAACAAGAAACCCAACTAGATAGCAATGAAAATCTTGTAAATAAAATAACCACCCTAATACTTTGTAAATCAAGGTTTATTCCCAATTAATCCAAGTTTTTTTAGTGAAAAACTAAGGTTGTTTTTGGTTCTCAAGATCACACTTGGTGCAAGAGAAGAACATACACAAGCCTTAGCCTTAGTTATTTATCAAATGAAAATCTCTTAAACTCCATGATCATATACATGCCAAAATGAAATTTTATTCCCTTAAGCACAGAAATGAATGATAAATTTTCCCACTTACTCTAAAATTATCAAAAGAAGGTTTAGAGGTGATTTTGATTCTAAAGATCACACAAAGTGCTAGAGAAGAGAATACACAACCCTATTCCAAACTCATAAAAAACATGAAAATAAAATCACTCATCAAACCATAAGATAATTTGTTAGAAAACCTGCTCTAAATCAGAAAATCTATAACAACAACAACTAAAAAATCCCTAGAAAATGACAAAAGTACTAAAAAAATCAGAAGTTGAAATTTTGGAGTTTGAGCCAATTTTACCTCAGAGTGCCAACATGCCTCTTAGTGCAGTAACATGGTCCCTAGGAGCATCAACAATCAATTTGTAACATTAGCATGTCCATAAGAATAGAAGTGTGCCTATGTCAAAATTCACATAGTTGAATTGTGCAGGTGCGACCAGTGAGATGTTAATGCATACTGTTGAAGCACCAACACGGCTTATACACATAGCTCTAAAATTCAATGAGATGCACATGTGTAGCAATAAGTCACAGCACACTTGAGGTGTAGGTGCATCCATTAGAGCATAGGTGTGGCCTTTAGAGCATGTGCACTCCCCTTTGAACGTGGGCACACACCTTCCTATAGGTGGTCAAAATATGGGTTTTGACAAGAAAAACTTGAAATAGATCAAATCTTTGACTTTTGCTGGAATTTTGACAACACTTCACCTCCTTATATCTGATAAAGAACATAAATTTGCAACATCTACTACAAATCTAGTTTTAAACAACTATCAAAATTGAAAATTGATCTAGAAAACTTTGAAAGTTACTCTAAAAAGCTTGAAAGTAATCTAAAATCTTGAGAAACTAGATCTAGAAAGCTTGAAACTAATCTAAAAAACTTGAAACTAATCTAAAAAACTTGAAGTTAATCTATAAAACTTGAAGCTAATCTAGAAAACTTGAAACTAATATAGAAAACTTGAAACTAAGTTAAAAATATTTAAAATGAATGCAATGGGGTATGCTCCCACTGGACGTGCCAAATGAAGACTACTAAAAGTCTCTAGATAGGATAAATGTTAAGACTAACACCACATAGTCTATTGATAAAGCTATTGAATTTAACAATAGTAACATCAATGATTAAAGCTTAATGGAATGCTTGAAAGAACTAACATGATATATCCAATCTATCTTAGCTAAAGCATGCCTACTTAATATTCAATTGCTAACTAACATAGACCTAAATAGATCTAGGAGCAATCAAATTGGAGGTTTATTGCTACTTCAAGAAAGGTGAGATGGTCTCTCCAACAATGACTACAAGATCATATTGGATACCCATCTACTAACCCCATTGAAGATTGGAGGAAAATATTGAGCAAGCTAATCCTAGAGGGAAGTTGGGCTCATAATCATATTTCTTATATGATATGCAAATCAAAGCATGGTGTAAAGTTTAAAGGTATGTGGTTAGTCCTTTTTATAGTTTTTCCTTTGAGGAAAACTTACATCTTGGTGCATGTGGGACTAAAAGCACAAAGTAGATTAAGAATTTCTAATCCTGATTAAGGCTTGCTAATCATGATTAGTGAATTAACAAGTGATTAAGATGTGAGGATCCTTAATCAACCATTTAGGGTCAATTAGGAGGCTAGGATAAGCTTTTGAAGCCTTCTGAGATGTTGTGGAAGGAAGTGAGGTGATTTTGAATGGTTGGAAGAGGGGTTTGAGCCAATAATAGGGTATATTGACCAAAACAAGAGTAAAATAGGCTTAATTAGCTAATAATCGCTAATTGTCTGTTTGGAAGAGGATTTTGACTTATGATTTGTCGTAAAGTGGCAACCTGAATGCGAAAGAAAATAGGTATCAAAAAAGTGTTTTTAATTAACCAAAATGGTAAGAAACATTAGTTAATTAGTAGAGATCACTAATTATAATGGGAATGGGGAGAATGAGAGTGATTTGTGTGCTGTTTACAATAAGATTGCAAAAGCAGAATTTAGGTGTCTACAGTTACACTCACTATCTTTGTGTCAAGAAACATAAGGGAAAGCTAAGGGGTTGGCTTAGATTTGCATACAAAATTGCACTTATATTTACAGATGGTGTTTTCTCCCGCTTCCTAAGGGATGTAGAGTAGTGCCTAGATCATATCATGTAGGGACTAACCACCAAGGCTGGTCTAGCTCCACCATTTTGTAATTTATATCTTTTTATTAACTTAATGTTCTTGAAGTGTTGATTTAATAAATTGTGAATATTATTATTAAATCTAATTTTAGAGTTACTGCAATGATATACAATAAAATAAAAATGCTAAACACTTCTACAGGATGCAAATGTGTAAAGAAAAAGAGAGAGAGAGATAGGGCATTTATCTTATTTTCATTTATCCCGAAGTATACTCACTGGACTGGAACAACTGATGAATGGTCGGGAAAAATACTGAGCAATGACTCGATATAAATTTATGGAACTTGCATCACTGGTCGAGACATGAGTGCCTGGGCAAGGGCAAGAAATGCCTAGGGGCTAGAGACCTTCTGAGGTTCCTGTGACTATGTAGAGGGTCCAAAACTTGATTTTTCATGGTGTGGGCTAAGATTTTTCTACCCTTCATTTTTTGATCACCTGTAGGTCACTGGAAGATCACCAAAACACGTCAACTCTTAAAATGAAAAGATGCAAAATGGGGAGTCAGACTGACCTTGATGGTCACCATGATAAAGTGAACTTACAATGAGCATTGCACTATATCTCAGACTCCATGTAGTTCTATGTGAAATGTGTGTAAAATAGTGTCCTTAGGTTGCCCTCACGCCTATGACACCAAGATAGTGGGATAAAGCTAGATAGAATGTAAATGTGTAGATGGAATTCAACACTTCTCCTTCCTATGCAGTGTATGTAGAGTAATAATCCCAAAATTTAGTTCCTTTGATAGTATGTAGATAGATAGCCCTTGATAAAATTGTTAGCCCTTATAATGGTATGTATGTTGTGTTTATATAGGGATGTCTTGTTTGAATTTTGATACTAGTGACATGACATGCAAACTAGATACCTCAGGATAGGAGTAAGAAAACTAAATGAAGGATGACCACAAATGTCAAAAATGTGAACAAAAACAAAGAGTACAGGAGTGCCTAGAATTTGGACAGGAGCGTTTGGGCGCTAGTGGCCCCAGACAATTGACGAAAAATGTGAGAATACCCTGATCAATAAAGATCCATGTGAGCTAACTAGAATTGGATGTAGAAGTGACATATATGAGAGATAAAAACAATAGAAATAATCCAAGCAAGTGGATGGACTAGGAAATGTGTTACCAGTGAATAAATTTTTTACTCAAGATCCATACATAAAACAACATACTTGGTAGTATAGTAAAATAGTCAGTATGTTCGTGATTTTGTGTCTATATTCCCCCCCCCCCCCCCTTTATGTTATTTGAATGAAATTCAAGTAGTGTAAAGGAAGTAAGAAACATACCTGTGAGAATTCTAGAGAATCCATGTTGCACAAGTACAAGCAGAATATGAGAACATATAGTGTGGCAAACCATGGATCAATGTGTTGATCCAAGTGGCATAAATAGAGATGGAAAACTGTTGTAAGGAGCACTTGGAGAAATTGTTGTGATTTGATTTCGAGGGATTTGAAGATTTCAAATTGTCACTGATGGAGATTTGAAGGAGGTAGGGAGTGATCAATTCCCAACCCTATTTGTATGTTTGAAAAATTGAAGGATTTGGGCATCTTGCCACCAGAGGAAGAGTGTTAGGGAGAGAGGTATAGTTTTTCCCTCCAACTATGTCTATATCCTCAAAAGGTCTAACCGATATAGATGGATAAAGACATTTTTTTTCCATTTTGATCCATGCTGAATAACCCATATAGGAGCAATATAGGAAAGGAAATGATGTCTCATTTCCCCCATTCCACAGGTGTCGTGATATGTATACTGTTAGATGGCTTCCATGTTAGGTCATATAGGAAAGTAGTGATGTAACTCCCAAGTTAGGTCATTTGGGAGGAATAATGAAGTGATGCTTGTACCGATTGATTGACTTGATTCGGATATTGAACACTTGTGTTGAGATTGAATGTATATGATAGATTACTCATAGAGGGATGTTTCTCTTTTTGCCCCCAGATCAGGTCATTAGGGGGGAATAGATAGAAAGTAGTAGAAATTATCGCATGTTGTATGTATTTGAATTTTTTTATAATGATTTATTAGGAGTGTGTAATGATTTCATAGTAACCTAAGAGGGATCTATAGGGTGATCCCGATTATATGTCCAACTTTCAGCGAAAGGGAGAGTGGTAGTAAGAAATGAAAATTGAGCTGAAAGTATATATGAAATGATGTAACAGTGAGAAAAATGTAAGTATAGTAGGTGTCACAAAAATGTGTGTATATCACGTTGAAAATGTGTCAGATTAGAAGATAGCATTTTTAAAATGTGTACAATACAATGGTAGGAGAAATTATGAACCAAATGATGCAGAAGAGGAAAAAAATAGAGTATCGAAGCTTAAGATATGAGAAAAATCATGTGTCATGTATTAGTTGGAAAGTGAGCAAACGAATGGTAACTATAGTAATTTGGCAATTGAGAAAAGTGCTATATATAGTAATGGTAAAAAGTGAATAGTGACTTCAGTTGAACCTTGATTGATTGAGAATTTAAGCTCTGAGCTTGCAAACATGCCATGTGGATTACAGCAACAAAGTTGATTATATTCGAGATGGTGATGGCAACAACCATGGCATTACAGATGATAGATAAGTTGGTAAGTACGAGCATTTTCAAAAAATGTGATGAAATTTGCTCGTTTTTGTTGATTTTTTGGAAAAATTTAGATTTTTGAATTTCTGGGTGTTTCTGACTTGTGCGAGAGTGGCCAAGGCACTAACATCCTTTAGGATGCTAGTTCTATACATCCAAGCATTTGTGACTTTCTCCTAGGCTCCCACATCCTGCTCTTGGGCACTGACAACCCATGGAGGTTAGTTTGACCGCAAAATGTGAATTATGTGGAATTTGATAGCTTTTTGTAGTACAAGTTGTTGTTTTGAGGTATATATGAGGTGTTTATGTTGCAATTTTGTTTGGTTTTTTGTTTTGTGCAGAGAGATATTTATTCGAGGGAGTTCTGTGCAGGTCAACACTTGAGTACATTGTTGACTTTGGGCATATGACTGATGATGAGTGGGATATATTAGACTGTTTCGTCTTGCTACACATAACGAGACTGGGGGAGGTACTCCATAATATGTCGATGATTACCGCATTGTGTGAGAGGTGGTGTGCAGACACTTTTACATTTTAGTTACCTACTTGGGAGATGACTACCGCATATTGCGATTACCAGTTGTGGGTGAGAGAGTTTGGGTGATGGTTGTAGAGGATGTGCAGAGACACAATGTGAGCAGGTAGGTGGTACTTTATGAGGGACAAATGTACAGACAGAGACCCATATTAGTATGGATTTTATACTAAGATCAGGTGTTCCATGGTTGCGGAAGTTCATTGCAATAATTCTATTGCTTCATCAGTGGCATTAGAGGGTGGTGGTGTGGGCATCTTGTATAAGATGCATGATACCTTTCAGCGTATAGAGGATGATGGGACTAGATATACATGCACCTAATGTGTATTGGAACAATTGTACATGGATCTATACAGGTTTACATAGGACCATGATAGGGGACTTAGATCCACCACATTGTTATATGTATGGGCCTATGAGCACATTGCGATATTGAGGCCACTTAGTGGGCCAAGGGACAATTGGGCAAGGCCTGAGATATTTACAGCGAGGTGGAAAACCACGTGTAGTAATATTTTGGATACTATTACCTATAGGTCTATGTTTGATCGTATGGGGCTAGGGGCCATTATATAGAGGCTATATCAAGCATATGGAGGGTGGCTAGAGGATGGAATGGAGATATAATGTATTTGACATACTATGTGGCTATAGGACTGATCTCCTGGAGTGACCAAGCTATTTCAAGAAGATCATGTGTCACGAAAAATTTGACATGGTTGAAAATGTACTCCCATAGCCATATGTATGGGTACAAGCTAATAGAGCGCATAGGAGATCAAGAGTGATATCGGAACGGACAAGAACACAACCAGTGCCTCCTAGTGCAAATGAGATGTATGCGGCTATAGAGTCGATACAGGTGGATGATGTAGGATGTACTGAGGCATATAGTGCGTGGTGGGCAGTGCATTGATGGGTGCTACTATTTTCAGTTGTCTTAGATGTGGTGGGAGCACCACTAGTTGGGGCCACGAAAGGGAAGGCACATGCCTCTGACAATGATGGTATAGTAGAATCGATAATAAAGCATGAGTATTTGATTGTTAATATTTGGGGTTTGTCACATAGTTTTTGTATTATGGGTATCATGTGTTGTAACTAACGTTATACTTGGATGGTTGCAGGGGATGCTTATTGGTCCTTAATCATTGATTCATCAATCCACAGCTTGACATGGAATATACTTATAGATGTGCTTGTGGGAGGTGGAATGTTGGAGTGAGTATACGCTATTGCGGGAAAACATGCCCATTTGTTCAATCTAGTGGAGAAAACAATAACTACATGTACCATATTGTTGAGTGAGCATGAGGAGGTGCGAGTGGAGACTCGACAGACTAGGGAGGTTGTAGGAGGAGGATCCCTAGCATAGGATGTGTTCATTAAGTATGTTGAGTTACAGGGCCAATTCATGGAGCATTCAGTCGAGGTGGCATTACTGCAGAGGCATGTGGAGAGATATAGGGGCCACGACTAGTGGCCTAGATTGAGTAGTGAAGCATCTAGTTCTAGATCTCCTGCAGTTGTATATAGTGATAGTGACGATGTATGACATATATGGATGTAGTGATGTATGGGGGATTGTCCCCCAATGATTTTATTTTCTAACTATGATTTTTGATATATATATATATATGGAGAATTGACATTATTGTGTTACATTGATGTGTTCTTGATATGTGATTCGATGGTTGTTGTTCATTGTGTAAATGTTTGATGATGTTGAGTAGGACATAGATAGATAGGTAATGCCTAAAATTTGGATTGTATGTGTGAATAACGATGGAAATAAATGCATGCATGAAATGAAAAATATGAGATAGCAAGATGATTAAAATGATGGTAAGAATGTATGTAATCACGTGTAAGTATGATGAAGAGGGGGGGAAGAAAAGTGATGCCCCCTAGCATATGTGTAAGGAGACGAGGTTCATTTATACAAAACCCCTCGGTAATCAATAATGAACCATAAAACATGAGTGTGTCATCAGGAAATTGTTTGATAGTGTATGCTAGATAGAGAGATCAATGAGGCGTTTAATGCAAATATGGAGCGGGGTTCTTATTGTAATATATCTCTCAATAGTCATGTAAGAATTGTAAGAACACGAGTGTGTCATTGGTTAATAAGGTGAGAAAAAACACCTACCAAAGATGAAGAGGACGATGAGGAGTGGTGAAAACATGTGAAGTGGTAACAACATGAGTGTACGAGCCAAATTGAATGTTGGATGATATGGTGCCAATGATGGGAGATGTAATGGTAGGAAGCATATACGCTAACGACTTAGGAAGCCAATGCAAAGTAGGAGCACTGTGCAATAGATGAGATGATGTAGCAGTGGATGAGTGAGGTGGAGGCCATGCATAAATAATGAATTTAGGTGGTGGACGAAAGAAAACCTTAAAATTAGGAGGAGGAGACAAGTGAACCAAAGTAACAACATGCTTTTGCGGAATTGGAGAAACATACTGTTCACAAGAGTGAGAGCCAAAGAAAATGACACCCTTGTCTTCTAATTGTTGTAATTTGTCATGAAGGGTGCAATAGTCATTGTCATGATGGCCATTGATGTGGTGATAATTACAATAAGTTCGATCAAGTTGGCGATGTAAGTGATGAGGATGATGATGCTGATTATAAGGCAAGTGAATTAAGCACTTTATCAAGTAGAGCACGCAAGACATCATGAGGTTTAGTAGCATGTGAGAAATGTAATGGATCATGATTATGGGATGACAGAGACTTAGGTGGAGATCAACGCAGTGGAGGAGATGGAGGACACGTATGTAGTGGAGGGGATTGAACATGCTTGCAAGGTGGAGGAGATGGAGACCTTGACGGATGTTTAACAGATGGAAGAGAAGAATAACTAGGACACGATGTAACAATAGCAGAAGTATATGAGGATCTATAACATGTGCAACAAGTAAATATTATTCTAAATCCATAACATTATAGCATAAAAGTGTAAATGATTCAAATGTGTCATATTGTAAGCGTTCTTTTAAAGAAGGAATCAAGCCACGACAAAATATAAATTACTTCTCTAGGTCAATAGGCTGAAACACTAACTGATACATGTAATAATTGAAGCGTAACATGTAATATAGAATAGGTTCTTTCTTTCCCTGATGTAAGCTAGGCAAGCAATCATATGTGACTCTAGGATCATTGTTGATCATAAAGTGTCTAATAAAAGCATCTTCCATTTCACAATATGTATTAATAGATCCAAAAGGAAAATGGGTGTACCATTGAAGAACATCATTGACAATAATATGACATAATGTTTTTAGCAATAGTTGATCATTAAATTAAGATGCCATAGTTAAACGATAATGATTAAGATGTAGATATGGATTGTCAGTGCCATTGAAACATGAAAATGTAGGCATGATGAAATCCTTAGGAAATGTTGAATTGTGAATTTTCTTTGGAGTAAGACTGCTACGAAGAGAGTTATTTTTAATAGAAGCATATTAGGATATGCTTTCAAGAGTGAGAGATTGAACTTGAGATTACGAATGGAAAACAAAATGCATAAGGTATAAGATATCATGTGAAGGAATCGTAGAAGATGTGATAGACACATTGAGAGGTTAAAGCTTGCCGTTATGAGTGGTAATGGGTGTAGACACCAAAATTAGGTCACACTCCCCTTGGTCCCTTGATAAATAAATACCTTGAACACATCCACCTAGCCATGGCCCCCTTCACCTCACTATAATATTAATTTAATTATTAAAATTAAATTAATTCATTATCCTCACTATATTTATTATTTAAATATCCTAATTGAGATAATTCCCACATACCCACCTCACCTAGACACCTCATCAAGCCACCGCACCCTAAGACCTATTCTTAGTAAGTTTTCATAACTAACTAAGACTTACCCAAACCCTAGAAATCAATGCCTACATTCCCTCTAACCAGATTCCTACCTGTTAGAAGGAAGTTTCCATGCTAATCCGCGGGGAAACAAAACAAGATCCGAGAGAATCAAGGAGATCTGCCTAGTTTAGTAAACCTAGAAAATCTCACCCTAACCAACGCCAGTTACCCTTAACCACCGCTGGTTAATCCATAACCACCGTCGGTCACCTTTTAACCCCCAAAACAACCTTATTTTTGAAGTTGGCAGATTCTTGAGAGATATCACATCTTTTGAGAAAAATTTTCAGGGAGAATACACATGCAAAGAAGGAGATCAAGTATTTTCTCTTTCACAGACATCCAACATTCACCCAACAACCATCCAACACTCACGTGAGCAAAAATTTGATCCAATCAGGCAAGAAGGAGAGCACATGCAGCTCATGCAAGAGCTCCCCAACATTTGGTGATCTTCTTCATTGTTCAACCTCTTACCAGCACCTTCATTCCTCACTCACAGATGTCCAGAACTAGATTCCAAGTAAGCAGAATAGTTTACTCCTCTGGTTCACTCATTTCATTATTGTATTTTCATCCTTTGTTCTCCTAGCCACCCACTGACCTCCATTAATAATCACCCTTCCATATTCCTATTAAAACCTCATCAAATCCTATCCAAACAACTTAATACCTCATTCCAACCAACCTAGTCATTGGTGCAATCATAAGGGAGATCTAAATCTTGTTCTGTGACATTCCTAATATCCCACAGTAACCGACACCGGTTCTCCCAAACCGGAGCCGGTCACCTTTAACCGGCACCGGTCTCTGTATTTACCAATATAGCCCAGAATAGTAACCTACCTACCTATTCCCGCATCACCCTTAATCATCTGTGACCTACCTAAGACATATGTCAGACCTGTAAAGACCCAAAACTAGTTACTTGACCTTCAGATCTTATTTTAACCTAGCCTGTTAGATTAGATCTTTCTTATTGTGTTTTAAATGAGATACCTAAATCATTTTAACTACAATAGCATTTACTTTATTACCAACATTAAATTATTTTAAATAGTGGATTAACAGCCGTCTAGGAAGTATCACACTTCCCAGATCTAGCATACACTAGGCAGTCCACTGCATATATTGTTAACTCTTTCTGGTGGTCTTGATTTCTATTTCAGGTAGTTCCTCCCAGCTAAAAGGAATCTCTCACGATCAACTTTGGATCAAGGAGTCAACACGCGCAACAACCTATCAACCAACATTTCAACAGGTATTCCTCATACACCCGTTACCCTATTTGTTTCGTCATTTTCAAAGAAATGTCTAAGAATCAGGTGAAACAATGGGAATATGTGAAGAAGAAGTGGAAGATGAAGATGATATTTGGTCAAGACAAGTCCTGCACATAAGGAAATTATGAAGGAAACGACTCAGACCCACGAGCTCACATTCCAGGATGACAAACAAGGTTACAGAGGGACTTTACAATGGAGTGGCGGGGCCTGCGAAAGATCAAACAACCCTGTGCAAGAAGAAATTCAAGAAATGGCTCTGTCGAGCGAATCCATGCCTCAAATCCAATAAATAGATTACAGGCAGGCTCAGAAATGGAATAGCAGGGTCGGGGAAGGAGGCCAAGCAGTGTCAAAGGAACCAGAGACTCAAAGGAAAAGAAACGGTGAAGATTCAAAGTCTTCAGGCTCTGAAATAGTTCAGGACAGACCCCAAAATCGACTAAGTATGGAGGAGACAACGGAAGCTACCAAGTGTCCAAATGATGCACCTCCAAAAGTTAAAACCAAAGGGGAAGGCTCAAACAAGTTCCAAGCCTCCATGCGTCCAAAAAAAGTTGCACTAGACCGTTGAAAAGTCTTCGACTCGGCAGAAGGTGCCAAGTGTCGGCTCAGCGCAATTCCAAAATGGGAGCCCAAGGCAGAGACTCAAACTTGCGTCAGCCCTCCACGTAGCCAATGGTCAACAGAGGTCAAAAGGAGAATGGGCCCAAAATGGCTAAGTAATGAATGTAGGTGGAAGGTGCCAGGTGTCCAAACAATGCACATTCAAAAGCGGGACCCTGAGCAGGTTGTCAAATGAGCGCGGGCCTTCCACGTGTCCTAGAGCCCAAAAAGGTGAGGGCGACCATTGAAAAGTCCAAAGGCCCATGGAGGTCTCCACGTGTCATATCCGTGCTACTCCAAAGGTAAAGTCTAGGGGTAGTTTTCTAAACATGCGCAAAGCCTCCACGTGTCTTGGGTCGGATACAGTGCCTTCCACCCGGAAAAGACTCAGGAAGAATACAAAGGAAATAGGGAAACCTGCATGATGCCACATGTCACATGGGTGCTATTCCAAGAGTGAAGGAAGGAGTCAAATCTCAAATGAGTGCAGAGCTGCCACGTGGACCCGGTACAGATAGACTCATTTAAATATTACACCCGTGACCCAAAAATTCAAATGGCCATATCTTTTGACTGAGAACTCAGATTTGGGTGGGAGAAGATTTTTTGGAAACATCTCGACACCCTCTATGCCTTGGAAACATAAAATATCATTTTTTGTAGGCGTTGGTGGGTGAAAAATGGGAAAACATCTTCCAGGCCATTAATACAGAGCCTGATTTCTCCAACTACTAGATCTGATTCGATTCGATCCACCATTCTTCTTCAATACGCCAGACAGACAGAGGGAGCCAGAATCGACAGATTTGGGGTGGATTTGAAAAGGGCATTGATTGATAGTGGTTGAGTCTTCAAGGTAGGATTCAATGCATATCCCGTGGTAGTTGAAATAGGATTCAACTTTTCCCTCTTCTCTCTCTTATTCTTTCTATATATTGTAACACTTCTCATTTGAGAAGAAGAGATTATTCTGGGCATAGGGAAACTCTGTCAAAATTTGTTTCCCAACTCCATTTTGAGTTGAAAACCTTCTCCTACACCTGGCAAGCATTTTTGTGCCTCTAAGCAGAAATGTAATGGTCTGTGCACCCATATAGAGCAATAAAACATGTTTTTGTGGTGTTTCTTCAACCCTTTGCATTGTTTTGTTGTCTCTTCATGCCTCTCCCTTTCAAATCTATTTTCTGTGCATGTATTTCACATTTATAGGTGCAGGGCATTGTGTTTCATGGAGTTTTGATCATGGATTAGGATCTGGGTTTGTGTCACTTCTGTCTGACCTTCCCATCTTCCTTTCTCCCCTGTTTCATCCTCCCTCAACAGAGCATCTCACCCCTTTCCTTCTCTGGTGTATCACCGCTTTAGTGTAGGATTTTCTTTCACCCTCTCTTTCTCTCTGGTTCCTTGGAATGGTTAGATTAGGATAGTTTAGTTTTTTCCTGCATTAGAGTAGCTCGTGGTAGGTAGTTTAGGAACAAGAACCAACTTTCTCTGGAGGATCATCTCAGGTTTGCAAGTCCCACAGCTTGAGAGATGATCCAATGTTATGCAATCACACTGAATGCCCCATTTTAACCACTTCACATCTTTGGCCATTCGGGGGTGCTCTGTGATTTTTGGCACTAACAGATCTTCTATCTTTCTGTTTTGGCACCACTAACGTTTTGGCATGGGTGGGACCTGGGTTAGATCTTCTATCTTTTTGAGGTCTCATTACTTAAGCCACTTTATTTCATCAAGTCTTCACTTTATTTCATCAAGTTGATGTGTTCTTGGTGGGATTCAGCCTTTTGAGGCACATGCAAGCACATCTGGTGACTCCATCTGGTCAAAAACCCATTCTCTGAGTTGCAGACCTTTTCCATCCATTTCCACTCATTTTCATCCATTTTCTTCTTCCATCTCTTTCATTTTCTCCCATTCCATGAGGTTGTGCAATCATGACTTCATTCCCTTCATGGAACTCACACTTACAGCAATGCAGTCCACCTCCAACACATTTCCAAACTCCTCCAAATCAGCATTATAATCAGATCCAAGACCATTACACTTACCCATATGAGCAAGGTCAAAGTCAGTTTGGCCATGGAGCTTATCAAGAACAAGGGGATGCATACAATGGTGACAACTATGTGGAGAATGTTGGTTTATTGGAGAAAATTCAAAAAATGGAGGCTGGCATGGTTCAGTCAAGGGGCATAGCACAAATGAAGGCATTCAAGATTGGTTGCAGGGCACCTTGTCCATGGGAAGGCCCTTTTCCAAGACATTACAACCCTCAGGAGAAGCTAGACTTCATGGTTGAAATGCTGCCCCAACTTGCACAATGGACTGAGGAGATCGAGGCTTATGAGTTGGAGTCAAGACAACCTTGTCAATGGGTAAGTCCACCATCTCATAGCTTTTCTTTTTCTCTTTCTCAAGCAGCACCATCTCAACCCAAGCTCCAATTTCCAAGCTTCCCAGTTGCTACCCCAAGTGTTGATTCCATTTCTCCATTCCCTAGTCTTCCACCCCATTTCAGTTCCTCTCCCCCTTTCCCTTCCAAACAGTCATCCCCTCCAAACAAACAAGAAGTTCCACCTCCCTCCCCACCACAAACAATTGCAAAGTTGGTTGAACCCCAACCTATCACTCCTCTTGCTTTCCCAAGTCCATGTTGGGAAGAGACTCAAGAATCCAGTCAAGGAAAACAACAAGAAGGGGAGCCCAACAGAGAAGAAATGACAGACAATCTGAAGAGTTGGGCTGCCAAATTTGGGTTTATAAAGATCCCCTTGATGGTCAAGCCAATAGAGGAGGTCAAAGTTGAAGAGCCAGTGGTGGCTGAGACTGAGTTTGCAGCAGAGAAGGAACAAAAACAAGAAGAAGAAGATCAACAGTCTGGCTGCTCTGAATGCAGTGTCCATGATGGCACTTTGTCTGAAGAGGATGCTGAGCTGATCCAAGCTGCACAACCAGTTGAAGAGGAAGAACAACCAGCTCCAAGTCCCATTGAAGAGGAGTAGCTGGGAGAGATCGAATCAGAGTTGAGGCCACTCAATGAAGAAGGCATCATTGAAGATTTTTTGCTTTCATTTCAAGGGCCTGATTTGATTGATGAACCCATGATGGAGGAGGACCATACAGTTTTAGAGGTTCCAAGTGTGGAGCAGGCTACAAGAGAACCTTCAGTTCTTCCTTCCACTTCATCCCCTTCAAGCTCTGATGTTGAAGAAGAGTTTGAGCTTTCAAACTTCATGTTTGAGGATGAAGGGAGCCATGGTGATCAAGTTACAGATCAGGAGGACACCATGGAGGAGGTAGACCACATGCAACATGACAACAAGGAGACAAATTATTTGTCTGACTTGGAGGATTGCTTTGATGGAGAGGAGCCCATGGAGGTTACATCATCTACTCCTCCTCCATCCATCTTCCAAGCACATGAGCCTGCTGCCATAAAGGAGGGCACTCAAAGACAACAACCTGTGTCTCACAACATCCCTCTGGAACCAGGGTTGGAAGATCATGGTCTTCCATGTTCTTCACAAGAGAAGGAAGAGAAAAAGCAAGGAGATGTCATCATCTCTCTCTCACCATCCATCCAAGAAGGTCCACAAAAAGACTCCATTTTTGGAGTTAGAGTTCAGAACCATGGGCAGATTCAAAGGACCATACCTTTCCCAATCAGATATTTGGCTTCATTGGAGCCAAGGGAGAAGCCAAAACCAGTCATGCCTACTTCAGGGCATGAGGATGAGCATCAAAGTACCAAGGGTCATCATCAACACCTCTAGGAGTCCAATGCCAATCAGCTTGAGGAGGTATTTTTGGTTAATGTAGATACCTTGATGATTTGGGTGGAGGACAGGCTTAAAGTCAGTTTTTTATTCATCCAGGTAGCCATATTCAGTGTCAAATCATTTGCATGGCTGCCCCTTTTGAGAAAGGGAAGCTATTTCTCCCTTCCTGTAGCGGGCTTTGTTTAAGCTTTTTCTTTCTTTCTGGTTAGTATAGGAGTAGGAGTAGATTTTGTTTTCAGCAGAAGAAGTGCTTGTGCACACTCTGCATGTCTCATTTGAGGCATGTATGATTTGATTCTTTGTACATAGTGTTGTTGTTGTGTTTTTTTGCTCCAAGGTTATGTCATTGTGAAGTTCAATGTGCCCTGGGTAAACATTGTAACAGTCCATTCTCGGGACAAACCAAGGCCAGGCTCTTCAGTATTCACGACAGAAAGATCCATAGCTGTCTGTAGCAGTTGCTAGTTCCAAAAAATGAAACAAATGCAGAGCAACCAAAGGATGTTTTTTAAGTCAGTCCATTCAGGGAAAATGAAAGCCCCCAGGTCAATACAATTTTCTACTCTCAGAAACTCCATTTCAAGATTTTCTTATGAAAATTGAGAGTGCAGACGCATGGGCAGGCTTAGGGACAGGTAGAACATAGAAAGTGTAGGTAGTCAGGGAGTCCATTTTGAAGGAAGGGTCAGTACCAGGCCATTAATTGTGACTCCATGCCCAATGGACACTTCAAGGCTAATGGTCTCTTCATCTAGCAGGCAGATGTCCCCGTGAGTCGCCAAATTGTTATCCCAAATTCACCCCCCAGAAAAATTTGGTCAAGACAAGTCCTGCACATAAGGAAATTATGAAGGAAATGACTCAGACCCATGAGCTCACATTCCAGGATGACAAACAAGGTTGCAGAGGGACTTTACAATGGAGTGGTGGGGCCTGCGAAAGATCAAACGACCCTGTGTAAGAAGAAATTCAAGAAATGGCTCTATCGAGTGAATCCATGCCTCAAATCCAACAAACAGATTATAGGTAGGCTCAGAAATGGAATAAAGGGTCGGGAAGGAGGCCGAGCGGTGTCAAAGGAACCAGAGACTCAAAGGAAAAGAAATGATGAAGATTCAAAGTCTTCGGGCTCTGAAATAGTTCAGGACGGACCCCGAAATTGACTAAGTATGGAGGAGACAGCAGAAGCTACCAAGTGTCCAAATGATGCACCTCCAAAAGTTAAAACCAAAGGGGCAGGCTCAAACAAGCACCAAGCCTCCACACATCTAGAGCTCCAAAAAGTTGCACCGGCCGTTGAAAAGTCTTCGACTCGGCGGAAGGGGCCAAGTGTCGGCTCAGCACAATTCCAAAATGGGAGCCCAAGGCAGAGACTCAAACTTGCACCAACCCTCCACGTAGCCAATGGTCAACAGAGGTCAAAAGGAGAACAGGCCCAAAATGCTAAGTAATGAATGCAGGTGGAAGGTGCCAGGTGTCCAAACAACACACATTCAAAAGTGGGACCTTGAGTAGGTTGTCAAATGAGTGTGGGCCTTCCACATGTCCCAGAGCCTGAAAAGGTGAGGGAAACCATTGAAAATTCCAAAGGCCCACAGAGGTCTCCACATGTCGTATCCATGCTACTCCAAAGGTAAAGTCTGGGGGCAGTTTCTAAACATGCACAAAGCCTCCACATGTCTTGGGTCGGATACAGTGCCTCCACCCGCAGAAAAGACTCAGGAAGAATACAAAGGAAATAGGGAAACCTGTGGACACCACCACATGTCACATGGGTGCTATTCCAAGAGTGAAGGAAGGAGTCAAATCTCAAATGAGCACAGAGCTGCCACGTGGACCCGGTACAGATAGACTCATTTAAATATTACGTGCCCGTGACCCAAAAATTCAAATGGCCATATCTTTTGACTGAGAACTCAGATTTGGGTGGGAGAAGATTTTTTGGAAATGTCTCGACACCCTCTATGCCTTGGAAACATAAAATATCATTTTTTGTAGGCATTGGTGGGTGAAAAATGGGAAAATGTCTTCCAGGCCATTAATACAGAGCCTGATTTCTCCAACTACCAGATTTGATTCGATTCGATCCGCCGTTCTTCTTCAATACGCCAGACAGACAGAGGGAGCCAAAATTGACAGATTTGGGGTAGATTTGAAAGGGGCATTGATTGATAGTGGTTGAGTCTTCAAGGTAGGATTCAATGCATATCCCGTGGTAGTTGAAACAGGATTCAACTTTTCCCTCTTCTCTCTCTTATTCTTTCTATATATTGTAACACTTCTCATTTGAGAAGAAGAGATTATTCTGGGCATAGGGAAACTCTGTCAAATTTGTTTCCTGACTCCATTTTGAGTTGAAAACCTTCTCCTATGCCTGGAAAGCATTTTTGTGCCTCTAAGAAGAAATGTAATGGTCTGTGCACCCATATAGAGCAATAAAACATGTTTTTGTGGTGTTTCTTCAACCCTTTGCATTGTTTTGTTGTCTCTCTGTGCCTCTCCCTTTCAAATCTATTTTTTGTGCATGTATTTCACATTTGCAAGTGTAGGGCGTTGTGTTTCATGGAGTTTTGATCATGGATTAGGATCTGGGTTTGTGTCACTTCTGTCTGACCTTCCCATCTTCCTTTCTCCCATGTTTCATCCTCCCTCAACAGAGCATCTCACCCCTTTCCTTCTCTGGTGTATCACCGCTTTAGTGTAGGCTTTTCTTTCACCCTCTCTTTCTCTCTAGTTCCTTGGAATGGTTAGATTAGGATAGTTTAGTTTTTTCCTGCATTAGAGTAGCTCATGGCAGGTAGTTTAGGAACAAGAACCAACTTTCTCTAGAGGATCATCTCAGGTTTGCAAGTCCCACAGCTTGAGAGATGATCCAATGTTATGCAATCACACCAAATGCCCCATTTTAACCACTTCACATCTTTGGGCAAAAGGTTGATTATAAGTAGTTGGAGAAATACTCATTTGTATAAAATTCCTGAAAATCCATAAAACTATTTACTTCATTATTTTCCCCTTTTTCCGAAGAAGAAATCTACCCACACTGCGGTAGCACTGCTATTTGAAACTATTTACTTCATGCTAAAGGAATTTTTTTCTTTTTTTCTTCTCTCATATACTCCCACCAAAAACTGATTTTCATGATTCCATTGTGTAGAGGAGGTCGAGAGCTTTCCGGAAAGTTCAAGATCTCGAAAAATAGAGCATTTGGTCAAAAGTTATGGTCCATTATTGCTTTCCTTTGTTAAGTGGTGAATTGAAACTACTTTACTTATTTTAAGTAAAAGCAGTAAAGTAATGTTAAATCACTGCATAACAAAGGAATGGAACATCAATGTTATGTGGTGAATTGGAACTGCTTTACTTATTTTAAGTAAAAGCAGTAAAGTAATGTGAAATCACCGCATATCAGAGGAGAAAAATAGAGTAATGTGGTGAATTGAAACTGCTTTACTTATTTTAAGTAAAAGTAGTAAAGTAATGTGAAATCACTACATAACAAAGGAGTAGAAAAATAGAGTAATGAGGTGAATTGAAATTGCTTTACTTATTTTAAAGTAAAAACAGTAAAGCACATTGAAATCGCTGCAATACAAAGGAAATGGAAAAAACAGTAAAGTAATGTGAGAAAGTCGCTTAAAAAAAAAAATGAAAAGTAAAGTAATGTTGTAAATGAAAACTAATTTAATTCTCTAAAAATGAGAAAATTAAAGTAAATGGAGAATTACGTAGAGAAGGAGAAGTAAATGGGGGTCGGATTCCTGCAGGTAAGGAGAAATTGTAGAACTTCAAATGGCCATAACTTTCCACTCTGAGCTTCATTTCACGCGTTCTTAGAATTTTCAGAAAGGTCTTAGAGCCCTCTACGCACCAGAAATATCATATTTTAAATTTGGAAAGTGTAAGTTGGTCAAAAATTACATTAATTCTGATGCATGCCCAGGTACGATAACAACCAACCACTGGAATTTAATGCAGTATGGGTAGACTTCTTTTTTTCCTTCTTTTTCTCCTCTTTAATCCTCAAGTATATTCATTGTAAGACTTAAGTAATTCAGTGGTTAATCACCGTTACTTCAAGTTTTTTGATAAATTCAATTACTTGGTGGTAGTTAAGAGGTAGTTATTCTAGTTTTAAAAGATGGAACATTCCAAATTTCTATGTGGCATGTAATGAAGAATAAGGAGAAAAGTGATAAACTCCTAACTATTTTGCAGTTATTCATTGATTGAAGTATAATGGATATTGCTTCCTTGTACTTTACTTATGATGACTATAAATAGAGGAAGAGACCTACGAGGTCGGGGATCTTAGAACTTTTGGGAAAATTGTTGTTTTACGTTGTACATGGTTGTTTGAGACTTTGTGTTGAAATAATTAGATGTGCATATTGTAAATGGTTTAAAAAGTTGAATAAGAAGAAAGGAGGATTTTGGTTGAACACTATGTCTTTTGAAGTCTTACTGTGCAAATTTTCGAAGATAATGGTAAACTTTGCGTTATATTTAAATTTCATATGAGTACATTTCTATTCTTTTCCTAAAGTTGTAAGAATTATTCAATATTTTTTAATTCCCTGTGGCCGTAACTTACTCTGATAACTACTTGTTACCACACACGTTCACTTCACATATTTTCTTCCAGTTTCTAGTTTCCATTTCTACTTACCGTACAATTGCTTATTTGCTGCCAAGTTGTTTAACTATGGTTAATGAGTTATTCAATTAAGGTAATACCCTTAACTTAGTTTAAAATAGGCCATAGAATAAACAAATAAAGCACACGGGAGCTTCATTGTTAAATGAAGGGGATTTATCCCACGACTTCCTAGGTTTGTGTATCTAACAGTGCATAAAATCTAGCCAAAAAGTAGCCTTGGTGCCTATAGAATAACAAGGATTACATCCATAAATTTTTTGCTCTTAGAAACAATGCTGAGGGTAGAGTGAGAAAAAATAGTAGGAACTTTGTGTTCATTAATAAAAAACAATCTTTGAACACTGTCATCAAATTGAACATTGCGATAAATATCAAGAAGTTCAACCTCAATAACCTCATCAAGGATAGGATTGACAATCTCATGAGGCATAAATTGCTTAGGAGAGGAAGATATACTTTGCACCATTAGGGTATAGTGGATCTTAGGGAAATAATTTCTAAGAGAGGGGTTCACGAAATGATTTTATAAATTCTTAATATTATTATTAAATCTAATTTCAGAATTATTGTAGTGATATATAATAAAATATAAATGCTAAGCACTTCTACAGATGCAACTGTGTAGAGAGAGAGAGAGAGAGAGAGAGAGAGAGAGAGAGAGAGAGAGAGAGAGAGAGAGAGAGAGCACTTATATAATTTTTGATTATCCCGAAGTATACCCAGATTGGAAAAATTAATAAATATGTTGGGCAGAATATTACCAATGCTCGATATAAATTCTGGAACTTGTAGATTGGCCAAGAAACAAGCCCCTAGGTAGGGGCGAGGGCACCTAAGTGCTAGAGACCTTCTTTAGGCACCTTTGACTGTGCAGAGGGTCTTAACTTGATTTTTAGTATCATTAGGGTTTCTCTACCCTTCATTGTTGATCACCTGTAGGTCACTGGAAGATCGCCAAATTCACTGGTAACCTGCAAAATAGATAATATCCTATGAAACCCCAAAACACATGAACTCTTGAAAAGAAAAGATGTAAAATGGGGAGTTAGATTGACGCTAGCAATCACCCAACAGAGTAAACTTATGATTAAGCATTGCACTATATCTCAAACTCCATGTAGTTCTATGTGTGTTTGTAGAATAGTGTCCTTGGGTTGCCCTCGCGCCAATGACATAAAGATAGAGGGATAAAGCTATATAGAATGCAAATGTGTAGATGGAATTCATAACTTCCCCTTCCTATGCAATGTATGCATAGTAATAAACCCAAAATGCAGTCCCATTGCCCGCCCTTATAATGGTATGTATGTTCTGTTTATATAGGGATCTCTTGTTTGAATTTTGACACTAGTGACACGACATGCCTAGTAGGACCTTAGGATAGGAGTAAGAAAACTGAAAAGTCTGACCACAAATGTCAAAAATGTGAACAAAAACAAAGAGGAAATGAGCAGCTAGTTTAGACAGGAGTGCCTGGGTGGTAGTGTCCAATCATGGGCACTAGTGTCATGAGACAATTGACAATAAATGTGAGAAGAGTGACAGACAGGGATCCTTGTGACCTGACCATAACTGGGTGTAGAAGTGACAAATGTGAGAGATACAATAAAAATAATCAAAGCAAGCAGATGGACTAGGAAGTGTGTCACCAATGAATACTTTTCTTACTCAAGATCCATACATAAAACAACATACTTGACAGTATAGTAAAATAGTAGCATGTGTGTGATTTTGTGTCTACAAGTGTTAGTACATGGATCTAGGGTTTTCATCTATTTTAGGTCACTATAGAACTTGTCACACATTTTCAAACCCTAGGATCAGACAAAAAATAACATATTTAGGCAACCAAAGACAACTAGAATTTGTAGAGCGCTAACAAATTTTGATCTAAAAATCATAACTAGGTCATACTACGCTACAAGACATACCATATGGTTTCGAATCAACTCAATTTATAATCACAATTTCAGAGATAAAGAACTTTTAGATATTTACCAATCTACACACCCAAATCATCTTTGTACCTCTTTATTGCACTAAGTGGTCTTCCCTCATTGTGTTTTAAGAAATCATTTCTATCATTTTTATCTCTAACGTTCCTTTCAGAGCTATATTACGTTTTGCACATTAATATTTATTAATTAATCAAAATATACAACCTATAATACCCTTACACCTTTAAATAAATAAAGACTAATCTAATACCAAAACCCTTATTTACTTATTTAGGATGTATAGTCTCTTTTCACATTGTTGGAGTCATTTTCTTTAGTCTATGAGTCATAAAACACCAATTATTTTACTTTACGGATCATGAACTACTACATAGAATTCACACGCCACTATGCACTACCTGTGATGCCTTGGCTAAGTTGTGAATCATCCAACCATGCTACATTGAATATCTTTTGTGCCTTATTGCTTGCACACCACTAAATTTCCCCAACTTGCTCATCTACACTAATTCAGAAGCTACACAATCTGCAATCCTCTGCTTTAATCCTTAAGAGTGTTAAGCATTTTTCTTCCCACATACTTCTTTCCTTCTTCCATTTCCTTTCCAATCTCTATTTCCAAGATTTGTATGGTGTTTATAGTCAGGATTAGTACCATTTAAATCTATAAAGAATGCCTTGTTTGTGGTGCAATTCTCCCCTTTCTCCATAATTGTGTTTGGATCTTCAAACATGATGGCCTTCGTATTTTTTCCTTTGGAAACTATTATACATGGACCAAGTAAAGAAGAGTGTGAGGTTTTATATAGAAAAAAACTTTCTATCTATAATGAAGAAAAGGATTTGTCAAATTTAGTCTAAATTTCAAGGGTAAAACATTAATTTGGATAAGGCATGAAGCAAGGATTGAAAGTCTTTAGATTGAAAACACGTGTTATGAATTTGAAACTGTTTAAAGCTTGGCCCAAACATAGACAACAAAATTTTCCAAAATTTAGATGCACAGATTGCCACCACATGACACAATCTCATGAAGATGGGCTTGGGAAAATTATAAGGCTGCGGTCCCATGTTGGGGGCATTACATAAGATTTTAGTAGGTGCTGCAGAGTATTTTTAGGAGAAATTAGTAGCGATGGGGGTCCCATGTCTTCCAATTATTTCTGATGGAGGGAAGTGCATTTAGAGGTAAAAACATCTGAAACTAGTGCTATGTGGAAACATGGCCTAAAAAAATGGAAAGTAGAAACAAACATTCCCAGTCCCCCACTCATTTGAGTTGTCGGAAGAGGTCTCCCTATGTAGTTGGTGCTCCATTTTTTTAGGAAGAGATTTTGTTTATTACGGTTGATAAAAAAGGAAATAAACTATGGGACCAAATCATGTCTGCATAGTTTCCTTATGGTTTCCCCCAACATGGGACCGCTCCTTAAGTGAAGGTATAAATTTGCTAAAGGATTTAAAAATATCGGGAATCTAGATTGTCCACCACTTGGCTCAATCTCAAAAACCCATAGTTTGGGGAAAACATAGATTAGGTAAAGGTGATAGAAAAGATATCCCATAGTGTGGAAACATACGTGCATGTCATGTGGCATGTATCTATAAAGCTGCATTTTGTAGATTTCATAGAGTTGAGGAAGAGAAATAGAGAAATAGTTGAAGAATAGGAATATTAATTGTTGCCATGTGGCATAATAGATAAACCCACATGATTAGAGCCCAAGGGAAACATGAAGCAACAATATGTTCTTATTCTCCTGATAATTGGGTGAGTTGCACCTAACACTTTTAGTTGTATATGAGTGCAATCAAACCTCTTCCACCTTCTTCCTTATGATTGAATACTCTATTGGGTTTTTCTTCAACTTGTGACTCTCTCCCAAATCTAACATGCACTAAAAACTGTTCTTCCACTGTTCAAAACGTGCAAATCACTACTAACGGTTACTATCATAGCTACCCAATTTGCTACGAGAAGGAATTCATGGTTGTGAAAATCATTTTCCCACCATTAGTGGTTATGAAACATACTTTTGATCTACCAAATTCAAGTGGGGCGACCAAGTGGACTTATACACCACACGATATTTTCTAGTTAATTGTTGCACCAACTGGCTATTTGTCCTCTCTATCAAAATCCTGTATTATTAGCTACAAGGGACAATTATTTCTTCCTTCTTCCTCTTCTTTCAAATTTATCATTCCCACCTCTTTCTTTCTTACTTATTTTATAAATAATAGAACATATTATTTTATTTGTGTCCTTTGGTCATTATTTTTCTTTACCTGTTTATTACTCATTTCTTCCCTCCTTCTATTGTCTTAGCCTCTATGTTGGTAATTATAATGCATATTGGGCCTCTTTTATAGTTAATAACAGTTGTGTATATTTGAGCAAGGATTAGTGTTAGGGATTATATCTACCCACTCTTTCTCTTGCTTCCCCTTATCTCTTGTATATTATCTTACATATTATTTGGATATGATAAATGTGTGTAGAGATTATAGTTGTATATTAGTTCATGTTTACATGTGATTAAGTATCTCAAACACTTATTGGAGAAAATCGTTATTTCTAATCTTGCTCATTATTTATGGGCATTATCATGCATGAATTAATATCTTGATCTATGAATATGGTTCCCTTATGCGTGATAACATTATGTTAAACACAAAAAAAATGTACTTGGTGGTTGTGCGTGCTATCAGGTAGAGCATTTAGAACTAACTCTCTCTAGATGAATTTTTCAATGCACATAGTCTCTACATTTGGGTAAATAAAGGGCTATCATGTTATTTTGATACTGGGTCATTTTGGAGTCATCCTAAATTATTCCTAATATTGTTATGCATTTATTAAATGATATTTGAAACCATTCTACATAGGAATATGAAATCTATGTAATTATTGGGAATCAGTCAACTATTATTCATTTGAAATACATGAAACAAAAATATTGAAATAGTTATAAATGAAATATAAAATAAATTAGAAACAAAAAATAATAAATTATAATAATTCCATCCTGGATTAAATAAAATATGTAGTTTCCTCTAAGATCACATAAAAAGTCATCATGTTTTCATTTACATAGAGGTCCATCTTGAGGTTCCATCACACTCCCCCGATAGATATTAAGTGTGAATAGACATCAAGAGAATGTTTCTTTAGAATGCATCACAATCATTTGACATTAGGGGGTGACAACTTGTTTATCATTTTGTCCCCCATTCCCGGTTATTGGACTTAGTAGCCCCCTTCGTTTGTATACATACATGGGGAAAACATCTCTACACCATCATTTGATTTTGTACAACGCCTCCATAGATACAATCCCTTTGAATAGGCTTAAAACATCCCCTGTTCCATAACAAATATTGTACCATAATTACAGCCCTCCCCACCCCCTTCATTATGATTAAGGTTGGTATATGAGAACCTCAAATGGTTTGAAAAAATCAATGTTGGGATCCTAAATTTATGTACCTCCATGCAAGTGACAAGATTGCTAGATCCTCTTGCCCTCAGACTCTGAGGTTATTCCATGAGTAGGTGGATATATAGAAGCATTTTTTTTGATGAGTTGTAAAAGAGGGCTTAGGAATTCCTTCCCCATACATTTTTAATACCCCCATAGGGAGTATTTGAATCACCAAATACAAACCAGTAAGACCCATAGGGAAATCAAGCTACATGTATGGAGTCGTAGTCTATGGGTGGACACCCAACCCCTTGCAAATACCCATGTGACCTACTAGGACAACACTCATTTCACATATACTTGAGCCTCATGAAATCCTAAATATAATAGTGGAGTGGCTTTGATGGTGATGGTAAATTTATTTCAACCTTTATAAGGAGTCCTTACCCCCAAGGGTGATCAAACAAAGATGTAGAATACTGAGCACAACTAGGTTGAGCCATAAAACACTTTATTCATATTTTGGGACACTAAGAAGGATTGCACATACATTGATGTTAAAGATCCCATCGCTCTAAGATGTATTATCAAGGAGCCTTCACAGTTGAAGTTTGAGGCCAATACCATGGAAGAGGACAGAAAATCCACCCTCATTAAGTGCAATGAACCTAATTGCACTTCATGTTTACATCTTGCAACCACTCTTGAAGACTACCATGATAAAGTGTCATCTGATCTCAAGGATGAGTAAGGGGATAATGATGTGATCAAATAATTTTTCTATGGGGTTCGAGCATGAGGAAAATATTACCTTATGAGCATGGGTAAAATCTTACCATATGACATGGTACCTATGTTTAAGAGGAAGATGTCCAATTAGGCATCAATTCATCTCAAAGTCTAACCCAAAGTTTCCACCAATCATGTTCATTTCAAAGTGCAAGGAAGAGATTTATTGTATTGAAATTTTTGTAATATTCCTTTCAAGGGATGAAACTAAAAAAGAAGGGAACACCATAAACCCAAGTGAAGTATAATATGATTTTTATAATAACAACTGTAATATTTCTTAAACCCTGGAAACGAACTGTATATGGACTCAAATATGCCATAAAACCATGCACAATTACTTATAAATAATTATTTCAATTACAACAACCAATATCCATCCAATTTGCAATAAAGAAATGGAGAAAATAAGTGATAATAAATTGTTTTAATTAAATTTGTGACAACAACAGGGCAACCACAAACAAGGGCTAAAAATACTAGATAAACCCCTCCAAAAATAGTCAAATTATGGATTATGAACTTATAAATTATAGAGAATCAAAGTATAAAATAATATATGAATTATGTTCTTTAGAAGGCAGCTGAACCAATACCAAATCCTAGTCGCTTCCTTAGGGAAGAGCTCAAAAATTCATGCAAATCTATTGTGATCCTTCATCTTGATGTCCCTGATCCAAATAAGCAAACAAGTCTTCATGAGATGTCTTCAATGCACCACCATGGATATTTTTCATTCTCCACCAAGCCACAATGAAGGTTTCCATCTTCTTTGGATACCCCAGAAGAGGGTTCTCATTCTCAAATGGAATGGTATTAAGTAACTAGCCCAACAAACCAAATGTAAGTGTAAAATGCGCCAAAGATGATTTTCAAATAAAGTCATACAATCCTTTTTATAATCCTTTTTTGGTGTGAAATGTCAATTAGAAGAGGACCAACCTATAAGATTCACTTTATCTTTTAATTGCATCTTTAATTTCTCCAAACCCATCCGACCTACCTCATAAAGGAAAACACTAAAAGAAAACATTAAATCTAAAAAATGAAGTGACATTATTTCCCTTGTTCACTTATTCTTCTTTTCTATGGAAAGGGAATGTCAAGAATTCTTCATTAGGCCTCAATTCGAAAAAAGGTAAATTGTTAAGATGTGGAGCTCAATTAGTTCAGTTTATCATGCTATATTAAACTTGCTGGAAAACATAGTAACCGACATCGATTATGAAGGGATTAACATCGGCCACCTATGACCGACATCGGTCAGGCAAGTAGGAACCGTCATTGGTTAGGGCTAACCAACATCGGTTACCTGTGTGTGAGTGTTTTATTTAACTCACGAGAATTAGGTCTAATTTTAGTATTAAAACATATCTATTGATTGTAATTACATGGCTAAGTACACTAAGTTTGTATAAGGTATTTATAAGCTAGAAAGATAGGGTTAGATGAGGGGGTTAATGATTATTGTGAAAATAATTGTGAGAGAGATAATTCTTGGAGAAGAAGAAGAAGCTAGAGAGAAAGAAAGTATTGCACATTGTGAGAGGTGTGGAAGATTGTAAATCTTCTGGAAGCATTGGATAATATATTGTCTTGTTTATTGGTGGATGTAGCCCACACTAGGTGAACCACGTTAAGTATGGTGTTGATTTATATCTCTTTTTTTGTATGTTTCTTCTGGTAGAATATCCATTTTATTGCATGTATGCTTAAATATGATATATTATCTATACAACCTTGTGCTAACCCCAAAAAATGATATCAGAGCTTTGTTTGAGGGTTTTATGTGTTGATAGAGTTACTCACAGAGGGTTTTTTGATTGAGTGGGAGCTACAACAAAGGCAGAAGAAAACAAATATAAGGTAGAGAAATTTGACGAATGAAATTATCAATTATGAAAGATGCTGATTGAGGATTATCTGTATAAAAGAGATTTGTACTTGTATTGTTGGATGAAAATTCTAGGTGTATGAAGATGACTAATGAAGAATGGAAAATTATTGATAGAAAGGCTTTGGGATCCATAAGATTGAGCCTAGTAGTATCTATGGCTTGTAATATTACAGAAGTGACATCAATAATAGAGTTAATGAAATATCTTGCTAATTTATATGAAAAACCTAGTGCTTCAAATAAAGTTTATTTGATGAAGAAACTATTTAGTTCTAAGATGCATGAAGGTGGATCTGCATCTAGTCATTTGAATGATTTCAGATCTATTGTAAATCAGTTAAAATCAATTGATATTATGTTTGATGATGAAGTGAAAGAAATCTTATTCTTATATTCTTTGCTTGATCGTTGGGATAAATTGATGATGGTTGTTAGTAATACAACATCCGCTAATAATATTTTGAAGTTTGATGACGTGGTTAGCATAATCTTGAATGAATAAATTCATAGGAAAAGTACAAAGGAATCATCATCTGAGAATGCTTTGAATGTAGAAAGCAGAGGCAGGTAGAAGGAGAGATCCAAGAGTAAGAATACTGGGAAATTAAAGTCAAGGAATGACATATCTAAATCCATAGGTAAGGGAATTACCTATTGGAATTGTGGAAATAAAGGACGAGCAAAGAAAAATTGTTGGTCAAAGGATAAATAGAACCAACACCCAGACAAAGGTAAAGAGTCAAATATTCCAGTATAGGTAATGCAAGATGCTCTTATTATTTTTTTGGATAATAGAATATAATCTTGGGTTTTAGATTCAGGAGCTTCTTTCCATGCAACCCCTAATAAGGGTTATTTCAGAAATTATGTCCAAGGAAATTTTGGGCATGTTTATTTGGGTGATGATGAACCTTGCAGTATTACTGGTAAAGGGGAAGTTCATCTAAAATTATAGAATGAAAATACATGGGTATTGAAATATGTGAGGCATATGCCAAGCCTCATGATGAATATTATTTCTGCAAGGAAACTAGGTGAAGTTGGTTGCATGGTTATATTCACAATAGGCTCTTGGAAAGTCACCAAGGGTGATTTTTTTGTGGCAAGAGATAATAATGTAGGAATGTTATATTTATCTACCTATGTTATTGATTCCTTTTTTGTATTATCTACTTTAGATTCAGATGCATGCATGTGGCATAATTGGTTGGGCCATATGAGTAAAAAAGGAATGCATATATTAAAGGCCAAGGATAAGTTATCAGTTTTGAAATATTTAGATCTTGATTTTTGTGAGCATTGTGTCTTTGGAAATCAAAAGAGAGTGAGATTTCTCAAAGTTAGGGCAACTAAGAAGGAACAAAAATTAGATCTTTTACACTCATATGTGTGGGGACCAACCCAAGTAGCTTCTCATGGAGGATCCCAATATTATGTTACTTTCATTGATGATGCTACGAGAAAGGTATGGGTTTATTACATTAAACATAAATATGATGTTTTTGAGACTTTTAAAATATGGAAATCCCTTGTTGAGAATGAATCAAATTCAAAGTTGAAGTTAAAGTGCCTTAGATATGACAATGGTGGTGAATACTGGAGCAAGGATTTTAATGATTATTGTTCAGTGAATGGAATACATAGAGAAAGGACGGTTCCAAGAACACCACAAGAGTATGGTGTTATAGAAATAATAAATAGGAAAATCATGGAACGTACTAGAAGTATGAGGATACATGCTGGATTGCCCTTGCATTTTTGGGAAGAAGCAGTTGATATAACAGTTTATTTGATTAATCATAGTCCTTCAAGTTCACTGGATGGACGAATACTAGAGGAAGCTTGGACTGGAAAAAAGGTAGATATTTCTTTTCTTAAATTTTTTGGTTCAAAAGCTTTTGTGCATATTGAAAAGGAAAATAGGAAAAAGTTGGATGCAAAATCCAAGATATGTACTTTCATTGGTTATGGATCTGGTGATTTCAAATTCCATTTTTGGGATTTAGAGAATTCTAAAATTATTAGGATTCGTTACATTGAATGGAATGAAATTAGAATGTGTAGGGATCAAATTTTGGTAACCAAGGATGAACTAGTTGAGAATTTTGTGGATGAAAATGAACTCTCAGATTTAAAACTCATACCTATAGGGTTACACAGTAAACAATGTTAGTTGACCCATGACTAGCATCGGTCAGCTGAACTGGTATCAGTTACAGGAGAGCCAAACTGACATCGGTTAGCAGAACCGACATTGGCTACAGGTGACCGATGTCAGTCACTGTTAGAATTGGAAACAAATGTCCAGGAGGTCTAGAATGAGCCTCCAATACCCCAAACTTCTATGAGAATGTCACAAAGGGTAAGTAAACCTCCAAAAATATTTACACCTTCTCTATCTTATTTATTATTGACTGACAATGGTGAACCAGAAAGTTTTGAAGAAGTAATGTAGGATGAGACCCACGTATAGTGGGAACATGGCATGGATGATGTGATGGAATCCTTGGAACAAAAATAGACTTGAGATTTGGTTAAGTTGCCAGCAGGTAAGAGGAAATTGCAAAACAAATGGGTTTATAGGATCAAGGAAGAAGAGGGTGGACATAAAAGGTACAAGGAAAGGCTTGTAGTAAAATGATTTGTGTAGAAAACAGGTATTGACTTTGGTGAAATATTTTCTCCTGTTGTTAAAATGACTTCAATTCATACTGTATTGAGTATAGTTGTAGTAGATGATTTACATTTAGAGCAACTAGATATGAAGATGGCATTCCTTCATGGTGATTTGGATGAAGAGATTTATATGCAGTAGCCACTTGGGTGTGAAGTCAAGGGTAAAGAGAAATTAGTGTGTAGGTTCAAAAAGAGCCTATATGGGCTCAAACAAGCTCCAAGGAAATGGTACACGCGGTTTGATAGTTCCATGTATGATCATGGTTACTTGAGATGTGAATTTGATCATTGTGTTTATTTCAAGAAGCTTGAAAATGGGAGCTATATTATTTTTTTACTGTATGTGGATGATATGCTTATTGCAGGATCTAGTATGGAGGAAATTGGTGAACTTAAGGGAAAGCTAGATCACACATTTTCTATAAAGGATTTAAGAGCTGTAAAAATAATCCTTGACATGCAAATACACAGAGACAGAAAGAACAAGAAATTGTATTTGTCTCAGGAGGATTATATCTACAAGGTGTTAGAAAGGTTTAAAATGCCAAATTCAAAACTTGTAAGTACACATATGGCTGGAAAATTCAAATTGAGAAAGATCAGTGTCCTTCATCACATGAAGAGGTTAAATACATGACACAAGTACCATTTTCTTCAGTAGTTGGGATTCTCATATATGCTATGGTTTGCACCCGATCAGACATTACACAGGAAGTGGGAGTTGTGAGTAGATTTATGGCCAATCTAGGTAAAGAGCATTGGAAAGCAGTCCAATGTATACTTAGGTATTTGAGAGGGACATCTAACATGTAGTTATGCTATGGAGGTTTAGATATTTTTTTATGTGGTTATGTTGATTCGGATATGGATAGAGATCTGGGTGGTAGAAGGAGCACTACTAGATATATTTTCATAGTAGGTGGGAGGACAGTTAGCTGGATATCGAGATTGTAGAAGGTTGTGGCTTTGTCTAGTTAGGTAGAGTATGTTGCAACTACAAAGGCTAGAAAAGAGATGATATGGATGATCATGTTCATGGAAGAGTTGGGAAAGGAACAAGATGATTGCAAATTGCCCAGTGACAATCATAGTGTAATTCATTTGGAAAAGAACTTAGCCTTTCATTCTAGAACGAAACACATTCAGTTGAGATATCACTTCATACGATAGGCATTGGAGGATGGGCCACTGAAACTAAAGAAGATTCATATAGGTGAAAACCATGCAGATATGATAACAAAGCCATTAACAAAAGAGAAGTTGGATCTACACTCCACTTTTGTTGGTCTTCAAGTTTGAGACTTGAAGAGGAAGAAAAAAAGCTAAGGAAAGGATCCAAGAATGATGATTTACATGTATATTGTAGTAATTTATCTCCAAGTGGGATATTGTTGAGATGTGGAGCTCAATTACTTCAGTTTAGCATGCTATATTAAACTTGGTGGAAAACACAGTAACTGAAATTGGTCACCTATGACCAACATCGGTCAGGCAAGTAGGAATCGTCATCGGTTATGGCTAACCGACATTAGTTACTTGTGTGTGAGTGTTTTATTTAACTCAAGGGAATTAGATCTAATTTTAGTATTAAAACATATCTATTGATTGTAATTGCATGGATAAGTGCCCTAAGTTTGTATAAGATATTTATAAGCTAGAAATCTAGGGTTAGATGAGGGGGGTTAATGATTCTTGTGAAAATAATTGTTGGAGAGAGAATTCTTGGAGAAGAAGGAGAAGCTAGAGAGAAAGAAATTACTTCACATCGTGAGAGGTGTGGAAGATTGTAAATATTCATTTTATATCTTCTGGAAGCTTTGGATAATATATTTTCTTGTTTCTTGGTGGATGTAGCCCACACTGGGTGAACCACATTAAATCTGGTGTTGATTTATATCTCTTGTTTTGTATATTTCTTCTGGTAGAATATCCATTTTATTACATGTATGCTTAGATCTGATATATTATATGTACAACCTTGTGCTAACCCCAACATAAATTATAGTCATCCCTTCAAAAAATTACTTTCCTTCAAGTAATTGCAAACTCATACACCCAAGCATCATCATATCAAGGGAAAGTAACATGTTGTAGTGCCCCCATAATCTAAATCTTGTGCTTGTTAAATGGAGGAGCTTCATTCCAAACAAACTCAAACCTCTACTGCTCCTTTCTTCATCAAAATATTCTTCATATAACTATCCCTCACACTGATGTAGTTTATTTCAAGATGCAAATAAGATTGTGGATGGGCTAAAAAAAATTCTCCATAGTCATAATTCACATGGAATCTTATCCAAATTGGGACTATAAAATTTGATATGCTTATTCCTTTTAGCTGTAACCTCCTTCCCGCATCAAACCATTATGGAATTCCCTTCAAAAATGTATTTTACCACTATTCATGGTTGCTAATGGAAAACCCAAATTTGATTTTTACACATTCATCCCTATAACCATGGCATAACAACTACCAAACTGAAATTTTATGGAAAAAGGAAAATTCATGAGTAACATAGGGACTGAAAATTGTCTTACATAGGATGGAAAATGAAGATCAACCAACATATGGTTGAAATTATCAAACATGTTAGCCCTTAACTCATCATTATTGCATCCCATGCCTACCCCAATTCGGCATGGAAAATGGCTTTCAGCAAGAAAGATCTAATTTTCTCATAATCCCTCAAGTGTTCCCCACATGGGGGTCATACCTATGCATGCCCAAAACCAAAAAAAATATATCACCATTAAACATCTTACCCAAGAGTAAACCCTTGTTAGCTTCTATGCATTGAATGCCCCGAAGATATGCTTCTTCCTTTTTCATGTTAGCCATGCTTGGAAGTATTGCCTTCTCTCCTTTATCATTGCATTTCGACATAAGATGCAAACAACACATACCAAAAATTATGCTTACCTCTTCTGGAAGGTTGTTACCTTGCTGATTTGGGTTTTGAATTATTGACTTAAACATGCCCCATCAAATTTTCTTCCCCATTGATTTTGGATCAGTCCATGGAAGTGTGGATGAGTGGGTATAATATCTGTGTACAAATCTACATTTTTTCATAAATAACGCCAAAGATGTTAGGATGCTAGCCTTTCTCAACTTCCACGTGTAAACCCTCTTATCCATCATATTAAGAGGACAAAGTATCTCCAAACCTACCTCTTTCTCATTTTCCATGGAAAGTATGCACAATCCCATGTATAATTTTGTAGTGGACAACCCTTCATGGTTGTAGTATATCATTTCTATCTCAAAATTCTTAGATGTTATTGACATAGGAAGGGTGCAATAGCTGTAATACTTGAAATCCCTTCCACACATCATATTAAATCCAAAAATATTCATAAAAATATCAAGCTACAGTTTTCTAAGGAGAGTACTATCCATCCAAAATGAAAATTTAGGAAGAGCATTTTACCTTGGTTATAGCATTGTGTTATCTCATGTAAAATTGGCATGTTGGTGGTGGAAGAGCATATTGTATAACATGAAAAGACCATATCCTCTACTATGGATGAAAAATGCATTTTTCTTGTGATTGCCAATTTTATTATGGCTGTCATAAGGATGTAGACAACATTCCTCAAGTTTGTATCAACATCCTTCCAAAGATTCCTTAGATCCCAAACTTCTAGGTGCAAACAACCCAAAATTTGCAAGGAATAATTTATACACCCCTGGTCCCTCAATATGCTCTTCTTCATATCAAATTGATCTTGTTGCCATTCATGATACAAATATGGCAGTGACATAGGAGGAATCAATAAATGATGGTCATGTCTAGGGATGCCCACAAAGAGTTCCCTTCTTAGGGCTAAAGTAACATCCTCTTCCCATTTGGTACCCTTCACCCTCACAGAGTTGTTAGAATATTTCTTATGATGACCAAAATATTGTAAAGACATAACATGCAGGTAATGTAGCAATTCCTTAAGAAGATGATGAAATTGCTTACCATAGGTTGTTGTTCTAAAATTTCTATCAAACTAAAAGTGATTATATGCAGTCGGAAAAGCACCCTCTTCATCTATATGGCCCCAAACAAGGTCACCCCGAAATTCTTGGCCCATTGGCCCTATGGAATTTTGATTTATTTTCATCCTTAACATCATGAAAACTTCCCTTTTGTCATGATTTTCTATGGAGCATCAAATTTTCCCCAAGGTCATCCCTTTCAACAAATTACCAATGACCATAAATCTGAAATGGCATGGTAGAAAGCAACAAATCTAAACTACCTTCATACCTTTGATTGTATTCATAGTGTTCATCTTTCTTCACCTTATAAAAGTTTGTTGAAGCATTCTCATTCTGTTGATACATGTAAGGGACCACATCATGAATCTTTCTAAAATCATGAACATCACCAATTTATCTTTCATTGCTTATTTTTCGGAAGGTCTTAGCTAGTTGATCATCCTCCTTGTCCTTTGAAAATCGCACTTTAACCTTCAACTTCTATTCACCATATTGTAAATATGATTTTTCTTCTCTATTTTCATGTAACATGCCATAATTAGAAATCAATGAATCATCTTTAAATATTAAAGAATTTATGACTTCCAACTCGTGCTTCACAATTTCCTTCTCTTCTCTATGTTTTTGCTTCAAGATTTCATCAAACCCTTGGCCCTTCATACTGTTTCTTTGAAAATAAGTCAAGGGATCATCCTTGGGAAGAGTGATGGGTGTTTCTATGGATTCAATGGGTTGCTCCCTTTCAATTCCCAACAAATTTGATTGTTCTTCATCATCCTTGATCATGATGGAGGGATTCTTTCCCTCTAGGGATGGGATATCTTTCCTATTTTCCTTGGGTATAACACAGGGTTTGGACCTTGGTCCCATTCCCACTCTACCATTCTTCAACCCTATGAAATCGGTTAGTGTTATGGAATCATGAATATCACCCAAAATATCCATGCATTACTCATAGATGGTACCAATGTTATGGCTTACCAAATGCTGTGTTTCAAACTTTGGAATGAATACTTCCCTAGGGAGGAAGGTATGCTGGAATTTCCTAGCAAAAGCTCCAAAAATGAACCCTAAAGGCTGCCTCACATTGTGAATTACTGAAGAAATTCCTTCTCCATTGTGGTTCTGTATGGCATGGATCAACTATTTCATCCTATTTTCCAATCTTTCTTTCCCTAGGGAAAGCCTATTAACCATAACATCATCAAAATGTATGTTTTGCATTTGTCTCCTCTTCTGAATGAAACCCTCCAGACTAGGAGGATAGATACTTTGATACCATTGTAATATTCATTTCAAGGGATGAAATTGAAAAAGAAGGAAAC
Source organism: Taxus chinensis (assembly GCA_019776745.2). NCBI lineage: Eukaryota > Viridiplantae > Streptophyta > Pinopsida > Cupressales > Taxaceae > Taxus > Taxus chinensis. Next base: position 673,315,634 of record CM034150.1, on the reverse strand, counting down.
CACACAAACCCAATCGAAGTATAATTTGATTTTTATAACAACAGATGTAATATTCCTCAAACCCCAGCAGGGAACTATATAGGGACTCAAATATTCCATAAAACATTACAAAATTACTTCTAAATAATTATTTCAATTATGTAAACCAACATCCATACAATTTGCAATAAATAAATGGAGAAAATCAATGATGATAAACTTATGTTATTAAATTTATAATAGCATTAAGGCATACATAAACAAGGGCTGAAAATAATAGATAAACCCCTCCAAAAACAACCAAATTATGGATTTCGGCCGTATAAATTATGGAGGAGTAGAATATAAAATAATATATTAATTATGTGCCTTAGAAGGCACCAAACCACCACAAAACCCTAGTCACTCCCCTAGGGAAGAGCTTAGAACATCATGTAAATTTATTGTAATCCTTTTTCTTGATGTTCCTAATCCAAATCAACAAGCAAGTCTTTAAGAGATGTCTTCAATGCACCACCATGGATAGTTTTCATTCTCCACCAAGCCACAAGGAAGGTTTCCTTCCTCCTTAGATGCCACACAAGAGGGTTTTTGTCCTCAAGTGGAATGGTATTGAGCAACTAACCCAACAAATCAAGTGTAAGTGTAAAATGCGTCAAATGATTTGTAAATGAAGTCATACAATCCCTTTTATACTCCTTGCTCGGTGTCAAAGGAAAATTAGAAGAGGACTGGCCTCTTAAGCTTAACTATATCTTTTAATTGCATCTTTAATTTCTCCAAACCCAACTAACCTACCTCCTAAAGAAAAACATTAACAGAAAAATTTAAATCTAATAAAATAAAATTGAAATGAAGTAAAATTCCTTCCCTTGTTCACTTATTCTTCTTTGCCATGGAAAGAGAATGAAAAGAAGTCTTCGTTAGGCATCAATTCAAAAAGGGGACATTACGAATTCAGTTAGTACACCCTTGAGAATAACCCATAAATGAAGAGGGGATGTATTTTATTAGCACAACTGACATTTCAAAGAAAGAGCACTGAGACATGTGCATGATCCTATCACTTTCCACAATAGTTGTGAAGTTGATCGCATAGTCACGAGTCATCCCAAAAAGGAAGCTAATGCTCCCACCCAATTCAAGGCTTTGTATAAATTTCTCTGTACATTATTAGAGTATGTTAAGACAATTTTTCTTTTTAAAGAATAAGTGCAATGTGTGTCCTACGTGTTCCACTTGGAACATGTATGTGTTTATCTTTTATACATATTTTTGGAGCCTTTCATTGATACAAATCCAAACTAGAGCCAAAAAAAAGTTTTTCTTGTGTAAAATTCATGTCTAATGGATGCTTGAAGAATGCTAACATCTAACAAGAAAGTGTCCCCTTGAGTTTCCATAAATGTTAACTAGAATGAGCCCCCTACCCATTTTATTAACATTGTACTCTTAAGGAATAGAAGCCCCAAATACTTGCCTCTTTTCATAGAGTTAGAGGTAGTTTATTCAGTCTGTAGTCTACATAATACCAATTCATTTACTTCGGGGTTGTCAACTTCTACATGGAATTTGCACACTACCTATGATACCTTAGCTAAACCACGAAGTGCTAAATCATGTTGTATTGGATATCTTTTATGCATTGCTACATGTACACCATTGTATTCCCCCAACTCACTATCCATGTTAAGTTTGAAGCCAAAAAATATTAGGAAATTAATGTTTACATTATACTTGTGTATATAAATGTTAGTTTTATTATTGTTATATAAACAATAATATATTATTGGTTGGAATTGTTTTAACAACTCGTATGATTTGAGTTGTGTATTGTTACGTGAGTAACAATCACAACTAAATAGGGGTTGAGTGGTTATAGGAGCCTTAATAGGCTTCCCTGTTTATAGGATATGTGATTCTTGTATATTTGTAAATCCGGGATGAACTAAATTGATCTAATATAGTGATTATTATTACTTTGTATTTGCAAAGGGATGTCCAAATCTTCAAATTTGGTATCAGAGCAGGAGAATCCTTTGATGGATCAATGATTTATTTGAAGGGGCATTTGTAGTATTTTCCAATGCCCCACCTGATGTAATTTTTCTTCTTTGAGTTCTTCGTGTAGTATAAATAACTCTTTGGAGAGTTGAGCGCAGTTAAATTACAGTCGCGCTATCCAACTACCTGATGACCATGAAAATTTTGGATCTGGACGTATACGTAGGGTCGAACCATAATTTTAGACACTTCTGAGCGAGCAAATTTTTAAGTATTGAAGGTTTTTTACATAGCCATCTGCCGATTCATTTCGAGCATCGTGGTGAATGACTTCGAAGTTCGTGTTCTCACTTCTTGCGCAATTTTGCATTGCACTCACTGTGCATTCAATCACAGTCCATCATTTTTTTCCTCAATAGCTTTGTATTGGTATTTGGGGTACTGGATATTTTTTCATTTGTTCAGTCTTTAGCCGTGCAACATATTCTTTGGATCAATTTTTACAGTTTTGTGATTGGAAAATGTGAAACTGCAATCACATTGGATCTCAACATTAGTTTTATTTTGTGCTAAAGGGAATACTGAGACGTCAAATGTAGATGTGCTTTTGCCATGCTCTAGTTGTTTTAAAATATGATAAAAAGAAACCAGTAGATGTGCATTGGAAGATTCGAATGATCCAAACTGGTTTTCCAAAGACTGGACTTTGTCACCTTTCAATTGGGAATGCTATTATTATCTTTCTGTTCAAGCTTCCACTACTGACATAAAATATTATTGCTTAATTGTGCATCTTGAAAGATGCTATGTCAGCACCGAATGCTCTCCTAACTCGTTTTTGATGTGTCCACAGTCCTTTGTAAGAAATCTTAGATTCTGAGTCATCTCTGCTAGATCAGTATTAACACATATTTATGCGCTTTGCAAGCTTCAATCCGGTTAGTGGCTTCAGGTCGATGATTCATTATTGGAGCACAACCATCAGTGAAACATGCAGTCTGCATTTTTTTGGAGCTCAGCTACTTGGTAGATGTTCGTTTCCAGACCGAGTTACATTAAAATCCTAGCATTTGTCTTCACGGCTAGGCTACCTCGACTAATAAGTATACAAAAGAAAATCTTAGTCAACATACCATTTCAAAGTGCTCTCATTTCATTAGAAGGTGTGGTTGTATATTATTAAAGTCTTATACTCTTTTATAGGTGATTTGTTTTCAAAAGGTCAATTATTGTAGTAGTCCAAAATAAGCTTGTCTAGGACTTAGTTTTGTGTGTGTCCATTAACATTGTAAGTTATATATTCCTCTTTGTTTTCATGTATGGTCTAAATTATAAAATTTAAGTGTCAAAAATATTATTCTATTGTCCATTAGAATTGTTAGCACAGTATCAAGTTAAATATAATAGTGTCAAAAATTAAAAGTTAGTCATTCGTAGTCAAGTTCAATTCAATGTAGAGTCTTTTTGTTTAAGTCAAACTGTTGTCATAAAATTCATTGAGTCATTAGTCATTTTGTAAAAATAAAAAGATGAGTCAATAGTTATTTTGTGTGAGTCAAAATAAAATTTTTACCTTACGAATGTATTATCAGTGGAATCCGACATTCGATTAAGGTATGTAATATGTGTTGTTTTACATTGTGGGGGTGATACTATACCAATAATACAATGTGGAAACAATTGAGACTCAAAGTCAATATCAGCTAAGCTAGCAACATGTTAATGGAGGACGAAGGCATCAAAGGATGGAGGTCAATCAACTACCTCTCGTTAGTCACCAATGACAGGGTCACTTCACTGATTTGGTGGCACGCGTGTGAAGTGTGTTTGTTTTCAGTTTTCAATTTTCAATTGTGCTTTTCATATTGCTTGTATGGTGTGAAAAATAAGAACATATGAGGTATGTTCCTATTTACTTGTATATGTGGCTATTCCTACATTATTCCCTGATGGAATCACATAGTGAAGAACAAATAACACAAAGAAATGAAGCATCACAAGTCTTGAATAGGTTGAACATTTAGATTTTTTCTTGTTCATACTTAGGTTTGTGGTTAGCCTCTGAAAAACCATTGAAGGTTGTTCAGATGTGTTCCTACTTGGGTTTCCACACTGTTAGGTCATATGTGTTCCCTAAAGTGACTGGCTGATTAGAAGATGATCCCTGGACGTGTTCCCATCCTCGTTGGTCAGATGTGTTCCCGAAAAATGTATGGTTGATAAGAAGTTGATGTTTTCCTTCTTCTACCTTTAGTTCAAGTGTTGTAACAAGATCATGAGCAAGCATGGGCGACAGGATGCAAAGGAAGTGTCAAAGTTATTTTACTACCATGTAAAAATTAAGGGGGGGAATGTTAGGAAATTAATGTTTACATTATACTTGTGTATATAAATGTTAGTTATATTATTGTTATATAAACAATAATATATTATTGGTTGGAATTGTTTTAACAACTCGTATGATTTGAGTTGTGTATTTTTACATGAGTACCAATCAAAACTAAATAGGGGTTGAGTGGTTATAGGAGCCTTAATAGGCTTCCCTATTTATAGGACATGTGATTCCTATATATTTTTAAATCTGGGATGAATTAAATTGATCTAATACATTGATTATTATTACTTTGTATTTGTGAAGGGTTGTCCAAATCTCCAGATAATCCGTCGTTCCTTTTTTTCCTATCTTAGAGTGCTAAGCCTTCATCTCCCCTCATATTTCCACATGTATCTTTCCTTATTTAATTTATTTTTCACTCTTTGCTTCCCAATTTTGCATGGTGCTTACAGTTAGTATTAGGACCATTCAAAGTTGTAAAAAATTCCTTTCTCATAGCCTAGTTATTCCCTTTTTCCACAGTCATGTTTAGAACTTCAAACATGGCAGCCTTTGTATTTTTTCCTTGGGAAATTACCCCACATGGGCCAAGTAAAGAAGAGTGTGAGCGTTTATATAGAAAAACATTTTCCATCTATAGTGGAGAAAAAAGCTCTGCCAAACTTAGTCTAGCTTTTGGGAAAAGCATTAAAATGACTAATGCATAAAAAAGGATTAAAAGTATATGTATTGCAGACATGTGTCATAAATATGAAATAATATAAAACATGAACCAAACATAGATAGAAAATTATAGTGAATGAAAGATAAGAAAAAACACAGCAGTATACCTCTCTTGTAAATCTCTTTGCAAACCTCAAAGAAGATTGTAGAAGTTATTAGACTTGTATAATCTTGTTGATGTTTGAATTGTGGATGCTCTTGATCAATTCTCCAAAGGATGAATGTATATGCTACAAGCTTCAGAACAAAAGGATGTGGATGTAAAATTAGTAGAAGTTGGCTACAATTTACTCAAAGCTTCCAGGGATTCTCTAGGGAGATTATTGCAAAGGATATAGCCTATTTTTGTAGCTAAGGGTGAGGCCTGCATGAGAAGTGGACCTTATTTTGAATAGGCTCAGGATAATATTTACAATTACCTGAAATAATAAGTAGAATTAGTTTGTGTAATTACATCTTTTAAGAGGAAATGGTTATCTGGTTGGAAGAAGTTACATCTGGGAAAGTGGTTGTGCATGTAATTTAACTACCCTCGCCTTTCTAGGATTCTAGAAGTGTAGTCCAAGTGGAGTTGGCTGAGATGGTGAAGCGGAGTCCAAGTGGGGTCCAAATAGAGTCTAAGTGGTAGTTGACTTGGAAAATATGTGTATTTTCCCAATTAAGTAACTAATTTAATTAGATACAATGTGTAAGATAAATAATTAACCATTTATTTAATAAATGATAATTAACTTAGCTAAAGTGTGTTGGGAACTAATTTAATTAATCCCAAAATGTGAACGATTAATTAATTTGATTAATCAATCATATGGGGATATGAAATAGGATAAACTGGAAATAAGTATGCGATTTTGGTGTGTCTACATTCCCCCCCTTTAAAGTGCTATTATGAAGTAATAACATTTTAAAGATAATATATGTATGTAGATCAGTGAACAGATGACACGAAAAATGGTAGATGTTTAGATTTTCCTCGGTGAAACATTTAGATGCCCCAGTGAGTATGATGGTGAGGGAATGCTCCCACAAGCAGGTGGGTGATGCAATAAAGTGGTGAACAACTGCTTGATATGAAGAATACAAAGAATTTGACAGAAGTTGGCTACAATTTTCTCAAAGCTTCTAAGGATTATCTAGAGAGATTATTGCAAAGGATATGACATGTTTTTATAGCTGAGGGTGAGGACATGACAATTGGATCTTAGTTTGAATGGGATCCAAGATAATAATTCCAGTTACCTAAAATAGAAAGTAGACTTAGTATGTATAGTTGCAACTTTGAAGGGGCAATGGTTATCTAGTTGGTAGAAGTTACACCCGGGTAGGTGGTTGTGCGTGTAATTTAATTGCCCCCACCTTTTTAGGATTCTAGAAGTGTAGTCCAAGTGGAGTTGACTGGGATTGTGAAGTGGAGTTAAAGTGGGGTCCAAATGGAGTCTAAGTGGCAGTTGACTAGGAAAATAGGTGTATTTTCCCAATTAAGTAACGAATTTAATTAGCTACAATGTGCAAGATAATTAATTAACCATTTATTTAATAAATGATAATTGACTTAGCTAAAGTGTGTTGGGAACTAATTTAATTAATCCCAAAAGGTGAATGATTAATTAATTTGATTAATCAATTGTAAGGGGATATGAACTAGGATAAACTAGAAATAAGTATGTAATTTTGGGGTGTCTACAGTTATCAAGGTTTGGATGCACATATTTATTCATATGGTAGAATATTGTGAAGAAATATCATAGGAAAATTCAAAGTGAAGGCAAAAATTGACAAAGGATTCAGAAATCCCAGGAATCCATATTGCCTCCATATAACACAATCCCAAAACCCCCCCCTTTTTTTAATAAATAGAGATAAGGAAAAACTAATAAAGAAGATAACTTAGAGTTTGGAAGCATGGATGTCTGCCACAAGGTGCATGTTTGTGAAGCTATATTCTATAGATTTCATAGAGTTAAGGAGTAGAGACATAGAAGTCTTCGAAGATCATGAATACCGATTTCCTCCATGTGAAACAAATAGGTAAACATGCATGATTAGAGCCCAAGGGAAACATGAAGTGGCGATATCTTATTTTTTATCAAAATTTTGGAAACCCACACCCAACTCTTTTGGTTGTATTTCAGTGAAATCACACCTCTTCCACATCCTTCTATCTGATTGAAGAATTTGTTTTCTTTCTCTTCAGCTTGCGGATTTTTCCCGAATTTTCCATGCATTTAGAATTGTTCTTCCACTGTTCCGACCCATGGATCAATGATGAAACCAATTATTAGATCACATTGATTTCCTAGTTACCCATTGTACTATAAGAAGGAAACTATGGTCGTGAAACTTAATTTCACGCCATAAATGCTTATGTAACATAAATTTCGATATACCAAACACAAGTGGGGTGACCAAGTGCACCTACATACCACAAGACATTTCTACCTAATTGCTACGCCAAATGGTTGTTTGTCCCCTATCATAATCCTAGATGCTTAGCTATAAGGGAATATTTGTCCTTCCTTCTTCATCTTCTTCAAATTTCTCCTTCCCACCTCATTTTTCTTCCGTATTTTATAAATAATAGATTTTGTTTTGTTATTTGAAATATTTGGTAGAGTTTTAATCATATTGTATGCAGAATAACACAAGGACACACTTCATTAATATTAAATGGAAACAATTACACATTTATAGGCCATTAGATTTCCTACTTCTATGGAGACCGATTTACCTACTACTAACAAATAAATCTTACCTATATCAATATTAGAGTGTTGTTAAAACAACATGCCTAATATAACAACTATTTGTATTTTTATCCACCCATAATAATATAATGTTCACACTAACTATTATAATTATTAACATATCCCCCTTTGTGCAAACACTGGGAAGAACTATGCACCATTTAAATTCTAAACAAAATCATATACCAGTGCATAATTTTAGGTCTGCATAATGTTGCTCTAGATCTTGTCGCACATAATCACCTACATATGAGAACTTATCCCACTTTCACTTCTAGTGAACTTATCACCGACCGATCACCTTCCAACAAAGTATGGTAGTCAGAGGATCTCTGCAATCAGAGAGTCTTTGTAGTTAGTTGCCCTCCTATACAACCGTTTACACCATCTATAATGTGCACATTCTCCTTTGTTCAAATTAAACTTAGTAGGGGATAGATTTAATTTTGTACACACATTGCGACAAAAACAATTGAAAAAGAAATGCCACCAAAATAGAATGTAACCTCATCGTTAGTGGCTGACAAGAGATGATATTGAGCCTCCTTTCTCTAATTCTGTTGACCTCCATTTGACATGTTGCTTACTAAAAAAAAACGTTCTTGAAAAACATTTGTTTCCACATTATAATTATTATTTTCTCTCTCCCGCAATATGAAACACTTTATTTTATAAGACATCAGGCTATACTGAAAAAATACATTTGTAAGACATTTTCTTAATTTTTTGACATTTTTGATGACTCAAAACAACAAATGACACTTGACAACTTGACAATTTGAGTATAACAACATGACTTTTGAAAAAGACTTCACAAACTAATGACATAATCAGTATTTTAAAAATAATAGTGAAAATTACTTTTTTTTTAAAAGATGCGACATACTAGAATAATCTTTTTTTATTATAAATGAAACTTACACTCGTACTCCCTTAAAAAAAGTTCACCACTTTAAACACTTTCACTTCACTACAAATAATTGTATCACATAATACTTTGACTATATACAATTATTTACGACATGAAACAAGACATAAAAATCCAATTTTTATGTCATGAAATATTAAACCTAATTACCAATGACAACCATTACATTGCTTATTACTTAATTTTAACCACTAAATTAAACTATTTAATATTTTTAAAGACTACAATCTAAATGTCATTATCTAATGACTTTATTTAACTTATAAAAAATTAACATATAAATATTAAATATAGAGAATCTCATTGAGCTCACCATGGACCAAGTCTTGTTGAGTGCAAGGCCTAGAAACACTTAGACACGGAGAGTCAAAAGGTTGAGGCCAGGATCCTGACTTGGGTGATTTTGACGACGTGGATGCCCCTTACTAGTAGCTGCTTAGTTGAAGGTGATCACTGGTAAATAGTTTCTTCACTTATTTTACATTGTTGAATCTATATGTTCCCTCTGGAATTTAAGTAGGGATGCCATTAAACTATATAATCCAGTGCCCAATTGTAACACCCTTAGAAATACTTAATAAAAAAAAAGCACAACAAAAAAAACCTATTTGCAGATTGAAGGTGACAATGACAGAGAGGAAAAGGCTAAAATAGTGGTGCATGGTGAGGTGAGCTCTTCCCTGGAAAAATTCCACAGGTGTATCCTTAGTTCCACTTCTAAATTACAACCTCAAGTTATGGTTTTATGCCCTCGAGACACGAAATCTTAGAAATATTAACAATATTTTCCTGTTCTAAATGAAAGCTCAAATGTCAATTTTTATGTCTGGTATCAAACTGAAGTGTCCTTAACTATCATTGCGTTTACACCAGCCACTTGCACACCATTGTATTGATTTACATAGATATGCACTAAAATCCTTCCAATGGAAAAATGTTGAACTGTATGTAAAACACAAATCATAATTGGATGACACCTATAAAGAAAAGACTTTGTGGTAAGGAAAGATCAAATCTAATTCGTTTTGATTCAAAATAAATAGTAAAAATCATTCTTGTTTGTAATGTTTAGATTCATGTGTGAATGATTCAATTCATCATGTCACACTTAAGCAATTGAAGAAGACTCTCATGGCTAAAGACTAACTTACTCTGGTAGCAAATGAAATATTTAGTAGAGCTTTAATCAGATTGTATGCCGAATAACATAACTACACACCCTCGTTAATATTAAATGGAAACAATCACACATTTATATATACCATTAGATCTCCCACTTTTATGAAGACCGGTTAACCTAATACTAACAAATAAATCTCACCTATATCAATATTAGAGTGTTGTTGAAATAACACATTTGATATAACAACCGTTTGTATTTTTTAAATTCACATGTAATAATATAATTTTCACACTAACTATTACTGTCATCACCGAATCACAACACCCTTATGTTTATGCAAGTGCATATACTTGAGCTCGCAGTGTGATTGGATAACATGGGTACTATCTCCAAGTTGTGGGACTTGCTACTTGAGATAGAACTCTAGAGAAAGCTGGTTCTTTCTCCTTAAAACTACTTGCCACAATTTATTCTAATGCAGGAAAAAATATCTTTCCTAATTTAACTTTCGAAGGGACCAAGGAGAGAGAATGCATGAAAATGAAAGCCTACACTGAAGCGGTGATACACCAGAAAAGGAGGGGTGTGAGAGTAGTCTTCCAATGTGTGAGATACAGAAGTAAAGTGCACACTAGAAGGTGTGATGACAGTTCTCCACAATCTAGCAAAATGCATTCATAACAACATCTGAATCATACACAATGATAATAGATCCCTACAAGAGCATAAAGATAGATGCAATACACTTGTAATCAAGGTTAGAGGGGCAAGAAGGAATGCAAGAAAACATAGTAGGGGAAGATGCATCCACAAACTTGTATTTTATCGCTTCATGATATGCACAGTTCAATCTCTTACAAGATAAGGGCCTGGATCACCATGCAAGGAGTCCAAAACAAGGGTCTACAACACATTGGCTTCACAAAGCAATTTTTGACAGAGCTTTGCTACCACTAAAAAAACTACCTCCTCTTACAATGAGCCCACCACTCCAATTTATAGGAAAATGAGAAGAGAGAGAGAAGGGGGGAAATGGGAATCCCAAAATCTTTCCTTTAACCACTTGTAAGAGGAACCAAAATGGAGTGAAAATGATTGAATGTTACTTGCAAAAGGATCCCCATACTGTCCCAAGTGTTGGCAGCAGAGAAATAATGATGACCATGCCTCTTAATTGCACTCCCAACTACCAAATAAAACACTGTCATGAACCCGGCCACGTTTTATGAAAAATCCCCATTAATTTCTCATCAAATCTAGAATTTTTTAATTTTTGTGCATTGGGCTCAGAGCCATGATTCCAACGGTACCAATTTTTTGAAATTTTGTTGAGAAATGCAAATTTATGGCCTTCTAAGTGTGAGTAGCTATTTTGGGTCTGGCAGGCATTTTCTGTCATTTGATGGGAATGAGCATTAACTGACTAGGTAGAATATGTTTCTTTTATTTAAATATATATGCCCTTGTTAAAATTAAGAAATCTACTTTTTTTGATGCAGAGGACGTCGTGCTTGTTCTAGAAAGTCCACTTTTATGAAAATTGGAGCTCGGAGTCAAAAGTTATGGTCGTTTGAAGTTTCGAAGGTCAAACTTTGACTTTTCCTTTGAATTGTGGGTATTTAGGGAAAATTGGGTTCGTGTGTCCCGGTTGTCCTGGACACATTCTTCTACATCAGCCGATTCAGACTTCCTTGTTCCCTTTTGTGGCCTTTTCACCCTTTCGCGTCCCGCACGTACTTTTGTCTCGATTGTCCCAGACAAAAATCTCCCGCACCACCCACAATAGACTGACTTACGGAAAATTGGCTGATTCACGTCCCGTGTGTACTTTTTTCTTGGCTGTGTCCCAGACCATGCACAGAACAAAAACTTCCGTTTTTTTCGTCATTTTTCATTGCCTGCGGCCATTTCGGCTTTGCGCGTTCCCGACGTCCCAACTATCCCGCAGACCGCTTGGGACAAAAAGTTTTGACTTTATCTGATTCCTTTGTATTTCATCCCCAAACTTGGTATGATGAACCTTGGTACGACCCGCAGCCTTCAGACCCGTAATGCATTAAAACAAGCCTGTGACTTCATTTTTTGCATTTTTTTCAAGTTTTTTCTAACTCATTGGGATTTTTCCTTGGATGGGAGAGTTAGAGAGAAGCCAAAGGGGCCCCAAAAACATGATTTTGGGCATTGAATCAATCTACTTGCTTGGGACTCAAGAATCTGATGCATATTATCAAAATTTACCTCAAGGGGTGAATTTTGGATAACAATTACTAGCAATTGCATGTGTACAATGCAATGTGAATGCCGAATGATATATGTTATTTGATTTACAGGGATAGTTATTTCTTTTGTAGTTGATGTTGATAAGGGGTGTGATTCATTTTGTTAGTGTAGAAATATAAATGAACCACTTCATTTAAAGGTTCTGTTTACATTTAAAACCTGTTACAAATTCATACATATACATTTGTAAATCTTATATCACGAGTGGTTGCATTTTACGGAGTAGGTTGTTTGAACTTAACATGTATACATGAAGACTTCCGTAAATGTGTAGATTTTATATCATGAGTGGTAGCCATTTTATGGGAATATTTTTTTGCAAATCTTATATCATGAGTTTTCACATTATGAGGAGTGGTTTATTTGAACTAAACATGAATACATAGAGACTTTCGCACATGTGGAGATTTTATATCATGAGTGGTAGCATATGGTGAAAAAAAGACCATAGCTGTTGCTTGCAAAACCCGTGGTAAAACTCGTTTTGAAGCTAAGAAGACAAAAAAGTTGGAACACACTTAAAATTTTCTAAGAGATCATGTGCAACATCATCTTGTTCTGATGGTTCAACCTCAACCTTTAAACAACCCACATAGACAACCTCAAGATTATTAGATAGCCCATCCTTGAGTTGCAATAGTAGGGAATCCTCATCCCAATTGAAACACCAAATCTTACCTTCAGGATTTCTGCGAGCTCGCAAAGGAACTTGGTTAGCCATACTAATCATTTGCTACATACAAATTGATGAGGGGGGAAATGATGTCACACTAATAGCATTATCATCATCAATTTATGATATTATCCTAGGCACAATCATTACCTGGGGAAGTTGTCTCGCAGTCTGCCCAAAGTTAGGTATATTGCTCGAATCCAAATCTAAGAGATTTGAACATGATCTAGACACCATGTTATATTTAAATTCCACCCAACATGAAATTCAATTATGATTATAAATAGTTTGTAAATGCACAATTTCCAGTCTGGGACAATTCACTACAAAAAAATAACACCTTTTGGGGTGACTTAACCAATGCCTAGACTAGTTTTCAGGTAAAAAAGCTAAAGAAATTCTCTCTCTCCAAATGTTTATCTAGTTTTTTGTCACTTTGTGGAGCTGGGAATCATTTAGAGTTTTCTATCAAAGCGCTACTTGATCCAAAGCTGTAAGAAATCCCTACAATTGGAAATATAAAGGAATATATAAGGTAATCCAACAATTATATGTCCAATAGATAGCTATAGTGGCAATAGATAACTCTAAAAAAACAATATCAACAAAATATACTTCTAGAAAAACTTGAAAAATCCCAAACAATTGAGAAGAGTAAAGCTCGGGGAAATTATATTTCATAAATTCTGGGTAGGAAAACACACGGCCAAAGAAATCCACCATTATTGGTTTTAAAAATGCAAACTCCTTCCACCATCACATTTTATTTTAAAAGAATCATTATAAAATGAAATCGGGTACACTTAAGCATATATTTGTAGTAGTATGGAGTTTCTTCTTTGCATAGATTGGCACATGCATTGGGAGATTGTAAGGTTGATGCCTTTTATGAGCAGAGCGACATCGGGGAGTCTCTACACATCAATTCAGCTATGTAACTCTTAGCCTCATCTGGAATGGTTCAAGCTCCGTTGCAGTAAACATATAAGCCGATTACAATTACTAGCTGCAAAATACTTGGTGTAGCCATGATTGCACATACCTTAATTCACGTACAGTTTGCTTTGCTTCCAGTGCTTTTATAATAAAATTGCCATTGTTATTGCCGATACATAATTCATAAGAAAAACACAATTTAACAACATAACTGAAGCTCTTCTCGTTGTGCAAAGTGCTTTCCCATATGGGGGAAAGTAAAAAACACTCCAAATGTTGTAAATTTAGTAGTAACTCGATACGATAATTACAGCTATAATCACCCACATAGTAAACATGAATACATTTGAAATTGAGAAAACATGAGAAACGTCTAAGACAAATTTATCATTAACATAATGTAAAGAGAGTAATCTAACAAAGGATTTGGTTGATGGAGAAATAGTTAAAACATGTTAAAAAGTTCAGACAACAATAGTCTCAGCGAAAAATTGTCCACACCTTCCTAAAGTAACTGGTATTGTCTACAATGATAGGGGCATGAAGTTGCTGGCAAATGTGACAACCTATGAAACTTTAAAGGATGAGTAAGTTTCCTTTGGAAATTCTGTAAGACGATTTTTTGTGACAACAAATGATTGTTTGGACAAGTCTACAGTTAATACCCTCCTCATTAGGCTCAAAAGCTAAACAGGTACAACACAAAACAAAACTTCATTGACCAAGAACCAAAGCTATGCAACTGGTCATAAGAGGAGGCTAAGAAATATAGTTCTACTGCTATATACAAGTATAAAACCAAATTTAAATGCATACCTGCAAAATTTAAAAATAGTAAACCCAAAGCAACATGCAAAATTAGAAAAGCAAAATTGTTAAAAATAGCAAAAACAAAATTGTTAAAAATAGCAAAACCATCATTTAAGCCATCAAATTTGACACAGTCCCATGAATGTCCGCAAAACCTTTTTCCATAGGGGTAACGCCAAATAAAATTTAAAAATAGTAAAGCCAAAGTAACATGCAAAATCAGAAAAGCAAAATTGTTAAAAAATAGCAAAAGCAAAATTGTTAAAAATAGCAAAAACAAAATTGTTAAAAATAACAAAACTGTCATTTAAGCCGTCAAATTTGACACAGTCCCATGAATTTCCGCAAAGCCTTTTCCCATAGGGGGTAATACCTTTGGCATAATAATTCTTAACATTGTGCAGGTCCTATATGATAGAATTAGAATAATTTAGGCTAATTTCTATGGTTTAATTCATCATTAGTATCAATCAAGCACATGTGTTTAGTGTGTTAATTACTTGTCATTCCTAATAGTGTTGTATTTGCATAAGGATGTTTTGTCATACTATTTGAATAGGTCATTGTACTTGCAATGGTCATCACTCTATTTTGAACAATTTTTGATACTTGCTATAGAGTTGCTTAGTCGTATACAATTATGATCCATCTATCAAATATCTATCCATATTGAAGCTTGTTTTCTTGAATATAATGTTCATATTTGTTACACAACTCTAATTAAGTTCCTATGTACATTTTACATTTTTATCATTTAGTATGAGAGTGGGATTATGTTGCCAAATCTAATTAGGTGCTTATTTATGGAGGTTTAAGAAGCCTTGTAGCAAGAGAGAATTATGAGGAGCCTCGAGACACCTTCACTCTTATTCTACCCCTACTCCCAGGTCTTACACCTATTTTCACCAAAAAAACTGTTTATAAAGTTTCTTTTTGCTCCTTCAAATAAGAGCAATATAGTTTTATTTTAAAAATACAGTTAAAAAAAGTTATTGGGTCCACTAGGTCTATGTTCACTTGCAATCCATATGATGTTACATTAGAGCATTCATCCCTAGCTCAAAGACTTGAGCTCTTGCATAAGTCCTCGGGCTCTTATGAGTCTCCAAGGGTGAGTTGGCTCTATTTTGTTGCACTATATAAGCACGTCATTTTGCTTTTTTGGTAAGTTATAGATCTTCATACAAACAAGTTGATTATCGGCGATTTGTAGATCTTCATACAAGTGAATTGATTACTTAAGCATTGAGTTGCCTTGTTAAGGCAAGCTAAGGCGGTTTTTATCTGACCCATATAAGCTTGAGCCACCTTGTGAACTCGACTCACATCACTTCTTCACTATTAGTAGAGCTTGACAATATTTGACCATTGAATTACCTCTTTGGTGACTTTTTCTTGGATGGCGAGCTCCTTTGTATATATGGTAAGCTCTATTGTATGGAGGCAACCTACACTCCCCCATCCTTGAATTAACGTCATAACATCCCTCAACATGGTTAAAGGGATAAAGTAAAGTGTGAAGAAGTCAAAGAATTTCTGAAATGAGCCTCTCAATACCACATGGAACCCTAAACAATTGTCATTGCCCATGTCAATTCTTAGATCTCACCCCATAAATAACTATCTTTTTCTCTATATCTATTAACAAATTATACAAGTTTAATAAATTATAAATAGATTGTTTTCCACCTTAAACACTAGCCATGCACCCTTTTCCTTATTAGCTAGACTGTCAAGTGCCAAGGCACTTCCCTTCCCCAAGGCCACAAGTTCAAATCCCAACATCTATAACCCTTTTCTTATTGAAAAAACCAGATTTCTTTAGACATTAAATAAACATTCACTCCTCTATATGTTAAACCACCAATTCCAAACAAATGACTAGGCTAAGACACTTAAGGCTAGAGTCAAGGGGATATGTAAAGGGTTCAACTCTCCTCCCCACCAACCCAAAATTTAATGAAGATGATGATGATGATGTAGATGATATCACATTGAGTGAAGAGATAAAGAGAATAAAAGATCTTATAAATCCTTCAAAGGGGTTGTATACTAGTTCAGATTAGATTGAGAACATTATGGATCAGATTGAGGATGAGACAAAAAAAGAGCAAACCATGTTGATAAATATAGATTTGAACAAGGTCATTGAAGAAGCAAATTAAAATCAAGAGAGGAAATAACATGAAGACACTCAAGGGGTTGTATAGCCTCAATTTTTTGCATCTAACCTTTCCTTTGATGTTTTGAATATAGGTCTAAAATTTTTGAGGGCGAATGGAGTACATAACTCCATGAGATATCTGATGGAACAAGAAGATCAAGAATACATTGAAGACATGAATGATGATGAAATATAGACATGGACTATTAAAGTTGAGAAAGAGATGAGAAGAAAGATATACAACATGAGAGACAAAGACTACTTCAAGAGGACTCAAACACAAATACTTCAGAGGAGACCATGGGATCTGGGCATACAATAAAGATTGAATCAGGAAGACATTTGAACTGGAGTTCAAATAATTTTTTTACCCAGGTAGTATGATGCAGGAGCATCTCCGAGATGCTTGAAGAAACATGAATAAGCCTTCAAGGCATTCTCAACATGTGTTAAGAGTTTCCGTAGTTTCTCTCCAAAAGTATGAAATTTGAATATATGCATTCTTGATTGTAATAACTCTCGAGTAAGAGAAAAAGTGAAAGTTAGGTGGATACAAGGTGTTATCCTATCTAGGATACATAGAAAGAGGAAGACTAGGTGTGTTAGGATGATATGAGATCATATTTAGTTGTCATAATCTTGTGCAAGTTGTATTCAAACAACTCTATCTATTCTTGTTGAGCTAGTTGAGAGAATATCTCAATATGATAGAGTCAAGTCTTGTTTTAGTATTGTGTTCGATGAACATTTGTAAAAGCCATGGATTTGGGGTAAGAATCTCTACAGAAACCCCAAAGGATTTTAACAATCTGATCAATGGACAATGTGATAAGAAATGAGCAAGGTTTCCTTCTTTTCATACATTAATTTGAAACAAACATGCAAACTAAGCAAATAAAGTTAATCTCTATTCTTTGAAAGCTTGAAATAATGAACCTAAGAGGATTTAAGCATTCAGTTTATGTGTTAAGAGAAAGAGATCTCCCCATTAATGGCTTCAAGGCCAATGGATCTTCTGTTTTACTCTATGTTAATGCTATGAAATACAAGATTAAATTCTTTTAGCTGAAATGAAAGAAGATGAAATATAAACTAAAGCCTAATCAAATTGCTATAATTTGTGCTAGGAAGAAGAGAGGATTCTTAGGAAATGAGGGAGGGGGAATAGCCCTATTTATAGTTTCTGGTTTGGAATAAAAGGGAGATTTGGGTGCATGTGGGACAAAGGCTAAAATCCAAAAAGCACCTTAGCAAGTCAAAGTGTGATTTGACTATGTTAGAGGGTAATTAACCTAGGTTAGACTAACTAATCTCTCTTAGAGAGTAATTAGGGCTCTGGAAGGGTTTTGAAAGGCTTAATCAATCCAATTAAGTGGATTGATCTTATGGGGAGCTAATAGAAGCAAGCTAGAAGAGAATAAGAAGCTAATGTAGTTAGAATGAGGCTATAACTGCCGCTTTAAATGGATTATAAGAGGAAAAATGACCAAAATGGTGTCGTAGGAAGGGAGTTAGATAGGCCTAACTAGCGGTATGCCGTCAATTTGAAAAGGAAGAACTGTTAGTGCACCATTAGAAATAATATTGTATTAAGAAAACTACATTGTCTACCCCCTCTTTGAGGTGACGTAAGTGATGTCGCTTCAAAGAAAGTAGACAAACACAAGCAAGTAGATTTTTTTTTGAAGGGGTAGAAGAAAAATTAATAGGGTGAAGGATGATGAATGCCCCCTCGAGTGTCGATGGGGTGACGAAGAAACTCGATCGATGATAAAAAAAGAACAAATAGAGAGAAAAGTGTTCAAAGAAGACGAGAGACTAGAAGAAAAGGGATTGTGAGCTATCCACAAATCAATTGCTAACAAAATTTTAATCATCATAATGCTTAGAATCCTCCTCATGGGTCCTTATTAAAATGTGAGTATGCGACGCAAAAGCGTAAAATGACATTAAAAGTCAAGATACAAACAACCGTCCTTTGCCAAAACAACCAACTCCATGTAACATACATGAATACAATGCAATACGAGAAATAAACTGAATCACTTGACAGGGAAATATGTACAATCACACACACTTAAACCAACAACGTTCAAGATAGTTGCACAAATATTTTGTTATCGAGATGAAGTCCCAAATGTTTTGATAAACGACTAGGGTGAAGAACGATGCCCTGAGAAATGTGTATTATGTAAGGAGGAAGATGGAGGACACTTCCGTCCTATGAAAAAGCAATGTGCACGACGAAAATAGTACCAGGAAATTGATAGTACCCCAGTGTACAGACGAAGTAAACAACATAGCTTGTTTAGGTGATTGAAGATTTTGGTGATGCGTGAGTTGTTGTTTCAAACGATTTGGAGAATGTCAACAAGATCTGGGATTAGTGATTAGTGGCATGCAATAGACACAGATTTTAGTTATAGATGATTGGTTTAATCAATTTTAAGCCATTTTGCTATTTTCCAATGTTTTTGCGGTTTTTTTATA
This sequence comes from Taxus chinensis, assembly GCA_019776745.2. Taxonomy (NCBI): domain Eukaryota; kingdom Viridiplantae; phylum Streptophyta; class Pinopsida; order Cupressales; family Taxaceae; genus Taxus; species Taxus chinensis. Next base: position 673,296,445 of record CM034150.1, on the reverse strand, counting down.
TATATTTTTGGATTCTTTTCATTTTCTAGGTTTTTGATCGGTCAAAAGAATTTTAAAAGATCAAAGATCTTCCAAAAACACATGCGCGGGTGGCAGTGGGAAGGAAAAGCTATCAAAAGGCTCAGAATATGCACCCACAAGAAGAAATATGAGTCGAAAATAAATTAGTAAATAATCATCACGACGGGGAAAAATAGATGAAAAATAGAGGAAAAAGGAGGGAAAAGGTGCCGAAAAGGTTCGTAAATGATCTTAATGCGACGAAGAAGGGACTGTTGGACGGCACGAAGTGCCCCAGAGTGTGAAAATTAATAAAAATAATTATTTTAATATAAAAAATAATTATCATAGTGGATAGAAGAAGGTTAGAAAGATCACGGCGGAGAAAACGTGCCCCAGGGGCATTGCGATGGGTTAATATACTCACCCGGGGTCGGTAAAACAATCACGACTAATTCATTTCGACCAGAGCCTCTATAAATTTTTACCAAGAGCAAAATTAAGAGCCCTAGAGTGAGATGGCGAGGATACCGAGGAGGATGAGGCGTGCGGATCGCATCCGGGAGTACATGCGGACCCGACAGATGGACCATTTGTGAGTGCCCTAACCCCCCATTAATTACCTATTAATTACACTTTTTAGGGTTTCTTAGGGTAGGTAGGAGAAATTTTGATGCATGCACGTAGGCGTATGTGTCGGATTGATGGGGACACACACGCGCATGCGTCAAAACTGACATGGACGCACACGCGCATCCTATTTCGGGGGACAAGGATGCGTACGCGTACCTGGTTCGGCAAAAGTGGGTACGCGCACACGTATCTGTTGGGAAAGATAGGTGCACGCATGCGTACCCATAGAAAAGACAAAAGGGGGCACGCAAGCGTCAGATTGAGGTCAGGATGAGACACGCGCACGCATGTGCGTCGAAACAGGTGCGTAGGCGTCATGGAGGGCACGCGTATGCATCCTGTATGGCCAATGCCTAAAAAAAGGAGGAGAAAGTCAGTGCGCATATGTGTCCCCAGGGGCGTGTATGCATTGGTTAGGGTGTACGCAGGTGCCGAAGGAGGCGCATATGCGCTAGAAGCATTCGAGAAAAAGACAACTGGCTAGAAAATAGCCAAGTTATAGAAGAAAAAGGTGAGATTACTTAGAAGAAAAGAATAGTTAGTAAATTAGATGTGTTAAAAGCTTTATTTTTCCTTAGAAAAATATTATAGAAATGTTAGACGTCTAACACTTGCGTTGATTTTGCAACGTATGTTACCTGTTCTCTAGACTCGCGAGCACTATGACAGTCACTTGGCTGTGATAGAGGCGTAATTCGATGATGAGGATAGAGCGACCCTGGCGAGCCTTTTACACGTGACAAGACTATCCTATGTGGCCGAGATGCCCCAGATCACTTTAGATCATGGCCTCTTGACAACTATAGCAGAGCGGTGGCACAGCAAGAGCCAGTGCTTTTGCCTCCCGACTGGGGAGATGACTATTACATTAGAGGATGTATGACGCATCTTGCGGGTCCTGATCCAGGGACAGCTTATCGAGATGACGAGCCGCTGGAGTGACATTCACCATCACATCACACATTTGTTTGGTGTTCCCACCATACCACGGCGCAGGATGTCTATCAGACTATCTAGATGCATAGAGGATCCAGAGCTAGACCACGCATAGTGGTCTACATGATGGCTCTTGTCAGTGGAGTTCTACTCCCTGACAAGACTGGTGCTTCATTTCCGCTAGGACTCCTAGGAGTGATTCTAGGCTTGGTGGAGGGACAGACTTACTGTTGGGGTTAGTGCATTTTAGCACATTTGTACTGGGATCTTCATCTGATCACCTACTACCATCAGAAGATGGTAGGACCTACTCGTTTATTACAGATTTGGGCATGGGACCACATTGCTATTGGTCGCCCCCTAGGTGTGCTGAGAGGTCGGGCTCCCGATGAGCCTTCTACCATGGGTTGGGTCCCGACAGGGGACGATGTGCGACCCTTCATGGGGGTTACATACCATTATAGGCATGAGCTAGATGAGTTGCTCCAGGCTTCCATTGCCTGGAGACCTTACAGACATTTTCAGTGGCCAGAGGATGGTCTAGAGCTTAGCACCGCCACTATTGAGCATTTTATTTTGGGACAGCCGCAGCTATATGCGGGAGTTATACAGAGTGGATCGATGTCAATGCAGCAGTTCAGCCTTACCCAGGATGTTCTTGGGCTAGATAGATGGTACGCTCGCAGAGCCACGAGAGCACTTTGATATGGGTCCACAGATTGCTCACGACAGAGCACTGGCTAGCTTTCGACAAGTGGCACCTGCTATTTGGGTGCCGTCTTAGACATATCAGAGATCTAGGTACTACATTAGAGTATGGGCCATGGTACCATGATGTGCTCTCGTGCCATTTGAGCATTCCCAAAGCGGCATATGATGTTGGCTTGAGGCCTCCTATAGTGGGGCCTCCTAGCGGTGGTGAGGGTGGAGATGACAGTGATGATGATGATGATGAGGGTGGGCCCGCCACACCCCAGCATGTCAGAGGTAGGGGACAGGGTCCCCTTCCACAGCAGCCACAGGGACAGGGCCCTAGGCCTAGGCTGAGACAGATATACAGGGTCGTGGACATAGAGTTTCCCCCAAGTGGGCATTCCAATGGGGATCTATACCCCTCTTCAGTAGGTACTACTAGCACAGGGGTCACCTTTTGATACCCTAGAGAGTAGCAGCGCAGGTGGATAGCAAGCTGCTCTTTAGCAGAAGTTACAGGCAAGCTATCATTGTTCAGTTACAGGTGGCTGGCGAGAGAGATACAACGAGGACCCAGGTACAAGCCCTCACATTAGAGTGAGACCAGGCTTGGGCATGGATATAGATTTTGACAGCAGAGAGAGATTAGGCCTGGGCACATGCCACTCAGGGCAGCGATAGTGTTGCATGGCAGAGTCAGGTGCGAGAGATGGCAGCACATAGGGGGCTCAAATATTGAGCCTCCTACACCAGTCCCAGACTCAGGTACGGATGGTTGTGGCCCAGAGGGACCATGTATATACATGGTCACAGGCTCTCCTAGCACAGAGGGATGAGGCCTGAGCAGAGATGCAGACTGTTACTGTAGAGCGAGATCGAGAGGCTACCTCTTTGAGATAGGCCGAGGCTGATTTAGGTAGAGTTACAGGTGAGCGAGATGTTGCCCTTCAGGAAGCCCTCACTTCAGGAGACGTCGACTTGATCCATGATGCCACGAGGCTTGGTGGCAAGGCGTTATTCTACAGGACTGCCTACTTCAGGGTAGTTCCCCCCAGAGCAGCGAGTGGTACTCCCTCGACAGTCAGGGATGAGCACGACAGGATCTAGGTCACATAGATTAGGCCACTCGTCGAGATTAGTTAGGCAGCCCATGCCAGAGTAGCCGGCTGGAAAGGGACCATCTAGTCAGCCTGGTGGTCCATCTAGTGCAGGTCCTCCCCCAGCCACCATTGTTCTCATCGACCAGGTGAAAGACCTGGGAGCCCCCAATGAGAGTGCGAGAGCCATGGTTGAGCTCCACCTTCTTCTTTTGTACAGACATTCTTTATTCATGCCTCTTATGAAGGATGATTTTGTTGTATAGCTTTGTATATTTATTCATTGTGATGATGCCTCGTGATGAAGGCCCGATTCTTTTAGATGCATGCCCCTTTTTTATGGCATATTGTATCGATGATGTATTATTTTGATCATTGACTGGACATTTTATACTTGTATAGATATGTGGACATTTTTGATGTATCATCTTTGTATGCCTCAGCTGAAGGCATTTTTGATATAGAGTACCGATGTATATCCATTTTAGTTGATATAGATGTATATGACACACATGTATATAGAGGATTACTTTTTGGGCTCAGATACATGTGTTTATGAGATGATGTACTTTATTGTTTTGTTTCCTGATGCATGTGACACGAGTGGGCATAATTCTATAACGTAAAATACCCTTTATCAGAAATTGCTCTATGTTGAATCTTATCACATGTTGTTTGTTTTGATTCAGCACTTATGAATGTGTTATGATGTTGTCTAATTTTGTACTTGCATATATGTTATTTTGATGTTTGATGTATACATGTGCTGTGGATGTTAGATGATAGATCCTTAGATGATATCAAATGCATTTCTCATGTGTTACCATAGATGTATATGGACGGGATGATACTAGATGATATTGGTGCGGGGGGGAGGGGGAGGGGGATAGATTAGTGATTATGCATAACCCCTCTTGCCCCCATTGATGATACGATATTTTATGATTAGCTTAGCACACATGCATGATGTAATACTTAGCATTTTTGTATATATACGATGTAGTGGATGATACTATAAATGTAATAAGATGATAGATGATGGATGTGATAATAAACAACTATGCAAAAATACACAAGAAAAAGTTAACAAAACTTAAACAAATATACATATACTACTGCTAAACAAACACATGCACAAACCTCTAACTAGAAATAAACTGAGATATAATCTAAGTAATCAATAATGAACCCTAAAAGGAAGCACACTAACAAACAAAGAAACCTAAAACATTTTTTTTACAAGCATGATAGTTTTCTAATGTATGTAATGCAATGCTCAACTTAAATCAAACAAGATTCAAATTTTGATAAGAAAATGATCCATTTTAAAGAACTAACAATTTAATGCATTAAGTACACCAAAACTATACTAAACCAATAACTAAAAGTAATCAAGGCACTAATTTGTTTTTGCGGGATAGCATTGACATATTTTCTAATGTTTTTGGGTTTATCTAAGGAGATAAGTTTTTGCGGCTACGTTCATCACTATTTTGTCTAGGTTTCCCAAAGATAGTGTTTGTGAAACGAAAGTAGACTTATCCTTGGAAAGGGGATTTTTCCAAATGTTTAGATTTTTTGAGTATTGTTTTCTACATGTTTTTGTATTTTCCAAGGTCATGTTTTGAAAGCAATGTATAAGAACAATGAAGCGTGGATGCCCCCAGACGTGATGTGGGAATATACAAAGGGTAGAATGCCACGCGCGTATGTGCAAGAAGATGGAAATGGGATTTTCATGCTTAACGTTAGATATGCATATACAAAGGTAATGTCCTTTATGCAAATATAAGAGAAAACAAACTAAATCATGGCAAGGCAAAGGTGTTCCTAGGAGGGTTCCTAAACCTAGCAAGAAAAATTCGTATCTAAAAAATGGTATCGATTACCCGTCCTTCCATAAGAATAACTTATGTCCGATGAATACTCCTTGAGTGCCAAAAACTGGTTTTCACTCAAAGCCCTGCCCCCTTACGCCAAAATTACATGGTTTTCACATGAGGATGACTTTCTTTTTCTTTACTATTTTCTCATTTTTTCCATTTTTTTGCTTGTTTTTTCTTTGTTTTCTAATTTTGAGTTCTTATTTGATATTCATGTCGTGCCTAAGCGTAAAACCTCTTTAAGTGCATGGCGTTCATGGGTTCTGGAAGCTCTTCACCATCTAAATATGTAAGTTTGTAGGCCCCTAATCCATATTTTGCAATTACAACATAAGGACCTAACTAGTTAGCCTGCGAAGTTTCCTTTCTTTTCTCTATCTTTAATAGTGTTCTTCTGATTTTCTTTGAGAACTAGATCCCCCACATCAAATTCCCAATGAATGATGTGTTTATTATATCCTCTGGACAATTTGTTTTGATAAAATTTTAGGTGATTGAACGCTCTGATATGCCTTTCATCTAATAGTTCTAACTCTGCTAGGCGGGAAATTTTGTAGTCTTCATCTTTATCAAGATAGTCTCTGAGAGATATTCTCTGGGAGGGAAGCTCCACTTCTAACGGTATGATGGCTTCAGTGCCATAGACAAGTGAATAAGGGGTCACACCAGTAGGAGTGTGGATGGAAGTACGATAGGCCCAGAGGGTGGGATGTATCTGCAGATGCCAATTACGGCCGGTTTTACTGACCATTTTCTCCATAATCCGCACAAGGGTTTTATTGGTGGCTTCCGCCTGTCATTACCTTGAGGGTAATAAGGGGTAGACCACTTAAGTTGGATATGGAAGCATTGACACAATGTTTTAACCATTTTATTTTTGAAAGATTTACCATTATCAGTGACAATGGCGGAGGGGATCCCGTAACGGCATATGAGATGGTTCATGATGAATTTTGAAATCTACGCCGGTGACATAGGTGACATAGGTAAGAGGGATGATATGAGTAGCTAATGACCATACCACTTTAGTATGTGCTCCAATGCAAATACCACTATTGCAACAATACTTCCTTAATTGAATAGTGGATAGAATCATTGTGACATCATGGAAACAGTGACGAAAACAACGAAGATTCCCGTCGTAGCCACGATGATAAAGGGTACCTCCTAGGAGGGTATAACGGGCTATGCGGTGAATAAGGGCTTTCTTTTCAGAATGGGTGATGTCAGGGGGAAGGGTGCTAGTCTTGTAGGTATTGGAAGATAGGGTCGTACCAAGGGGATAAAGGACCAACAACTTCACATGCCAAACATGACTCTGAACATATCATATGCAGGTACTTGTAGATGTTCCACGAAGAAAGGATTTTTCTTTCTTCAGGCGCTGATGCGCAAGAGAGACCCAATAGTAGCCATAGCATCCGCGGATCTATTATGCGACCTTGGTTTTTGTTCAAATATGACTTGTGTGAAATATTCCTTCAAAGTTTCAACCATCTTCTTATATGGAATAAGCTTCTCATCTTTAACCTTATACTCATCATTAACCTATTTTATGATAAGTGGAGAGTCCCCAATGACTCGTAGTTGTCTGATATTCCATGTAATAGCTAGCCTGAGGCCGGCGATGAGTGCTTCGTACTCTGCAATGTTATTTGTACATGGGAATCCCAACCGAAATTGATTGTGGTATGACATCACCATTTGGAGTAATTAGGACCACTCCTACTCCAGACCCATGGAAGGTAAAAGATCCATCAAAATGAACCTGCCATTCTACAGACTCTTCAATATACATGATGGATGCATCTGGTAAATCTAAACACAAAGGTTCCATTCCTGGGAGAGGAGCTTCTACCAACTGATCGGCCAGTACCTGTCCTTTTAAAGACTTCTGATTTACAAACTCAATGTCAAACTCACTCAAGAGGATGATCCAATTAGCCATTCGGCCTGTGAGGGTGGGTTTGGATAAAAGGTATTTGAGAGGGTCGACTTTGGATATGAGCTTGGTCTTATTATTCAGGAGATAATGGCGAAGCTTTTAGAAATGTGAACACAACCGTCAAGCAGGCCTTTTCTATTTGGGGATAATTCAGCTCGTATGTGATCAAGGTGTGGCTAAGATAGTAAACTACTCTCTCTTTATGGGCTAAGTCATATTGGGCAAGTAATGCACCAATGGCGAACTGGGTAGCGGAAATGTATAAGAGGAGAGGTTCACCGGGGGTAATGCACCAATGCGAACTGGTATTAGTATAGGTGGGTTGGACAAGTATTGTTTGAGTAGCGCAAAGGCCTTTTGATAATCAGGTCCCCAATTGAATGTGACATCTTTCTTGAGAAAATGAGTAAAGGGGTGGCACTTATCCGCAAGTTGTGAGATAAAGCGATGGATTGCCTGGATCTTTCCTTGTAGACTCCTTAGCTGCTTGAGAGTGGTAGGTGGTGGCATTTCTGTGATAGCCGTAACCTTTGCAGGATCCACTTCAATCCCTCTTTGTGAGACAATGAACCCTAGGAGTTTTCCTGATAAGACACCGAAGACACATTTCTTAGGGTTCAAGCGAACCTTATAGTCTCTTAGACGCTGAAAGATACGCCTCAACACTTCAGGGTGTTCTTTTCTACTCTTAGATTTTGCTAGGATATCATCAACATAATCCTCCATGATGTCACTTATCATGTCATGGAAGATAACCGTCATGGCCTCGCTGATAAGTAGCCCTAGCATTTTTAAGTCCGAAGGGCATGACTTTGTAGCAGAATGTTCCCCAAGGGGTGATGAATGTTGTCTTATGTTGATCTTCCTTGGCAATTCGTATCTGGTTATAACCTAAAAAACCATCCATCAAGGACAACATTTCATAGCCAGCTGTTGAATCGACTATCATGTCGATGTTAGGTAGGGGAAAATCATCTTTAGGACATGCTTTGTTGATGTCACAGAAATCCATGCAGATCCTTATTCCAACAGGTTTCTTTTGTACTGGGACTATGTTAGAGATCCATTCTGAATAGTCAATAGGTTTTATGAAATCAACAGCTAACAACTTTTCTAATTCTTCTTTGACCAAGAGCGCCACTTTAGGATGCATCTTTCTTAACTTTTGTTTGATTGGTTTGGCATCTGGGTGCACAACGAGGTTGTGCACAACTAGCTCAGGGTATAAACCTGGCATATCTACATATGTCCACGTGAATATGTCCACGTATTCTTTTAAGAGTTCTGCAAAGGTCTTTTGTTCCTGAGCTGAGAGCGAAGCCTCCCAACTTGACTATTCTAGGTTGCTCCTCCAAGCCAATGTTGACGCTGATTGTTTCCTCAATAAGCATTTTAGAAACGTCTTCCATCCTGTGTAGGATCAGGGGGGGTAGAGTAAGATCGACCTCCTGTGGTAGTTCATGATCATCTACGAATGGAAAAATCACTTCATCCTTAGACTCCTTAGACTCTTCATTTTGTTTGTCATATGAGCTCACTAAAGAGTTTGTCACTATGGGATTTCCATTGAGCCTTCTTGCTCGGTTTCTCAGAGGTAGGTATACCTTTAGTTACAACCTTTTTATTCAACCATCCACACATCTCTGCTTCCTCCCCAAAATAGGCACAAGCGTCTAGTTGAATCTGAAATCCTTTCTTGTGGTCTCCAGTGGGAATAAAGTCCCTGAGTCCCATGAACTCTGCGAATGCCTCATCATTTTCAAAGAAATCCAATGGCACATGAAGTTGTTGATCCCAATCTATAAGTTTAGGATATATAAGGGCTATGAGATATTTATCTAGGGGGATGGATTTGGATAAGGTAAGGACTACCAAATCCAGGAATAGGTTTCATGGAGGCGAGATATTTGTAAAGGATACATTGTGAATCTGCATCACTATCAGAATGAGGTGAAATGTGCTCACTTTTGGAAGAAGTAGCGTTGTTCTCAGAAGGGTAGAGTGTTATGGGGCTTTATTCTAAGGGCATGTTTATCCATTTCAAAATGAGGGATAGGGGATAGGCTCCAACTAGCCTTGTGCATTAACACCACATCCAAACCCATCATACCCCATGGCAAACATCATGTGTGGACCTTTGGCGTACTGAGGCACTTGATTGCATGAAGCCATGGTGCCTTCTAGTACTCAGCTAGTAGGGTCTTCTAACATTTTCTCCTCAGACAAGAGGCCACTATGGACAAATTTCTCCAAAGGGTTAGGACATTGCTTGCGGGTGCTCTTGAACTAAAAATAAGGCTTACCCCTTATCCTGGGGGATACCGATAGGTCTGATATCAATAGAGCCTGCTCAAGAGTGAATGCCCTACTTGGGCCATATTTTGCTGATGGTGGCCTCCCATGAAGCATATGGATTAACCAGCGAGGGGAAATATTGATTGAAAAGGCATGAGAGATTCTGAATCTAACCTGGTTCTTCATGGCCTTTGTTTGTAAAGGGACTACAACATCCACAGAAGGACATTCATAAGCTACACGAGAAAAACTGTGCAAAGCCCTACAATGTGTGAAAGGTTCTGGGTCACCCAAAATGGTAACTACCTGCCCTTCATGATATAACTTGATGCACTGATGAAAAATTGATGGAATAGCTCGCATGGCATGGATCCATGGGCAGTCCCTAAGAGCATGTTGTACGGAAGTCCAAGTCAAGGACATGGAACGTTGTGTCGTGACATGTTGGTCCTACCTCCATGGGGACCACTATAGTCCCTGTTGACTCTATTTCTTCATTTTCATATGCTGTGATTGTGATAGTTTTAGCACCCAGCTCTATTTCTAACCGGCCCAGCAGCTTTACCAGCTTCAAGGTGCAAATATTCAGACCAGATCCCCCATCTACAAGTACTCTTTTGATCTTGCGATGGGTAACCACCACTTCGAGATATAATGGCAAGTTATGCTCTGGGTTATTACGCGGGATTGCAGTATGATCAAAAGTAATTTGATCGTTGGTGTCTAAGCGTGCAATCATGGCTTGAAGGTTTGCAGGATCTATTTCTGTGGAAACCCCTGAATTTTGCAAAGTTTTTGAACAATATGTTTTTATGAGCATTGGATATCTTTAGGAGATCGAGGATAGATATCTTAGCAGACATTTTTTTCTAATTGATCTATCAAGTTATACTGACTTTCCTCAGGGGTAGGTACAGGATCTGGTATGATTAAGGTCGGGCGCATCTTGTCCCGACTGCGTAGCTCTTTTCTAAGATCTGAATGGTGTTAATCTGTTCATTAGATGAGTTAATACATCCAATGAGGGAATCATAAGGACTATCATTTGTAGGGTACACATAGGCAGTCAGTCCTATAGTCGTTAGAAGTTTTCCCTTGATCTGTTTTCTTTTTCTTTTTATCCACATGGTCAGGAAAAGGTTCCTTGTAAATACCCATCTTTTCATTTGAACTTCTACCGGCCTCTAGGGGAGACTCTACAACAATCTTCCCTTCCTCTATGAGGTCTTGGATATAATGGCGTAATCTCAAACATCTATCTGTTTTGTGTCCTTTGACATGGTGGAAGTCGCAATATTCATTGTCTTTGAACCAAACCTGGTTTTGGAGCGTCTTCTGGGTAGGGCATTGTTGGCAGTTGGATATTATACCATCTTTACACCATCTAACTGCTTTAGGATGGTAGATAAGGATTCTGTCAAAGATGTGAACGTATGTTTTGTAGGCACTTTGGGACGAGGCCCTTGTGAAAGTTTCAAGAGTGGACCTGTCTGTACGACTTGGACTCTCTTGGAGTTTGTAATGCCATCACCAACAACATGTTTATTCTTATTAAAGAATTTAGGTTTGTCTGTGGATTTGGCTTCATGTTTTTTTTTAATAACCAGTTTAAGTGTGCCCTTGGCAATAAGAGCTTTCTCAATTTGACTACCTTTCTCTATGACTTCTTCAAATTTCGAGCCACAATGCATTTGCAAGTGAAAGGCTATTTCCAGGTTCAAGTTAGGAACGAATATACTCACTAACTATTTTTTGGGTAAGGCACAAGGAAAGCGACTAGCTAACCCATGCCATCGTTGTAAAAATCCAGCAAATGTCTCATTGGGTTTTTTGTTTTGTCTTACATAGATCGTTCATCGTAATGTCACTCTCCATATTATAGGAGTAATGTCTTACAAATTTCTCTGCTAGCGCGGGCCATGTTGTAATGGAGCCCTTAGGTATGCTGTAAAACCATTCCAATCCCATGGCTCCTAGGCTACGGGGAAAAAGTCGTATCAAGAAATTATCGCTATACGCGACCTCTTGGCAAGCCATGTAAAAAATATTTTATATGATCGCGAGGATCACTTTTGCACTTATACTTATCAAACTTGGGGATAGTGAAATGTTTCAGGAAAGGCTGTTGTAGCATGTCCTTATCGAAGGGGTAAGGACATAATTCTTCATATGAATATTTTCTGTTTTGGCCTACATTTCCTTGTTGTAATGTCGTGAGCAGTATCTTTCATAGATTTCAATTCATCCTGAATGAGTTGCTCCTTGGTAGGTGATATTGACCTTTGAGCCTGAGTTGCTTTAAAGGTATAGTCTTTATGTGGATCGAATTGAAACTCGTTAAGTTTGTTTTTGTCTCTGTCTTTACCTATGTTTCTTTTTTAAGCGCCTAGGTTCACTAATTTCTGACTCAACTTCAAGATTCATTTTTGGAGGATTTCTTCCTCAACCAGGGGATCCTCTTCTTCATCGAATTTGAGAGTAGGGGAGGCCTTCCCCTCAGTTTTTACTTTACGCGAAGCCTTAAAGTGAGGTTTACGTGATGTTTCACCTTTGACAGCGGCCTTATGTTGCCCAAAAGTGGATGCATATCCCACATTGAAAGGATTATCTGTGTCTAAGAAAAATCTTCATTCTCCTAAGTTAGGGTCAACGACCTTTGTTTCTTCTTCACACTCATGTGGAAATTTAGCTCCTAATGCCAAGACTCTCGTGAGTACTTGATCTTTGTTATAATATAAGAGCTCCTCAAATCTGTTTAGGTCTAACCTTCGTTGTTCTCCCGAAGAGTCCAACTCTTCTCCACTATGATCTATTAATGTCTCTGTATCTTTGACTTGTGAGAAGAGCAGTCCTAAATTATGACCACTGAATGGGAATGTGTCGAAAGGGTTTTCTCCCATGTGTTTCTCACTTGATTTGGATGCCATTTTTATGATTTTAGGCATCACTAACAGACGTCTTTATGTAGCTAGCATCACCCCTAAGTGTATGGTTTTCTGCAAGCTGTTTAAGGGGATGTTGGAATTATATCACAGTGTATCGTGGATGTAATTTTATGCAGTCATTTTTACCAAGAAACATTCATATGCACATCCTATGTTATGATTCACTCAATTTTTTATTGCCAAACCTATACCCTAAGATAGCGACAAAGATGTACCAATGTGTAAGCTAAGTTAGAACCCCAACAAGGTCTAAGCACTGACATGATGCTATCGCAGTCCCTTGACAAGATATACTTAAAACTAGTTTGAATACCGATGAAAGCCAAACCTTCTGAAAAATGGAAGTCACGAATAGATATAGCGTAATAACATCACCGTGATACATTAACCAAGCAAGCAAGGTGTTAGCACCATGGTAACTTTATTATGATATATGTAAAGCGTTATCAACACTCTTCAAGAAGACTAAGATGATGTCGAGAGTGAAACCAAGTAATAAGTATAACAAGGAGTTTTTTAATCGTGTGAGTAGTGTAACCGCATAAAAAGGGGACTTATACCGTTTCCTCACAAAAAATGAGAATACGATGTAAGTACCGAGATTGTACATCTAAGATGCGAACAAGACTATTAACTCAAGAAGAGACAAAAGATGAACCGAATACACAGCTGGTGAAGATAATCTTGAAATCAAGATGGAAGGACTTTTATCAAAGATGCAAAAGCACACCCGCACACTTTAGACATTTAACAACCCAGCCACAAACATGGATGGGCATAAATGGACAAAAAAGTGATGAGCACTATCTCTGATAAAAAACATGCAATGTATGCACCCTTCTCACCCCGAATAATGGGCGATGAGAATGCAAGGGTACTGTTCAAAAGATAGACATAAGCTAAGCAACCACTTAGGTAGAGCTTCATCTCATCCAAGACAAGAACAAAACTAAGAAAAAAGTGGGACGTAGCTTAGGTCCGTGATGAAAAGACACTCAGTTCGAACTCACAAGGGTTCTTTGCCTTGTCTTAACAAACAAGGTTTAGATTCCAGATGAGCCGTCACTTTGTGATGGCTTGACACAACAAGGACTAGTAAAGTGGGCTCCTTGAAAAAAAGGTTTTCCTAACAAGTTCTCTCAACTAGGTGTTACAATATTGTCTAAGAGCGAGGCGCGATTTACCCAAAAAGTCACAATGACTAGTTTGGGAGTATCTCAGCTTTATCCCCTTTCAAGTACAATGGGAAACAAATGCATCCATCATGTACTTCTACTAAGGTCGTGATACAGACAACTTACAACTCTAACTCACAAGGCGTACTAGTCAAGTGGGTAAGCGGAGTGCTTCCTGTTTCATCCACGAGGTTACACAGCGGTGGACTACTTTAGGGTTCCTGGTACCACCCCCATTGTTGTAGCTTAAGGCATTATGCCAAAGGGGTTATGTTCCAGTTGAGCAGATAGGGACGTACCCTTTTCTGAAATCCTGCAATACAATGTTTTGAATATGGTGTGTTTTTTATCTTGTTTAGCTTAATGTGGTTTTAAGTAGCACACTATTTGGCAACCTGCAAGAACATGTGTATTAGAAGGTTTTGTGTTTTGTCTTAGCTCCTCCTTCCTTTGACAATCGTTAGGTCCTATAGACAACAAGTTTCAGTAATTTTCTGATTTGTAGGTTGATGTTTTTAAGAAAGAGAGTTTTTCACTTTGCTTTTGATTCCTAAGATTGCTAAAAGGCGTGAAGGAAGAGCATACACAACGTGAAAAATTCCACTGAAATCACATGAAAGTTTTACTCCCACCTTTATAAAACAAGTTTTTTTTGAATAATTTATATGCGTTTTGTATTGGTGTTTTTGATCTCCAAGATCATCTTGGAAGATGCGAGGAGAGAGCATACACACTTCTACAAAAACTACCTCTAAGTAAAAAACAAAGAACACTTTTAATCTATGCAAACTGAAACATTTTAAGAAAGAACCCTGTTTTCAATTGTTAGTCCTAAAAACCTGCAATGATGGATTAGAAAAAAGTTTTTGCAGACTGTAAAATTTTTCAATTTTTTAATACAGACACCTACGCACCTATACTGACACCAGCACTCCCCAACCGACAGATACGCACCTCACCTGACGGGTATGCTTGGAGTTAAAAAAATAAAACTCAAAGAAGTAAACACAGACACTCACAATATGATGGAGACGTGCCTATATTGACATGGATGCTTAGGTTATGACATGTACACGCCTAAGCCTAAACAGAGGACTGTAAATTTTTTTTTACACAGTCGGATCTTTTACACCTGTATGTCCAAAGAGGCGTATACACACCCCATATGACGGAGATGCGTGCATGTCTGTGTATGGGTTATTTCTGATTTTTTACTCAGTCAGGGCCTTTACGCCTATGCATCCAGAGAGATGAATACACGCCCCATATGACGGAGACGCGTGCGCATCTGTGTATGGGTTTTAGTTTGTAAATGATGGGGACCTTCCGATAGGTACGTGCCTGATATGATGGGTATGTTGGGGTTCTGACGTGTACTCGCCCCTTGTTTGACACCTACGCGCACCCTGTGAAAAACGTACAAAAAACACGGATTTTCAAATTTTCAAGAGCAAACAGGTTAGTTGTTAGTCAAAGTATCCTATTTCTATATCAAACCCACAAAATGCATATAAATGAAGGTCATTTACCTAGGGTTAGAAACAAAAATGAGGAAATAACAAGTGATTTAAGCAAAAAACTTGAAAATGAACTTTGAAAAACCTAAAAGACCTCCATTAATGGAGGGTGGACATAAGTGTCCCACCAGGGCATGCCAAATGTGTTCAATGAAAAGTTGTAAAAGCCATGGATTTGGGGTAAGAATCTCTAAAGAAACCCCAAAGGCTTTTAACAATCTGATCAATGGACCATGTGATAAGAAATGAGCAAGGTTTCCTTCTTTGCATACATTAATTTGAAACAAACATGCAAACTAAGCAAATGAAGTTAATCTCTATTCTTTGAAAGCTTGAAATAATGAACCTAAGAGGATCTAAGCATTCATTTTATGTGTTAAGAGAAAGAGATCTCCCCATCAATGGCTTCAAGGCCAATGGATCTTCCCTTTTACTCTATGTTAATGCTATGAAATACAAGATTAAATTCTTTTAGCTCAAATGAAAGAAGATGAAATACAAACTAAAGCCTAATCAAATTGCTATAATTTGTTCTAGGAAGAAGAGAGGATTCTTAGGAAATGAGGGAGGGGGTATAGCCCTACTTATAGTTTTTGATTTGGAAGAAAAGGGAGATTTGGGTGCATGTGGGACAAAGGCTAAAGTCCAAAAAGCACTTTAGCAAGTCAAAGTGAGATTTGACTATGTTAGAGGGTAATTAACCTAGGTTAGACTAATTAATCTCTCTTAGAGAGTAATTAGGGTTCTAGAAGGGTTTTGAAGGGCTTAATCAATCCATTGAAGGGCTTTAATCAATCCAGTGAAGTGGATTGATCTTCCGGGGAGCTAATAGAAGCGAGCTAGAAGTGAATAAGAAGCTAATGTAGTTAGAACGAGGCTATAACTGCCCATTTAAATGGTTTATAAGAGGAAAAATGACCAAAAGGGTGTTGTAGGAAGGGAGGTAGATAGGCCTAACTGCGGTGTGCCATCAATTTGCAAAAGGAAGAAGTGGTTAGTGCACCATTAGAAATAATAGTGTATTGAGAAAACTACAGGTGTCTACAAGTATGAAGATCATACTAGCTAGAGAGTAGGATGTATTATGCATGCTAGGAGGTCAAACATCCTTCATAGGAAGGAGGAGTTAGAGAGTGTGTAAAAGATATGGAGACAGGGCAGACATGGAGGAATATTAACTGTGCATGTGTATGATAGATTTGAGGAATGTGAAGTAAGCTCCTATTTTGCAAGGTTTTTGCGTTCTTGTACATGTTTTCATAGTCATGTTAGTATGACATTAAATAAATAGATAATGTAGGAGATGAAGGTGAATATTTTATATCCAAGGATCACACCTTACTCTATTATGAGATAATTGCACAGTCTTACTACCCAAATCTCGTGGACTTAGACATATGGAGCTTTTATAGGCTTAATTATTGTATGATAAATGTGTGGAAAACTTCCCTCGAGTTCATGTATCTGACTTAGAGCTATAAAATTCTAAGAGAAAGGAATATCATCATTACCCACCTCTTGGGATGTAAAGAGTATGGTGTATGAAAGGTCATATCTCGGTCATCTAAAGATCTTATCATCTAAAATTTGGCACTAACAACCTAGGAAGACCCCTAAAGCATATACAAAAAGATTCATTCCATTTAAACTTTATTTTTGTGACAATCCTGAAGGAGGTGCAAAATTTTAGTCACAGACCTAATTGAGAGAACAATATTGTGAGCTGGGAATAACCTATAAGGAATTTGGATTTGAAACTTTAGAGACATCTAAAATTTAATAATGGGTATTGGAATCTAATTTCACATTTCCCAGGGAAAATTTTTATCAAAATTTATACACCAAAACCCCCACAGAAAGAGTTAGTAGCAGTCTAGACATGGTACTTAGAGAGTGAAGAAGATCTTGCACTTCTTAGTGAAGAATGGTTGTGACACACAATGAATGATGATTCCACATTGATGTAAAAGATGTGAAAGATGAAGTTTAACCCTATTTTTAAAAGGAGTGTACTTCATTACTATAAAACAAAGTTAAGGTCTTGTGAAGTACTTTCATGGTATTGTTGTGATCAAGACTCATTATAAAGGAGTATAGTATCAAGGCTCTTGCACATGTTCAATGGTGTTAGATGTTATCTATAGGCCATCATGAAAGGCTCCCTCACTGACTCATGTAATCTATAATCCATAACATTGTAGGTTGGGGTTTATAACCTCTCATTGTGGAAGACGCATCTATGGAGGAAAATATAGAACAAGAAGGAACAACCAATTAAGAAGGATCATTTGTTGAATGGTTTAAGAGTCACTCAGAGCTTGTGCAAGTATGGATCTCCTAAGGAGAAGGTAATCAAGGTCTAGGAACATTTACCAAAGCTAAAATAAAATCTTAAAACAAGAAAGAATTGTGGATTCTCAGCCAAAGAGGAAATTTGTTCTTGGATCAGTTGGGAGTTGAGCTTGGTTGAAGCATGATGTTGAAGGCATGAAACCAAGTATGAAGAGGTAATCAAAGTACATGTTGTAATATTGTGAAATAAAGAATAAGACTATCACTAAAGAACTATGGGTATTCATATAATAAAATGTTCTCGAGTTCATGGTTTTCATGATCTGATCTATATGGAGTAAGCTGAGCTAAGACGTGGCACCAATTCCTATTCACTTGTAGTGACACTTATCTATGGGTCTTTGGAAGTGTCGAGGTGATTGTTATCCTTGTAGGCTTGACTTCCCATTGCTCATATTTTTTGGAGGAATGCAGAGCAACTAAAATTCTCCCCATATAAGTATCTTCACCATGCAAGGTGCATTTGCACTTCTTTCTATTCTCCATGGTACATTCTGTTTGGTGACTGATCACCCCCAAGAATTTACAACCAGCTCCAACACAAATTTTAGCAAATATCCATGGCAATAGTGGTGAGAGTACTCTCTCCCCCTCTCTCACAAAATAATTAGGTGCACTCTTTCCTTTATTTTGATTTTCTACTTAAACATTACCATTTTCATACTAAGTTCAACATTTTCAAGTTAAAGTTTAATTTCCTATAACATGGACATTAACTACACTTTTCTCTATAGGTGCTCATCCTGGAAATAAAACAAAATTGAGACAAAGACAAATTCCTAGAACAAACACAAGGATATATGAGAAAATACAAAGTGTGTCTACACACTCAGGTGAATTTTCCTTTAAACACACAATTTTCAATTCCGTACTTAAAGTGGGGGTATTCAGACACTCATTTTGGTAATTCTTTTCTTGCAACAACATAACTTGTACAATGCTCTTGCACTAGCCCATACTTGTTCAAGTTGACCAATTATGATATCCATAACTATATCTCACTCATTATTTCTTGCACATATAACCTACTTGTTCGCATGATGATCATATCAATCCGTAAAATCAGGCTATACACTCGCATATTCCAATTCCAACTTTTATATTACTTGCACATGCCTATGGGACCATAGTGCCCATAAAGGGCCATAGCGCCCATACTCTATGGGCCGACCTGAACACTTTGGTCCCTCTTCCTCTAACAGTAATTTTATCAATTTGAATTCCTTTGATACACTTCTTTTCAGTCTTATCCAAGTTTTTCAAATCTAGAACACATATTTAAGCAAGTTATTCATCTCCCATTAAGAATGTGAAGACCCTGCAACACTATTTTACCAATCACAACAAAATAACCTGCAATAAATAACTGAAGCAAAGGAACTTGAATTGATATTAAATCGCAAGCCTCTTCGAGGGGGTAACCTCCTTTGAGCAAGCTCAATACAATATATTCGTCGATGCTTCATTGAGCCTCAAGACCTTCTTATATACTAATTCCTATCTAAGAAACTACTACTTCCCGCACATGTGGGATTATTCAAATATGTTGAAAGGACAACTTACAAAGCATATGTGTCTAACATAACTAATCTATTATAAAGGAAATAAAAGGGTAGGAACATGGGTTCCTAACAAAGAAGGGCATTCATTCTACTTGGCACATAACATCCTAATGAGAAAATGTTAAGAGCAATCACAAGAAAAGCTACTCCATGACTCCCTTGAGATTCATATACTCTTCATACTCATTTTAGGGTAGTTGTCCAGTCAATTCTGCAAGTACAAAAGGTACATTTCCAAAGTCAAGTCAAGCTAGGAAAAGTATCAAGTACAATCATATTGTTGCAAGGTCAAAGTTATCAATTTGGTTTCATACATTCTTGATATCACATGCTAGGTGAGAAAAAAATGCAGTTTGAGTCATCTTCGGAGTTGTGGTGATGTTGGTGGTGCATAGGGGTTCCCACATCCCACCTAACATTTATTTTACAAGAATCTCTCACCATCTAGGGTTTTGAAGATTGAATTAGTTGCACAATAAGCATCACACAATATCGGTAGTTCCAAATTCCAGGAATGAGTAAAACATGAAGCAACAAACAAGCACAAAAGTTAAAAAATTTGAAATCATAAAGGGACAAGGGTACACAAAAAGGTCCATAGTGGGGGTACGCTTTCGGCCATACCATACAATTTAGGCTAGGTAGTTTCTCAGGTCACAAATTCAGTAGCAAATCTCTGTTAAATCATTTCAGTCTCTTCTAGTCATCAGATCAACCCAAATTAGCACACAGTTTAGGATATTAGCTAAGTCCTCTCCTCCACCTCATTTTTAGTGTTTTATTTCATTATCTATCATTGTCCAAATTTTTATAATGATTATTCCTTATATTTCTGCAAGTAGCCTAAGAAACTAATTGATTAGGATAATCTACCATCACTAACTACCCCCTTAAAAATTAAGCATTTAAAGGTTAAATCACATATCTATTATGCAGTCTGCATAATTCTATGGAGTATTTACACAAGCTATGTAAGTTAGTCTTACAATCATCGACGGGTTGCGTATGGTGCAAAACACTAAGGAAGTCATGTAAGTCTACCAGGAGCCACATAACACTAAGAAGATCCATGCAAGCTTAAGGGAAGTTGTGAAATATTATAAAGTATGAATTGAAGCCGCAAAGTATTGGAGAAATATATTTGCAAGCTACAATATGTCAAAAAGGTCGACTAAGTCTCTAATGGGTCTTTTGGACCATAGATTTTGTATTAATTTTAAGAGTTAGGTTCTAGCATTGGTGGGCTATATAAACAAATCTTAATCGTATGAGGGAATTTAGTTTGTAGCATAGATCTTATAGTAAATAGAGAAAAGTGTAAATGTGATCTTAAGGCTCAAAGTAACATGTCTTTGAAGTGATCTGACATGACACAAGTAAAGAATGTTTGAGTGACTGAATTTTTTGCAATAGATCTATACAAGTATTATTCCTCATTGAGTATTTGAATAAAGCTTGTTGAGTTGTGTTATTTTGCTATTGGATTCTATTATGTGTTTAGTGCATGCATTGTTTGTATGTTTTCTATGCATGATTTTGAAGGCTACATGGAATAAGGTGGCTCTAAATTGAGCACCCTGACTGCTTCTGCGTCTGTTTCCATTGCCATGTTTTTTACTATCTTCTACTAATTTGTATGCTAATATGGTCCTAATTTGAATTCAAGAAGTCACTAAATACATAGGTGCATTAATGCATTTAGGGTCCAAGCATACAAGAAATGACAGATGATATCACCACAATAATTTAGAGAAGGCATTCAAAAATAAGGAACTTTGAAGAGAATCTAACAAGTATTATTCACTAAACCTTGGGAGAGATCAAACATTTATAGCTCGTATTACAATAGCATAACGACACTTACATTACACTTGATTGCATAGCTAAAGTACTCATTATACTTGGTGCACATTGTTTTCAATATTGTCTAATGATTAAGGGGCTTGAAAAATATCAAGGATGTTTTGTATTTCTTTGGTGTACTACCTCAATTCTGAAAACCAATTATTTTTGTTGTGATTTTGTAGACCGAACGTCCATATTAGGATTTTGAAAGAGATTAATTTTCTATAGATGTGTGTATAATTTCAAGAAAAACAATCGAGATTTTTGGAGCCCTAGACCTATCAAATAGTCATCAAATCAATTTCTACACGTTTTCATTTTACTAAAAACATACAGTATAAAAACTTAATTTAACTGATAATGGTGAGATACAGTTCTAATGAAGTGCTTAAGGGACTAAGAGTTATTTGGGTTCTCGCTATCCAACTCTAAAGACCATGCTTTTTCTATTTATTTCCTATTGAGTATTTTCAAATTTGCACAAAACCAAATATTCTTCTAAACTCTCTCTTGCTAATTACTTTACCGACAATCAATTTAGCAATGAAATCTGATTTAAGTCTGATTCATATAATGAATTTTTATTAAGTTTACAATAATTATCATCATCGTGGTGTCATAATTATCATCAATACCACACAAAAACAATTTCCTCAATTATTTATAAGTCTATCTCGTGTCAATGTCATAATTGACATCATTGCAGTCTCATAATTCATAATCAATGGAGAGTAAATCTTTCACACAACATTCTTAAGCACCCAAAACTTGTTTTTTATATGTAAGAGTCATCCTCACTCTTTCATGTTCCTATGGGGAATAATAAATGTAACCATTTTAGCCTTGAACAAAATTCTCAGCCTACCTGTGACATCACCAAAGTCATCTTCTTCTTATCCATAAGAAGGTTGCCCATCTTGAATAGATTCTTCTCACGTTACACAATGTATTTTGTATGTTTCTTCGAAACAAATTCAGCTAACTGTTTTTTCTTGTTCTATTCACAACGCTTTGGGCATGTGGGTATTTCATGTGTAAATGCAACACATAGATTGTTGGCAACACAAACATGTTGAGCGTGTGCCTTAATATATTCACAAGAAAAGAGAATCCAAACCTTATTAGTGCACGCAACATAACGATGCCACTCCTTTAAGATCACTTCTATAGATACTTGAGCTTTGTGAAAGCGTTTTAAGCTATAACAAAGTTTTCTGAACTTTTGTCTGACCTTTCGAGTCTCTCTACAGAATCCATCATCAAGGGTAAGATCGAAATCAGAGATCTGACGTTTCGAGTCTCTCTACAGAATCTATCATCAAAGATAAGATCGAAATCTGAGATCTGACGTTTCGAGTCACTCTACAGGATCCATCATCAAGGATAAGATCGAAATCTGACGTTTCGAGTCTCCCTACAGAATCCATCATCAAGAATAAGATCGAAGATATATAATTCTTAAATTATAATAGAGAAAAAAAGATTGGTTATGGAAACTCAGAAGAGGCCCAATAACCTTGCGGTCATATGGAGAGAAATCCAGGGGGCCAACAACTGGGAAGGTCTGCTAGACCCCATCAACCCAATTCTGAAAAAGGAAATTCTCAAGTATGGAGAATTTGCAGAGCTCTGCTACGATTACTTCGACTGCAATACGTATTCCAAAAACTACGGTTGTTGCAAATACGGTCGCACAAAGCTATTCGAGCAGGAAAACGCCCCATCATATGGATACGAAATTACAAAATACATATACGCGTCCCCGCAGGCGCACTTGCCCAGGTATTTTCTGAGGGCGTTAGCCCCGGTCACATGGAGCGGAGAGTTTACGTGGATGGGTTTTATTGCGGTGGCGAAGGAAGAAGAAGTTGAGCGGCTAGGAAGGAGAGACATTGTGGTCACATGGAGGGGAAGCGAAATCTCTCTTGAATGGATACAAGACCTCCGGGACTGGCTCGTTCCAGCAGGTACCTGTTATTATTATTAATGAAATAGAGTTATTACTGTTTTATTTTTTTTTAAAATAAAGATTATTTATAAAATGAGAAGGTTGTATAAAGATTCTAATAAATAAAACTATATAGGGTTATATTGCTTTATTTTTTTTTAAAATACATATTATTTATAAAATGAGAAGGTTGTATGAGAGTTTAGGAAGACAGATTTTAATTAATAAAACAAAATTACGATTTCTGTCCAACGTCTCTTGATTAATTATACTTTTAAAATTTATTTTTATATTTAAATTTCAAATATCTTTGAGATTAATTTTTTAATCTTTTAAAATAAATTTAAATGTTTTCAATGTTATAATAATTAAAATTTTTAAGTTATAATATCTAAATTCAGTAATATTAGAAATAGTATATTTGTTTATTTATTATAATAATTTCAGGAGATGCAAAGTTACATATTTATTAGGGTATAAGGTTTTTTAGTAAATTTTTCCAATTTAATATTTTTTTGAGTGGTTTAGGATTTTTTATGAATATATTACTCAAAAAATATTATAGACAATTTATAAAATATTTACAATCTCTTTTAAATAAATAATTTTCATCTATTACCTAATTTGGAATATAATTTTCTTATTTATTTTTATCCATCAACCGTCAAAAAAATCTTATAATTATTACTTTTTTTACTAGAAGATTATAGAATTGTTCTTTACTATTCAATTTTTTTAAAGAAAACAATTTAACAATGATTTTTATAAATTGCTCAAATTTAATATATACATTTCAAAAATATAAATAAAGAATATATATACTATTATTATATTTGAACAGAATTCTCACCAAAAGATTTCACATAAAATAGATGTTAGCTTGGGAGAGGAGACAATATGCTTACTCCTTAACTAAGTGTATTGCGTCACAAAGTTTTCATATAACACAACATGCATTTTATCCCTTGTAATTTTTTTAAAAGATAATTAGATCTAGATGGATATTCACATAAAATTGTATATTTATTACTAAAAATTATGTTGTATTTGATGACAGATCTTGGGGACACACAAGGGGCAAATAAATGTGTTATGGTCGAAAGTGGTTTCTTTAGTGTGTATAATGCGAAAAATCAATAATTCCAAACATGGTCACATGAGTGCTCGAGAGATGGTGCTTATAGAGATACAAAGATTGCTTAATGAATACAAAAAAGAGGAGTTATCCATAACACTATGTGGCCACAGCCTAGGTGCGGCCTTAGCATTATTGTCTGCTTATGATATCGGTCACATGGTGGCTACCTTCAAAGCTCCGATTTCTATAACAGTGATTGCATTTGGGTGTCCCAGAGTAGGAAACAGGTCCTTCGTAGATATGCTCAACTCCCTCAACGTCAAAGTCCTCCATATAGTTAATGTCAATGACGTGGTCACCAGGGTCCCTGGTATGGTAATGAATGAGAGACTTAGTTTTCTGAAATTTATTGTGGATTGGATCCCTCTATTTTATTGTCATGTTGGTGTGGAAATATTGGTAAATAATGAAGCTTCTCCCTACCTCAAGCCCACTAAAAACTTTATTTTTCATCATAGTTTGGAAGTATATTTGCATCTCTTGGATGG
The DNA here is from genome assembly GCA_019776745.2 of Taxus chinensis. Taxonomy (NCBI): domain Eukaryota; kingdom Viridiplantae; phylum Streptophyta; class Pinopsida; order Cupressales; family Taxaceae; genus Taxus; species Taxus chinensis. Next base: position 673,271,993 of record CM034150.1, on the reverse strand, counting down.
GTATGTTGGAGAAGGAAAGGCCTTTTGTTCATCTGGAAGAGACCCTGCTCTTGTAAATAAATATTGTGATGTATTGATTGACGAGCTCATGATTCCACCACATTGGTGGCAAGAAGCTTATAAAGGATTAGTGAAGAATGAAGAGGGGAGATGGTCTCAAAGATGCAAAGAAGAAGATGACTAGGAGCCTCTCCAATGTGATTTATCTTAGAAAAAAATATTATTATTAAATTTAGATTTTTTTTGGATGGAGAAAGTATCATCAAAAAATTAAAAATATAATTGTCATCATAAAAGTTTTTAAAAACAAAATTAATAAAATCAAAAAGTGTAAAACCAAAAACTATTAAGAAAAAATACATAATCGAGTATTTTGTGATTGGATGCGCCTTTTTACCTTTAGATATATATATGGCACATATTCATGACATCACTTATATGTGGTATGTTTATCACAGATTTTATGACTTAGAATTGCGAGTTGTGACCTGTTGTCTACTAGTGTTGAGCCTTCCCAATTAAGTTGCAACATATTAGATGAATATTATTGAAGAACGATATTTATATTTGACATAAAACAATTGTTTGACTTTTCAGTTGCCTTGACAAATATGTTTGTAAATGATATTATGGAGGCATGAATGTTAAAAGGTACATCCAGTTGCGAGGATAGTCATTTCCACGAGACATTATTGTGTCAGACATAATTTTTCCATAGTATAATATGAATTAGTTTCTCATCATTAACATTAAATATTAATTTTATTTTAATAATATTAAATTTTTAATTGTAAGATACCAAGCCTCCATCCTCAAAACTTTTTTCCAAATTATCTTTGTTACTCTTCAATTACTGAAACAACATAAAAAAATAAGATATTTTTGGGACATTGGAGGCAATTGGTGTAAGTAAAACTGGATTTCAAATAGGATTCTCTGATTGACTTCTTTCCTTGATATAATTTCACCGACAACTTCCCTTTCGCTTTCTTGTTTAATTATTTTCTATGTATTCTTTCAGTGTTTTCTAGTGCATGGTTTTTTAATAATTTGATGGTATGCAAACAAATAAAGGGTTTTTCTTTTAATATTGGTTCTTCACTAACAATAAAATGTGTATCAACACTTGAACCAAGTGAAACACAACGTGGCTCTCTGAAATAAGTAATTGGATAAGGCCAAGGCGTTGGAGGGGAGACGAGTCGGGAGCAGTTAAATATAATACAAGAGAGCCCACGGAAGCCACGTGCAGGAGGGAGGAAGCGACTAAAACCTCCACATGCACCCTCGATGTCCCACCTAGATGACCCCTCAAAGGTGCTAAACGCTAAATTCCAAAGTTCAGTACCAACAGAAGACCTATTCTGTTGGGAAATGTTTGATAAGGCTGAGGCCCTTTTGTTCATGAGAAATATGCTCTCATAGAACATGTGAGACACATATGAAGGATCTTGGATTCGAAGTAAGCAATGAGTCATTTTCAAAGTTGAGACTGAAGAAGGAACCAGGAAGGGTATTTCCTGTCATTGACTCCACTAAGATCTCAGACGAAAATGCATGCAACATGCTAAAAAAAATGGCCATTGAATTTGGGAGAAAAAATATCGATTAAGGGGCCGTAGTAAGGAGGATGCAGCAGGATATAGAGTGCAAAGGGTTGCGGAACCAACACCTTGTGGAAGAATTGAAAGATGATAAGAAGAGAATGACCGACGCAGTTAATAACATTATGCGTGTGTGCCCAAACTTGCTGGAACATGCTAAGTCAGAGTATGATACAAAAATGAAGTATTTGGAGGATATGGTACACTTCTTGTTAATCTTGGTGAAAAGTGGGTCAAGGTCATCAGCAAAAGAATTGGAAAATATGAATAAAGAAGAGGTAAAGAAAAACATTGAAGAATATGAAGCACTCATCATAGAGATAAAAGAAGCCATGCAGGAGGAAGAGAAATCTTTTGAAAACTGCTAGGATTTTTTTCTGATACATAACACACACACTGCAATTGAAGAGGCATAGCTGAAGAAAATATAGGCCATGATGAAAACCAATAAGGTTGAGTGGGAGAAGGTGATGAAGGAGGTTTTGGAGAATATAGATTTAATAAATTCCAAGCACGATGTTATTGATGAGAGGCCTAAGGAGATCTAGCCTATGGTGATGTGCGAGATGGATAGTTTAGAGAGTTTCGTAGTAGATTTGTATGTAATGATTAAGGAGATAAAAGAGAAGGTTAACGAGCTAAATTTGGAGAAGCTACCAAATATTGTGGAAACATCACCAGATAAGGCCACTAAAGAGCTTGAAGGATGGAAGCAACTAGAAGACATAATAAACAAATAGTTTCCAAACTTCTCCCATCACCTAAGGCTTGAATATTGGACGCGCGAGCAGATAGATTCTTCAATCATTAGGGTAATTACCCATATTCTTTATTCTTCATATATTCTTTCATTTTTTCATCTATTCTTTAAGGAGCCATTCCACGATTCTTTGTATTTCTGAGGGCAAACAATACTCCTAGTGTGGGGTAATGTTGGATTGAAAACATGGTTAAGTACTAGCCGTGCACGAAGGATAAAGACCGCATGCAGGAGTGTGTGCAGGAACCACAAAAAAACATCAAGAGATTAGAAGGAGCATGTGGGAGTACGCCCGAGAGTAAAAATCAAATATAGGCCAATGTGTGAAGGTTCTCGTAAAGTAAGAAGAGATCAATGCACAAGGGTTCACACATACACACATTAGGCTACAAGACTTAGCCAAATTTCCAATGAAGGCTAAAAATAGTTAAAAGCATAGTTGGCGTAGCATGCAAGGCACACCCAGAAATAGACAAGGAAAGGGTAAAAAACACATGCAAAGGAGGACAAGAATGACACATGGATAAAGCTAAATATAGGAATAAAGCATGGATAAGCTCAAGCTATTTATAGCCTTATCTAGAGTTAAAGCAAGGGTGTAAAGGGCATGCATCCTATATTTAGGACATCTATTGTTATAAGGACCTCTTGGGCTCGAGTTGGCCAGATGATCATGGTCCACCTACTTAGGGAATGTTTACTGCTACTACTTAATTTTATGCTTTGTGTGTCCCTAGGCATTGCCTAGTTTGTCTGTTATTCTCCTAGGCTTGGCCTAGTTTCTTCGTTGTTTTTTATGTTTGTGGTTTCGGGGCATGCTCTCATACCGCTCATTTTTTGATGAAAGCTATCTTGTATCTTATTGCATTAATATAATATAAGATCTCTTTTCATCAAAATAATTAAAGCATGTAAGCAGAGAAGGACAAGTTCCCACCGTATATAAGTAGGTGTCGCACTCCTTTGAAAGATAGATGAAAAAAGAAGACTAAGAGGTGGATATTGTTGTTATTAGTAATGGCATATGTGTGCAAGTGCAATACTCGATGAATGTTACACGCATGAATGTAATCACCTGTAAGTGTGTGTAATAGATACTATTATGATGAATGAATTGTTATGGATTGCATATATATTAGTAGGGATGAACATGGTATGAATGGTATATTGGTCATGTTAATTATTGTGCATGTTCATGAATGATTGATCAAGTTATGTTATTACATTTTATCTTAGTTAACCTTATATAACTTTAATGTTATCTGTCCACATTAGATAAATGGCTAAATACTTAACACACATCATGATGAGTGTCACAAAGAGAAAATTTTCTAGTTGCATGTGCTTTAGGTGAGCACTTAGACCTATGCCTAAGTGAAGTTCCAATGCACTTGATTTAGTGAGGTATTGGCAACTAGAAGCCAACACTATATTTAAATATTAAAACAATTGATTGAAGAGATTATAACCATCCAGAAAGATTATATTACATTGGAAGAGAATTGAATGTGTACACCTTATAAATTTACCCAATATGTATGAAAATTTTTGTAGTCTGTATGAAGACTTTGCAATATCGAGAAAGATTTCCTACACACACTAAACCCATTACTCTGAGACCATGCCAGAAAAGCTAGGAATAATTAATAAATTATTAAATTAAATTAAATTATCTATCCAAGTATAAATAATTTAGTCTAGGAATATAGTTTAGCAATGTGCAGAATATTTAATAAAATTAAATGAAAAATGAAAAAGTAAATTCATAAGTAAATAACAGTATTGACACCAGATTTATAGTGGGGAAACCCATAAGTAAAAACCCCACTCATAAATAAATCACTACCTTTATTAGAATTTCAATTAGACTTTTACCCAGCACCTCCACTTCCTCCTTGGGTCCCATAAATTCTCTTACACAAAAAAGTTACAAACAATTTACAACCATTAAATATATATTTTTCACAATCTTCACTCTCGTGAGAGATCATCCTATTAAATAGGGTGGATTATTTGGTTGCACATGGGTGCACCATTTCCCTCTTCATTAAATTAAATCAAAAGATTTAATTTTAAACTTCCACCTTATATGGAAAGGGGACCCGACAACATTTAGTAGCGTTTATAGTTAAAATTTAAATAAGAGATGTGAAGTGGTGGCCCACCTAAATGGTGTCCCCACTTAATATTATCACCCAACACCTATTGACAGGGTAACCTTCCTCTGCATTTGAGAGGATAAATTCCCTCGTATGATGAGGTTTTTTTAATTTTTGGTGATTTTAACTGAAAATTATAAAAGGGCAACAAAATTGGGAAGGATATAGAAATATAAAGAAGACAAAGGAGACAAGAAATATATAGCAAAATAAACACAAAGAACTGCTAAGATTATCTCAAATATAAACACAAAACAAAACCCTCTTTATCTCGTATAAAGGGCATAATACAATGATGAATGCAAAACTACAAAGCACAAAGTCTTTATTACCCTCGAATTGTATATATATGGCACAAAGTCAATGTACCTTGAAATCCAACATAAAGTCTGAATATCAAGGCATAAAATACACCATGAAGGAGAAACAACATGAATGGTGTCATTCAATCATAAATGGAATGACATTGTTTATAATTGAGTAGAATTAATGTTGCCATGAGAAAATCATTATATTCATAAAAAAAGGGAGAAATATAATATACGCAAAGTTACAATTATTATTCTCCAACATTCGTAGATGAAAAGAGAGGCAGAGAGAGAGAATCCCCTTACAATTACATTTCAGGCCTTATATAGGCATCATGTCTTAGAAGTAGTTATAAAAATATTTTCCCACTTAACCTGGATACAATGAACTCAACTTGGCCCTTGAGTTTACACTTGTTTTGTCTTGTATAATTACTACATAATTTATGAATTTAGTAAATGAATTAATTAATGTTATCAATATACTAATCCAATCTTTGTAATTCAGAAAAATGTACATGCCCAAGGCATTATCTTTGGATAGACTAGTGTGGACCATTGTGTGTATTTGTGCTTCCAGGGTACAATTGTTCTCCAAATTGTCCAAGGTGCTTTGGAAGAGATACACTCTATATAATATTTGTAACATAGTCAAGAAGCATATATATTACACTCCATGGGTCACTTTGACCCTCGAGCACTACAACGAGAACAATGCTAGCAACCGATCACACTCTTGCATATGAAGAGTAGACAAATCTTATAAGTGCAGGTAGCACAAATGAAGGGTCAAGTTGTGCAAAAGGTTTTGAAATCCTGTACATGATTCATGAGTTCTTCATCACCAGTTCTATCAAGAAAATGCTTTGTGATGTGTTGGCTAACGGAAGAAGCAAGTGCATGTCCTAACTCTAAACATATAACCATCAATTTTGAAATAACATCAAGAACATTCCTCCTGTGATTAGGATTGTCAGAGTCCAAATGCATAAAGATCTCCTTGAGTCCTTCAACATTATGATTTATTGAAAAATATTTAGCAATAAGCAACACCACAGCCCTTACAATAGAGTCTTGTTTATTAAAAACTCTATAAGAAGAGAAGTTATTGTTTTCACTCCTTCAAAACCATATTCATTGTTCATGTTCCCACCAAACTGGAAGACCAAATGCAAGGTGGCCACGTTTCTCTAGTAAATGCTCAAAAACTCATTATTTCCCATGGAAACACTACCTAGAGATAAGAAGACATCTGCTCATACAAAATAGCTTTATTAAGCATATTTTCCAAGTCTTCTTGTCATCACGTGTTGTGTCACAGTTGTTAATAGCATGACCCGATTTGAATCCCTAATCTGACCTCAATCTATTAAATATAATGATGTATCTACTAATAAACCTTATGATTCTATATAGAAGTCGATTATAACCCTTATTGTGAAACATAAATCTTCAAATTTGGCTATGTAAACACCTATAATTTGGTCAAGCAATTTTAATACTTAAATAGCACTAACTATCATCTTTTTTTAAATTGACGACACTTCCTCAATAAAACACCATCATCCCTCTATCATCGTTAATTAATTACATTTTGCTAATTAATTATCCCACCTATCACTCAAGATGTCGATTAACGACCTTTCATTAATTAACGTCCACTTCTACGGTGGTCAATCAATTATTCTTAATTAATTACGACTACTAATCTAAATCAATAAATCATCATTTATTGAACCATTTCCTCTCTTAAACCTCATGAACCATACTTTTTTCTAATAAGATTCTATAATCTTATCCCTTCTATTAATTAATCACCTTTGATTAATTAAACCCCCTTTCAACTCCCACAAAGTGCACATACTTTATTAAACATGCATGGCCTTTGTATTTCCGCTTTGGGGTTTATCCCACATTCATCAATTTGCTAGTCTTGCCTAAATAGGAAAGCTATATAAGGAACCCTCATCCTTACCTTTCTTCTTACACCTTATTTTGCATAGAGTAAACTATATACATTTTGATCTTGATCCATTCTCCATTGAAGGAAATAGTTTCTCCATCTTGCATCCATTCTCTCAAATTGAAGAGCATGGGAAGATCCAAAAATGGCCTTGTAGCCATTTCTTGGTGAGATTTCATCCTAAATTTCTTGAGGTCACCAACATCCCATTTGATTGTTAAATGATCTAACTAGGTTCATGTTTAGTTAGCAATCTAAAGAGTAGGAAAGAACTTATCATTTAGTTGTTTATGTATTGAAGAAGTTAGTTTCTATAAGCTCTTATCATGATGGTTTCATGGTAGATTTGATTTTACTTTAAAGTTATTAGGTTTTAGATTTTTTTATTAGCAATACAAACTTCTATATGAGCACATTTGGCATGCCCGGTGGGACTTACTCCATTGTCCTTTGTACTTATTTTAAAGTTTTTGTAGTTAAGTTTCAATTTTGGTTACTAACCCTCCTTTTGAATATATTGACATAACTTATTTTTCTTAACTTGTTTTGTTGAGTTTGCATGTGTTGAGTCTTCTTTGTAGGTATAAAGGAGGCAAAGTGCTATCAAAATTGGATCTTGATGGGAAAAATTCAAGATTTCTCCATGTTTTCATGTTTAGAGCTTCATTTTTCAACATTCTACATGCTAGTTTTGTCAATTTCTTGAAAATATTAAATTTTGAGCATGTAGGTTAGTGTGTGATAGTGTTGAGTCTTCTATTCACATAGTAAGGAGATGGGTTGTTGTCAAAATTGAATCTTTGTTAGAAAAAATAAATATTTCTCCATGTTTTCATTTTTAGAGTTTACTTTTTCATCATTCTACATGCTAGTTTTGTCAATTTCTTGAAAATATTAAATTTTTGATTATGAATGTTAATGTTTGATAGCGTTGAGTATTCTATTCATATATTAATGAGATACGTTGTTGTCAAAATTGAATCTTGGTTCAAAAAATTAGATCTGGGGGAAGTGCCTTGGATTAAGCCATAAAACCCATAAAGATGCCCACATAAACCCCAAATTAGTCCACACCTTGAGGGAACCGGTGGACGATATGGGAAGCACTCCGCTTACCACTTGAATAGTACGCCTTTGTGAGATTAGCGTCAAACTTATCTTCACGCGACCTGAATGAGATACAGCTGAAAGTAATTTATTGCTCATTGTATCGAAGGGGGTAAAGTAAAGTTCAGATATTACTTGGTTTAATCAGTGTAAATTCCTTGGAAAACCATGCTCGCAGAGATAATTTGTGACACCTAGAGAGTGAACCAATAGGAAGCCATTTTGTACAGGAGCCAACTTTACCAAAATCAATAATGTTTCAAAGAGATCTCACAAATAAAAAAAAAAATTGGAGTCAAATCCTTGTTAGTCGAACAAGGGGAGAGTCCTTCAAAGTTGGATCCGTGTGACATTTATCATGAAATTTACAAAGTATTACTTTGTCTTGGTTTTTCACTTGTCATAAGATAACTCTAAACTTTTCCAAAGTTACACCTAGTATTTTTGACCCCCACTTGGTTTACTCCTGTGTTTTTCTTGTTTCCCTTTTGGGACAAAATAAGGCATACATACATAGTGTTACTTAAGATTGTGTCCACCACTTTTACACCCGATTACATCCTTACTTATTGCGACTGCGATAGTAAGCGTTGAAAGTGTGTTGGTATGTCTTCATATCTTGAGTAACCTTATCTTGATACCCATGTCAAGGCATAACATTTGTAGCTAGGCTTTCTTCATCATATATCTTCCCTTGAGGTGTTACTTTGCTCGCATCGTCTTGATACGATTTTGATACTCACATCTTGTTTCTCGTAAACTTGATTTAAGTGTCTAGATTGTATCGTTACTTTGCTCGCACCTTAACAACTCCATGGTATACTTTGAATTTGTCTCTTTCCAAACATTGTCTCAACCTTGAAAAGTGTTGTTGTTACGTTATTCACATCGTATCAATATTATTTCAATACTAATATATTTCTTTTCCGTAAAGCTTGATTAACACATCTAAGTGGTATTGTTATGTTGCTTGTATTCATAACTTCCACTTTTTAGGATCCACACCTTGTTTGTATCTAGATTGGTTATAGTATACTTTGCATTGGAAGTTACTTCAACCCTTTGTTAATACTTATGCCTTTTTTATTTTAAATTTGACTTAAGTGTTGACATTGTGTTGATTATCTTGCATCAAACTATCATTAAGACACATTTTCATAGGGAGTATTTTCTTTTAGATTGGATTGATTTTCCAAACTTACGTTATTGTTCCTTGTGATCGTTCATCTCATAGAATTGTTTCCTAGGACAATCCTTTGATCCTTTGATCCCTTGGTTCTTCATCTTGACATATACACTTGCAACTTATTGTCTAAACCTTGTTGGATTGTCAAATTGTGTCATCACGATGTATGTTTTCCTTATATTCCCTTAAGAAAACCACACGAGTATCTCCATACTTATAAAATATCTAGTTGGTTGTCGTTATGCTGACCGAATCAACATGGAACTTCCTTCCCTTTGAAGAGGTTCAATCACACTATCTAGGTCTAGGAATTTGGACCCAACGATGCCAAAAATGACTATCACATGGTTCCTCGCACTTACGATAATAAGGAACCTAAGTTTTAGAATCCACATCAAAAAATGCCCATTACGACTAAACCTCGATTAGTTCTTTGTGCCAGAGAACCCATTTGGATACCCCTTTCCCCACCTTCATCTTATAGTTGGTGGTATGATTCTGATGATTCTTATCCATGTTATTCTTCTTATCCTAATCTAAACTATCTTTTAGGGTCCTCTCAGTCTCTTGAGCCTCATCCAATAAACTTTCTTCAAGGGAGTAACCAACCATCCAAACGAAATTTTTGTCCTATAAGGATTTGCGTCACCAAAAAATCTCCCCATCATTATTTTTATTTGAATCCTACATCACAGTCCTCCCTTTATTTGTAGGCCCCCATTATCAGTTACCTCAATGATGCCTTCATCCTTTGAAGATTCGTGAAACTCCAAATTCCTCCAACCATTCCTCTAATTTTACTCCTGAGTCACGGTCCTCACTCTATTCATTGGACCCCTTTTATCAGTTACCTCAATGACCTATTTCTCCTTCGAAGATCCATGCGACTCAAAATTTCTCTAGTCAATCATCCAAGTAAACCCCCACGTCATAGTCCACTGACTTGCTATGTGATCCCCTTTGTCTACCTGCACTATGCCATCTTCTAGGAAAACCAATATCGACCCATTCCAAGTCCCCATCTTCTTCCACTCATGAGCCATCTAAATCTAAATACACTTCGGACCTCTTGAGTCACCTTCTTATATCAATCATCATCAAACATCTTCTAAATATTTCACACTTGTTGGACCTCTTTCTACTAATCAACCTACTATCATCGACCAATAATGACCCATACAGATTGATTTCTTTTAGAATGAAGAAGTAATCAGAGAATTCATGGGGCTACACGATGAGCAATGAATCTCTTTTAACCTCAATGTGTTCATGTATTATGGGGAAGAAGTTGATTCCTTTTTTTTAGAAAATGGAGGAATATCCTAAGATCTTCAAACTTGATCCTCCTCTTGTTCTTCCATCTTCACATTCCCCATTACATGAAGAAACTCTTGGGTCTATCATTGATCCCTGACCTATCTTCTCATCACCACATCATTCTTTATATATCAAAATTCCTCAATCAAAATATCACCTTGGGTCACCTCCTGGTAGCTTATCATCTTCTTCTATAAGTGGGCCACCTCCTAGTAGCCCTTCATCTTTTATTTATGGGTTACATCTGGGTCACTCATTATCCTTACGCATCATCAATTAAATGAAATATATAGTGCTTCATCACCCTCATACATCATTTATCACAATACATATGTTATCATACACTTAGGGGGATAACATCCCACATCCACCCTAATCTTAACCTCTACACATATCTCATTTTAACATTCTCATATATTAATCTCATAACATACACATACTCATTACACACTTTAGTGTTGTCATTACCCGATGACACACTCTTGTGCTTCAGTTCACACTTGATTGTTGAGGGATCACTACTACATTGAACCCCACACATTGCACTATAGGAATTATACATCACGTTGCATCACACGTCATGCACCATACACCATACATTCAACATTTAATCTACAAAATTTTTCACATTTTCACATTACACATCATCCTAGTCCTCTTTTTACATATGCCATACTTATATCATATATGCACTTACTATCATACACTATTCATCCTATGCATTACATACACTATTAGGATATTTACGCATACTACCTCACATCCTATACATAGGCATATACCATACATCATATATTGCGCATCTCCACATTAATCATATTCTACACATTATGCTAGTGTTCATCATACATTTGTCTAACATTACATTCATCCTTACATACTACATTACTCATCTATAAACATGTATTACACTACACGTTATACATTACATTTTATACATTCTACATATCTACCATCACATTTTACACACCATGTTTTTTACATATTTCTCTTCATCACATGGTCGTATTTTTATCCTTACATATGCTGCATTGTCTTCTACGTTGTGCAATCACTACCCTATGACACACTTTAGTTCCTCGGTCCATACTCGAATGTCGAGGGTTTATAAATAAAATGGAGCTTATCCTCACCACACATTTACCATTCGACCTTTCATCATGAGACATTTCTAGCTTAGTGACATATGCTTTAGGCTAAATCATCACCTATTCTATCATTTTGTAGTGGCATACACATTAGGTTACATCACAACTCTCTCATTTCATCTTGTAGTGATATACGCTTAGGGACTAAATCATCACTCATCCATTCATATTATAGTGATATACACTTAGGATAAATAATCACTTATACATTCATCTAGTCATGATATATGCTTTGGCTATAGGGTTCACACACACATCATCACTAGGTTGCATTTCATCACTACACATACACATTTATCACAACACGTTAGAAACAACACACATTTCAACCATTTCCCGATGGACATCTCGTTTTCAATTCATTCTCAACTGCCAAAATGAAACTCATTTCATACACTTCCATTCACTCGGGGGGCACATGGATCCTATCATTCCATCTTGGATTCATTCCATCCATCCACAACATATTGCATTGTCTAGGGGGCAATTTACTCTTGTTTACCAGTGTTTTACATAATCACTAAAACTACACATATTAGATTGATTTCTTATGTGTCATTATCTATACCATCCACACATGTACGTTCCCATATTTGTGTAGTTGTGATTGTATATTCAAATCCTTTACATGCAACATGGATACTCGCCTTCTACCCTTCCTACACTAGTCGGGGCATCCACATTCGGTTCTCACTGGTGCTATTGTTTAATTTTGTACTTAGCACTTTACATTACTTGGTTATTCACACATATTGATTTTATTTCTAACATGCTAATGGGTGTTCCATTTGCAACACTTGTTTTGCAGGATTACATGTTTCCATGACTACTTCTTTTGCTTGTTTGTCATTGTTTGCTTCTTGTATGCATGTCTTGCCCTATGTTTGGTGTGTACACTTGTTTTTTGTTTACAACCATGATGTTCTTGTGTGTTTTGCAACATCATGAGTGATGTCCCATGTTTGCGACCCTCTTTGTGTGGTTACTTGTCTTCCTACTGTGCTTGGTAGTTTTTACATTGTCTGCGTAGATTACACATTGTCTTCTTACATGCACATGTTTTTTTACTTACAGGTGTTTTGGATAGCCATCATTATTTGTGCATGCGTGCATTCCCTTCCCCTTGTAGGGAAGAGTTACAAGAGTACATGCGGTTGGTCCTCTGTTGGGGCCGCATTCTGCTATCAACGATGTCACATGTGCCTCCAAAGAGGGGGGCATCATTTGGGGTGTTTACATACTAACAAAAAGATTCTACACCGTTCTTTAGTTATAAATAGTGAGTGGGTTCAGACCAGTCTACGAACCCCATACACAACGGCTTTTATAGGACATGGTGTCCTTAGCATTCTAGGAAGTAATTGTAGGCTTGGAGGTTATAGTGAGTGTGCCTCGCTACACTACTTTGGCCAGTGGTGTCGGATCACCCAAAAAACTAGGACGATGCAAAGATCTCTTCACATACATTTAGGGAAGCACTTAGAGCTTGCTGGACATAGAGAATTTCCTCCCTACTCTTCTTCGACTAGGGTGGCATGAAATCACCCAAAAAAATTGTAGTACAAGATATCCTTCTACACTCTCTTTCTCGACATTGATCAGGTGCACATGTTCCATTTACATTTGTGTGTTTTACATTTACATGCTTTCACATACATGTGTATTTTACATTGCATTTTTACACATACATACATACATATTTGACTACTTGATTGTTTTCTCCTTGTAGGTCCGGCCGTATGAGAACCAAGCAGTCAAATGGGGACAACAACAACAACACTTTGTGACAACACACACTTGACTAACCATGTAGGTACATTACACATTGTAGCAACTACACACGCGTTCCGCCCTAGGTTCACTTTCATCACTTTTTCTTTGTGCATTTTTCATCTTTAGTTTTCACGCTCCTCCATCTTTTTGTCAATCCACGCTTTGTCTAGTCCTTCGGCGCATTTCTACTACACTCTTCATGGACATCAGGTAACCATCTCTATCTAATTTATGTTATCGAGTTTTCTGCTCACTAACATAAAGTGGGGGCAAAATGTAGTCACAAAATCATGCACTTTAGACATTTATTTATCCCGGTCTCATACTAATATTTAGAAGGTTCTTGAGTGAAGAAAGTACTAATTAACCCCTGTCTTTTGGCCGTCTTGTTTTATTTTATTTCATCATCATCCACCTCTTATACCCATATTCCTAGTCAGCTTCTATCATCCCATTTTATTTTAGCCTCAACTAGGGCACCCTGATTAGTATTGGGTGTCAGTGGGCGCCCTGGTCCTTTTTGCACTTTCCTGCCACTTTTTAGGCTCTTTCTAGCCATTTGACATCTTTATATTTCTTGTGGTCGACATTTTCGAGGTTAATTACAAAATTAGATCAAGATAACCCTATAAATATAAAGTTATGAGACCATAATGAGGGACCTGCATCACTTACTACTAATACTCCATCTAGAGTTGCATCCATCTATTGCATTGGAGATCACTTACATCCACATAGCTCCATCATCAAGGCACAAGGCTAGGACATCTGCATCACACTTCATAAGGGGAGGGATTTTAATCTATTCCATGCACACATTCTATTAAATTTTCTACACATAGTTATTGCTCGTTATTTCACATAGTGTGACTGACACAAGAGCAACCTAGGGCATGTTCACACACACTTGCACATAGAACTACATCAGGTCTGAGATGTATTGCAATGCTCAGTTAGTAAGTCCACCATTGTGGTAGCTGAGGTAAGTCCGACCCCTTCATATGCATTATTATTATTTTTAGGGTTTGATGCTTATTTTAGGGTCTTGCAAGTCTTTCCTTCATCTCGAGTTATTGGCGACATACGACATAGGACAACAAACTTGATGCAACAAATAATAAAGGTTCCAGATCATCTCTCAGCCCTGTGAAGATCAATTTCAGAGATTTTGCACAGACTAGGGCACCCAAATTGTAGACTAGAGCACCCGTAGGTTCCCCAGTCCTTTTCTAGGTGCTTCAGTTCAGATCCTCCAGATCCACCCTTTTCGAGACTTTTGCACTGTCATTCCTGCTTCCTAATTTTCCAGTCACACCTGCAACACAGTCTTGTTATTTCGTCGAAACAGATAAGTTCATTTACCCTCTCTATCTTGCACATTAGGGTTGACATTTATTTTTGCATAGTTTTTAGCTTGCTGCCATAATTCTTTATTGCATTTATTTACTTTATTTACAATTGTTCATAACTTAGATTAATTATCCCCATAATACATAGTTTAGTTAATTTTAGTTAATTAAGGACTCACATATTCCATAAAACCATGCACAATTACTTCTAAATAATTATTTCAATTTTAGAAATCAACATCCATACAATTTACAATAAAGAAATGGAGAAAATAAGTGATGATAAACTTATGTAATTAAATTTATGATAGCAGTAAGGCAACCATAAACAAGGGCTAAAAATAATTGATAAACCCCTCCAAAAATAGCCAAATTATAGATTTCAGCCTTATAAATTATGGAGAAGCATACTATAAAATAATATATGAATTATGTGCCCTAGAAGGCACCAAAACACCAAAAAACCCTAGTCACCCCCAGGGAAGAGCTCCAAAAATCATGTAAAGTTATTATAATATTTTTTTCTTGATGTCCCTGATCCAAATCAACAAGCAAGTTTTTAAGAGATGTTTTTAATGCACCACCATGGATAGTTTTCATTCTCCAACAAGCCACAAGGAAGGTTTCCTTCCTCCTTGGATGCCACACAAGAGGGTTTTCATCCTTAAGTGGAATGGTATTGAGAAACTAGCCCAACAAACCAAGTGTAAGTGTAAAATGCACCAAAGATGATTTGCAAATGAAGTCATACAATCCCTTTTATACTCCTTACTCAGTGCCAAAGGACAATTAGAAGAGGACCAACCTCTTAAGCTTCACTTTATCTTTTAATTGCATATTTAATTGCTCCAAACCCATCCAGCCTGCCTCCTAAAGAAAAACATTAAAAGAAAACTTTAAATCTAATAAAAGAAAATTGAAATGAAGTGCAATTCCTTCCCTTGTTCACTTATTCTTCTTTTCCACGGAAAGGTAATGGTAAGAATTTTTCGTTAGGCCTTAATTCAAAAAAGGGGACATTACGAATTCAGTTGGTACACCCTCGAGAATAACCCATAAATGAAGAGGAGGTGTATTTTATTAGCACAACTAACATTTCAAAGAAAGAGCATTGAGACATGTGCATGATCCTATCACTTTCCACAATAGTTGTGAAGTTGATTGCATGGTCACGAGTCATCCCAAAAAGGAAGCTAATTCTCCCACCCAATTCATGGCTTTGTATAAATTTCTCTGTACATTGTTAGAGTATGTTAGGACAAGTTTTATTTTTAAAGAATAAGTGCAATGTGTGTCCTACATGTTCCACTTGGAACATGTATCTGTTGATCTTTTATACATATTTTTAGATCCTTTCATGGATGTAGATCCAAAACAAAGTTTTTCTTGTGCAAAATCCATGTCTAATGGATGCTTGAAGGATACTAGTCTCTGCATCTAGCAAGCAAGTGTCCCCTTGAGTTTTCCATAAATGTTAACTAGAATGAACCCCCTGCCCATTTTGTTAACATTGTGCGCTTAAGGACTAGAAACCCTAGATAATTGCCTCTTTTCACAAAGTTAGAGGTAGTTTATTCAGTTTGTAGTCTATAGAATACCAATTCATTTACTATGGGGGTTTCCAACTTCTACATGGAAGTTACACACTACCTATGATGCCTGCTAAACCACGAAGTGCTAAACCATGTTGTATTGTATATCTTTTATGCATTGCTACATGTACACCATTGTATTGCCCCAACTCAGTCATCCATCCTAAGTTTGATGCCAAAAAATCCGTCATCCTTTGCTTCCTATCTTAGAATGCTAAGCCTTCATCTTCCCTCATATTTCCACATGTCTCTTTCCTTAGTTAATTTATTTTTCACTCTTTGCTTCCCAACTTTGAATGGTGTTTATAGTTAGTCTTAGGACCATTCAAAGTTGTAAAGAATGCCTTTCTCATAGCAGTTATACACTTTTTCCACAGTCATGTTTAGAGCTTCAAACATGGCGGCCTTTGTACTTTTTCCTTGGGAAATTACCCCACATGGGCCAGGTAAAGAAGAGTGTAAGTGTTTATATAGAAAACTATTTTCTATCTATAGTGGAGAAAAAGGGCTCTGCCAAACTTAGTCTAACTTTTGGGAAAAACATTAAAATGACTAATTCATAAAACAATGATTAAAATTCTATGTATTACAGACACGTGTCACAAATATGAAATAATATAAAACGTGAACCAAACATAGATAGAAAAACTTATTGTAAGCAATGAAAATTACAGTGAATGAAAGATAAGAAAAAACACAACAGTATACCTCTCTTGTAAATCTCTTTGCAAACCTCAAAGAAGATTGTAGAAGTTCTTAGACTTGTATAATCTCGTTGGTGTTTGAATTTTGGATTCTCTTGATCAATTCTCCAAAGGATGAATGTATATGCTATGAGGTTTGGAACACAAGGATGTGGATGTCAAATTGGTAGAATTTGGCTACAATTTTCTCAAAGCTTCCAAGGATTCTCCAGGGAGAATATTGCAAAGGATATGGCCTATTTTTATAGCTAAGGGTGAGGCCATGAGAAGTGGACCTTAGTTTGAATAGGCTCCAGGATAATATTTGAGATTACTTGAAATAACAAGTAGACTTAGTCTGTGCAGTTACATCTTTGAAGGGGCAATGGTTATCTGGTTGGAAGAAGTTACATCCGAGAAGGTGGTTGTGCGCGTAATTTAATTGCCCCCACATTTCTAGGATTATAGAAGTGTAGTACAAGTGGAGTTGACTGGGATGGTGAAGTGGAGTCCAAATGGGGTCCAAATGGAGTCTAAGTGACAATTGACTAGGAAAATAGATGTATTTTCCCAATTAAGTAACTAATTTAATTAGCTACAATATGCAAGATAATTAACTTGGCTAAAGTATGTCGAAAACTAATTTAATTAATCCTAAAATGTGAACGATTAATTAATTTTATTAATCAATCGTAAAGGAATATGAAATAGGATAAATTGGAAATAAGTATGTGATTTTGGGGTGTCTACATATGCCCCTCTTTAAAGTGTTATTATGAAGTAATGACATTTTAAAGATAATATACGTATGTAGATCAGTGAACGGATGGTAGGAAAATTGGTAGATGTTTATATTTTCCATGTTGAAGCATTTAGATGCCCCATCGAGTAGGATGATAAGGGAATACCCCCTCAAGTAGGTGGGTGATGCAGTAAAGTGGCGGAAAACTGCTTGATATGAATAATACAAGAAATTTGATAGAAGTTGGCTACAATTTGCTCAAAGCTTCTAGGGATTCTCTAGAGAGATTATTGCAAAGGATATGACATGTTTTTATAGCTGAGGGTTAGGCCATGAGAAGTGGATCTTAGTTTAAACAGGCTCCAGGATAATAATTGTAGTTACCTGAAATAGAAAGTAGACTTAGTATGTGCAATTGCAACTTTGAAGGGGCAATGGTTATCTAGATTGTAGAAGTTACATCTGGGAAGGTGGTTGTGCATGTAATTTAATTACCCCCATCTTTTTAGGATTCTAGAAGTGTAGTCCAAGTGAAGTTGATTGGGATGGTGAAGTGGAGTTCAAGTGGGGTCCAAATGGAGTCTAAGTTGTAGTTGACTAGGAAAATAGGCGTATTTTCCCAATTAAGTAACTAATTTAATTAGCTACAATGTGCAAGATAATTAATTAACCATTTATTTAATAAATGATAATTGACATAGCTAAAGTGTGTTGGGAACTAATTTAATTAATCCCAAAAGGTGAATGATTAATTAATTTGATTAATCAATTATAAGGGGATATGAACTAGGATAAACTAGAAATAAGTATGTGATTTTTGGGTGTCTACAATTATCAAGGTTTGGACGCACATATTTTTGCTATATGGCAGAATCTTGTGAAAAAATACCATAGGAAAATTCAAAGTGAAGGCAGAAATTGACAAAGGATTCAAAAATCCCAGGAATCCATATTACCTCCATATAACACACTCCCAAAAACCCAATTTTTTTAGAAAATAGAGATAAGGAAAAGGTAATAAAGAAGATAAATTTTTGGAAGAATGGATGTCTGTCATAAGGTGCATGTTTGTGAAGCTGCATTCTATAGATTTCATAGAATTAAAGAGGAGAGACATAGAAGTCTTCGAAGATAGTGAATACTAATTTCCTCCATGTGGAACAAATAAGTTAACATGCATGATTAGAGCCCAAGGGAAACATGAAGTAGCGATATATTCTTCTTTTATCAACATTTTGGAAACCCGCACCCAACTCTTTTGGTTACATTTTAGTGAAATCACACCTCTTCCACATCCTTCTATCTGATTGAATAATATTTTTTCTTTCTCTTCAGCTTGCAGATTTTTCCCAAATTTTCCATGCACTTAGACTCATTCTTCCACTGTTCCAACCCATGGATCAATGACGACACTCATTATTAGCTCACATTGATTTCCTAGCTACCCATTGTACTATAAGAAGGAAACTATGGTTGTGAAACTTAATTTCATGCCATAAATGGTTATGTAACATAAATTTCAATCTACCAAAAACAAGTGGGGTGACCAAGTGCACCTACATACCACAAGATATTTCCAGTTAATTGCTACACCAAATACTTGTTTGCCCGCTGGCATAATCCTAGATGCTTAGCTATAAGGGAATATTTGTCCTTCCTTCTTCATCTTCTTCAAATTTCTCCTTCCCACCTCATTCTTCTTCCTTCTTTTATAAATAATAGATTTTGTTTTGTTATTTGAAAGATTTGGTAGAGTTTTAATTAGATTGTATGCAGAATAACACAACAAGTACACACTTCATTAATATTAATGGAAACAATTACACATTTATAGGTCATTAGATTTCCTACTACTACGGTGTCTGGTTTACCTACTACTAACAAATAAATCTCACCTATATCAATATTAGAGTGTTGTTGAAACAACACACCTAATATAACAACTATTTGTATTTTTATCCACCCATAGTAATATAATGTTCACACTAACTATTATAATTATTAACATACCCCCCTTTGTGTACACACTGGGAAGAACTATGCACCATTTAAACTGGAAACAAAATCATATGCCAGTGCATAATTTTAGGTCTGCATAATTTTGTCCTGGATCTTGTTGTCTGGATCTTGCCACACATGATCACCTACATATGAGAACTTATCTTGCTTTCACTTCTAGTGAACTTATCACTGACCGATCATCTTCCAACAAAGTATGGCAATCAGAGGATCTCTGCAGTCAGAGGGTCTTTGCAGTTAGTTGCCCTCCTATACAATTGTTTACACCATTTATGATATGCACATTCTCCTTTGTTCAAACTTAGTAAGGGATAAATTTATTTTTGTACACACATTGCGACACAAATAAATGAAAAAGAGATGCCACCAAAACAGAATGCAACCTCATCGTTGGTGGCTGACAAGAGATGATATTGAGCCTCCTTTCTCTGATTCCTCCGACCTCCATTTGACATGTTGCTTACTCAAAAAATACGTTCTTGAAACACATTTGTTTCCACATTGTAATTATTCTTTTCTCCCTCCTGCAATGTGAAACACTTTATTTTACAGGACGTTAGGTTACACCAAAAAATGCATTTGTAAGACAATTTTTTTAATTTTGTGACACTTTTGATGACTCAAAACAACAAATGACACTTAACAACTTGACAATTTGAATATAGTAACATAAATTTTGAAAAAGACTTCACAAACTAATGACATAAACAATATTTACAAATAATAATGAAAATTACTTTTTTTTTAAAAGATGCTACATACCCAAACAATCTTTTTTTATTACAAAGGACACTTACACTCGTACTCCCTTGAAAAAAAAAGTTCACCACTTTAAACACTTTCACTTCGCTACAAATAATTCTATCACATAATACTTGACTATATATAATGATTTACGACATGAAACAAGACTTAAAACCCCAATTTTTATGTCATGAAAATATTAAACCTAATTACTACTGATAACCATTACATTACTTATTACTTAAATTTAACCACTAAATTAAACTATTTAATATTTTTAAAGACTACAATCTAAATGTCATTATCAAATAACTTTATTTAACTTAACAAAAATTGACACATAAATATTAAATATCGATAATCTCATTGAGTCTACCAGGGACCAAGTTTTGTTGAGTGCAAGCCCTAAAAACACATGATAGGGAGAGTCAAACAGTTAAGGCCAGGATCGCAACTTGGGTGATTTTGACATTAGGCAGAGATGCTATTAAACTATGTAATCTAGTGTCCAATTGTAACACCCTTAGAGATGCTTAATCAAAAAGAAAATCACAACAAAGAAAACCTATTTACAGATCGAAAGTGACGATGACAAAGAGGAAAAGGCTAAAATGGTGGTGCATAGCGAAGCGATCTCTTCCCTGGGAAAATTCCACAGGTATATCCTTGGTGCCACTGCTAAATTGCAACCTCAAGTTGTGGTTTGGCGCCCTCGAGACACGAAATTTTGGAATCTTAACAAGCTTTGCTTGTTCTAAATCATTCTACCTAACCCTCATGCACATTCGTGGGGGTCTAAATTTGTCTAAAAACTGACTGCATCGCACTGGTGGAGCCCCTCCCTGCTAAGTTGGATGTCCCAGGTTTAATTTTTGCCTAAATCCCTCACAAACGTGCGTGAAGGATAGGATCTTTCATTCTAAATGAAAGCTCAAATGTAAATTTTTATGTCTGGTATCAAACCAAAGTGTCCTTCACTATCATTGCATTTACACCATCCACTTGCATGCAATTGTATTGATTTACACAAATATGCACTAAAATCCTTCCAATGGAAAACATGTTGAGCTGTATGCAAAACACAAATCATAATTGGATGACGCTTCTATAAAGAAAAGACTTTGTGGTAAGGAAAGATCAAATCTATTTCGTTTTGATTCAAAATAAGTAGTAAAAATCATTCTTGTTTGTAATGTTTAGATTCACGTGTGAATGATTCAATTCGTAATGTCACACTGAAGCAATTGAAGAAGACTCTCATGGCTAAATACTAACCTACTCTGTAGCAAATGAAATATTTGGTAGAGCTTTAATCAGATTGTATGCCGAATAACATAACTACACACTTTGTTAATATTAAATGGAAACAATCACACATTTATAGGCCATTAGATCTCCCACTTTTATGAAGACCGGTTAACCTAATGCTAACAAATAAATCTCACCTATATCAATATTAGAGTGTTGTTGAAATAACACACCTGATATAACAACCGTTTGTATTTTTTATATTCACATGTAATAATATAATGTTCACACTAACTATTATAATTCTTAACATTGTGCAGGTCCTATGTGATAGAATTAGAATAATTTAGGCTAATTTCTATAGTCATTAATATCAATCAAGCACATGTGTTTAGTGTGTTAATTACTTGTCATTCCTAATAGTGTTGTACTTGCATAAGGATGTTGTATCATACTATTTGAATAGGTCATTGTACTTGCAATGATCATCACTCTATTTTGAACGATTTTTGGTGCTTGTTATAGAGTTGCTTAGTCATATACAATTGTGATCCAACTATCCAATATCTATCCATATTGAATCTTATTTTCTCTAATAATAATGTTCATATTTGTTGCACAACTCTAATTAAGTTCCTATGTACATTTATGTTTTTATCATTTAGTATAAGAGTGGGATTATGCTGCCAAATCTAACTAGGTGCTTATTTAGGGAGATTTAGGAAGCTTGTAGCAAGAGAGAATTAGGAGGAGCCTCGAGACACCCTCACTCTTAGTCTACCCCTACTCCCAGGTCTTGCACCTATTTTCACCAAAAAACTGTTTATAAAGTTTCTTCTTTCTCCTACAAATAAGAGTACTATAGTTTCATTTAAAAAATACAGTTAAAAAAGTTATTAGGTCCATGTTCACTTACAGTCCATATGATGTTACATTAGGGCATTCATCCCTAGCTCAGGGACCTGAGCTCTTGCATAGGTCCTCGGGCTCTTATGAGTCTCCAAGGACGAGTTGGCTCTATTTTGTTGCACTATAGAAGCACATCATTTTGCTTTTTTGGTAAGTTATAGATCTTCATACAAACAAGTTGATTATCGGAAATTTGTAGATATTCATACAAGTGAATTGATTACTTAAGCATCGAGTTGCCTTGTTTAGGCAAGCTAAGGCGGTTTTTATCTGACCCATATAAGCTTGAGCCACCTTGTGAATTCGACTCACATCACTTCTTCATTATTAGTACAACTTGACAATAGTCGACCATTGAATTACCTCTTTGGTGACTTTTGCTTAGATGACGAGCTCCTTTGTATATACGGTAAGCTCTATTCTATGGAGGTGACCTACACTCCTCATCCTTGAATTGGCATCATAACACCCCTCAACATGGCTAAAGAGATAAAGTAAAGTGCAAAGAAGTCAAAGAATTTCTGAAAGGGCCTCTCAATACCACATGGAACCCTAAACAATTGTCCCTTGCCCATGTCAACTCCTGGATCTCGCCCCATAAATAACTATCCTTTTCTCTATATCTATTAACAAATTATACAAGTTTTATAAATTATAAATATATTTTTTTCCACCTTAAACACTAGCCACACCATTTTCCTTATTGGCTAGACTATCAAGTGCTAAGGAACTTCTCTTCCCCAAGGCCACGGGTTTAAATCCCAACATCTATAACCCTTTTCTTATTGAAAAAACCATCCTTCTGAAGACATTAAATAAGCATTCACTCCTTTATATGTTAAACCACCAATTCCAAACAAATGACTATGCCAAGACACTTAAGGCCATAGTAAAGGGGATATGTTAAGGGTTCAACTCTCCTCCCCACCAACCCAAAATTTGATGAATATGATGATGATGTAGATGATATCACATTGAGTGAAGAGATAAAGAGAATAAAAGAGCTTATAAATCCTTCAAAGGGGTTGTATACTAGTTTAGATCAGATTGAGAACATTATGGATCAGATAGAGGATGAGACAAGAAAAGAACAAACCAAGTTGATAAAGGCAGATTTGAACAAGGTCATTGAAGAAGCAAATTAAAATGAAGAGAGAAAACAACATGAAGACACTCAAGGGGCTGTATAGCCTCAAGTTTTTGCATCTAACCTTTCCTTTGATGTTTTAAATGCAGGTCTAAAAGTTGTGAGGGTGAATGGAGTACATAATTCCATGAAAGAGCTCATAGAACAAGAATATCAAGAAGATACTGAAGACATGAATGATGATGAAACATGGACATGGACTATTGCAGCTGAGAAAGAGATGAGAAGGAAGATATACAATATGAGAGACAAAGACTACTTCAAGAGGACTCAAACACAGATACTTCAGAAGAGACCATGGGATCTAGGCATACAACAAAGATTGAATCATGAAGACATTTGAACTGGAGTTCAAATCATTTTCTTACCTAGGAAGTATGATGCAGGAGCATCTCATAGATGCTTGAAGAAACATGAATAAGCCTTCAAGGCATTCTCAACATGTGTTAAGAGTTTCCATAGTTTCCCTCCAAAAGTATGAAATTTGAATATATGCATTCTTGATTGTAATAACTCTTGAGTAAGAGTAAAAGTGAAAGTTAGGTGGATATGAGGTGTTATCCTATCTAGGCTACATAGAAGGAGGAATACTAGGTGTGTTAGGATGATATGAGATCATATTTAGTTGTCATAATCTTGTGCAAGTTGTATTCAAACATCTCTATCTATTCTTGTCGAGCTAGTTGAGAGAATATCTCAATAAGATAGAGTCAACTCTTATTTTAGTATGAAGATCATACTAGCTAAAGAGTACCTGATGTATTATGCATGCTAGGAGGTCGAACATCCTTCATAGGAAGGAGGAGTTAGAGAGTGTGTGAAAGATATGGAGACAGGGTAGACATGGAGGAATATTAACTATGCATGTGTATGATAGATTTGATGAATGAGAAGTAAGCTCCTATTTTGCAAGGTTTTTGCATTCTTGTACATGTTTTCATAGTCATGTTAGTATGCCATTAAATAAATAGATCTTGTAGGAGATGAATGTGAATATTTTGTATCCAAGGATCACACCTTACTCTGTTATGAGATAATTTCACAGTATTCCTACCCAAAGCTCATGGACTGAGACATCTGGAGATTTTATAGGCTTAATTATTTTATGATAAATGTGTGGAAAACTTCCCTCGAGCTCATGTATTTGACTTAGAGCTATAAAATTCTAAGAGAAAGGAATATCATCATTACCCACCTCTCGGGATGTAAAGAGTATGGTGTATGAAAGGTCATATCTCGGTCATCTGAAGATCTTATCATCTAAAATTTAGAACTAACAACCTAGGTAGACCCCTAAAGCATATACAAAAAGAGTCATTCCATTTAAACTTCATTTTTGTGACGGTCCTGAAGGAGGTGCAAAATTTTAGTCACCGACCTAATTGAGAGAACAATATTCTGAGCTGGGAATAACCTATAAGGAATTGGGATTTGAAATTTTAGAGACATCTAAAACTTGATAATGGGTACTGGAATCTAATTTCACATTTCCCAGGGAATAATTTTATCAAAATTTATACACCAAAAACCCCACAGACAGAGTTAATAGCAGTCTAGACATGGTACTTGGAGAGTGAATAAGATCTTGCACTTCTTAGTGAAGAATGGTTGTGACACACAATGAATGATGATTCTACATTGATGTACAATGTGTGAAAGATGAAGTCTAACCCTCTTTTTAAAATGAGTGTACTTCATTACTATAAAACAAAGTTAAGGTCTTATGAAGTACTTCCATGGTATTGTTGTCATCAAGACTCATTGTAAAGGAGTATAGTATCAAGGATCTTGCACATGTTCAATGGTGTTAGATGTTATCTATAGGCCATCATGTAAGGCTCCCTCACTGACTCATGGAATCTATAAGCCATAACATTGTAGGTTAGGGTTTATAACCTCTCATTGTGGAAGAAGCATCTGTGGAGGACAATATAGAATAAGAAGGAACAACCAATTAAGAAGGGTCATCTGTTGAATGGTTTAAGAGTCACTCAGAGCCCATGCAATTATGGATCTCATAAGGAGAAGGTACACAAGGTCTAGGAACATTTACCAAAGCTAAAATCAAATATTAAAACAAGAAAGAATGGTGGATTCTCATCCAAAGAGGAAAGTTGTTCTTGGATCAGTTGGGAGTTGAACTTGGTTGAAGCATGATGTTGTAGGCATGAAACCAAGTATGAAGAGGTAATCAAAGTACATGTTGTAATATTTTGAAATAAAGAATAACATTGTCACTAAAGGACTGTGGACCGTATTCATATAATAAAATGTTTTTGAGTTCATGGTTGTCATGATCTGATCTATATGGAGTAAGCTGAGCTAAGACGTGGCACCAGTTCTTGTTCATTTGTAGTGACACTTATCTATGGGTCTTTGGAAGTGTCTATGTGATTGTTATCCTTATAGGCTTGACTTCTCGTTGCTCAATTTTTTTTCCTAGTGAATGTTCTGTTGCTGACCAGTCTTTAAAATCAAATTTGAAACTGGATTTTTATGTATCATTTGAAATTAATGGACACTTGTTAACGGGAAAATGTATTCTTGAGTGTTATGGAATGTGGGCAGGGGAACAATTTGAAATATTGGATGCCTGTAAAAATTGAAACACAATATAATACAAAGGGACACTATCTTATGTATATTTCATTTCCTTCATACTTTCCGCTAAGGACACACTTGATTTTTCTTTTCTTATGTCAAGGCCTTCCTTAATCACGTGACACGTTTCTCCACTATTCATTGAGCAAGAGGAAAAATGGTGATGGTTATAGTGCTGCAAAAATTAACCAAAAGATGCAAATTCATGTTTCTTAATAAAATCAGTCATATTTTTATTTTCTCGTCCATTTTCAGCCTACAGATATCATATTTGGTAAAACTAGAAAGGTCTTTTTGACTCTAGAAATACTTAAGTGTCTGAAATGAGGATCATGATTTAAGTCAAGATATTCCCGTGCATTGATCCTAGAGCTTAGTTTTTTTCTCCCAATGGGAAAATGATGCACTTTCTGGTGGGTTATACAACCACATCCTTTCCTGTTATTCCAACACTTACAAATTTTTTCAGCATATTACTTGCATAAATGTGTAATTTTTTTCAATTTAAAATATCATAAATGGATTTTGATGCGTTGACGTTTCCTGTGAATTAAATCTTTAGGAATCAGTTCATAATTCTTTTTATTCTATCAAGTTATCAAAAACAGAAAACAAAAGTTTGAGTGAAATTCAACAGAGCATTTTTTTTCATTCTCATAATTGATTGGTGTTAAAAATTTCTCTGTTTGTTTATCAATTTGTTTGTGTATGATTTATTGGATAATAATAATGAAGAATTGACACTCTTTCACCGATTGCAACCAACAGGTGTCCACTTCACATTACATTACATTTCCTTCAATACCTTTCCCCTACACCTATAAGGATTTCTATTTTATCCATTACTATACATTGTATTCCACTTTAACAGTTCCCCATTCCTGTTTGCCCCTCGCAATATTTTACTCTTCCCATTTATTTCCCTTATTTTTCTCAAAAATTCATAAACTATTCCATTTCCTGCTCACCTCCCCATCTTCCATCCTCCGTCCAACCTCTCCATAATAAATTCCTTCAAAATATTTTCCCCTTTCCCCTCCTCTTCACATCATTATAATCTTTGACTACAATTGTTATCACCTACCTTCCTAAATAGTAGTATAAAATCAGGCTAAGTAATGTGTAATGTGCAAGATTATGTGGCTACAGTTTTCCCCACTTTATGTTGGTGATCGGAAAGGTCAGTAACATAAAGTATATAATAAGTACGCATTCTTGATATTCATGAAGAGTGTAGAAGATACGTGTCGATGGACTAGACTCAAACGTGGAATGACACCAAAAAAAAATGGAGGAGCGTGGAATTCTAAAGATGAAAAATGCACATAAAAATTGATGATAGTGAAGCTAGGGAAAAACATCTGTGTAGTTGTTGTGGTGTATAATGTACCTACATGGTTAGTAAAGGCAAGTTCCATCGAGGTGTATCATCATTGCATTGTCGTCATCGTTGTTTTTGTTGCCCCAATTTGACTACTTGTTTCTCATACGACTGAAGCTACAAGGGGAAAATGATCAAGTAGTCAAATGTATGTGTATTTAAAATTTCTACGTCAAATATGTAAATGTGAAATATGCAAGTGTAAATACACAAATGTAAAATATGCTAAATGAAAGTGTAAATGAAACATGCATACCTGATGAATGTCGAGAAGAAGGGTGAAGAGGGATATCTTGTACTGTTGTGAGTTATTTGGGTGACCTCACGCCACCCTGGTTGAAAAAAATGTAGGGAGGAAATGCTTTATGTCCTCCAACTCTAACCGCTTCTACTGAAATTTTGTGAAGAGATCTCTATTGCGTTATGGTTTTCTAGATGATCTGACATCAACTAGCTGAATAAGTATAGGGATGAAATGCTCTGTGTCCTCCAACCTCTAACTACTCCCCAGAAATGCTAAGGACGCCATGTCCTATAAAATTTGTTGTGTATGGAGTTCGTAGACTAGTCTGAACTCACTCGCTATATGTAAACCCGACAATGTCATGGGAAGAAAGTGCATTGTACTGAACTGGTGTAAATATGTTGTGTTAGTTTGACAAAACCCTCAATGATACCCCCCTCTTTGGGGGCACATGCAATAACCTGAAAAAGGTGAATACAACCCCAAAAGAGGACCTACCACATTCTAACCTGTAAAACGTTGCCTTGAAAGAGGTAAGGGAAAAGTGCTAGGTAGAAAAAAAGGTGCACAAAAAAGGGATGGCTATCCAAAATAAGTGTTAGTTTGCAAACAC
The DNA here is from genome assembly GCA_019776745.2 of Taxus chinensis. Lineage (NCBI taxonomy): Eukaryota > Viridiplantae > Streptophyta > Pinopsida > Cupressales > Taxaceae > Taxus > Taxus chinensis. The sequence continues at coordinate 673,243,396 of CM034150.1, read as the reverse complement.
ATGCATGAAATAAATGTAAAGTACGTAAACAATGTAAGAACTACCAAGAACAGTAGTGTAAACGCGTAAAAATACAAGAAGACTGCATAAAGAAGGTTACAAACAATGGACATCACACACGATGTGACAAGACACACAAGGCCATCATGGCCGCAAAAAAAACAAAAAAGTGTGCACACAAGAAAATGGAAAATCCAACATAAAATGGAAAACAAAGAAGACAAGGAAAGGAAAGCAAACAAGTAAGCATGGAAACATGTATTCTTGTAAATTAAGTTATGTACATGGAACACCCATTAGCATGTTAGATTAATAACCAATATGTCAAAGTGTGTATGATCAAGTAATATAAAATGCTAAGTATAAAATTAAACAATAGCACCTATATGAGACAAATGAGGATGCCCCCAGCGGCTAGTAGAGTACGGGTAAAAGGCGAGCATCCATGACGCATGTAAATTTCCTCTATCTGCGATCACACTAGACAAAGGCATGAACGTGCATGTGTGTATTATAATGACATATAATAAATCAGGCTAACATGTGTATTAAAGTGATCATACACAAGACTAGTAAACAAGAGTAAATGCACCAAGACAATGCAACATGTTGTGGATGGATGGAATGGAATGCAAGATGGAATGATAGGAGCCATGTGTCCCTCGAGTGTATGGAAGTGTATGCAATGATGTTCATTTTGTTTCCCCCCTCAATAGTTGAGAATGAACTGTAAATGAGAGTTTGTTCATTGGGAAATAGTCAAATAGTGTTTGTTGTGTCTAGTGCGTTGCAATGAGTGTGTTTGTGTAGTGGTGATGAGATGTGACATATAAAATAGATGTGTGTGAACCCTATAGCCAAATCGTATATCACAACCTATTGAATGTGTGAATGATGATTTAACCCTAATTGTATATCACTATAAATGGATTGAAGAATGTGATGATGTAGCCTATAGAGTATGTCACTACAAGATGAATAAGAAGGGGTGGTGATTTAACACAAAGCGCATACCACTGCATGATGATAGGATGAAGGGTGGTGATTTAGAACTAAGCATATACCACTATATGATGACAAGATGGATGATGATTTAGGGCTAAGTAGATAACACTAGGATTTAAAATAGTGTAGGGAGTGGTGATTTAACTTTTAAGGTGTATACGACTAAAAAATTATATGAGAGAGGTGGTCATTTATCCTAAAGCGTATACCACTACCATATGGAATGATGGATATGGGTGACGATTTATCCTAGAGAGTATGTCACTAGTCCTAGGAAGCACGTATGATGAAATGTCACATGGTAAGTGTAAGTTCCATTTGATATGTAAAACCATCGACAGCTGAGTATATACTTGAGGAACTAAATTACGTCATAGGGTAGTGGGTGCAGCGCATAGGACAATGTAGAATAGGTGACTAAATGGTTAATAGGGTGTGTAAATACGTGGTATGAATAATGCAATGTAGAATATGGAAAATATGGTGATATATGTAGATACAAACGAGACATATGGTGATGAAATGTAAAGCTAGGCCCATATATAAATGTAACCTAATGTAATACGTAGAATATATGTAATGGATAAATGCACAGTATGTAATAAGACTAAATGTGTAAATACGCAAAACAAACATGATGTGTAGAATGAATAGTATAATGTAGGATGTAGGATAAATGTAGAGTGGATAAGGTATGGCGTGGAATGTATGGTAAGATGCAATGTGTAATGCCTAAGTGTGGTGTGTGGGGTTCAGTGCAATGGCAATCCCTCAACAGTCAAATGTGATCCAAATCACAAGAGTGTCTCATCGGGTAATGACACTAGAATGTATGATGAGTATGCCTAATGCAAGAAAGTGAGGGTATGAACATGTGAAAAGTGTAATGTAGAACTATGTAAATATGCTAGAATGAGGGGGGATTAGGTGTTATGCCCCCCAAGTGTACTATGATGATGAATATCTATGCGGGTGACATGGGAGGTGCCATCCCATTGTGGGAGAGTGTCATCTGTGTTGTGATACGAGTGAGGTCCCAAAACAATGGTAGGACGAATAAACAGTAGGACCATGCGATGGTGGTGAAACTTGAGATGTGTCTTGTGCATCAATAGGAGTAGTAGATTTTACAAAAGTGATTGGATGCGATAAATAAGTGTAACTATGAAATTGTTCATCATCATAGTAAGCGTCATCTGGGTGCCAATCGTTAACACATGTAGGATCTATAGCGGATGTAGGAATTTAGAGATTTACTTTAGACTGTAATTTTTACGTATAACTTGGTGAGGTGGTCGGTACCTTTAATGGAATAGGAGTGATATCATCCTTAAGAGGAGGTTGTTATGTTGACTTGATTATTCTAGAGATGATTTGAGAAGAGGTGGTGTGTCGATGTTGAGGGGTGGTTTCTTAGATGGCTCTTGAATTCCCTTAGAAGTAACGACATGATGCTCATTAGATGAAGTATATTTAACAACCCATTGAGATGTAACAAGTGGAGATGACCATGTAACTGAACATTGTGCGGTGAATGAGATGAAACCTTGATGCTCAAGATGTTTAATTCATCGTTGTAAAGCATAACAGGAATATTCATTATGTACGTTGATTTGATGATAATTACAATATGGGATACCATGATATTTTTCAAGTCGACAAGGTGGATAACCATGAGTAGATGGCAGGCTTATTAATCGATGAGTTATGAATTTGGGAAGAACATCTTGTTGTGTAGCATTGATTACAAACTTGAGAGGCGCGGGTAGTGGTAAGATTTGAGGTTTGTTAATATGATCACATGTAGAAAAAATAGGATGGATATGAGAAGAATAATAATCGTGAACCTGAGAAGTATCCTTAAACTGTTGAATTTCATATTTAAGAGATGCGATTGTGGATTCCATAGCTTGAAATTTATCTTGAAATAAAGAAAAAATAGCTTAAAATTTATCTTAAAATACAGAATGAATAGCTTGAATGGATTTGCAAATAGATTAATTGTAAGTGTAATCAAGGGAGTCTAAAGAAAGATGACCAAAAATAGCGTTGACTTGGGTAGGCAATATGTTGATAGGAAAATGTATATTCTCTAGGGTTTGTTGAAGAGCGTCTTTACAAGTTAGGTGCATTTGAATCAATTGAAGCAAAGAGACTTGATAAACATTAGAAGCCATGGTATAAAAGAAAAGAAAAGTCCTAGAACGAAGGTGGATTCGAAGGTCAGGTTCACCAAAATGATTAACTAAAAATGGACTAAATGCAATGAAATAGTAATCCTAGTTACTCTAATTAGGAGGACTAAACCGTTGTGTATGTATGCTAAAACAATATGGAATGATCTAAATAATTAATATTAAATGAAAGGAAACCCTAATTATACCAAATAAAGGAAGAGGATGACTTAGCTGATTGTTAGAGAATGTCACAGGTCTAACAGCAAATTCCAAAACAAAGAATGGACACTCAAAGACCCTGCAAAGGATAGATCTAGAGGTTGTGAGCTAATTGAGGTGCCCTGGAAGGTACTGGGGTGCCCCAGTGCACCCTAGTTTGTAGTTTAGGTGCCTTGGTTCCTAGAAATGTTCACAATCGTGAAATCTAAATGGTCACAAGTTGATATGAAACCCTTTCAATCTGTTCACACTAGATCCCCAAAGCTATGTCGAATGTGTTGGATATTGGAGTGACAACCTACAATACAAAAGGAAGTATCAAACCCTAAGAAAAAAATAAAGATATAGAATGAATGGGTCGGACTGACCTCAATCGCTAAACCAGTGGACTTATTGTTGAGCGTTGCACTACATTTTGGACCTGGATGTAGTCCTGGTGTGTGTGTGCGTGCATGTTGTGCCTTAGGTGCTCTCATGTCAATCGCACTTTGTGAAGTAGCGAACAATAATAATTATAGAAAAATTGTAATAGAATGTGTGCATGGAATAGAATAAAATCCCTCCCCTATGTTGTGATGTGTGATGAAGATCTCTAGCCTTGATGCATGACACTAATGAATGCAACTCTAGATGGAGTGATAGTAGTGTGTGACGATAGGACCCTCATTATGGCTTCATAACTTTATATTTATAGGGTTATCATTCTTTAGTTTCATAATTAACCCCTGAGAAGGTCGAATAGGAAAAACATTAGTATGAAAAAACGGTCACAAAGAGCCCAAAAAGTGGAGGGAAAGTTAAAAATGGACCGGGGCACCTCTAGTGGGACTAGGGCACCCCAGTACAAGGTAGGGCATCCTAGTTTAGGATAAAACGACAGAAAATGACAAAACAAACTGGGCATTCATAAAGAAATATGTGGAAATGACGAAATACAAGTAAAACAATGTGGCCAAAAAGGTGGGATTAATTAATACTTTAGTCACTTGAGAACCATCTAAATAGTAGTATAAAACTGGGCAAAGTAATGTCTAATGTGCAAGATTATGTGACTACACTTTAAAATGTTTTTTTTTTTCTGATGTTAGGGTTCCCAAATGTGCAGTACTACCTATAATGACTTGGAATGGATAAAAAACTCCATATTTCTATTATATCACTTTAGCTAGATGATTTGATTAAAACATAAAGATAAATCAGTGTGTGGTGGAGTGGTACCTATACTAGTGGTCAAACCATGTTAATTTGATCTAGGTTTTGTACTACATCCCCCCTTAATGGTGGAAGAAAAACACATGTAGTTCTCCTGATGCATGTGTAATTTGTATGCAAATCTAATCACAACCTATCATGACCTTATGTTTCTTGACACAAAAATAATGGGTGTAACTATAGAAATAATGGAATGTAACCTTCACGGATGTGATATAGCGTGAAATTTTTGCAAATACAAGATTGACTCAAATTTTCCCTTAGAATCATTGGAAATGACTGGATTTGGCTTGTCCTTGCTTGACATAGCTTGGCTTGGCTTTGAGGTCTATAAAATGAGAGGCATGGCTCTTGAATAATTTTTATCATTCTTCACACCTGTATATATTAATTTCTCCTAGGTTGTACACATAAAATATAGGAATTTAGGAGATCATAGATTTATTTTGATTGTACATGTCTAACTCAAAATGTAGAACGGCTTGGTCCCAATCCATATGGTTCTAGAAAGTCAGTTCATGAGGATTGTGCAGGAATTTAAGATTGTTGGAATGAGTATATTTATTTGGATAAATGCAACTGAGTAAGTGAAGGATTGAGAAATGTGTAGAGCAAAGCAAGTAATGTGGGGGGAAGGGGAGAGAGATAGGTTGAATAATTGATCTAAGGACATGTGCACAAGTCATTTGTACAGAAAAATCTAAATTTATCATTGCCAAAGGATAAATTAGAAAATTTATGTGTCTATAATTACTTGAAATATTCATTTTGACACCTCTATTGTCTTCATTTCAAGCTAAAACTACACTTTACATTTCTCTGTATGCTCAACTTCTCTTATCTTCTTCACTGATGTGTTAGCTTTAAGTGGTCCTTAAAATTGAGACCGGTCTTCTCATTACATACGATTTATTCATTTGAGTTACGCATTAAGCTCTCAGTTCTTTTCATTTTCACCTTAAATTGAGATCATTTTGTTTACATTTAAAAAAATGATTGTTTGACAATTTTTTTCTTTGTTAGGTGTTCAAATCTAGGAAAAATTTCTTTGAAAGGACATTGTTTCGTAAACACTTGACATGTTTGAGTTTGTCATTCACGAGTTAACCAACCAATTTCACTTTTTTATCAATCCTATCAGCTTTGAATGTATTTTGCAAGAACTTTCTTGCATATTTTCTTAGCTTGTTTAAATCTCAATCTATATAGTTCACTCACCTTAGAGAATTAGATTCTCTTTTTTGTGCTCATCATCTCTCCTAGTTCTTTTGAAAAGATGGGTTCGATCATCACCTCAGCTTATTGGTACCTTTTGTATAGGAATCAATCAAATTCATCACGAGCTTTTCTAAGAGCTCACCTCATTAATGTTGAGGATTTGATCTTGTCGATGCCACCTAGTGATGATGTTTTTCATCCATAATATATTTCTTGTTTGGTTGCAAAGTAAGTATATTTGTTTCCTTGGTACTCATGTCCAATGTGCCCCTTTAGTAATTTTTTGGATTGCTTTTACAACTCTAAAAAATCATAACATAATCAACAAATTAATCCCATATTGGTTGGATGGCTTGCCCTACAGTAGCACATAAACCCCAATATATCATTGTTTTAACACCAATATGGATGATGCCCCAATAGACATAGCCCTCTTACCAACATAATGGTCAAGATTATTTGTAAGATCGATATGTTTGTTTCCTCATCCTTTCCCTCTCCCCCTTACGGTTTCACAGAGTCTAAAAACATCTTCTATATTTGCCTCTTGATACATTCTTGATTACCCAAGTCGGATATGCCTCTTCAATGGATCTAGCAATTGATTCAATAACTCTAAAACTTCTCATATGTTGTCATCAATATAGCCATTGCAACAAAAAAGTCTCCTTAGATAACATCTCATCTAACTAAGGATGGTATCTCTAATCTTGTCTCTTCACATAAAGGATCCAATGGATCCTTATATATTGGAAAAATAAGAGGCCGGTATGAGATGATTATTGATTGAGTGAAAGGTGGAAGTATTAATTAAAGACACCTAACTTCACCTAACCCTTTTCACATGTAAAAGGAAAACTACCACATTAATTAGTGCATATGAACAACATATTATACATACATATGTCGCATTTAAATATCACAAATAGTTAAGATGAACTTAACATCATACATGGACATCACATAAAACAACATTAAATTTGATGACAGTTTACATGTTTTTAACCCATAAAATAATTGAACTCGTTTGAGATCAGTCCTATAACTTTATAAATTTTAAATGTGACCATCATATTTTATATACATTTATATAAAAATTGTATTAATATTTTACACGTATGGGAGATATCATCAATGAATAAATATTTGGAAGAAGTGTGTCTTCTCCTATTTTCCATTCACTGTCAGTTTGCATACCATTTGCATACCTTTGAGTTTGGCGTAGACTAGAAGGAAAAAGTAAACACATATTGCAAAAAAAAAAAACAGTTTTAAATAAATATCATCCTTAAAAGCCAAAATCATGTGATATAAATAAATGGAAGCTGTAAAAATTAAAGTTGTGGGATATGAGCAGACCAACATATCTGCACCACATCTATTCTTAATAACATCTATTCAAATACATGGGGATTGTAATTTAGCCGCGCCTCTAAAGTTTAAACCATACTCGTAAGGAAAAAAACACTACAAGTAATGGTGCATTGAATTTATTCGTCTTCTTCCTAAAAAAATGCATAGGCATTGGAATTCGTAGTAAGTGATGTACTTGAGTATTACAGAATTAGATGGGACCGGCCTTACAATGGCAATTGTTCATATGGAAGTTCATATTTGTACATATCGAAATATTGTTGTGTGCTTTAATCTCTTTGTATTTTTTTCTTATTTATTGTGTTTCAAAGGGTTGATTTTTATTTTTGTTTGCAATATTATTAACATAGTTGTAATAAATCAGTATACCATTACAATGTGGTGTAAAAAATACATTATATGGTTTCCTACAACATTAAACATTTTCTAATAAATTGATAAATTTCCCAGTTTTAATAATCTCAAAAAATTAAAAAAATCAGAATATTTCAAAACCCATTTTTTAAAAAATCACTTATTTAATATTTAATTGTTTTTTTGAGAGATTTAACAGATAATCAATTTAAAACAAGAGCTTTCATAGTTGTGTTGCCTTTATTTTATCCTTTCTAACATGTGGTTTGTGAAACAAAAAATAATTAAGTCTTTTCTTTTTGGGAGGGTATGGGGAACTAGTTAGGCTAGCAGCTCAGCTCGCAAATTGTATTAAGACTCCACAACTTGCACTAAAATGCTCTTATCCTGTGTCAACTTTGGAACTTTAAAGCGAGGCACAAACATCTATCAAAGTAAAATACAAACATAGGCTCGAAAAAATGGATTTGGTGGGCGTAATGCCAAACTTTGAAACCTTTTCCAGCATCCTCTTACTTTATTCCAAAACGAGCTTTAAAAGTGAGTGTGGGAATACATCAAAGACTTACAAAAATAAAAAAGGTGACAAATGTTGTAGTTTGGAATGCCCAGTTGATATGATTGAAAAATGTTGAAATATATATAAGGGATGTAACAGATTGAAAAAAATGCCTATGAGAGAATCCGGTAATTTCAACATATAAGAAACAATAACTATTTGATAAATCCCTCAAAACCTCTACCACAATATGCTTGATCTGTGTTAAAACACAATTTTAACATATCATATGGACATACAACAAATTATAATAAAAATAAGAATTTTGTTAAATGTTGTTAATATCTAGATAGATATATGTGTGAAATGTGCAAGTATATACATAATAAAGAAGTTTTTATAACAAAATACTACATGAAAGACTATTATATTTGCAAAATATGCAAAACATGGTGTTTTTAACAACACTAATAAATTTCAAAAAATTCCTCCAAAAAATGGTACTCCACCTTTGTTGTTTTGGGGTCTACTGTCCTACTCAATAATTAAATTCCCAATAATAAAGAAAAAAAGGGTTAAAAAATTAAAACTAAAAAATTAAGAGATGGTTGGGAAAAAAAGAAACACAGGTTGTAATACAAATGCTTTGCGTTATGCTACAGTGCAAGATTTGAAACAATTGTGAAAGAATAGAGTATGAAGAATTATATTATTTTTGAAAAATATTAAATTATTCATTGAGGTAGAACCGCTCCATTAGAGCAATAGGCCGTCTAAAAACAAGATCCGAGTCTAAACTGAACAAGACGTAACACATAAATAAAAAACAATAAAAATAAAAGCCAGAGCAGCCAAAACATTAAAGACCAGCACTGTTGTCTAACTTGACCTGGCCACCATCTGGTAAGCTGTTATAAATGGTCCCAAACACAAACGTCGATTTCCAGGCCAGACGCTATTTCAATCTATGCTTCTCAAAAAAAAACAGACTGTAACAAGCTAAAACTACTTACGTATTTGACAATCGCGAAACAGGCAAGCGACTTGCGCAACTGTTAACAAGAGCAGTGAAATTCCTCCCAAAATAGAGACGACTAACCATGGCTTTGAACAGTGCAACATCTTATATTGAGCCCATAGAATTCTCCACCGATTTTTGCGGTAGAGATTAATTTGATGCGCAGCCTTCCAAACAGGCGTATAATTGGGTATTCCGATGGCTGGTATGCTGAAAGAATTCCAGAGCCGGGCTGCTTCATTGTCGCTTCCAAGATTGTTGATGATAATGCCGCGTTGTCTCAAGATAGCCACGTCCCGACCGGTGTTAATGAGGTCGTTCATGAGGAGAATGTACCTCGTTATTGGTTTCTCCCGCGTCTCCTGCAATTGCGTCTCCATCGCCACTAGGTTTCTGAGAATCACCTCCGACCTGTCGTCTACTCTGAAAATGGGCAGATATAGTGTGGAATTGCTTTCGTCGAACTTAATATGGCGGATTCCTTTGTCCTCCAGTTTTTTGAAATTGACTCCTATACTATCCAACTCCTCTACAGTTGAAACGTAGCCTCTGTCCTCCTCTGCTTGAACCAAATTATAAATCTCACGGCTGAAGGAGATGAATAACCATAGACCCCATAGTATGACAACCGGGAACAAAATAAGCAACACTAAAACAACTGCCACCCTTAATATCAGACGACTGACTTGACTTCCATTGGGACAAGAGCCTTCGACTGGGCTGCCATTGTTGTGTTCCTGCGTGTCCACCATATATTCACCAAGCAATTGCAAGATATGAATTTTTTCTTCCGCTTTCTCAACTTTCCCCTTTACTTTTATGGGGGACAACTTTTTCAGTGAAGAATCTATCCAGTCACACGGATTTTGCTTCTCCAACGTATTCTGCTCCGGAAGCAGCTTCTCCCTGATTAGAAACAAAACCCGCAGAGGTAATTGATTCTCCAACTTGAACATATCTTTGAGTATATCGTTCAACAAAGGGTGATTATTTTTGCTGTCCAGCATATTTTCCAACCTTGTTTTTGCAGAGTAAACTTGGTTTTCTTCTGAGAAACTCTCTAGAACTTTTATTACGAAGCAAGCGTCTCTTACCAACAACCACATCAGAATGTCCCGGTAGATCCACTTTATACAGGGATCGTATCTTTTCTGCATCTCATGACTTTTACACATTTCCACAGCCGAAGACAGGCCACCCTCCAAGCGATTATTAAATTCCCTTGCCACTTCTGTCTTGAAATACTCTAGCCCGCGTAGAGTTCCAATATCATCCTTTCTGAAATGATAAGGACCGAAGGAGATCTGTTGGGGATGGTAGAACGACTTTGTCTTCTCATTCTTTAGACACCCAGGAACTCTTGAAATAACATTTAACTCTATCCTAGATGTGAGTTCCTCTTTCAAACTATTTTCAACCATTATTATCCAGTCAACGTTTTCTTTATTTTTTCCCGATGAAGAGGAGGGATCTGCCATTGTTGTGCAGATAATCTATACGTAAACAAAGCTTGGTTTGCTCAATACACCAACATAACCATAAATTCGTTCTAAAAATGTGTCCGCCGTTCAACCCTTTCAGACCACTCGGCATGGTGGCTTTAAATTTCACCGCTACGCATCAAATAATTTTTAAGTGACGGTAATTTTTGTTAGGGGGAATTATTATTTTGACTAGCTAAGGTATGTTAAATACATCTGAATAATGTTATGTTGTATTTTTTACAAATTATATTGATTAATAATCTCATTATATTGTCACCCTAATTTTCTATTGAGTGGTGATAAATAACATTAATCTAGCTACATTATTGTTAGGGTCTACACATGGAGCCAAAAAACATGTTCGGAACATGTTCTATGGTTTTAAAAATGTGTTTGATACGTCCTTTCTTGTTGAATTTGATGGCCGTTTAGACGTTTTTCGTGATTTTAGCTGTAAAAAACTTACAAATATTTAAAAAAACTGTCGCATGAAACTTATAAATGTAAAGGATGACCGTCATTTTATATATAGATTTATACATAAATTATACAAATATATTCTTAAAATAGTTAAATATATATAAAATAATATTATATATATTTTATTAACATTATAAAAATAACACTATTTTACATTTTTGAAAGGCAACATTTAAAATTTACGGTCACTAAAAAATTGTTTGACAGGCATAGGTGGCCGTCAAATTTAATCAGTGGCTGGAGCCTTGACCATCCTTGACACTTCTCAAATCGTATTAAATTTCTAACATTTATTTATAAAATCTCACTTCTAAGCAGTAATCTATTATTTTATTGTATATTGTCTTTAAAAATTGTTGTGTACGTGTGACAGACAACTATAAAGTGAAATGTGAATGTATTTGGTTGGTAATACAGTGCTTTGTCCGTGGGAATCTAGGAATCTGGGATAATGCCACCAAGAAACTTAACGTCCACAGTTAATGTGCTTAAGATTTTTTCTTTGTCCGTGCAGTGATACTGAGGAAAAACTTAATGTCAACAGTTAATCTGCCAATGCCATTAAATAAACTTAATAGCCACAGTGAATTTCCAAATTTACACCACATTTTATTTCCAATCCGTACAATAATGTCAAGTGTGTATTTGTCTCGCATTTTTTCCCAATCCGTGCAATAATGCAGGGAACGGACTTACACGTTTTTTTTTGTTTTTGTTTCGTAGTGGACCCCTGGGAATTGACAGGCTGTAAGCTGTTTTTTTGTGATTTTAACCTATACTAGAGGGGAATTTTTTTAAAAACAGTAGACAACGATAGGCTGCAAATTTTGAAAACCGTAATTTTTTAAAAGTAGTTTATATAAAAACATAATACCTATCTATATATATGAACAGATTACAGATATATCTATAAAAATTACTGAAATTTACAGCCACCTTAAAGAGTTAAGTCCTCAGTGAATTTTGATTTGACAAGCACAGATAATTTGAAATTCCAGGCGTGGTAGTGGTGGTATTTTGTTTTTGTTTCGTAGTGGTGGATTAGGTACTTGAAAACTTTTAAAATCGCCAATTTTGCCATCTCTTCGAGCCTACGGAGCAGCGTTCAAAATTGCCCTTGTCACAGCGCTTCCGAGGGCTTCCAACCCATCAGAGAAGGGCAGGTCAAAATTTCCCTGTAAAAAAAATTCAAAACTTGTGAATCATTTGACAAATTGTAAGTGTAATATTTTATTCAAATTGTCAAAAGAAGAGCTGTGTGGAAAAATGGCTGTCAACCATTGTCATTTTAATTTATAAATCCCGATAAAATATTTAGTTGCAAACACAAAATTTGGATGTTGGACACTGGGAATATGAGATTAAATATACTACAAACATAAGTATATCATTTTTCCAAATTTCCATCCCATATATCAAATCATGTGACAAGTGATGATGCAGATATTTAAAGCACGAGTAAAGTCCATTAGAGTTAGTCATTGTAAACAACAATTTGCATAGCTTAGCGGCTTCTAGGTTCTAACCATAGTGATATTTGGCCATATTTATCTTGGATTAATCAAAAGGATTAAAAATTCAATTTCACTAAACAAAAAATTTCTAAAAATGTGATTTTTTTTTGTGAAAAAATGGAGATATTTATAGCTTAGTAGTCACTAGCTAAATTGCTAATACATCAACAGGACCATGGTAAATTTTAGAGCTTAGTGGTCGTTAGGTAACTTTGGCTAGACCATGGTGAATTTTAAGATACAAGCAAATTCCATTAGATTTTGTCATTGTAAACAACTCTTTGCATAGCTTAGCGGTCACTACCCTACAACCATAGTGATATTTAGTAATATTATATATATGCAGGTGAATTTTACAAATTTTAATTTCTTGCTAATGGCGATTTGAATTAAAAATTTTGGTTATTGGCGTAAACGCTGGGCGAAATGACCCCTAAAAGTAACTTGAACCTTTAAAATTTAGGCGAATTAGTCATACCCATATACCTAAAATTTCACAAAATTTTAAAAACCAGAATATTCGTGAATTAATGAAGATTCGCCACTAAAATTTTCCCTAAGTGAAACCCAAAACCTATGAGATGGAAATAGTGGACAATATCAATTAACCGTGAAGGCTCAAAGTATAAATTATATAAGCCAAGGATCATATTAATGTCAAGTCAGAGGATCACTACATTGGAACCTATTGGCTTAAGCCTAAAATGAATCAAAGGGATGTTCTTCTCGTTTAACATGCACATTAAGCAAAGTGAGTTCGAAAAGATAGTGGAAGGTGCAAAATAATGGCATTCATAGAGGTGGCATATAGAAAATCAAATCTGAGTTTGAGTTAATAGTTATGGATAGTTTGCTTTTGTTTTTGTTGTCTAAATGCTCGAGCGTCTAGAGGTGCATTAACACACCCTAACACATTTAGACCAATATAATTGATCTTACTCATTACTTGTGTGCTTAATATTTTTTATATGTAAGAGTCATCCTCACTCTTTCATGTTCCTATGGGGAATAATAAATGTAACCATTTTAGCCTTGAACAAGATTCTCAGCCTACCCGTGACATCACCAAAGTCATCTTCTTCTTATCCATAAGAAGGTTGCCCATTTTGAATATATTCTTCTCACGTTACACAATGTATTTTGTATGTTTCTTCGAAACAAATTCAGCTAACTGTTTTTTCTTGTTCTATTCACAACGCTTTGGGCATGTGGGTATTTCATGTGTAAATGCAACACATAGATTGTTGGCAACACAAACATGTTGAGCGTGTGCCTTAATATATTCACAAGCAAAGAGAATCCAAACCTTATTAGTGCACGCAACATAACAATGCCACTCCTTTAAGATCACTTCTATAGATACTTGAGCTTTGTGAAAGCGTTTTACGCTATAACAAAGTTTTCTGAACTTTTGTCCGACCTTTCGAGTCTCTCTACAGAATCCATCATCAAGGGTAAGCTCGAAATCGGAGATCTGATGTTTCGAGTCTCTCTACAGAATCCATCATCAAAGATAAGATTGAAATCTAAGATCTGACGTTTCGAGTCACTCTACAGGATCCATTATCAAAGACAATATTGAAATCTGATGTTTCAAGTCTCTCTACAGAATCCATCATCAAGGATAAGATCGAAGATATATAATTCTTAAATAATAATAGAGAAAAAAAAATTGGTTATGGAAACTCCGAAGAGGCCCAATAACCTTGCGGTCATATGGAGAGAAATCCAAGGGGCCAACAACTGGGAAAGCCTGCTAAACCCCATCAACCCAATTCTGAAAAAGGAAATTCTCAAGTATGGAGAATTTGCAAAGCTCTGCTACAATTATTTCGACTGCAATACGTATTCCAAAAAATACGGTTGTTGCAAATACGGTCGCACAAAGCTATTCGAGCAGGAAAACGCCCCATCATACGGATACGAAATTACAAAATACATATACACATCCCCGCAGGTGCACTTGCCCAGGTATTTTCTGAGGGCGTTAGTCCTAGTCACATGGAGCGGAGAGTTTACGTGGATGGGTTTTATTGCGGTGGCAAAGGAGGGAGAAGTTGAGCGGCTAGGAAGGAGAGACATTGTGGTCACATAGAGGGGAAGCGAAATCTCTCTTGGATGGATACAAGACCTCCGGGAATGGATACAAGACCTACATGGTTAGTAAAGGCAAGTTCCATCGAGGTGTGTCATCATTGCATTGTCGTCATCGTTGTTTTTGTTGCCCCAATTTGACTACTTGTTTCTCATACAACCGAAGCTACAAGGAGAAAACGATCAAGTAGTCAAATGTATGTGTATTTAAAATTTCTACGTCAAATATGTAAATGTGAAATATGCAAGTGTAAATACACAAAAGTAAAATATGCTAAATGAAAGTGTAAATGAAACATGTGTACTTGATGAATGTCGAGAAGAAGGGTGAAGAGGGATATCTTGTATTGCTGTGAGTTTTTTGGGCGACCTCACGCCACCCTGGTTGAAAAAATGTAGGGAGGAAATGCTTTATGTCCTCCAACTCTAACCGCTTCTACTGAAATTTTGTGAAGAGATCTCTATTGCGTTATGGTTTTATGGATGATACGACGCCAACTAGCCAAATAAGTATAGGGATGAAATGCTCTGTGTCCTCCAACCTTTAACTACTCCCCATAAATGCTAAGGACGCCATGTCCTGTAAAATTTGTTGTGTATGGAGTTCGTAGACTGGTCTGAACTCACTCGCTATATGTAAACCCACAATGTCATGGGAAGCAAGTGCATTGTACTGAACCGGTGTAAATATGTTGTGTTAGTTTGACAAAACCCTCATTAATGATACCCCCCTCTTTGGGGGCACATGTAATAACCTGAAAAAGGTGAATACAACCCCAAAAGAGGACCTACCACATTCTGTCCTGTAAAACGCTACCCTGCAAGAGGTAAGGGGAAAGTGCTTGGTAGAAAAAAAGGCGAACAAAAAAGGAATGGCTATCCAAAAAAAGTGTTATTCCAAAAACACATGCATGCAATAAATGTAAAGTATGTAAACAATGTAAGAACTGCCAAGAACAGTAGTGTAAATGCGTAAGAAGACAAGAAGACTGCACAAAGAAGGTTACAAACAATGGATATCACACACAATGTCACAAGACACACAAGGCCATCATGGCCGCAAAAAAAACAAAAAAGTGTGCACACAAGCAAATGGAAAATCCAACATAAAATGGAAAACAAAGAAGACAAGGAAAGGAAAGCAAACAAGTAAGCATGGAAATGTATGTATTCTTGTAAATTAAGTTATGTACATGGAACACCCATTAGCATGTTAGATTAATAACCAATATGTCAAAGTGTGTATGATCAAGTAATATAAAATGCTAAGTATAAAATTAAACAATAGCACCTATATGAGACAAATGAGGATGCCCCCAGCTGCTAGTATAGTAAGGGTAAAAGGCAAGCATCCATGCCGCATGTAAATTTACTCTATCTGCGATCACACTAGACAAAGGCATGAACGTGCATGTGTGTACTATAATGACATATAATAAATCAAGCTAACATGTGTATTAAAGTGATCATACACAAGACTAGTAAACAAGAGTAAATGCACCAAGACAATGTAACATGTTATGGATGGATGGAATGGAATGCAAGATGGAATGATAGGAGCAATGTGCCCCCCAAGTGTATGGAAGTGTATGTAATGATGTTCATTTTTCCCCCCCCTCAATAGTTGAGAATGAACCGTAAATGAGAGTTTGTCATTGGGAAATAGTCAAATAGTGTTTGTTGTGTCTAGCGCGTTGCAATGAGTGTGTTTGTGTAGTGGTGATGAGATGTGACATATAAAATAGATGTGTGTGAACCCTATATCCAAATCGTATATCACAACCTATTGAATGTGTGAATGATGATTTAACCCTAATTGTATATCACTATAAATGGATTGAAGAATGTGATGATGTAGCCTATAGAGTATGTCACTACAAGATGAATAAGAAGGGGTGGTGATTTAACACAAAGCGCATACCACTGCATGATGATAGGATGAAGGGTGGTGATTTAGAGCTAAGCATATACCACTATATGATGATAAGATGGATTATGATTTAGGGCTAAGCAGATAACACTAGGATTTAAAATAGTGGAGGGAGTGGTGATTTAACTTTTAAGCTGTATACCACTAAAAAATTATATGAGAGAGGTGGTCATTTAGCCTAAAGCATATACCACTACCATATGGAATGATGGATATGGGTGACGATTTATCCTAGAGAGTATGTCACTAGTCCTAGGAAGCACGTATGATGAAATGTCACATGGTAAGTGCAAGTTCCATTTGATATGTAAACCATCGGCAACTGAGTATAGACCAAGGAACTAAATTACGTCATAGGGTAGTGGGTGTAGCGCATAGGACAATGTAGAATAGGTGACCAAATGGTTAATAGGGTGTGTAAATATGTGGTATGAATAATGCAATGTAGAATATGGAAAATATGGTGATATATGTAGATACAAATGAGATATATGGTGATGAAATGTAAAGTTAGGCCCATATATAAATGTAACCTAACGTAATACGTAGAATATATGTAATGGATAAATGCACAGTATGTAATAAGACTAAATGTGTAAATACGCAAAACAAACATGATGTGTAGAATGAATAGTATAATGTAGGATGTAGGATAAATGTAGAATGGATAAGGTATGGTGTGGAATGTATGGTAAGATGCAATGTGTAATGCCTAAGTGTGGTGTGTGGGGTTCAGTGCATTGGCAATCCCTCAACAGTCAAATGTGAACCAAATCACAAGAGTGTCTCATCGGGTAATGACGCTAGAATGTATGATGAGTATGCCTAATGCAAGAAAGTGAGGGTATGAACATGTGAAAAGTGTAATGTAGAACTATATAAATATGCTAGAATGAGGGGGGATTAGGTGTTATGCCCCCCAAGTGTACTATGATGATGAATATCTATGCAGCGACATGGGAGGTGCAATCCCATTATGGGAGAGTTTCATCTGTTTCGTGATACGAGTGAGGTCCAAAAGAATGGTAGGATGAATAAACAATAGGACCATGCGATAATGGTCAAACTTGAGATGTGTCTTATGCATCAATAGGAGTAGTAGATTCTACAAAAGTGATTGGATGCGATAAATAAGTGTAACTATGAAATTGTTCATCATCATAGTAAAAGTCATCTGGGTGCCAATCGTTCATCATCATAGTAAGCGTCATCTGGGTGCCAATTGTTCATCATCATAGTAAGTTGCGTCATGTAGGATCTATAGCGGATGTAGGAATTTAGAGATTTACTTTAGACTGTAATTTTTACATTTAACTTGGTGAGGTGGTCGGTACCTTTAATGGAATAGGAGTGATATCATCCTTAAGAGGAGGTTGTTATGTTGACTTGATTATTCTAGAGATGATTCGAGAAGAGGTGGTGTGTCGATGTTGAGGGGTGGTTTCTTACACGGCTCTTTAATTCCCTTATAAGTAACGACATGATGCTCATTAGATGAAGTATATTTAACAACCCATTGAGATGTAACAAGTGGAGATGACCATGTAACTGAACATTGTGCGGTGAATGAGATGAAACCTTGACGCTCAAGACGTTTAATTCATCATTGTAAAGCATAATAGGAATATTCATTATGTACATTGATTTGATGATAATTATAATAAGGGATACCATGATATTTTTCAAGTCGACAAGGTGGATAACCATGAGTAGATGGAAGGCTTATTAATCGATGAGTTATGAATTTGGGAAGAACATCTTGTTGTGTAGCATTGATTACAAACTTGAGAGGCGCAGGTAGCGGTAAGATTTGAGGTTTGTTAATATGATCACATGTAGAAAAAATAGGATGGATATGAGAAGAATAATAATCGTGAGCCTGAGAAGTATCCTTAAACTGTTGAATTTCATATTTAAGACATGTGATTGTGGATTCCATAGCTTGAAATTTATCTTGAAATAAAGAACAAATAGCTTAAAATTTATCTTGAAATACAGAATGAATAGCTTGAATGGATTTGCAAATAGATTAATTGTAAGTGTAATCAAGGGAGTCTAAAGAAAGATGACCAAAAATAGTGCTGACTTGGGTAGGCAATATGTTGATAGGAAAATGTATATTATCTAGGGTTTGTTGAAGAGCGTCTTTACAAGTTAGGTGCATTTGAATCAATTGAAGAAAAGAGACTCAAGATAAACATTAGATGCCATGGTATAAAGAAAAGAAAAGTCCTAGAATGAAGGTGGATTCGAAGGTTGGGTTCACCAAAATGATTAACTAAAAATGGACTAAATGCAATGAAATAGTAATCCTAGTTACTCTAATTAGGAGGACTAAACCGTTGTGTATGTATGCTAAAACAATATGGAATGATCTAAATAATTAATATTAAATGAAAGGAAACCCTAACTGTACCAAATAAAGGAAGAGGATGACTTAGCTGATTGTTAGAGAATGTCACAGGTCTAACAACAGATTCCAAAACAAAGAGTGGACACTCAAAGACCCTACAAAGGATAGATCTAGAGGTTGTGAGCTAATTGAGGTGCCCTGGAAGGTACTGGGGTGCCCTAGTGCACCCTAGTTTGTAGTTTAGGCGCCTTGGTTCCTAGAAATGTTCACAATCTTAAATCTAAATGGTCACAAGTTGATATGAAACCCTTTCAATTTGTCACACTAGATCCCCAAAGCTATGTCGAATGTGTCAGATATTGGAGTGACAACCTACAATACAAAAGGAATTATCAAACCCTAGGAAAAAATAAAGATACAGAATGAATGGGTCAGACTGACCTCAATCACTAAACTAGTGGACTTATTGTTGAGCGTTGCACTACATTTTGGACTTGGATGTAGTTCTGGTGTGTGTGTGTGCGTGCATGTTGTGCCTTAGGTGCTCTCATGTCAATCGTACTTTATGAAGTAGTGAACAATAATAATTATAGAAAAATGTAATAGAATGTGTGCATGGAATAGAATAAAATCCCTCCACCTATGTTGTGATGTGTGATGAAAATCTCTAGCCTTGATGCATGACACTAATGAATGCAAATCTAGATGGAGTGATAGTAGTGTGTGACGATAGGACCCTCATTATGGCTTCATAACTTTATATTTATAGGGTTATCATTCTTTAGTTTCGTAATTAACCCCGAGAAGGTCGAATAGGAAAAACATTAGTATGAAAAACGGTCACAAAGAGCCCAAAAAGTGGAGGGAAAGTTAAAAATGGACCGGGGCGCCTCTAGTGGGACCAGGGCACCCCAATATAAGGTAGGGCGTCCTAGTTTAGGATAAAACAACATAAAATGACAAAACAAACTGGGCATTCATAAAGAAATATGCGGAAATGACGAAATACAAGTAAAACAATGTGGCCAAAAAAGTGGGATTAATTAATACTTTAGTCCCTCGAGAACCATCTAAATAGTAGTATAAAACCGGGCAAAGTAATGTCTAATGTGAAAGATTATGTGACTACACTTAAAAATGTTTTTTTTGTTTTTCTGATGTTAGTGTTACCAAATGTGCAGTACTACCTATAATGACTTGGAATGGATAAAAAACTCCATATTTCTATTATATCACTTTAGATAGATGATTTGATTAGAACATAAAGATAAATCAGTGTATGGTGGAGTGGTACCTATACTAGTGGTCAAACCATGTTAATTTGATCTAGGTTTTGTACTACATCCCCCCTTAATGGTGGAAGAAAAACACATGTAGTTCTCCTGATGCATGTGTAATTTGTATGCAAATCTAATCACAACCTATCATGACCTTATGTTTCTTGACAAAAAAATTATGGGTGTAACTATAGAAATAATGGAATGTAACCTTCGTGGATGTGATATAGCGTGAAATTTTTGCAAATACAAGATTGACTCAAACTTTCCCTTAGAATCATTGGAAATGACTGGATTTGGCTTGTCCTTGCTTGACATAGCTTGGCTTGGCTTTGAGGTCTATAAAATGAGAGGCATGGCTCTTGAATAATTTTTATCATTCTTCACACCTGTATATATTAATTTCTTCTAGGTTGTACACATAAAATATAGGAATTTAGGAGATCATAGATTTATTTTGATTGTACATGTCTAACTCAAAATGTAGAACAACTTGGTCCCAATCCATATGGTTCTAGAAAGTTAGTTCATGAGGATTGTGCAGGAATTTAAGATTGTTGGAATGAGTATATTTATTTGGATAAATGCAACTGAGTAAGTGAAGGATTGAGAAATGTGTAGAGCAAAGCAAGTAATGTGGGGGGAAGGGGAGAGAGATAGGTTGTATAATTGATCTTAGGACATGTGCACAAGTCATCTGTACAGAAAAATCTAAATTTATCATTGCCAAAGGATAAATTAGAAAATTTACGTGTCTATAATTACATGAAATATTCATTTTGACACCTCTATTGTCTTCATTTCAAGCTCAAACTACACTTTACATTTCTCTATATGCTCAACTTCTCTTATCTTCTTCACTGATGTGTTAGCTTTAAGTGGTCCTTAAAATTGAGACCGGTCTTCTCATTACATACGATTTATTCATTTGAGTTGCGCATTAAGCTCTCAGTTCTTTTCATTTTCACCTTAAATTGAGATCATTTTGTTTACATTCGAAAAAAATGATTGTTTGACAATTTTTTTCTTTGTTAGGTATTCAAATCTAGACAAAATTTCTTTAAAAGGACATTGTTTCGTAAACACTTGGCATGTTTGAGTTTTTCATTCACGAGTTAACCAACAAATTTCACTTTTTTCTCAATCCTATCTGCTTCAAATGTATTTTGCAAGAATTTTCGTGCATATTTTCTTAGCTTGTTTAAATCTCAATCTATATAGTTCACTCACCTTAGAGAATTAGAGTCTCTTTTTTGCGCTCATCATCTCTCCTAGTTCTCTTAAAAAGATGGGTTCCATCATCACCTCAGCTTATTGGTACCTTTTGTATAGGAATCAATCAAATTCATCACGAGCTTTTCTGAGAGCTCACCTCATTAATGTTGAGGATTTGATGTTGTCGATGCCACCTAGTGATGATGTTTTGCATCCATCATATATATCTTGTTTGGTTACAAAGTAAGTAAATTTGTTTCCTTGGTACTCATGTCCAATGTGCCCCTTTAGTAATTTTTTGGATTGCTTTTACAACTCTAAAAAATCATAACATAATCAACAAATTAATCCCATATTGGTTGGATGGCTTGCCCTACAGTAGCACATAAACCCCAATATATCATTGTTTTAACACCAATAATATGGATGATGCCCCAATAGACATAGCCCTCTTACCAACATAATGGTCAAGATTATTTGTAAGATCGATATGTTTGTTTCCTCATCCTTTCCCTCTCCCCCTTACAATTTCACAGAGTCTAAAAACATCTTCTATATTTTCCTCTTGATACATTCTTGATTATACAATTCGGAGATGCCTCTTCAATGGATCTAGCAATTGATTCAATAACTCTAAAACTTCTCATATGTTGTCATCAATATAGCCATTGCAACAAAAAAGTATCCTTAGATAACATCTCATCTAACTAAGGATGGTATGTCTAATCTTGTCTCTTCACATAAAGGATCCAATGGATCCTTATATATTGGAAAAATAAGAGGCCGGTATGAGATGATTATTGATTGAGTGAAAGGTGGATGTATTAATTAAAGACACCTACCTTCACCTAACCCTTTTCACATGTAAAAGGAAAACTACCACATTAATTAGTGCATATGAACAACATATTATACATAAATATGTCGCTTTTAAATATCACAAATAGTTAAGATGAACTTAACATCATACATGGACATCACATAAAACAACATTAAATTTGATGACAGTTTACATGTTTTTAACCCATAAAATAATTGAACTCGTTTGAGATCAGTCCTATAACTTTATAAATTTTAAATGTGACCATCATATTTTATATACATTTATATAAAAATTGTATTAATATTTTACACGTATGGGAGATATCATCAATGAATAAATATTTGGAAGAAGTGTGTCTTCTCCTATTTTCCATTCATTGTCAATTTGCATACCATTTGCATACCTTTGAGTTTGGCGTAGACTAGAAGGAAAAAGTGAACACATATTGCAAAAAAATAACCAGTTTAAAATAAATATCATCCTTAAAAGCCAAAATCATGTGATATAAATAAATGGAAGCTGTAAAAATTAAAGTTGTGGGATCTGAGTAGACCAACATATCTGTACCACATCTATTCTTAATAACATCTATTCAAATACATGGGGATTGTAATTTAGCCGCGCCTCTAAAGTTTAAACCATACTCGTAAGGAAAAAACACTACAAGTAATGGTGCATTGAATTTATTAGTCTTCTTCCTAAAAAATGCACAGGCATTGGAATTCGTAGTAAGTGATGTACTTGAGTATTACAAAATTAGATGGGACCGGCCTTACAATGGCAATTGTTCATATGGAAGTTCATATTTGTACATATCGAAATATTGTTGTGTGCTTTAATCTCTTTGTATTTTTTTCTTATTTATAGTGTTTCAAAGGGTTGATTTTTATTTTTGTTTGCAATATTATTAACATAGTTATAATAAATCAGTATACCATTACAATGTGGTGTAAAAAAAACATTATATGGTTTCCTACAACATTAAACATTTTCTAATAAATTGATAAATTTCCCAGTTTTAATAATCTCAAAAAATAAAAAAAATCAGAATATTTTAAAACCCATTTTTTAAAAAATCACTTATTTAATATTTAATTGTTTTTTTGAGATATTTAATAGATAATCAATTTAAAACAAGAGAACAAGAGCTTTCATAGTTGTGTTGCCTTTATTTTATCCTTTCTAACATGTGGTAATTTGTGAAACAAAAAATAATTAAGTCTTTTCTTTTTGGGAGGGTATGGGGAACTAGTTAGGCTAGAAGCTCAGCTCGCAAATTGTATTAAGACTCCATAACTTGCACTAAAATGCTCTTATCCTGTGTCAACTTTGGAATTTAAAGCGAGGCACAAACATCTATCAAAGTAAAATACAAACATAGGCTCGAAAAAATGGATTTGGTGGGCGTAATGCCAAACTTTGAAACCTTTTCCAGCATCCTCTTACTTTATTCCAAAGCGAGCTTTAAAAGTGAGTGTGGGAATACATCAAAGACTTACAAAAATAAAAAAGGTGACAAATGTTGTAGTTTGGAATGCCCAATTGATATGATTGAAAAATGTTGAAATATATATAAGGGATGTAACAGATTGAAAAAAATGCCTATGAGAGAATCCGGTAATTTCAACATATAAGAAACAATAACTATTTGATAAATCCCTCAAAACCTCTACCACAATATGCTTGATCTGTGTTAAAACACAATTTCAACATATCATATGGACATGCAACAAATTATAATAAAAAGGAGAATTTTGTTAAATGTTGTTAATATCGAGATAGATATATATGTGAAATGTGCAAGTATATACATAATAAAGAAGTTTTTATAACAAAATACTACATGAAAGACTATTATATTTACAAAATATGCAAAACATGGTGTTTTTAACAACACTAATGAATTTCAAAAAATTCCTCAAAAAAATGGTACTCCACCTTTGTTGTTTTGGGGCCTAATTAAATTCCCAATAATAAAGATAAAAAAGGTTATAAAATTAAAACTAAAAAATTAAGAGATGGTTTGGAAAAAAAAGAAACACAGGTTGTAATACAAATGCTTTGCGTTATGCTACAGTGCAAGATTTGAAACAATTGTGAAAGAATAGAGTATGAAGGAGCCTGGAGGCACTTCAGGTAGATGTTTTGTTTGGTTATGATTTTTGAGAAAATAGAATTATATTATTTTTGAAAAATATTAAATTATTCATCGAGGTAGAACCGCTCCATTAGAGCAATAGGCCGTCTAAAAACAAGATCCGAGTCTAAACTGAAAAAGACGTAACACATAAATAAAAAACAATAAAAATAAAAGCCAGAGCAGCAAAAACATTAAAGACCAGCACTGTTGTCTAACTTGACCTGGCCACCATCTGGTAAGCTGTTATAAATGGTCCCAAACACAAACGTCGATTTCCAGGCCAGACGCTATTTCAATCTATGCTTCTCAAAAAAAAACAGACTGTAACAAGCTAAAACTACTTACGTATTTGACAATCGCGAAACAGGCAAGCGACTTGCGCAACTGTTAACAAGAGCAGTGAAATTCCTCCCAAAATAGAGACGACTAACCATGGCTTTGAACAGTGCAACATCTTATATTGAGCCCATAGAATTCTCCACCGATTTTTGCGGTAGAGATTAATTTGATGCGCAGCCTTCCAAACAGGCGTATAATTGGGTATTCCGATGGCTGGTATGCTGAAAGAATTCCAGAGCCGGGCTGCTTCATTGTCGCTTCCAAGATTGTTGATGATAATGCCGCGTTGTCTCAAGATAGCCACGTCCCGACCGGTGTTAATGAGGTCGTTCATGAGGAGAATGTACCTCGTTATTGGTTTCTCCCGCGTCTCCTGCAATTGCGTCTCCATCGCCACTAGGTTTCTGAGAATCACCTCCGACCTGTTGTCTACTCTGAAAATGGGCAGATATAGTGTGGAATTGCTTTCGTCGAACTTAATATGGCGGATTCCTTTGTCCTCCAGTTTTTTGAAATTGACTCCTATACTATCCAACTCCTTTACAGTTGAAACGTAGCCGCGGTCCTCCTCTGCTTGAACCAAATTATAAATCTCACGGCTGAAGGAGATGAATAACCATAGACCCCATAGTATGACAACCGGGAACAAAATAAGCAACACTAAAACATCTGCCACCCTTAATATCAGACGACTGACTTGACTTCCATTAGGACAAGAGCCTTCGACTGGGCTGCCATTGTTGTGTTCCTGCGTGTCCACCATATATTCACCAAGCAATTGCAAGATATGAATTTTTTCTTCCGCTTTCTCAACTTTCCCCTTTACTTTTATGGGGGACAACTTTTTCAGTGAAGAATCTATCCAGTCACACGGATTTTGCTTCTCCAACGTATTCTGCAGAATCCATCATCAAGGGTAAGATCGAAATCGAAGATCTGATGTTTCTAGTCTCTCTACAGAATTCATCATCAAAGATAGGATCGAAATCTGAGATCTGACATTTCGAGTCACTCTACAGGATCCATCATCAAAGACAATATTGAAATCTAACGTTTCAAGTCTCTCTACAGAATCCATCATCAAGGATAAGATCGAAGATATGTAATTCTTAAATAATAATAGAGAGAAAAAATTGGTTATGGAAACTCCGAAGAGGCCCAATAACCTTGCGGTCATATGGAGAGAAATCCAAGGGGCCAACAACTGGGAAAGCCTGCTAAACCCCATCAACCCAATTCTGAAAAAGGAAATTCTCAAGTATGGAGAATTTGCAAAGCTCTGCTACAATTACTTCGACTGCAATACGTATTCCAAAAACTACGGTTGTTGCAAATACGGTCGTACAAAGCTATTCGACCAGGAAAACGCCTTATCATACGGATACGAAATTACAAAATACATATACGCATCCCCGCAAGC
Organism: Taxus chinensis; assembly: GCA_019776745.2. NCBI lineage: Eukaryota > Viridiplantae > Streptophyta > Pinopsida > Cupressales > Taxaceae > Taxus > Taxus chinensis. The sequence continues at coordinate 673,217,251 of CM034150.1, read as the reverse complement.
GCACTTGCCCAGGTATTTTCTGAGGGTGTTAGCCCCGGTCACATGGAGCGGAGAGTTTACGTGGATGGGTTTTATTGCGGTGGCGAAGGAAGAAGAAGTTGAGTGGCTAGGAAGAAGAAGTTGAGTGGTCACATGGAGGGGAAGCGAAATCTCTCTTGAATGGATACAAAACCTCCGGGACTGGCTCGTTCCAGCAGGTACCTGTTATTATTGTTTTATTTAATTTTTAAATAAAGATTATTTATAAAATGAGAAGGTTGTATAAAGATTCTAATAAATGAAACAAAATAGAGTTATATTGCTTTATTTTTTTAAAAAATACATATTATTTATAAAATGAGAAGGTTGTATGAGAGTTAGGAAGACAAATTTTAATTAATAAAACAAAATTATAATTTTGCTCTTGATTAATTATACTTTTAAAATTTAGTTTTCTATTTACATTTCAAATATCTTTGTGATTAATTTTTTAAAAAATTTTTAATCTTTTGAAATAAATTTAAATGTTTTCAATGTTATAATAATTTAAAAATTTAAGTTATAATTTATAAATTCAGTAATATTAGAAATAGTATATTTGTTTATTTATTATAATAATTTTAAAAGATGCAAAGTTACATATTTATTAGGGTATAATTTTTTTAGTAAATTTTTTAAATTTAATATTTTTTTTAGTGCTTTAGGATTTTTTTATGAATATATTACTCAAAAAATATTATAGAGACTTTATAAAATATTTACAATCTCTTTTAAATAAATAATTTTCATCTATTATCTAATTTTCAATATAATTTTCTTATTTATTTTTATCCATCAACCTACAAAAAACATCTTATAATTATTAATAATTTTTGCTAGAAGATTATAGAATTGTTCTTTACTATTTTATTTTTTTTAAGAAAATAATTTAAAAATGATTTTTATAAATTGCTCAAATTTGATATATACATTTCAAAAATATAAATAAAGAATATATATACTATTATTATAGTTGAACAAAATTTTCAGCAAAAGATGTCACATAAAATAAATGTTAGCTTGGGAGAGGAGACAATATGCTTACTCCTTAACTAAGTGTATTGCGTCACAAAGTTTTCATATGACTAAACATGCATTTTATCCCTTGTAATTTTTTTAAAGATAATTAGATCTAGATGGATATTCACATAAAATTGTATATTTATTACTAAAAATTATGTTGTATTTGATGACAGATCTTGGGGACACACAAGGGTCAAATAAATGTGTTATGGTCAAAAGTGGTTTCTTTAGTGTGTATACTGCGAAAATCAATAATTTCAAACATGGTCACATGAGTGCTCGAGAGATGGTGCTTATAGAGGTACAAAGATTGCTTAATGAATACACTATGTGGCCACAGCCTAGGTGCGGCCTTAGCATTATTGTTTGTTTATGATATCAGTCACATGGTGGCTACCTTCAAAGCTCCGATTTCTATAACAGTGACTGCATTTGGGTGTCCCAGAGTAGGAAACAGGGCCTTCGTAGATATGCTCGACTCCCTCAACATCAAAGTCCTCCATATAGTTAATGTCAATGACGTGGTCACCAGGGTCCCTAGTATGGTAATGAATGAGAGACTTAGTTTTCTAAAATTTATTGTGGATTGGATCCCTCTATTTTATCGTCATGTTGGTGTGGAAATATAGGTAAATAATGAAGCTTCTCCCTACCTCAAGCCCACTAAAAACTTTATTTTTCATCATACTTTGGAAGTATATTTGCATCTCTTGGATGGGTATGTTAGAGAAGGAAAGGCCTTTTGTTCATCTGGAAGAGACCTTGCTCTTGTAAATAAATATTGTGATGCATTGATTGACGAGCTCATGATTCCACCACATTGGTGGCAAGAAGCTTATAAAGGATTAGTGAAGAATGAAGAGGGGAGATGGTCTCAAAGATGCAAAGAAGAAGATGACTAGGATCCTCTCCAATGTGATTTATCTTAGAAAAATATATTATTATTGAATTTAGATTTTTTTTTTATTGAAATGTATAGAAGTATGGAGAAAGTATCATCAAAAAATAAAAAATATAATTGTCATCATAAAAGTTTTTAAAAACAAAATTAATAAAATCAAAAAGTGTAAAACCAAAAACTATTAAGAAAAAATACATAATCGATTATTTTGTGATTGGATGTGCCTTTTTACCTTTAGATATATATATATGGCACATATTCATGACATCACTTATATGTGGTATGTTTATCACAGATTTTATGACTTAGAATTGTGAGTTGTGACCTGTTGTCTACTAGTGTTGAGCCTTCCCAATTAAGTTTGCAACATATTAGATGAATATTATTGAAGAACGATATTTATATTTGACATAAAACAATTGTTTGAATTTTCAGTTTCCTTGAGAAATATGTTTGTAAATGATATTATGGAGGCATGAATGTTAAAAGGTACATCCAGTTGTGAGGATAGTCATTTCCACGAGACATTATTGTGTTAGACATAATTTTTCCATAGTATAATATGAATTAGTTTCTCATCATTAACATCAAATATTAATTTTATTTTAATAATATTAAATTTTTAATCGTAAGATACCAAGCCTCCATCCTCAAAACTTTTTTCCAAATTATCTTTGTTACTCTTCAATTACTAAAACAACATAAAAAATTAGATATTTTTGGGACATTGGAGGCAATTGGTGTAAGTAAAATTGGATTTCAAATACGATTCTCTGATTGGCTTCTTTCCTTGATATAATTTCACCGACAACTTCCCTTTCGCTTTCTTGTTTAATTATTTTCTATGTTTTCTTTCAGTGTTTTCTAGTGCATGGTTTTTTAATAATTTGATGGTATGCAAACAAATAAAGGATTTTTCTTTTAATATTGGTTCTTTACTAACAATAAAATTTGTATCAACACTTGAACCAAGTGAAACACAACGTGGCTCTCTAAAATAAGTAATTGGATAAGGCCAAGGCATTGGAGGGGAGACGAGTCGGGAGCAGTTAAATATAATACAAGAGAGCCTGCGGAAGCCACATGTAGGAGGGATGAAGCGAAGAAAACCTCCACATGCACCCTCAATGTCCCACCTAGATGACCCCTCAAAGGTGCTAAACGCTAAATTCCAAAGTTCAGTACCAACAGAAGACCTATTCTGTTGGGAAATGTTTGATAAGACTGAGGCCCTTTTGTGCATGAGAAATATGCTCTCATAGAACATGTAGACGCATATGAAGGAGCTTGGATTCGAAGTAAGCAATGAGTCATTTTCAAAGTTGAGATTTAAGAAGGAACCAGGAAGGGTATTTCCTGTCATTGACTCCACTAAGATCTCAGACGAAAATGCATGCAACATGCTGAACAAAATGGCCATTGAATTTGGGAGAAAAAATATCGATTAAGGGGCCATAGTAAGGAGGATGCGGCAGGATATAGAGTGCAAAGGGTTGCGGAACCAACACCTTGTGGAAGAATTGAAAGATGATAAGAAGAGAATGACCGACGCATATAATAAAGCAATCAATATAGTTAATAACATTACACGTGTGTGCCCAAACTTGCTGGAACATGCTAAGTCAGAGTATGATACAAAAATGAAGTATTTGGAGGATATGGTACACTTCTTGTTAATCATGGTGAAAAGTGGGTCAAGGTCATCAGCAAAAGAATTGGAAAATATGAATAAAGAAGAGGTAAAGAAAAACATTGAAGAATATGAAGCACTCATCACAGAGATAAAAGAGGCCATGCAAGAGGAAGAGAAATCTTTTGAAAACTGCTAGGATTTTTGTCTGATACATAACACACACACTGCAATTGAAGAGGCATAGCTGAAGAAAATATAGGCCACGATGAAAACCAATAAGGTTGAGTGGGAGAAGGTGATGAAGGAGGTTTTTGAGAATATAGATTTAATAAATTCCAAGCGCGATGTTATTGATGAGAGGCCTAAGGAGATCTAGCCTATGGTGATGTGCGAGATGGATAGTTTAGAGAGTTTCGTAGTAGATTTGTATGTAATGATTAAGGAGATAAAAGAGAAGGTTAATGAGCTAAATTTGGAGAAGCTACCAAATATTGTGGAAACATCACCAGATAAGGCCACTAAAGAGCTTGAAGGATGGAAGCAACTAGAAGACATAATAAACAAATAGTTTCCAAACTACTCCCATCACCTAAGGCTTGAATATTGGACGTGCAAGTAGATAGATTCTTCAATCATTAGGGTAATTACCCATATTCTTTATTCTTCATATATTCTTTCATTTTTTCATCTATTCTTTAAGGAGCTATTCCACGATTCTTTGTATTTCTGAGGGCAAACAATACTCCTAGTGTGGGGTAATGTTGGATTGAAAACATGGTTAAGTACAAGCCATGCACGAAGGATAAAGACCGCATGCAGGAGTGTGTGTAGGAATGACAAAAAACATCAAGAGATTAGAAGGAGCGTGTGGGAGTACACTCGAGAGTAAAAATCAAATATAGGCCAGTGTGTGAAGGTTCTCATAAGGTAAGAAGAGATCAATGCACAAGGGTTCACGCATACACACATTAGGCTACAAGACTTAGCCAAATTTCCAATGAAGGCTAAAAATAGGAAAATCATAGTTGGCGTAGCATGCAAGGCACACCCAAAAATAGACAAGGAAAGGGTAAAAACACATGCAAAGGAGGACAAGAATGACACATGGATAAAGCTAAATATAGGAATAAAGCATGGATAAGCTCAAGCTATTTATAGCCTTATCTAGAGTTAAAGCAAGGGTGTAAAGGGCATGCATCCTATATGTAGGACATCTATTGTTATAAGGACCTCTTAGGCTTGAGTTGTCCAGATGATCATGATCCACCTACTTAGGGAATGTTTACTGCTACTGCTTAATTTTATGCTCCGTGTGTCCCTACTCATTGCCTAGTTTGTCTATTATTCTCCTAGGCTCAACCTAGTTTGTTCGTTGTTTTTTATGTTTGTGGTTTCGGGGCATGCTCTCATACCGCTCGTTTTTTTGCTGAAAGCTATCTTGTATCTTATTTCATTAATATAATATAAGATCTCTTTTCATCAAAATAATTAAAGCATGTAAGCAGAGAAGGACAAGTTCCCACCGTATATAAGTAGGTGTCGCACTCCTTTGAAAGATAGATGAAAAAAGAAGACTAAGAGGTGGATATTGTTGTTATTAGTAATGGCATATGTGTGCAAGTGCAATACTCGATGAATGTTACACGCATGAATGTAATCACTTGTAAGTGTGTGTAATAGATAATATTATGATGAATGAATTATTATGGATTGCATATATTAGTAGGGATGAACATGGTATGAATGGTATATTGGTCATGTTAATTATTGTGCATGTTCATGAATGATTGATCAAGTTATGTTATTCCATTTTATCTTAGTTAACCTTATATAACTGTAATGTTATCTGTCCACATTAGATAAATGGCTGAATACTTAACACACATCATGATGAGTGTCACAAAGAGAAAATTTTCTAGTTGCATGTGCTTCAGGTGAGCGCTTAGACCTATGCCTAAGTGAAGTTCCAATGCACTTGATTTAGTGAGGTATTGGCCAACTAGAAGCCAACACTATATTTAAATATTAAAACAATTGATTGAAGAGATTATAACCGTCCAAAAAGATTATATTACATTGGAAGAGAATTGAATGTGTACACCTTATAAATTTACCCAATATGTATGAAAATTTTTGTAGTCTGTATGAAGACTTTGCAATATCCAAAAAGATTTCCTACACACACTAAACCTATTACTCTGATACCATGTCAGAAAAGCTAGGAATAATTAATAAATTATTAAATTAAATTAAATTATCTATCCAAGTATAAATAATTTAGTCTAGGAATATAGTTTAGCAATCTGCAGAATATTTAATAAAATTAAATGAAAAATGAAAAAGTAAATTCATAAGTAAATAACAGTATTGACACTAGATTTATAGTGGGGAAACCCATAAGTAAAAAACCCACTCATAAATAAATCACTACCTTTATTAGAATTTCAATTAGACTTTTACCCAACACCTTCACTTCCTCCTTGGGTCCCACAAATTCTCTTACACAAAAAAGTTACAAACAATTTGCAACCATTAAATATATATTTTTCACAATCTTCACTCTCGTGAGAGATCATCCTATTAAATAGGGTGGATTATTTGGTTGCACATGGGTGCATCATTTCCCTCTTCATTAAATTGAATCAAAAGATTTAATTTTAAACTTCCACCTTATATGGAAAGGGGACTCGACAACATTTAGTAGCGTTTATAGTTAAACTTTAAATAAGAGATGTGAAGTGGTGGCCCACCTAAATGGTGTCCCCACTTAATATTATCACCCAACACCTATTGACAGGGTAACCTTCCTCTGCATTTGAGAGGATAAATTCCCTCGTATGATGAGGTTTTTTGTATTTTTGGTGATTTTAACTGAAAATCATAAAAGGGCAACAAAATTGGGAAGGATATAGAAATATAAAGAAGACAAAGGAGACAAGAAATATATAGCAAAATAAACACAAAGAACTGCTAAGATTATCTCAAATATAAACACAAAACAAAACCCTCTTTATCTCATATAAAGGGCCTAATACAATGATGAATGCAAAACTACAAAGCACAAAGTCTTTATTACCCTCAAACTGTATATATATGGCACAAAGTCGACGTACCTTGAAATCCAACATAAATTCTGAAGGGGCAACTTTGAAGGGGCAATGGTTATCTAGTTGGTAGAAGTTACACCCGGGTAGGTGGTTGTGTGTGTAATTTAATTGCCCCCACCTTTTTAGGATTCTAGAAGTGTAGTCCAAGTGGAGTTGACTGGGATGGTCAAGTGGAGTTAAAGCGGGGTCCAAATGGAGTCTAACTGGCAGTTGACTAGGAAAATAGGTGTATTTTCCCAATTAAGTAATGAATTTAATTAGCTACAATGTGCAAGATAATTAATTAACCATTTATTTAATAAATGATAATTAACTTAGCTAAAGTGTGTTGGGAACTAATTTAATTAATCCCAAAAGGTGAATGATTAATTAATTTTATTAATCAATTGTAAGGGGATATGAACTAGGATAAACTAGAAATAAGTATGTAATTTTGGGGTGTCTACAGTTATCAAGGTTTGGATGCACATATTTATGTCATATGGTAGAATATTGTGAAGAAAGATCGTAGGAAAATTCAAAGTGAAGGCAAAAATTGACAAAGGATTCAAAAATCCCAGGAATCCATATTGCCTCCATATAACACAATCCCAAAAACCCTTTTTTTTTGGAAAATAGAGATAAGGAAAAGGTAATAAAGAAGATAACTTAGAGTTTGGAAGCATGGATGTCTGCCACAAGGTACATGTTTGTGAAGCTACATTCTATATATTTCATAGAGTTAAGGAGGAGAGACATAGAAGTCTTCGAAGATCATGAATACCGATTTCCTCCATGTGGAACAAAAAGGTAAACATGCATGATTAGAGCCCAAGGGAAACATGAAGTGGTGATATCTTCTTTTTTAATCAACATTTTGGAAACCCACACCTAACTCTTTTGGTTGTATTTCAGTGAAATCACACCTCTTCCACATCCTTCTATCTAATTGAAGAATTTGTTTTCTTTCTCTTCATCTTGTGGATTTTTCCCAAATTTTCCATGCGTTTAGACTTGTTCTTCCACTGTTCCAACCCATGGATCAATGATGAAACCTATTATCAGATCACATTGATTTCCTAGCTACCCATTGTACTATAATAAGGAAACTATGGTCGTGAAACTTAATTTCACGCCATAAATGGTTATGTAACATAAATTTCGATATACCAAACACAAGTGGGATGACCAAGTGCACCTACATACCACAAGACATTTCTACCTAATTGTTACGCCAAATGGTTGTTTGTCCCCTGTCATAATCCTAGATGCTTAGCTATAAGGGAATATTTGTCCTCCCTTCTTCATCTTCTTTAAATTTCTCCTTCTCGCCTCATTTTTCTTCCGTATTTTATAAATAATAGATTTTGTTTTGTTATTTGAAATATTTGGTAGAGTTTTAATCATATTGTATGCAGAATAACACAAGTACACACTTCATTAATATTAAATGGAAAAATTACACATTTATAGGCCATTAGATTTCCTACTTCTATGGAGACCGATTTACCTACTACTAACAAATAAATCTCACCTATATCAATATTAGAGTGTTGTTGAAACAACATGCCTAATATAACAACTATTTGTATTTTTATCCACCAATAATAATATAATGTTCACACTAACTATTATAATTATTAACATATCCCCCTTTGTGCAAAAATTGGGAAGAACTATTTACCATTTAAATTGGAAACAAAATCATATGCCAGTGCACAATTTTAGGTCTGCATAATGTTGCTCTAGATCTTGTCGCACATAATCACCTCCATATGAGAACTTATCCTGCTTTCACTTCTAGTGAACTTATCACCGACCGATCACCTTCCAACAAAGTATGGTAGTTAGAGGATCTCTGCAGTCAGAGGGTCTTTGCAGTTAGTTTCCCTCCTATACAACAGTTTAAACCATCTATGATATGCACATTCTCCTTTGTTCAAATTAAACTTAGTAAGGGATAGATTTATTTTTGTACACACATTGCGACAAAAACAATTGAAAAAGAAATGCCACCAAAACAGAATGTAACCTCATCATTAGTGGCTGACAAGAGGTGATATTGAGCCTCCTTTCTCTAATTCCGCTGACCTCCATTTGACATGCTGCTTACTCAAAAAATACGTTCTTGAAACACATTTGTTTCCACATTATACTTATTCTTTTCTCTCTCCCACAATATGAAACACTTTATTTTAAAAGACATCAGGCTACACCGAAAAAATACATTTGTAAGACTGTTTCTTAATTTTCTGACATTTTTGATGACTCAAAACAACAAATGACACTTGACAACTTGACAATTTGAGTATAGCAACATGACTTTTGAAAAAGACTTCACAAACTAATGACATAATTAGTATTTTAAAAATAATATTGAAAATTACTTTTTTTGAAAAATATGGTTCATACTAGAATAATCTTTTTTTATTACAAATGAAACTTACAATCGTACTCCCTTAAAAGAAGTTCACCACTTTAAACACTTTCACTTCACTACAAATAATTGTATCACATAATACTTTGACTATATACAATTATTTACAACATGAAACAAGACATAAAAATCCAATTTTTATGTCATGAAAATATAAAACCTAATTACCAATGACAACCATTACATTACTTATTACTTAAATTTAACCACTAAATTAAACTATTTAATATTTTTAAAGACTACAATCTAAATGTCATTATCTAATGACTTTATTTAACTTATCAAAAATTGACATATAAATATTAAATATAGAGAATCTCATTGAGCTCACCATGGACCAAGTCTTGTTGAGTGCAAGGCCTAGAAACACTTAGACACGGAGAGTCAAAAGGTTGAGTCCAAGATCCTAACCTGGGTGATTTTGACGACGTGGATGCCCCTTACTAGTAGCTGCTTAGCTGAAGGTGATCACTGGTTTAGTTTCTTCGCTTATTTTGCATTGTTGAATCTATATGTTCCCTCTGGAATTTAATTAGGGATGCCATTAAACTATATAATCCAGTGCCCAATTGTAACACCCTTAGAAATACTCAATAAATAAAAAAGCACAACAAAAAAAACCTATTTGCAGATCGAAGGTGATAATGACAGAGAGGAAAAGGCTAAAATGGTGGTGCATGGTGAAGCGAGCTCTTCCCTGGCCAAATTCCACAGGTGTATCCACTTCTAAATTACAACCTCAAGTTATGGTTTGGCTTCCTCGAGACACGAAATCTTAGAAATATCTAAAATATTTTCCTGTTCTAAATGAAAGCTCAAATGTCAATTTTTATGTCTGGTATCAAACAAAAGTATCCTTAACTATCATTGCGTTTACACCAGCCACTTGCACGCCATTGTATTGATTTACATAGATATGCACTAAAATCCTTCCAATGGAAAAATGTTGAACTATATGCAAAACACAAATCATAATTGGATGATGCCTTCTATAAAGAAAAGACTTTGTGGTAAGGAAATATCAAATCTAATTCGTTTTGATTCAAAATAAGTAGTAAAAATCATTCTTGTTTGTAATGTTTAGATTCACGTGTGAATGATTCAATTCATCATGTCAGACTTAAGTAATTGAAGAAAACTCTCATGGCTAAAGACTAACCTACTCTGGTAGCAAATGAAATATTTGGTAGAGCTTTAATCAGATTGTATGCCGAATAACATAACTACACACTTCGTTAATATTAAATGGAAACAATCATACATTTATATGCCATTAGATCTCCTACTTTTATGAAGACCAGTTAACCTAATACTAACAAATAAATATCACCTATATCAATATCAGAGTGTATTTGAAATAACACATCTGATATAACAACTATTTGTATTTTTTAAATTCACATGTACTAATATAATGTTCACACTAACTATTACTGTTATCACCGAATCACAACACCCTTATTTTTACGCAAGTGCATATACTTGAGATTATAGTGTGATTGCGGGTCTTGCTACTTGAGATAGACCTCTAGAGAAAGCTGGTTCTTGCTCTTAAAACTACCTACCACAATCTACTCTAATGCAAGCAAAACTATCTTTCCTAATTTAACTTTCCAAGGGACCAAGGAGAGAGAATGCATGAAAATGAAAGCCTACACTAAAGCGGTGATACACCATAAAAGGAGGGGTGTGAGAGTAGTCTTCCAATGCGTGGGATATAGAAGCAAAGTGCACACTAGAAGGGGTGATGATAGTTTTCCACAATCTAGCAAAATGCATTCACAACAACATCTCAATCATACACAATGATAATAGATCCCTGCAAGAGCATAAATATAGACGCAATACACTTATAATTAATGTTGGTGGGGCAAGAAGAATGCAAGAAAACACAGTAGGGGAAGATGCATCCATAAACTTGTATTTTATTGCTTCATGATATGCACAGTTCAATCTCTTACAAGATAAGGGCCTAGATCACCATGCAAGGAGTCCACAACAAGGGCCTATAGCACATTGGCTTCACAAAGCAATTTTTGATAGAGCTTTGCTACCACTAAAAAAATACCTCCTCTTACACTGATCCCAACACTCCAATTTATAGGAAAATGAGAAGAGAGAGAGAAGGGGAAAATGGGAATCCTGAAATCTATCCTTCAACCCCTTGTAAGAGGAACTAAATGGATTGAAATGATTGTATGTTACTTGTAAAAGGATCCCCATACTATCCCAGGTGCTGCAGTAGATAAAGAATGATGACCATGCCTCTTAATTGCACTCCCAACTACCAAATAAAACAATGTCCTGAACCCGGCCACGTTTTATAAAAAATCCCCATCGATTTCTCATCAAATCTCAAATTTATTGATTTTTTTCTGTTGGTATTAGAGCCACGATTCCAACGGTACTAATTTTGTGTGATTTCATTGAGAAATGCAAAATTTATGGCCTTTTGAGTGCGAGCAGCTATTTTGGGTCTGGCAAGTGTTTTCTGTCATTTGACGGGAATGAGCATTAACTGACTGGGGCCGATTATGTTTCTTTTATTTAAATATATATACCCTTGTTAAAATTAATAAATATAGATTTTTTGATGCAGATGACGTCGTGCTCATTCCAAAAAGTCCACTTTTATGAAAATCGGAGCTCGGAGTCAAAAGTTATGGTCGTTATAAGTTTGGGAGGTCAAAATTTGACTTTTCTTTTGAATTACGGGTATTTCGGCAAAATTGGGTCTGCGTGTCCCATTTGTCCCGAACACATTCTTTCACATCTGCCGATTCGGGCTTCCTTGTCCCCTTTTGCGGCTTTTTCACCCATTCGCGGCCCGCGTGTACTTTTGTCCCAACTATCCTGGACAAAAATCTCCGCACCACCTGCAATAGACTGACTTGCAGAAAAGTCCAGAAAGTTCAATTTTATGAAAATTGGAGCTCAGAGTCAAACTTTATGGTGGTTTGAAGTTTGGGAGGTCAAAATTTAACTTTTCCTTTGAATTACGAGTATTTCGGCAAAATCAGGTCCGCGTGTCTCGGCTGTCCCAGGCACATTCTTCCACATCGGCCGATTCGGGCTTCCTTGTCCCCTTTTGTGACCTTTTTGCCCTTTCACGTCCCGCACGTAATTTTGTCCCAACTGTCTTGGATGAAAATCTCCGCACCACCCGCAATAGACTGACTTGTGGAAAATTAGCCAATTCGCGTCCTAAGCGCACTTTTGTCCTGGTTGTCCCAGACAACGCGGAACAAAAACTTCCACTTTTGTCGATTTTCACTACCTGCAGCCATTTCGGCTTTGCATGTCCCGATGTCCCAACTGTCCCGCGGACCGCTTGGGACAAAAAGTTCCGAATTTTCCGATTCCTTTGTATTTCAGCCCCAAACTTGGTACGACGAACCTTGGTACGACCCGCAACCTTCAGACCCACAATGCATTAAAACAAGCTTGCGACTTCATTTTTTTGCATTTTTTCAATTTTTTCTAACTCGTTCGGATTTTTCCTTGGATGTGAGAGTTAGAGAGAAGCCAAAGGGGCCCCAAAAACATGATTTTGGGCATTAAATCAATCTACTTGCTCGGGACTCAAGAATCTGATGCATGTTATCAAAATTTACCTCGAGGGGTGAATTTTGGATAATAATTACTAGCAATCGCATGTGTACAATGCAATGTGAATGCCGAATGGTATATGTTATTTGATTTAGAGGGATAGTTATTTCTTTTGTAGTTGATGTTGATAAGGGGTGTGATTGATTTTGTTGGTGTAGGAATATAGATGAACCACTTCACTCCAATGTTCTGTTTACATTTAAAACTTGTTACAAATTCATACATATACATTTGAAAATCTTATATCACGAGTGGTTGCATTTTGCAGAGTAGGTTGTTTGAACTTAACATGTATACATGAAGACTTCCGTACATGTGTAGATTTTATATCATGAGTGGTAGCGTTTTGTGGGAATATTTTTTTGCAAATCTTATATCATGAGTGGTCACATTATGTGGAGTAGTTTATTTGAACTAAACATGAATACATAGAGACTTTTGTACATGTGGAGATTTTATATCATGAGTTGTAGCATATGGTGAAAAAAGGCCATAGCTGTTGCTTGCAAAACCTGTGGTAAAACTCGTTTTGAAGCTAAGGAGACAAAAAAGTTGGAACACACTTAAATTTTTCTAAGAGATCCTGTGCAACATCATCTTGTTCCGATGGTTCTACCTCAACATTTAAACAACCCATATAGACAACCTCAATATCCTTAGATAGCCCATCCTTGAGCTACAATAGTAGGGAATCCTCATCCCAACTGAAACACCAACTCTTACCTTCATGATTTCTGTGAGCTCATAAAGGAACTTGGTTAGCCATAATAATCATTCGCTGCATACAAATTGACGAGGGGGTAAATTATGTCACACTATTAGCATTATCATCATAAATTTATGATATTATCCTAGGCACAATCATTACCTGGGGAAGTCATCTCGCAATCTGCCCAAAGTTAGGTATATTGCTCGAATCCAAATCTAAGAGATTTGAACATGATCTAGACACCATGTTATCTTTAAATTCCACCCTACATGAACTTCAATTATGATTATAAATAGTTTGTAAATGCACAATTTCCAATCCGGGACAATTCACTACAAAAAGAACACCTTTTGGGGTGACTTAACCAAACCTAGACTAGTTTTCAGGTAAAAAAGCTAAAGAAATTCTCTCCAAATGTTTATCTAGTTTTTTGTCACTTTGTGGAGCTGGGAATCATTTAGAGTTTTCTATCAAAGCGTTGCTTGATCCAAAGCTGTAAGAAATCCCTACAATTGGAAATATAAAGGAATATATAAGGTAATCCAACAATTATATGTCCAATAGATAGCTATAGTGGCAACAGATAACTCTAAAAAACAATATCAACAAAATATACTTCTAGAAAAACTTGAAACATCCCAAATAATTGAGAAGAGTAAAGCTCGAGGAAATTATATTTCATAAAGTCTGGGTAGAAAAACACAGGGCCAAATAAATCCACCATTATTGGTTTTAAAAATCGAAACTCCTTCCACCATCACATTTTCTTTTAAAAGAATCATTATAAAATGAAATCGGGTACATTTAAGCAGATATTTGCAGTAGTATGGAGTTTCTTCTTTGCATGGATCGGTGAATGCATTGGGAGATTGTAAGGTTGAGGCCTTTTATGAGTGGCGACATCGGGGAGTCTCTGTGTATCAATTCGGCTATGTAACTCTTAGCCTCATCTGGAATGGTTCGAGCTCCGTTGCAGTAAACATATAAGCCGATTACAATTACCAGCTACAAAATACTTGGTGTAGCCATGATTGCACATACCCTAATTCACATACAGTTTGCTTTGCTTCCAGTGCTTTTATAATAAAATTTCCATTGTTATTGCCTATACATAATTCATAAGAAAAACACAATTTAACAACATAACTGAAGCTTGTCTCGTTGTGCAAAGCCCTTTCCCATATGGGGAAAGTAAAAAGCACTCCAAATGTTGTAAATTTAGTAGTAATTTGATACGATAATTACAGCTATAATCACCCACATAGTAAACATGAATACATTTGAAATTGAGAAAACATGAGAAACATCTAAGACAACTTTATCATCAACATAATGTAAAGAGAGTAATCCAACAAAGGATTTGGTTAATGGAGAAATAGTTAAAACATGTGAAAAAGTTCAGACAACAATAGTCTCAGTGAAGAACCATCCACACCTTCCTAAAGTAACTGGTATTGTCTACAATGATAGGGGCATGAAGTTGCTGGCAAATGTGGCAACCTATGAACCTTCAAAGGATGAGTAAGTTTCCTTTGGAAATTCTGGAAGAGGAGTTTTTGTGACAACAAATGATAGTTTGGACAAGTCTACGGTTAATACCTCCTCATGCGGCTCAAAAGCTAAACAGGCACAACACAAAACAAAACCTCATTGACCAAGAACCAAAGTTGTGGAACTGGTCATAAGAGGAGGCTAAGAAATATAGTTCTACTGCTACATGCAAGTATAAACAAAATTTAAATGCATACCTGCAAAATTTAAAAATAGTAAACCCAAAGCAACATGCAAAATTAGAAAAGCAAAATTGTTAAAAATAACAAAAACAAAATTGTTAAAAATAGCAAAACCATCATTTAAGCCGTCAAATTTGACACAGTCCCATGAATGTCCGCAAAACCTTTTTCCATAGGGGTAACGCCAAATAAAATTTAAAAATAGTAAAGCCAAAGCAACATGCAAAATCAGAAAAGTAAAATTGTTAAAAATAGTAAAAGCAAAATTGTTAAAAATAGCAAAAACAAAATTGTTAAAAACAACAAAACCCTCATTTAAGCTGTCAAATTTGACATAGTCCCATGAATGTCCGCAAAGCCTTTTCCCATAGGGGTAACACCTTTGGCGTAATAATTCTTAACATTGTGCAGGTCCTATGTGATAGAATTAGAATAATTTAGGCTACTTTGTATGGTTTGATTCATCATTAGTATCAATCAAGCACATGTGTTTAGTGTGTTAATTACTTGTCATTCCTAATAGTGTTGTACTTGCATAAGGATGTTGTGTCATACTATTTGAATAGGTCATTGTACTTGCAATGATCATCACTCTATTTTGAACGATTTTTTATACTTGTTATAGAGTTGCTTAGTCGTATACAATTATGATCCAACTATCAAATATATATCCATATTGAAGCTTGTAAGAGCAATATAATTTCTTTTTGCTCCTATTTAGGGAGGTTTAAGAATATTGTAGCAAATAAGAGCAATATAATTTTATTTTTCAAAAATATAGTTAAAAAAAGTTATTGGGTCCACTAGGTCCATGTTCACTTGCAATCCATATGATGTTACATCAGGGCATTCATCCCTAGCTCAAGGACCTGAGCTCTTGCATAGGTCCTCGGGCTCTTATGAGTCTCCAAGGGCGAGTTGGCTCTATTTTTTTGCACTATAGAAGCATGTCATTTTGCTTTTTTGGTAAGTTATAGATCTTCATACAAACAAGTTGATTATCGGAAATTTGTAGATCTTCATACAAGTGAGTTGATTACTTAAGCATCGAGTTGCCTTGTTTAGGCAAGCTAAGGCGGTTTTTATCTGACCCATATAAGCTTGAGCCACCTTGTGAACTTGACTCACATCACTTCTTCATTATTAGTAGAGCTTGACAATATTTGACTATTGAATTACCTCTTTGGTGACTTTTCTTGGATGGCGAGCTCCTTTGTATATATGGTAAGCTCTATTCTATGGAGGTGACCTACACTCCCCATCCTTGAATTAGCGTCATAACACCCCTCAACATGGCTAAAGGGATAAAGTAAAGTGTGAAGAAGTCAAAGAATTTCTAAAAGGGCCTCTCAATACCACATGGAACCCTAAACAATTGTCACTGCCCATGTCAATTCCTGGATCTCGCCCCATAAATAACTATCTTTTTCTCTATATCTATTAACAAATTATACAAGTTTAATAAATTATAAATAGATTGTTTTCCACCTTAAACACTAGCCATGCACCCTTTTCCTTATTGGCTAGACTGTCAAGTGCTAAGGTACTTCTCTTCCCCAAGGCCACAGGTTCAAATCTCAACATCTTTAACCATTTTCTTATTGAAAAAACTAGACTTCTTAAGACATTAAATAAACATTCACTCCTCTATATGTTAAACCACCAATTCCAAACAAATGACTAGGCCAAGACACTTAAGGCTAGAGTAAAGGGGATATGTCAAGGGTTCAACTCTCCTCCCCACCAACCCAAAATTTGATGAAGATGATGATGATGATGTAGATGATATCACATTGAGTGAAGAGATAAAGAGAATAAAAGAGCTTATAAATCCTTCAAAGGGGTTGTATACTAGTTCAGATCAAGTTGAGAACATTATGGATTAGATTGAGGATGAGACAAAAAAGAGCAAACCAAGTTGATAAAGACAAATTTGAACAAGGTCATTGAAGAAGCAAATGAAAATGAAGAGAGGAAACAACATGAAGACACTCAAGGGGCTGTATAGCCTCAAGTTTTTTCATCTAACCTTTCCTTTGATGTTTTGAATATAGGTCTAAAATTTTTGAGGGCGAATGGAGTACATAACTCCATGAGAGATCTCATGGAACAAGAAGATCAAGAATATATTGAAGACATGAATGATGATGAAACATAGACATGGACTATTACAGTTGAGAAAGAGATGAGAAGAAAGAAATACAATATGAGAGACAAAGACTACTTCAAGAGGACTCAAACACAAATACTTCATAAGATACCATGGGATCTGTGCATATAATAAAGATTGAATCAGGAAGACATTTGAAATGGAGTTCAAATAATTTTCTTACCCAGGTAGTATGATGCAGGAGCATCTCCTAGATGCTTGAAGAAACATGAATAAGCCTTCAAGGCATTCTCAGCATGTGTTAAGAGTTTCCGTAGTTTCTCTCCAAAAGTATGAAATTTGAATATATGCATTCTTGATTGTAATAACTCTCGAGTAAGAGTAAAAGTGAAAGTTACGTGGATACAAGGTGTTATCCTATCTAGGCTACGTAGAAAGAGGAAGACTAGGTGTGTTAGGATGATATGAGATCATATTTAGTTGTCATAATCTTGTGCAAGTTGTATTCAAACAACTCTGTCTATTCTTGTCGAGCTAGTTGAGAGAATATCTCAATATGATAGAGTCAAGTCTTGTTTTAGTATTGTGTTCAATGAAAATTTGTAAAACCCATGGATTTGGGGTAAGAATCTCTAAAGAAACCCCAAAGGCTTTTAACAATCTGATCAATGGACCATGTGATAAGAAATGAGCAAGGTTTCCTTCTTTGCATACATTAATTTGAAACAAACATGCAAACTAAGCAAAATGAAGTTAATCTCTATTCTTTGAAAGCTTGAAATAATGAACCTAAGAGGATCTTAAGCATTCAGTTTATGTGTTAAGAGAAAGAGATCTCCCCATTAATGGCTTCAAGGCCAATGGATCTTCCCTTTTACTCTATGTTAATGCTATGAAATACAAGATTAAATGCTTTTAGCTCAAATGAAAGAAGATGAAATACAAACTAAAGCCTAATCAAATTGCTATAATTTGTGCTAGGAAGAAGAGAGGATTCTTAGGAAATGAGGGAGGGGGGGGGGGGGGGGTTATAGCCCTATTTATAGTTTTTGGTTTGGAAGAAAAGGGAGATTTGGGTGCATGTGGGACAAAGGCTAAAGTCCAAAAAGCACTTTAGCAAGTCAAAGTGTGATTTGACTATGTTAGAGGGTAATTAACCTAGGTTAGACTAATTAATCTCTCTTAGAGAGTAATTAGGGTTCTGGAAGGGTTCTGAAGGGCTTAATCAATCCAATGAAGTGGATTGATCTTTCTAGGGAGCTAATAGAAGCAAGCTAGAAGTGAATAAGAAGCTAATGTAGTTAGAATGAGGCTATAACTGCCTATTTAAATGGTTTATAAGAGGAAAAATGACCAAAAGGGTGTTGTAGGAAGGGAGTTAGATATGCCTAACTGGCGGTGTGCCATAAATTTGCAAAAGGAAGAAGCGTTAGTGCACCATTAGAAATAATAGTGTATTGAGAAAACTACAGGTGTCTACATTTACCCCTCTTTGAGGTGATGTAAGTGACGTCGCTTCAAAGAAAGTAGACAAACACAAGCAAGTAGAAATTTTTTGAAGGGGTAGAAGAAAAATTAATAGGGTGAAGGATGACGAATGCCCCCTCAAGTGTCGATGGGGTGACGAAGAAACTCGATCGATGATCGAAAAAGAACAAATAGAGAGAAAAGTTGTTTAAAGAAGATGAGAGACTAGAAGAAAAGGTATTGTGAGCTATCTGCAAATCAATTGCTAACAATATTTTAATCATCATAATGCTTAGAATCCTCCTCATGGGTCCTTATTAAAATGTGAGCATGCGACAGAAGCGTAAAATGACATTAAAAGCCAAGATACAAACAACCGTATCCTTTGCCAAAACAACCAAATCCATGCAACATACACGAATGCAATGCAATACGAGAAATAAACCGAATCACCTGACAGGGAAATAAGTACAATCACACACACTTAAACCAACAACGTTCAAGATAGTTGCACAAATATTTTGTTATCGAGATGAAGTCCCAAATGTTTATGATAAACGACTAGGGTGAAGAATGATGCCCCGAGAAAGGTGTATTATGTAAGGGGGAAGATGGAGGACACTTCCATCCTATGAAAAAGCAATGTGCATGATGAAAATAGTACCAGGAAATTGATAGTGCCCCAGTGTACAGATGAAGTAAGCAACATAGCTTGTTTAGGTGATTGAAGATTTTGGTGACGCGCAAGTCGTCGTTTCAAATGATTTGGAGAATGTTAGCAAGATCTGGGATGAGTGCCATGCAATAGACACAGATTTCAGCCGTAGATGATTGGTTTAATCAATTTTAAGCCACATTTTTCTATTTTCCAATGTTTTTGCATTTTTTTAAAAATATTTTTTTGGATTTTTTTTTCATTTTCTAGGTTTTTGATCGGTCAGAAGAATTTTAAAAGATCAAAGATCTTCCAAAAATACACGTGTGGGTGGCAGTGGGAAGGAAAAGCTGTCAAAAGGCTCAGAATATGCGCCCACAAGAAGAAAGATGAGTCGAAAATAAATTATTTTTAAAATTAATTAGTAAATAATCATCACGACGGGGAAAAATAGATGAAAAATAGAGGAAAAAGGTGGGAAAAGGTGCCTAAAAGGTTCGTAAATTATCTCGGTGCGACGAAGAAGGGACTGTTGGACGGCATGAAGTGCCCCAATGTGTGAAAATTAGTAAAAATAATTATTTTAATATAAAAAATAATTATCACAACGGATAGAAGAAGGTTAGAATGATCACGGCGGAGAAAACGTGCCCCAGGGGCATTACGATGGGTTAATATACTCACCCGGGGTTGGTAAAACAATCATGACTAATTCATTTCGAACCAGAGCCTCTGTAAATTTTTACCACAAGCAAAATCAAGAGCCCTAGAGTGAGATGGCGAGGATACCAAGGAGGATGAGGTGCGCGGATCGCATCCGGGAGTACATGCAGGACCCGGTGGATGGACCATTCGTGAGTGCCCTAACCCCCCATTAATTACGCTTTAATTACACTTTTTAGGGTTTCTTAGGGTAGGTAGGAGGAATTTTGACACATGCACGTAGGCGTATGCGTTGGATTGATGGGGATGCGTACGTGCATGCGTCAAAACTAACACGGACGCACACACGCATCCATTCATGGGGGACAAGGATGCATATGCGTATGTTAGAAAAAGTGGGTACACGCACGCGTATCCATTAGGAAAGACCGGTGCGCACATGCGTACCCATAGAAAAGACAAAAGGGGGTGCGCAAGTGTCGATTGAGGTCAGGATGTACACACGCACATGTGCGTCGAAACAGATGCGTAAACATCATGAAGGGCACGTATGCATCCTGTATGGCCAGAACCAAAAAAAGGAGGAGAAAGTTAGTGCGTGTATGCATCCCCAGGGGTGTATGCGTTGGTTAGGGTGCGTAGGTGCCAAAGGAGGCGCGTATGCACTAGAAGCATTCGAGAGAAAGATAATTGGCTATAAAATAGCCAAGTTATAGAAGAAAAAGGCGAGATTACTTAGAAGAAAAGAATAGTTAGTAATATAGATATGTTAAAAGCTTTATTTTTCCTTAGAAAAATATTATAGAAATGTTAAACGTCTAACACTTGCGTTGATTTTGCAGTATGTTACCTGTTCTCCAGACTCACGAGCGCTATGGCCGCTTGGCTGTGATAGAGGCACAGTTCGATGATGAGGATAGAGTGACCCTGGTGAGCCTTTTGCACATGATGGGACTATCCTATGTGGCCAAGATGCCCCAGATCACTTTAGATCATGGCCTCTTGACGGCTATAGCAGAGCGGTGGCACAGCGAGAGCCAGTGCTTTCACCTCCCGACTGGGAAGATGACTATTACATTAGAGGATGTATGGCACATCTTGCGGGTCCCGATCCAGGGACAACTTATCGAGATGATGAGCCGCTGGAGTGACATTCAGTGTCACATCACACATTTGTTCGGTGTTCCCACCATACCATGACGCAGGATGTCTATCAGACTATCTAGATGCATAGAGGATCCAGAGCTAGACCGCGTAGTGGTCTACATGATGGCTCTTGTTAGTGAAGTTCTACTCCCTGACAAGACTGGTGCTTCATTTCCACTGGGACTTCTAGGAGTGATTCTAGGCTTGGTGGAGGGACAAACTTACTGCTGGGGTTAGTGCATTTTAGCACATTTGTACTAGGATCTTCATTTGATCACCTACTACCGTCAGAAGATGGTAGGACTTGCTCATTTATTACAAATTTGGACATGAGACCACATTGCTATTGGTTTCCCCCTAGGTGTGCTGAGAGGTCGGGATCTCAACGAGCCTTCTACCATGGGTTGGGTCCCGACAGGGGACGATGTGTAACCCTTCATGGGGGTTACATACCATTATAGGCGTGAGCTAGATGAGCTGCTCCAGGCTTCCATTTCCTGGAGACCTTACAGACATTTTCAGTGGCCAGAGGATGGTGTAGGGCTTAGCACGACCACTGTTGAGCATTTTATTTTGGGTAGCCGTAGCTATATGTAGGAGTTATACAAAGTGGATCGATGTCAGTGGCAGTTCGGCCTTATCCAAGATGTTCTTAGGCCAAATAGATGGTACGCTCGCAGAGCTAGAGAGCAATTTGATATGGGTCCACAGGTTGCTCGCGACAGGGAACTTGCTAGCTTTCGATAGGTGGCACCTTCTATTTGGGTGTTGCTTAGACAGATCAGAGATCTAGGTACTACATTAGAGTATGGGCCATGGTACCATGGTGTGCTCCCGCATCGTTTGAGCATTCCTAGAGCGGCATATGATGTTGGCTTGAGGCCTTCTGTAGTGGGGCCTCCTAGCAGTGGTGAGGGCGGAGATGATAGTGATGATGATGATGATGAGGGTGGGCCTGCCGCACCCTAGCATGTTAGAGGTAGGGGACAGGGTCCCCTTCCATAGCAGCCATAGGGACAGGGCCCTAGGCCGAGGTTGAGACAGATACAGGGCCGTGGACATAGAGTTGCACCCAGTGGGCATTTCAACAAAGATCTATACCCCTCTTTAATAGTTACCACCAGCATAGGGGCTGCCTTTTGATACCCCAGAGAGTAGCAACGCAGTTGGACAGCAAGCTTCTCTTCAGTAGCAGTTACAGGAAGCTATCGCTGTTCAATTACAGGTGGCTGGAAAGAGAGATACAACAAGGACCTAGGTACAGGCCCTCACATTAGAGCGAGACCAGGCTTGGGCACAGATATAGATTTTTATAGTAGAGAGAGATCAGGCTCAGGCATAGGCCACTCAGGGAAGTGATAGTGTTGCATGGCAGAGTCAGGTGTGAGAGATGCCAGCACAGGGGGTTTAGATATTGAGCCTCTTACACCAGTCCCAGACTTAGGTATGAATGGTTTTGGCCCAAAGGGACCATGTATATACGCAGTCACAGGCTCTCCTAGCATAAAGGGATGAGGCCCGAGTAGATGTGTAGACTGTTACTACAGAGTGGGATCAAGAGGCTGCCTCTTCGAGACATGCCGAGGCTGATTTAGGTAGAGTTACAGGTGAGCGAGATGTTTCCCTTCAGGTATCCCTCACTTCAGGAGATGCCAACTTTATCCATGATTCCATGAGGCTCGGTGGCGAGGTATTATTCTACAGGACTGCCTACTTCAGGGTAGTTCCCCCAGAGCAGCGAGTGGTACTCCCTTGATAGTCAGGGACTAGCACGACAGGATCAAGGTCACATAGATCAGGCCACTCGTCAAGATCAGTTAGGCAGCCCATGCCAGAGCAGCCAGGCTGGACAGGGACCATCTAGTCAGCCTGGTGGTCAATCTAGTGTAGGTCCTCCCCAGCCACCATTGTTTCATCAACCAGGTGACAGAATCGGGAGCCCTGGCAAGGGCGAGAGCCGTGGTTGAGCTCCACATTATTCTTTTGTATAGACATTCTTTATTCATGCCTCTGATGAAGGTTGGTTTTGTTGTATAGCTTTGTATATTTATTCATTGCGATGATGCCTTGTGATGAAGGCCTTATTCTTTTAGATGCATGCCCCCTTTTGATGGCATATTGTATTAATGATGTATTATTTTGATCAGATTGGACATTTTATACTTGTATAGATACGTGGAAATTTTTGATGTATCATCTTTGTACACCTCAGCTGAAGGCATTTTTTATATCGAGTACCGATGTATATCCATTTCAGTTGATATAGATGTATATGACACACATGTATATAGAGGATTAATTTTTGGGCTCAGATACACGTGTTTATGAGATGATGTACTTTATTGTTTTGTTTCTTGATGCATGTGACATGAGTGGGCATAATTCTATGACATAAAATACCCTTTATCAGAAATTACTCTATGTTGAATCTTATCACATGTTGTTTGTTTTGATTCAACACTTATGAATGTGTTATGATGTTGTCTGATTTTGTACTTGCATGTATGTTATCTTGATGTTTGATGTATACATGTGTTTTGGATGTTAGATGATAGATCCTTAGATGATATCAGATGCATTTCTCATGTGTTACCATAGATGTATATGGACAGGATGATACTAGATGATATTGGTGCAGGGGGGGGGGATAGATTAGTGATTATGTGCAACCCCTCTTGCCCTCATTGATGATACGATATTTGATGATTAGCTTAGCACACATGCATGATGTAATACTTAGCATTTTTGTATATATATTGATGTAGTGGATGATGTTACAAATGTGATGAGATGATATATGATAGATGTGATAACAAACAACTGTGCAAAAATACACAAGCAAAAGTTAACAAAACTAAACAAATATACACATACTACTACTAAACAAACACATGCACAAACCTCTAACTAGAGATAAAATGAGATCTAATATAAGAAAGCAAGAAAAAACCCTAAAAGGAAGCACGCTAACAAACAAAGAAACCTACAACAATTTTTTACAAGCATGATAGTTTTCAAATGTATGTAATGCAATCCTCAAATCAAAGAAGATTCAATTTTTGATAAGCAAATGTTCCATTTTAAAGAACTAACAATTTAACGGATTAAGTACACCAAAACTATAGAAACCAACAACTAAAAGTAATTAAGGCACTACTTTGTTTTTGCGGGACAACATTGACATATTTTCTAATGTTTTTGGGTTTATCTAAGGAGATAAGTTTTTGCGGCTACGTTCGTCACTATTTTATCTAGGTTTCCCAAAGATAACATTTGTCAATCGAAAGTAGCCTTATCCCTGGAAAGGGGATTTTTTCCAAATGTTTAGATTTTTTGTGTATTGTTTTCTACATGTTTTTGTATTTTCCAAGGTCATGTTTTGAAAGCAATGTACAAGAACAATGAAGCGTGGATGCCCCCAACGTGATGTGGGATGATATAAAGGGTAGAATTCCACGCGCGTATGTGTAGGAAGATGGCAACGGGATTTTCATGCTCAGTGTTAGATAGGCATATACAAAGGTAATGTCCTTCATGCAGATATAAGAGAAAACAAACCAGATCATGGCAAGGAAAAGGTGATCCTAGGAGGGTTCCTAGACCTAGCAAAAAAAGTCGTATCTAAAAAGTGGTATCGATTACCCATCCTTCAGTAAGAGTAACTTGTGTCTGGCGAATACTCCTTGAGTGCCAAAAAATGGTTTTCACTCAAAGACCTGCCCCCTGTGCCACAATTGCATGGTTTTCACACGAGGACGACCTACTTTGTCTTTACTATTTTCTCATTTTTTCCATTTTTTTGCATGTTTTTTATTTGTTTTCCAATTTTTAGTTCTTATTTGATATTCCTGTCATGCCTAAACATAGAACTAATTTAAGTTCATGACATTCATGGGTTCCGAAAGCTCTTCACCATCAGAATATGTAAGTTTGTAGGACCCTGATCCATATTTTGCAATTACAACATAAGGACCTAACCAGTTAGCCTCGAACTTTCCTTTCTTTTCTCTGTCTTTAACAATGTTCTTCTAATTTTCTTTGAGAACTAGATCCCCCACATCAAATTCCCGATGAATGATGCATTTATTATATCCTCTGGACACTCTGTTCTAATAAAATTTTAGGTGATTGAACGCTTTGATACGCCTTTCATCTAATAGTTCTAACTCTGCTAGGCGAGCAACTCTGTAGTCTTCATCTTTATCAAGATAGTCTCTAAGAGATATTTTCAAGGAGGGAAGCTCCACTTCTAATGGTATGATGGCTTCAGTGCCATAGACAAGTGAATAAGGGGTCGCACTAGTAGGCGTGTGGATGGAAGTACGATAGGCCTAGAGGGCAGGATGTATCTGCAGATGCCAATTATGGCTAGTTTTACTGACCATTTTCTCCATAATTTGCACAAGGGTTTTATTGGTGGCTTCCACCTGTCCATTACCTTGAGGGTAATAAGGGGTAGACCACTTAAGTTGGATATGGAAGCGTTGACAAAATGTTTTAACCGTTTTATTTTTTAAATATTTACCATTATCAGTGATAATGGAGGAGGGGATCCCGTAACGACATATGAGATGGTTCATGATGAATTTTGAAATATGTGCACCAGTGACATAGGTAAGAGGGACAACAGCTAAGACCATACCACTAGTATATGCTCCACAAATACCACTTTTTACTTCCTTAATTGTGTGGATAGAATCAACGACATCCAAACAGCGAAGTAGATTCCCGTCGTAGCCACGATGATAAAGGGTACCTCTTAGGAGGGTATAACAGGCTATGCAGCGAATAAGGGCTTTCTTTTCAGAATGGGTGATGTCAGGGGGAAGGGTTCCGTCTTGTAGGTATTGGAAGATAGGGTCATACCAAGAGGATAAAGGACCAATAACTTCACATGCCAAACATGACTCCAACATATCATATGCAGGTACCTGTAGATATTCCACAAAGAAAGGCATTTTGCTTTCTTCAGGCGCTATGCACAAGAGAGACCCAATAGTAGCCATAGCATCCACGAATTTATTATGCGACCTTGGTTTTTGTTCAAATATGACTTGTGTGAAATATTCCTTCAAAGTTTCAACCATCTTCTTATATGGAATAAGCTTCTCATATTTAACCTTATACTCATCATTAACCTGTTTTATGATAAGTTGAGAGTCCCCAATGACTCATAGTTGTCTAATATTCCATGTAATAGCTAGCTTGAGGCTAGCGATGAGTGCTTCATACTCTGTAATGTTATTTGTACATGGAAATCCCAACCGAAATGCTCATGGTATGACATCACCATTTGGAGTAATTAGGACCACTCCTACTCTAGACCCATAGAAGGTAAAAGATCCATCAAAATGAACCTGCCATTCTACGAACTCTTTTATATACATGATGGATGCATCTGGTAAATCTAAACACAAAGGTTCCATTCTCAAGAGAGGAGCTTCTACCAACTGATCGGCCAGTACCTATCCTTTTAAAGACTTCTGATTTAAAAACTCAATGTCAAACTCACTCAAGAGGATGATCCAATTAGCCATTCTACCTGTGAGGGTGGGTTTGGATAAAAGGTATTTGAGAGGGTCGACTTTGGATATGAGCTTGGTCTTATTATTTAGGAGATAATGGCGAAGCTTTTGAAATGTGAACACAACCGTCAAGAAAGCCTTTTCTATTTGGGGATAATTCATATATATGATCAAGGTGTGGTTAAGATAGTAAACTACTCTCTCTTTATGGGCTAAGTCATATTGGGCAAGTAATGCACCAATGGCGAACTAGGGTAGCAGAAATGTATAAGAGGAGAGGTTCACCGGGGGTAGGCGGCATTACTATAGGTGGGTTGGACAAGTATTGTTTGAGTAGTGCAAAGGCCTTTTAATAATCAGGTCCCCAATTGAATGTGACATCTTTCTTGAGAAAATGAGTAAAGGGGTGGCACTTATCCCCAGGTTGTGAGATAAAGCAACGAATTGCCTGGATCTTTCCTTGTAGACTCCTTAGCTGCTTGAGAGTGGTATGTGGTGGCATTTCTGTGATAGCCATAACTGTACGAAGGAAAAGTGACAAGCGAGCATGGGAATCTACAAGTAACTCTTCCTCGCACCCGACCTTTCGAGGTCGTGCCAAGACATCCGGTGGGGATGGAATATACGTGGGGTATAGGAAAACTAGTTAGGAAATATTATGTCTTCGATGCACACTAATGGAATTTATGAGTCTAAGGCAAAGAAGGCCCTACTAACTTGAACTGGCATGATAGATCGGTCGGTGAGGATGACTGCTCGAAGGCTCCAATAAATATTGAGCTCTGGCGTAATCCGGTCTATAGGTTGTGGGATACAGGGAAAATGACCTGGAATTGTTTCATGTATATCTTCAGATAGGGTCATAGGGTGGATGATGGATATAGTGGACTCTACGGTGATTCTCTGGTCTAGTCCAGAAATCTTTAGCTTCGTTAGCTGCTACATCTAACAAGGATAACTATGTGATAATGGTTGGTGGAAGTGGAGTGGATCTAAATACTAATGTGCGTAAGCCAGCGTCAACGTCGGATTGACCTATGGACTCGTTGGGTTGTGGGATTTATGGATCACAACCGTAGATTTGTGGTTGTTGCGGACCTGCTATGGTCATACGAGGAATCAATCTTTAATCCCTAGTATCCAGTAGTCGTATGCCTTTTCGGCCTCTATATTTAGAACTACAAGTTGTGCAATCTTCTCAGAGTACCTTACAGGCGTTCTGGCAACCTGAATTCTTAAGTCGGTGTCTATGTCAGTGAGAATGTCCCTTGTGTCTGGCTGTGGGACCAAAGAGTCACAACCGAACGTTTGCTCTCTTTCAAGCCCTTCTACAGTCATGTGGATATTTATCTAGAGTAATCTGTAGTTAGGTTGATTTAACCAAAACGTGTGTGCTTGGTCACCTTCTATGTTTAGTCCTCTTAGCTATGAGCTGATCTGTTGTAAGTCTGTTGTTGTTCGGAAGACTCTGGATTCTAAGATTCTGATCTATGTCAGTTATTGTTGTAACAAGATTGGGTTGAGGCACGATTGGCTTGAATACGTATTCTCTTGGCTCCCTAGGTCCCGTGATTGTCATAAAAAAAAACAATGTAAATCTAACTGTAGCAGAGTAAAATTAACTATGTAAAGTATATCTACAGCATATATAACTTCTCTATTTTTGTATTTTTGATGAACTTATTGAACAGAATTGAAAGAGCAATTATTTAAAATATCTAGAAATTAACAACTAAACTAATAATGAAATTAAAACAAACAAAGTAGCTGAGAATAGCTACTTGCCTATGTAGTTTTGAATCTATTCTAAATAACCAGATAACTGATCTACTCTATTTGAAAGACTCTCGATCCTACCTCAGAAGTGAGGAGTGAATCATATTTTCTCAGAAACTATCAATCCCCACAGCTTCCCTGGCAATATCGAAAGTAAAATTAACTGAAATGAAATAATTGACTACTCTTATTGATATGTTTTAACTAGAAATTTGAAAGCTTGAACCTAGATTTTGCATAACAGTGGCGAATTTGATTGTGTGTGGCTTTGTCCCCTCAGTGTGATCTCATCATTCCTTCGTGCTCACGTGAATCCAGAAAAGTGTGTGATGTTAGCATCAACAAAAGTTGGTATCAAAATAATGGCAGCTTAGGATGCAGACTGAATACAATGCGAGTAGGAGAGGGATAGTGCAAGAGAACAGAGCTTGGCTTATGTAATTCCTAGCAGGATTTATTGTGAGTCATGCAACACAAAACATATAGAACCTAAAACTATTCTTTTTGATGAACAAAACCTGCAACTTTAATGGCTTCCTACTAAAAATTAAACTGTTCTACTCCAATGGATTGCATGAAACAATAACAACACTAACACAAGAAGATTATGTGGCTTCCTAGCAGCAAGATAACACTAACTATGCATGCAATAAATAACACTATGAATTCCTAAGCAAAACTAAAAGACTAAACTATTGAAATGAGAAAATGAGAGGTAAATTTGAGGGGCCATTTGCTTGAGCACAAGCCAACTATTTATAGAATTCCTATTTACCCAAAGGTGAAAACCAATTTGATCTCTTAAACCATAAACAATGCAAAAACACTATTCTAGGGAACTAGAATCATAAATAGAGGCAAAGGCGGTGAAAAAAAGTTGGTAAATGTTGAATTTTATGTGAGTCGCGTTAAAAAGAACATTATGGAAAATGCATGAAGGACCGCCACCCAGGTAAGGCGGCGGTTTCGTCACTGAAGACCAAAAAGCAAAGGAAAAGAGGGGGAAGGAAAAACCAAAGCACGCAAGGGCTAAGCGGGGCATGCGGGATGTTAACGCATACTTGGAGAGCTTTTCCGGATCCCGAACACCTTGCGAGGAGACCTGTATCATCATTGGGGCACTTGTAACATTGTTCTGGTGGTGCAGTACCCTACAATTTTGGGTACGTACATATTGCCCCCTCAGAGAAGTGTTTTAGCCATGAAGAGGCGTAAAATGGTGGGTCCGAGTATGGTGGTCCTGAAATGGGAAGTAAGAAATTATACCTGATACGCCCGTGTGTCGAAACAACGCCATCCAAAATTCTCACTACCTGCAAAATGAAAAGGAAGACTCAAGTGCAGATAGACAAAATAGATCGAAAAAATAAAATAATATGAAATGAGGATGTACCATTTGTGCGGGGATAAGAACTTACCTCCGTCGGTGCTCCAAACCTACGAAAAGGGGCATTCAAAACAAGTCAGGATACTATATATGTAAAAGTGGGCCCATTTTCCTATTCATTTGACGCATGTCGATTTGATTGATTTTGAGCTCTGGGACCCATGGTGATGGTTTCTGATGAGAGTATAGTCAAAACGTTTGGGACGAAATTGTGATCATGCCTCCAGGAGTGGAACACCGACCCGCTAGATCACATGTTAGTTTTTCTCGATTTACCATTTTTATCCCCAAAATGTTAAAATGGTGAAATATTTGTCATGGGGGGATTATTTTTGAAAATGTCAGTTTTAATAGGGTCACTTAGGGAGGACGCCTAATGGGTAGGCTTTGTTTTGGTCAAAATAATCGTGTTTTTGGTGTTTTTAGGGCACATGACCCACGTGGAAATTCGAGACATGGCCGCCGCCCTGAGCAGAGCGGCGGTTACACGACCGCCGCCCTGATCAGGGTGGCGGTTACAAGACCTCCGTCTTTAAGGTGGTGATTACGGAACCGCCGCCCTGCTCAGGGCGGCGGTCCTTCACAGAATGCATAAACAACACTTATTTGAATTTGTTTTTGTGTTTCTAGCATTCTTCTATGCCTTAATGATTTTTCTAATGTCATTTGAATACTAACTTACTCCGTTTTGTGTGTTTTTGGGTGTATGCAGGTGAAGGAGGAGTATATCTGATGGAGCCGAGAGAGAGAGTGTGATTGGCTTCTGACAGTATTGGATGCCCTTTCTCAGGATGAGCAGGACACTCTTCAGAGGGCCAGTATATTGCGTATATCACGGGTCCCGCATGTTACACCTTCTTGTCACATACTTTGTGACTTGTTTTCATATTGGGATGCTGATCGGAACACTTTCTGATTTCCAGGAGTCAGGGGTGAGTGGACCATCACTTTGGAGGATGTTTACCGCATCTTGGGGGTCCTGATCATCGGGAGACAGCTCACACTTGAGACAGCAGGGTCACGGGCTCAGATAGCACAGTGGGCCTCATATATGGGAGACGCAGTTATCTCCACTGGTTCAAAGAAGGGGGTGAGGGTCCGATCTATTCCTAGCCTGCCTATCCCCTTGATTCACCAGGCCATTATGGGGATCCTTGCCTCGAGATTGATCGGGGACAAGGGAGGAGACACTTTACTTATATTGTTGGTCCCCCATTATTGCACAGATTGAGGGACATGGCCGGATTTACGCCTGGGGGGCCGACATTCTTGGGACCACCTATCATGATTTGTACCAAGTGGTTCGTTTACAGGGGCAGTCATTGAGCCATCTGACCCTGGTTATGAGCTGGGTCTACGAGCATTTCATTCCTTACGGGAGAGGTGTAGAGGTGGCGGATCCCAGAGCTGTGAGGGCAGCCAGATGGACAGATATGTCGGTGCTCAGAGCACCCCACCAGCCAGTCACCTCCTTGACCACTGATGACATGGAGGCCACACCCTATCAGGCCATGGCAGGGTTATGGGGTGAGGAGGCTCTTACTTTGATCTCTTGCTCCACCACAGGGTAGCTTGTGGATAGGACGGGGAAGGTGGAGATACATCCTTTTGGTCGAGTGCCTCAGCAGTTTGGCCTTCCTTACATGGGTATGCTTCCCCTAGTGGTGCTAGTATACAGATCAGTTTGGGAGGCTAGGGGAGGTCCTAGAGGCTGGGGTTGGACCGTTGTTACTCTTGGTGTCCCCATTGCAGCTAGGAGGGTAGTACGTGCTCGAGGGAGAGCTGGTGCTCCTTAGGCACCCTTACTTCAGATTGCCGCCGGTCCCGCCCACAGCAGCGACGACCCCATTGATATAGACTCTGAGTCTAAGGAGTTCATAGGGGGAGAGATGGAGGAGGAGACCGAGGCTGAGGTCAGTGAGTCAGGTGGAGAGGAGGACAGCGATCCTGAGTGGCATGACACTCAGGATATCTTACAGGTGAAGAGGGCGGAGCAGAGTGCGGAGAGGGTGACGCTAGTTTCAGAGGAGCCACTTTCTCAGGGCTTGGGTGAAGAGGATGAGTCCGTAGCGGGACGCTATGTGGCTCCAGCCATGGGAGGAGTACATCAGTCAGCGGCGGCATCTGTGGCAGGTGCTGACCCTAGAGATCCATCTTGGAGGCCTAGAGATCTGAGTGAGTTATCATCCTTCTCTTTAATGTTTTTTTAGGATTGCCTTAGTTGTTATCTCTCCTTTTGTTTACTTTTGTTTCTATCTTTTGAGTATTTCTAATTCATTTTCTCCTTTTCTTGCAGAGACTGCTGACGAGTGGCGAGACTTGATTCGCCAGGTATGCACTGATACCCTAATGATCCCCATGGAGAAGACCCGTGCGGAGCTATCCGTGGATGCAGGGGAGCCCTCAGTAGCTGGTAGACATACCAATGTTTTTTCCCCTGTCTGGCATGTGGCCAGGATGGTGACTACCCTCCGCACCGAGTTGGTAGGATACAGGACAATAGAGCGCCTGATGAGGAGTCACTCTCATGGCGAGGCCGCAGCTGCTCCTCGAGATCGTGAGCCCTCCGTGCACTCAGAGCGCTGGCGTAGCCGGAGTCCTAGACATGGGCATGCACCTTCAGAGGGATCTCATAGGGGTTGAGAAGCCACTTGGCTCTCTTAGATTGTTTGTATGATGTATTTTGTATTTCCCAGGCTCTTTGAGCATTTTGACCATGCCTAGCGCATGATGGCATTATACAGGAAACTTGATTATATATATACATTCTTTTTGGATCAGACTCTTGGTATCTATGATTTTGTGATTTGTTTCCACATGTAAGCTATAATGTTGTTTTTATATGTTTTTCAGAATGTATGCAGTGGAGAACAAATGATACAAGTGCTTCCTTTCTTTTTGTATTTCGTGATGCTGATGTATGATAATGTAGACACAATGTGATCTTGAACTTTAGTTTTTGTAAGCAATTGTTTGGTACTTCATATTTTTTTTGACAAAATGAGATGATAAAACTGTATGATGAGTAGATGAACTTGCCCCACTCCTAACTCCACGCAACTAGTAAGATGCGAGGGCTCATCACTGAGAGCTAGAAAGGGCACAAGCTATGAAATTTGTTGAATGGTAGTGATGAGAGATAGACAAAGATTTGGTGGAACCAAATTAGGATGCTACAAACCTACTCTACTCAAGTGACTCCATAGTTTAGAATGCTACTTGCTTTACGGTTTATCTAGACTTAGATCCGTAGATGGCCACATGGTAGACAAAATCTGGTTTTCAGGGTTTTGAGCTCTCTTGGAATTTTGGACATCTGATTCATTTGTTTTTGACTCAAGATTTCAAAGGTTCATTTGAATTGTTTGCTTATGACCTTCAACATTTATTTGTCAAGAGGACCTCCTACACCTTGCCCCATGCTACTAGTAAGAAGCGTGGGCTTATCACCATGGACAAGGTATAGGCGAGTAAGGGCATTCCCATCCTTTCCCAACCCTACGTCACTAGTAAGAGACACAAGCTCATCACCGAAGGTTGGTAGGGCAAGGAAATGTGTAAAAATAAAATTTTCTGTTTGATCTATGTTTGACTTATATATTTGAGCAAAATGTCAGTATGTTCTTATTTCCAAAGAGATATGCATACGGGATAGATGTGACACTATGAAGCTTCTAGAACAGACCATAGGCAAGACACCTATCCTAGGGAGAAACCAAAAGTGAGAACAAGCATGCAGACCTTGGTATGGTTACCGTTAAGACTTTGTCATATCTAGCTTTATTTGATGAAATGATTTTGAAACAATTGATGATGTCATGAAAATGAAAAAGTATGATTGGAAGGATTATGCCAATACTATCAGAAGTTTGTAATGCATTGCTTTGAGAATAAGTTGCTTGATCACAAAATTGTATGAAACGAGTGGACAAAATGAACCTAACTACATGAAGATGCAATGTAGATATAATTATACAAATAGTGTTGGTTGCTTATGCATAGAATCGTTTAAGGTGCAGGGAATTGACAGTTTCACCAAATTCCTCACCTTCTAGTGTACATAAGAGATATGCACCATTTCCATAGTCTTTCGTGACTCGGTATGGGCCCAACCATTTGGGCCAGAATTTTCTTCCTTCACCGGTCTTTTTATCGATCTACCTGTCTAGTCTTAGAACCAAATCTCCTTCATATATATCTCGTTCATAGACCTTTTTGTTATACTTCCGGCACATCCGGTGAACATAGACTCTATGCCGCTATTCAGCATCTAACCTGGCCTCATCTAGGCTTTCTAGTTGGGAGAGACGTGCTTCTCTATAAGCGTCTTCATCCAGAATCCCTTGTAATGAGATGCGGAGACTGGGTATTTCAACCTCAAGTGGGAGAACTGCTTCTACTCTGAATACCAGCGAGAAAGGAGTTGCTCCTGTTGGTGTTCTTATTGAGGTTTGGTGGGCCCACAAGGCCAGGTATAACTTTAAATGCCAATCTCGTTTGTTTTCTTTCACCGTTTTAAGGAGAATAGCTTTCAATGTTTTGTTTGTTGCTTCAGCCTGTCCATTAGCTTGAGGGTAATACAGGGAGGCTGTATGATGGCTTATTTTAAATTTATTGCATAACTCATGAACCTCGTCATTCTTAAAAGAAGTCCCATTATCTGTGATAATGATTTGTGGGACACCGTATCTGCAAATGATCTGGTTCAAAATGAACTTGGCAATCACGGAACCTGGTACAGTGGTGAGAGGCATAGCCTCTACCCATTTGGTAAAATACTCAGTGGCCATGATTATGAAGTTATGGCCATCTGTAGATGAGGGAGAGAATTTCCCTATCAAATCTAGGCCCCACGTAGAAAAGGGCCATGGAGTAGCGATTGGTTGTAGAGCTTGTGCCGGTATGTGAATCTCATGGGAAAATTCTTGGCATTTATGACACCTGCGTACAAACTCTACTGCGTCATGTTCTAGAGTGGGCCAGAAATAACCCATCTAATGTATTTTGTGAGCGGTGGCATGATCACCGAAGTGGCCTCCACATATTCCACTGTGAGATTCGTGGAGAATCTTCTTGGATTCTTCTGTGTCAACACACCTTAGAAGCATTCCATCGAAAGCCTTACGATAGAGCACTTGTTCTATAATAACGTATTTAGTTACGATAATGCGTAACCACCTTCTTTGTTGTAGTGTAGCAGCTTCTGGATATGTATGGTCCATGATATAATTAATAATATCAGTATACCAAGGACATTCAAAGATGGGAGGTCTAGTTTCGACGTAGTATATGCATTCATCGGGAAAGTCCAGATCTACTAGATCACCTCCATCTAATGGGTTATCAGCTAACCAATCCACAATGATTTGTCCCTTAATGGACTTCTGATTTACAAACGTTAATTCGAATTCACCCATTAAGGTTATAAAGCATCCATCCTTTTTAGACAAGGACCCTTGCGTGAGGAAGGTTCGTAAATGGTATGTTTTTACAATGACCCTTGTTTCTTGGTTTAGCATGTAATGTCTTAAGCGTTTGGTTGCGAAGACTATGGCAAGGCACTCTCGTTCTGCTTGTGTATAGCGTGTTTCATAGTTGAGCAACGTTCGGCTAATAAAATAGATCACACGTTCTCTCTTGTCATCATCTTCTTGAGCCAGCATGCAGGCTAGCGAGACATTGGTAGCCCGCGAATATAAGATTAAAGGGCGGTCTAGCTTAGGAGGCATTAGCGTAGGTGGTGACAACAAGAAACACTTAACCGCTTCGAAAGCATCATTGCAGTCTTTGGTCCAATCGATACCATAATCTTTCTTGAGTAGATTGTTGATTGGGTGAATGGCAAAGCTTAAATCTGGGATGAATCTTCGGATTGCACTGAGTTTCCCAAGAAACAACCTGATTCCAAATTCATCCGATGGTGGGATCATTTCAAGAACAGCCCGGATTTTGGCTGGGTCTACATCGATCCCTCGTGACGATATAATGTAACCTAGGAGCTTCCCTCCTGTCACACCAAAGACACATTTTTCTGGGTTTAGTGTGACTCCGTATTCTATTAAACGTGAAAGAATGATGCAGAGCACTTCCAGGTGATCACAACGCTTCTTGGCTTTGGCCAACAAGTCATCTACATAGGATTCCATGATTTTGTGAATAAGATCATGAAATATATATGTCATTGCCCACTGGTATGTAGCGCCAGTGTTCTTGAGACCGAATGGCATAACAGCATAGCAATAAGTTCCCCAAGGAGTTATAAATGTGGTTTTGGCTTGGTCTTGTTCGGATATTCTGATTTGATTGTATCCTGAGAATCCATCCATGAGAGACAAAAGCTCAAACCCAGCTGTTGCATCAACGATGACGTCTATGGATGGTAGCAGGAAGTCATCCTTAGGGCATGCCTTGTTAATGTCTCGGAAATCTATGCAAATGTGTATCTTCCCATTTTTTTTAGAACGGGAACGATATTAGATACCCACTGAGAGTAATCAACCGGTTTGATGAATCCCACTTGGAGGAGTTTCATTACCTCTTCTTTCACCATGAGAGCTACCTTGGGTTTCATTGGTCTCAATTTTTGTTTAATTGGCTTTGCATCTGATTTGGTGACGAGGTTATGTACCGCGATGTGTGGTGCAACCCCTGTCATTTCTTTATAATTAAATGCAAAATCCTTCTGATGTTCTTTGAGGATTCGAGTGTGTATTTCTATTTCTTCTGGAGTTAACGAAGATCCTAGTTTCAAGATCTTCGGTTCTTCTTCCGTTCCGATGTTAATATCAATCGTTTCTTCGATTAAAGAAGCGTTACCTTCTTCAAACTTAGGCGGGGCTGGAGGTAGTTCCAGATCTTCTCCATTCTCTACCGTGTATATGCCGAGTTCTTTTTGTGGGGGAAGCTCTATCATGGGATTCCTGAAGTAGGAAGATGAATGTGGGATTAAGGACAAATCTACCACGTGATGGGTGAGATGTAACGCTGCATAGGCATTTAAGTAATCAAGAGTGGCTCTATCACTATCAACGTGATCTAAGATAGTAGATTTGTTCTCAGCTATGTTCGTTAAGAGAGGATTTGACATTTTTTTCACTAACGGTTCAGTACGAAGGGATACCATGAAACAGGTGTCTTCCAACTCACTGTTTGGAGTGAAGCGTGACGCTGAGGTTGCTATTGAATCTGCAAGAAGATTTTGTTCTCGTGGGATTGCTTCAATGGATATGAAGTCAAACTCTTTTCTCAAATCTAATACTGTTGTTTTGTAGAGCTGTAAGTGTTCAGCTCTGGTCTCATACACCTCAGAGACTTGGTTTGCTACTAATTGTGAGTCTCCTAATACTCTGATGTTGTCAACCCTGAACCTCTTAGCTATGATGAGACCAAGGAGGAGGGCTTCATACTCAGCGCCATTGTTTGTACATTCAAAGTTTAATTTAAAGGTGAATGGTAAGATCTTTCCTTCGGGTGAAGTAAAGATCACACCTGCCCCAGCCCCATAACGACATCTAGCTCCATCGAAATGGAGAGTCCAATATTTAGTTGGGAAGATGGACGTTGGGACATTTGTTACGTCAACTTCTTCGGTTTCGGTTACTTCTACCATGCAGAGATCCTCTGCTGGAAGAGAACCAACACCTAGGGTATATCCCATGCCTACAGAATCAAATGGTAGGAAAATTGGTAGATCCTGTTCTAGCAATTCGACAATCTTTGCAGTAGTTCCTAATGATACTATTTCGACAATGTTAGCCTCATCCTTGAGGGCTGGGATATTCTTGATTAGGCTCATAGTTTCTAGTTCTGTTGTAGGTACCAACTTTTCTTCCGGTTTCCCATCGGTTGGTTTATTAAGTTGGTTTGTTGGGAGTTCAAACTCAGAGTGAACGCCCGGCCTTTTCTTTAAGTCGGCTAGGTGTATATCGAATGGTTTTGGATCACCTTTGGCTACGAATATCTTTCCTAAGTGCAAGAATCTTACTTCTTGAAATAACGTGGAAGGGATTGCCTTCATACGGTGTATCCACGGTCGGCCGAGGATCATATTATAGTTGGTTTCCCGATCTATAATATAAAACTCAGTTAGGATTGTTTTGGGTCCTAAGGTGACTGGTAGTATTATAGTCCCAATTGACGTGGCTTTAAGGCTATCATAGCCTCTTAGCGTATTCCGAGTCGTGGAACAATTTGTTTCTCCATACCCTAGCTTTTGAAGGAAAGAGAAGGGGACTATGTTAACTGCTGCCCCATCGTCAACCATTGCGCATTTAACGTAATTGTTATAAACCCACACTTGTAAATGTAAGGTTGGATCACCTCTGCGTGCAATCTCAGCGTCTGTTGGCATTTTGTTTATTTCGAATATAAACTCGGTATCCCTATCCGGCTGCCCCGGAGGGTGGATATCAAAGTCTATATGGTTTACCTGTGTTTCGGGAGGTGGAGTGATGTTAATTAAATGACCTAAACCTAATGCTTCTAAAAGAGCAGCCCTGTGGGCAGGAGAGTTCTTCAATAAGTCCAAAAAGGAGATGTGAGAGAAGGTTTTTGTTAGGTCATTAATTAAATCATAGGCACCTACGGGTTTTACTAATATGTGTTGGATGTTATCTGTCTCTAGCGGGTAACTTGGACTTGGCTGAGAGGAATACTCTCGTGTCCTTGTTACGGCTTCCATGGGTAGTTCGGTGTCTAACTCCACTAAACCGACTATCTTGGGTCATGGCTGACTTCCTAATTGTGGTGCAACTGGTGGGTTTAGTGAAGTCAAGGCTTCATGATCATTGTTTCCTGTCATTATGCCCTTGTTCATCCCATTTGGATTTAATTTGTTGTTATTGTGATTTGGGAGCGGATCGTTGAAGATCTTGAGGGGAGCATTTTGAGGAGAGACTGCTCCCGTGAAAGTATTTGGTGCAAGTGATGCAGGATCTGCTAAGAACATATCTATGAAAAGTTGTCTTTGTTCTTCTGGCAGACGTTGCATGAATTTATTGTAATCACGGCACGTTCTAGTGTCATGGCCTCGAATCTTGTGGAAACCACAATACGAGTTAGGATTGTAATTCCTAGGTTGCTGGTTTGGTACATATTGTGGTCCAAAACTCTGATCAAACCGTTGCCTATTAGGATTAAAGTTTTGCATTTGTTGTTTTTGGTTTTGGTTCTGGTTTTGATATCCAGTTGAGTTTTGGCTTGGACCCTGTGTCTGGATCCGCCATTGTTGTTGTTGTTGTTGTTGTGGATGATTAAAATCCACTGTATTGATTGTTGGGGTAAAATTGTTGTTTCGTTGATTGTTAATCAGTGGTGGAGTATTTACAACATTTACCTTTTTAGCTTGGTCAGTTACTCCATCTGTTGTTGCGCCGTGATTTTTGTTAAGGATTTTAGGTCCTTGATTGACATTTGTGGTAGTAGGATAAGTCGTAGTATTCTGGCTGGGGGTGATTAACCTCCCATTTGTTCCATACGTCTTGCGACCGCTATCTATTGCCGCTTGATCTATTCGGAGGGCACTCTCAAGTACTTCATCGTAAGTCCTTAGTGGGAACTTTTGGACTTCTTCCTTTACCTCTCTGCTGAGAGAATGAAGGAATAAATCACATAGTTCCATTTGGTCCATGTTTGGAGCACTGGCCAAAGAATAAAGGACTGTACGCCATCTTTGGATGAAGTGAGCAACAGATTCATTGTGTTCTTGTTTAATGTGCAAGAATTCCCTGATTCCTATTCTCAACAGTTTGTTCATGTCAAACACCTTAATGAACTCTGAAACGAGTTGTTTAAATGAATGGATGGAAGCTTCAGGTATTCTATAATACCAATCGAGGGCGATGCCCTCTAAGGTTTTGGGGAATATTTTGGCAACAACCCCATCCCAAGGGAGCAGCTCTCGAATGGCTTGTGGCATAGGCCTTGATATGTGCATTCGGGTCTCCCTCCCCTTTGTATTTGGGAAAATCAGGAAGCAGTCTTGGAAGCATGACGCTTCGTATGGTGAAGTCTAAGGGCTCTTTCAAATATTCTGAATAAGTCCCTATCGCATAGGTTTCGACCATCGATGGTGCCTGCTGAGGGGGTGGAGGTGGAATGGGTTGTTGATATGGCGTAGCGTATGCATTTGCAGGGGTATAAGGAAATCCCTGTGGTTGAGCGAACATGCCAAGGAGAGGAGAACATATCTCCTTGTGGTGATTTGGAATACATGTTTAAGTATGAAGGAGTATTGCCTAGGAATGGATTATTTTGTACTAGACCAGGAGGTATCATATTCTCCACCGAAACGGTGTTAGAAATGGGTTCTAGTTGGCATTTGTTGTGAATACTGAGGAGGCATGCCCAACGTGCCTATTCCTGTGAGGAGGTCTACTTGGCTAGGATGATGTGGAGGATTGGAATTTCCTACCTGCATGAATTGAGAATTTTGACTTGCTTGAGCAAGTTCTAACCCTCTAACTTTTTCTACTAAAGTCAAAATGACTTCATTTGGTGAAGTCACAGTATTTTGCCTTAGTGGCATTTGTTGTATATTCTGAGGTTGTATAGGCATGTGATACCCCGCTATGAACTGATCGTTTCCCTGCCAAGTTTCCCTGAGGGCATTTCCTATAGGTAGTGGCATGGAGGTGTTTTCTTGAAAAGAGACCTCGGGTTGTGTTTGTAAACTTCCTATAGGTGGGTACATACTCTGCGAGCGTTGTTCATTCTTGGCATAACGCACTAAATGTTCATCATCTATGAACAGGTATGGATCTGATTGTCTACTAATTTGTGGTCTGAGCAACACATGAGGAGATGAACCAGATTCTCCAGTGAGCGTCATGTTGTTCGAGCCTGAAGGCTCTGGTTGTGGCGTTTGAGTGAGCTGATCCAACTCCCCTATTTGGAAAGAAGAACTATATCTAGTCCTTTGAGGTGGAGTTTTGTGTTGAAAACCAGTTAGTTGAATAGTTGTCACCCCATTCTGAGAGCGAGGGTGATGGCTGTCTATTCAGTTGATCGTAGTATGCTTCAAGACCTAGGAGAGGTCTGCCATATGTATCGAATCCTGACATATTCAGGGGGTATATGAATACCCGCAGAATAATGGGAAAGAGCGAAGGTGGATGGAAGAAGTATGAAACACTAAAAGGGTGAAAAGGCTAAGAGTGAAGCAACTTGTTTGTTTCATTCCTTTCATGCCAGGTTCACCAACTTTTTTGGTGAAGCTGATGCGAAGTTGGGTTCACCACCAATTTTGTACGATGGAAAAGTGACAAGCGAGCATGGGAATCTACAAGTAACTCTTCCTCGCACCCAACCTCCCGAGGTCGTGCCGAGACAGCCGTGGGGATGGAATATACGTGGGGTATAGGAAAACTAGTTAGGCAATCTTATATCTTCGACACGCACTAATGGAATCTGTGAATCTAAGGCAAAGAAGGCCCTCCTAACCTGAACTGGCATGATAGATCGGTCGGCGAGGATGACTGCTCGAAGGCTCCAATCAATATCGAGCTCTGGCGTAATCCGGTCTATAGGTTGTGGGATACGGGGAAAATGACCTGGAATTGTTTCGTGTATATCTCCAGATAGGGTCATAGGGTGGATGATGGATATAGTGGACTCTACGGGTGATTCTCTGGTCTAGTCCAGAAATCCTTAGCTTTGTTAGCTGCTACGTCTAACAAGGATAACTGTGTGATAATGGTTGGTGGAAGTGGAGTGGATCTAAATACTAATGTGCGTAAGCCAGCGTCAACGTCGGATTGACCTATGGACTCGTTGGGTTGTGGGATTTGTGGATCACAACCATAGATTCGTGGTTGTTGTGGACCTGCTATGGTCATACGAGGAATCAATCTCTAATCCCTAGTATCCAGTAGTCATATGCCTTTTCAGCCTCTATATTTAGAACTACAAGTTGTGCAATCTTCTCAGAGTACCTTACAGGCATTCTGGCAACCTGAATTCTTAAGCCGGTGTCTATGTCAGTGAGAATGTCTCCTGCGTCTGGCTGTGGGACCAAAGGGTCACAACCGAACATTTTCTCTCTTTCAAGCCCTTCTACAGTCATGTGGATATTTATCTAGGGTAATCTGTAGTTTGGCTGATTTGACCAAAACGTGTGTGCTTGGTCGTCTTCTATGTTTAGTCCTCTTAACTGTGAGCTGATCTGTTGTAAGTCTGTTGTTGTTCGGAAGACTTGGATTCTAAGATTCTGATCTATATCAGTTATTGCTATAACAAGATTGGGTTGAGGCATGATTGGCTCGAATACGTATTCTCTGGGCTCCCTAGGTCCCGTGATTGTCATAAAAAAGGAAAACAATGTAAATCTAACTAAGACAGAGTAAAATTAACTATGTAAAGTATATCTACTATATATAACTTCTCTATTTTTGTATTTTTGATGAACTTATTGAACAGAATTGAAAGAGAAATTATTTAAAATATCTAGAAATTGACAACTAAACTAATAACGAAATTAAAACAAACAAAGCAGCCGAGAATAGCTACTTGCCTGTGCAGTTGTGAATCTATTCTAAATAACCAGATAATTGATCTAATCTATTTGAAAGACTCTCGATCCTACCTCAGAAGTGAGGAGTGAATCATAGTTTCTCAGAAACTATCAATCCCCACAGCTTCCCTGGCAATATCGAAAAGTAAAATTAACTGAAATGAAATGATTGACTACTCTATTTGATATGTTTTAACTAGAACTTTGAAAGCTTGAACCTGGATTTTGCAGAACAGTGGCGAATCCGATGGTGTGTGGCTTTGTCCCCTCAGTGTGATCTCCTCGTTCCTTCGTGCTCACGTGGATCCAGAAAAGCGTGTGATGTTAGCATCAACAGAAGTTGGTATCAAAATAATGGCAGCTTAGGATGCAGACTGAATACAATGCGAGTAGGAGAGGGATAGCGCAAGAGAACAGAGCTTGGCTTATGCAATTCCTAGCAGGATTTATTGTGAGTCATACAACATAAAACATCCAGAACCTGAAACTATTCTTTTTGACGAACAAAACCTACAACTTTAATGGCTTCCTACTGAAAATTAAACTATCCTACTCCAATGGATTGCATGAAACAGTAACAACACTAGCACAAGAAGATTATGTGGCTTCCTAACAGCAAGAACAACACTAACTATGCATGCAATAAAT
Organism: Taxus chinensis; assembly: GCA_019776745.2. Classification (NCBI taxonomy): domain Eukaryota; kingdom Viridiplantae; phylum Streptophyta; class Pinopsida; order Cupressales; family Taxaceae; genus Taxus; species Taxus chinensis. The sequence continues at coordinate 673,174,217 of CM034150.1, read as the reverse complement.
AAAACTATGAATTCCTAAGAAAAACTGAAAGACTAAGCTATTGAAATGAGAAATTGAGAGGAAAATTTGAGGGGCCATTTGCTTGAGCACAAGCCAGCTATTTATAGAATTCCCATTTACCCAAAGGTGAAAACCAATTTGATCTCTTTAACCATAAACAATGCAAAAACACTATTCTAGGGAACCAGAATCATAAATACAAGCAAAGGCGGTGAAAAAAGCTGGTAAACGTTGAATTTTTACATGAGTCACATTAAAAGAACATTTTGGAAAACACGTGAAGGACCGCCACCCTGAGCAGGGTGGCGGTTACAGGACCGCCGCCCAGGCAGGGCGGTGGTTTCATCACTGAAGACCAAAAAGCAAAGAAAAGAGGGGGAAGGAAAAAGCAAAGCACGCAGGGGCTAAGCGGGGCATGCGGGATGTTAACGCATACTTGGAGAGCTTTTTCGGATCCCGAACACCTTGCGAGGAGACCTGTATCATCATTGGGGCATGTGTAACATTGTTCTAGCGGTGCAGTACCCTAGACACATTTCTTAGGGTTCAAGTGAACCTTATAGTCTTTTAGACGCTGAAATATACGCCTCAACACTTCAGGGTGTTCTTTTCTACTCTTAGATTTTGCTAGGATATCATCAACATAATCCTCCATGATGTCACTTATCATGTCATGGAAGATAACCGTCATGGTCCGCTGATAAGTAGCCCCAAAAATTTTAAGTCAGAAGGGCATGACTTTGTAGCAGAATGTTCCACAAGGGGTGATGAATGTTGTCTTATGCTGATCTTCCTTGGCAATTTGTATCTGGTTATAACCTAAAAAACCATCCATCAAGGACAACATTTCATAGCCATCTGTTGAATCGACTATCATGTTGATGTTAGGTAGGGGAAATCAGCTTGTGGACATGCTTTGTTGATGTCATGGAAATCCGTGTAGATCCTTATTCTACAATGTTTCTTTTGTACTAGGACTATGTTAGAGATCCATTTTGAATAGTCAATAGGTTTTATGAAATCAACAACTAACAACTTTTCTAATTCTTCTTTGACCAAGATTGCCATTTTAGAATGCGTCTTTCTTAACTTTTGTTTGATTGGTTTGGCATCTGGGTGCACAACTAGCTTAGGGTCTAAACCTGACATATCTGCATATGTCCACACGAATATGTCCACGTATTCTTTTAAGTTTTCTGTAAAGGTATTTTGTTCCTAAGCTGAGAGCGAAGCTTCTAACTTGACTATTCTAGGTTTCTCCTCTAAGCCAATTTTGACGCTGATTGTTTCCTCAATAAGCATTTTAGAAACATCTTCCATCCATGTAGGATCAGTGGGTAGAGTAAGATCAACCTCCTATGGTAGTTCATGATCATCTACGAATGGAAAAATCACTTTGTCCTTAGACTCTTCATTTTGTTTTTCTATGATCTCACCAAAGAGTTTGTCACTATGGGAGTTCCATTGAGCCTTCTTGCTCGGTTTCTCAGAGGTAGGCATACCTTTATTCACAACATTTTTATTCAACCATCTACACATCTCTGCTTCCTCCCCAAAATAGGCACAAACGTCTAGTTGAATCTGAAATCCTTTCTTGTGGTCTCCAGCGGGAATAAAGTCCCTGAGTCCCATGAACTCCGCGAATGCCTCATCATTTTCAAAGAAATCCAATGGCACGTGAAGTTGTTGATCCCAATCTATAAGTTCATGATATATAAGGGCTATGAGATATTTATCTTGGGGGATGGATTCGGATAAGGTAAGGACCTCCGAATCCGAGAATAGGTTCGTGGAGGCGAGATCTTCGTAAAGGCTACATTGGGAATCTACGTCACTATCAGAATGAGGTGAAATTTCCTCACTTTCATAAGAAGTAGAGTCATTCTCAGAAGGTAGAGAGTCATGGGGATTTATTCCAAGGCCATGTTTATCTGTTTTGAAATGAGGGATAGGGATAGGCTCCAACCGGCCTTGTGCATTAACACCAAATCCAAACCCATCATAGCCCATGACAAACATCATGTGAGGACCTTTGACGTACTGAGGTGCTTGATTGCATGAAGCCATATTGCCTTCTGGTACTCTGCTAGTAGGGTCTTCTAACATTTTCTCCTCAAACAAGAGGCCACTATGGACAAATTTCTCCAAAGGTTTAGGAAATTGCTTATGGGTGCTCTTGAACTAAAAATAAGGCTTACCCCTTGTCCTGGGGGATACCGATAGGTCTGATATCAATAGAGCCTACTCAAGAGTGAATGGCCTACTTAGGCCATATTTTGCTGATGTGGCCTCCCATGAAGCAAATGGATTGACCAGCAAGGGGAAATCTTGATTGAAAGGTGTGAGAGGTTTTGAATCTACCCGGTTCTTCATGGCCTCTATTTGTAAAGGGACTACAACATCTGTAGAAGGACATTCATAAGCTGCACAAGATAAACTGCGCAAAGCCCTACAATGTGTGAAAGGTTCTGGGTCACCCAAAATGGTAAATACCTACCCTTCATGATATAACTTGATGCACTGATGAAACGTTGATGGAATAGCTCGCATGGCATGGATCTATGGGCGTCCTAAGAGCATGTTATATGGAAGGTCCAAGTCAAGGACATGGAAGGTTGTGTTGTGACATGTTGGTCCTACCTCCATGGGGACCACTATAATTCCTTGCTGACTCTATTTCTTCATTGTCATATGCTGTGATTGTGATAGTTTTAGCACCCAACTCTATTTTTGACCGGCCCAGTAGCTTTACCAGCTTCAAGGTGCAAATATTCAGACCAGACCCCCCATCTACAAGTACTCTTTTTATCTTACGACAAGTAACCACCACTTCGATATATAATGGCAAGTTATGCTCTGGGTTATTACGTGGGATTGCAGTATGATTAAAATTAATCTGATCATTGGTGTCTAAGTGTGCAATCATGGCTTGAAGGTTTGCAGGACCTATTTTTGTGGAAACCCCTTAATTTTGCAAAGTTTTGAACAATATGTTTTTATGAGCATTGAAGATATTTAGGAGATCAAGGATAGATATCTTAGTAGACATTTTTTCTAATTAGTCTATCAAGTTATACTAACTTTCCTCAGGGATAGGTACAGGATCTGGTATGATTAAGCGGGCGCATCTTGTCCCGACTGCGTAGCTATTTTCTAAGATCCGAATGGTGTTAATATGTTCATTAGATGAGTTAATACATCCAATGAGGGAATCATAAGGACTATCATTTGTAGGGTACACATAGGCAGCAGTCCTATAGTCATTAGAAGTTTGCCCTTGATCTGTTTTCTTTTTCTTTTTATCCACATGTTTAGGAAAAGGTTCATTGTAAATACCCATCTTTTCATTTGAACATCTACCGGCCTCTGGGGGAGACTTTACAACAATCTTCCCTTCCTCTATGAGGTCTTGGATATAATGGCGTAATCTCAAACATCTATCCATTTTGTGTCCTTTGACATGATGGAAATCGCAATATTCATTGTCTTTGAACCAAACCATTTTTGGAGCATCTTCTGGGTAGGGCATTGTTGCAGTTGGATATTCTACCATCTTTACACCATCTAACTACTTTAGGATGGTAGATAAGGATTCTGTTAAAGATGTGAATGTACGTTTTGTAGGCGCTTTGGGAAGAGGCCCTTGTGAAAGTTTCAAGAGTGGACCTGTCTATACGGCTTGGACTCTCTTGGAGTCTGTAATGCCATCACCAATAACATGTTTATTCTTATTAAAGAATATAGGTTTGTCTGTGGATTTGGCTTCATGTTTGTTTTGAATAACCGATTTAAGTATGCCCTTGGCAATGAGAGCTTTCTCAATTTGAATACCTTTCTCTATGACTTCTTCAAAGTTCGAGCCATAATGCATTTGCAAGTGAAAGGCTATTTCCGGGTTCAAGTTAGGAATGAATATACTCACTAACGGTTTTTTAGGTAAGGCATAAGGAAAGTGACTAGCTAACCCACGCCATCGTTGTAAAAATTCAGCAAATGTCTCATTGGGTTTTTGTTTTGTGTTACATAGATCGTTCATCGTAATGTCACTCTCCATATTATAGGAGTAATGTCTTACAAATTTCTCTACTATTGAGTGCCATGTTGTAATGGAGCCCTTAGGTATGCTATAAAACCATTCCAATCCCACGGCTCCTAGGCTATGGGGAAAAAGTCATATCAAGAAATTATCACTATACGCAACCTCTTGGCAAGCCATGTAAAAATATTTTATATGATCGCGAGGATCACTTTTGCACTTATACTTATCAAACTTGGGGATAGTGAAATGTTTCAGGAAAGGTTGTTGTAGCATGTCCTTATCAAAGGGGTAAGGACATAATTTTTCATATGAATATTTTTTATTTTGGCCTACATTTCCTTCTTGTAATGTCGTGAGCGTATCTTGAATGAGTTGCTCCTTGGTAGATGATATTGACCTTTGAGCCTGAGTTTCTTTAAAGGTATAGTCTTTATGTGGATCGAATTGAAACTCGTTAAGTTTGTTTTTGTCTCTACATTTACCTATGTTTCTTTTTGAAGCACCTAGGTTCGCTAATTTTTAACTCAACTTCAAGATCTGTTTTTGGAGGATTTCTTCCTCAACCAGGGGATCCTCTTCTTCATCAAATTTCGGAGTAGGGGAGGCCTTCCGCTTATTTTTTACTTTACGCGAAGCCTTAAAGTGAGGTTTACGTGACGTTTCACCATCGACAATGGCCTTATGTTGCCCAGAAGTGGATGCATATCCCACATTGAAAGGATTATCTGTGTCTAAGATGAATCTTTGTTCTCCTAAGTTAGGGTCAATGACCTTTGTTTCTTCTTCGCACTCATGTGGAAATTTATCTCCTAATGCTAATACTCTTGCAAGTACTTGATCTTTGTTATAATATAAGAGCTCATCAAATCTTTTTAGGTCTAACCTTCATTGTTCTCCCGAAGAGTCCAACTCTTCTCCACTATGATCGATTAACATCTCTGTATCTTTGACTTATGAGAAGAGCGGTCCTAAATTATGACCACTAAATGGGAATGTGTTGAAAGGGTTTTCTCCCATGTGTTTCTCACTTGATTTGGCTGCCATTTTTATGATTTTAGGCATCACTAACGGACGTCTTTATGTAGCTAGTGTCACCCTTAAGTGTATGGTTTTTTGCAAGTCATTTAAGGGGATGTTGGAATTATATCACAATGTATCGTGGATGTAATTTTATGCAGTTTTTTACCAAGAAACATTCATATGCACATCCTATGTTATGATTCACTCAATTTTGTATTGCCAAACCTATACCCTAAGATAGCGACAAAGATTGTACCAACGTGTAAGCCAAGTTATAACCCCAACAAGGTCTAAGCACTGACATGATGCTATCACAGTCCCTTGACAAGATATACTTAAAACTAATTTGAATACCGATGAAAGCCAAACCTTCTAAAAAATGGAAGTCGCGAATAGATATAGCGTAAAATAACGTTACCGTGATACATTAACCAAGCAAGCAAGGTGTTAGCACCATGGTAACTTTATTATGATATATGTAAAGCGTTATCAACATTCTTCAAGAAGACTAAGATGAATTTAAGAGTGAAACCAAGTAATAAGTATAACAAGGAGTTTTTTAATCGTGTGTGAGTAGCGTAACTGCGGCAAAAAGGGGACTTATACCGTTTCCTCACAAAAAATGAGAATACGATGTAAGTACTAAGATTGTACGTCTAAGATGCGAACAAGACTATTAGCTCAAGAAGAGACAAAAGATGAACCGAATACACAGTGGTGAAGATAATCTTGAAATTAAGATGGAAGGAATTTTATCAAAGATGCGAAAAGCACACCCGCACACTTTAGACATTTAACAACCCAGCCACAAACATGGATGGGTGTAAACGGACAAAAAATTGATGAGCACTATCTCTGATTAAAAAACGTGCAATGTATGCACCCTTCTCACCTCGAATAATGGGCAATGAGAATGCAAGGGTACTGTTCAAAAGATAGACATAAGCTAAGCAACCGCTTAGGTAGAGGTTCACCTCGTCCGAAGACAAGAACAAAACTAAGCAAAAAGTGGGACGTAGGTTAGGTCCACAATGAAAAGACACTCAATTCGAACTCACAAGGGTTCTTTCTTTATAATATAATGAAAGATACAGTCCATCCACATAGGGTTGGGAAAGGAAGTTACATCGAGAAGTAAACTAACAATGATGGATGTTAACTCTGCACCATGGCTGATTCCAAAATAGCAGCATGCTTTAGATGTTTCCTTTGATTGATCACAACAAGAAGAGAGGGGGAAAGGCAACGCTCTCCACCCAACAAAGATATCCTATGAAGAGATGAAGCCTCTCTCGCCATTGGCCCCTAAGCCCCAACCAAAACACAATGAAAGATGGGGTTCAATGCATGGCAACATCCACAGGCTTCCACAACACACACAGACAAATTTTTAACAACAAAATAGCCAAGACACACATACAGATTTCCACTGTATTTCACAATCAAACAACACATAGGTTATTTTTAATCAAGCCAAAGGAGCAATGACTATGGGGGAAACTTCTTATGCCTAATCATACCGCCAATATAGCATATCATATCCCGTAAACCTTATGCCTCGCAACCCCTCCTTATGCCCCCCCCACAAATTTTCCCTTATGCCCCCCCACAAGTAAGAAATGCAAGCTATTTCTTTTCCCATGGTGGATCCCAATTGACATTCCCTTATGTCCCCCCCATAATGATTCCCCATAGCCTTCTCCTACACCATCCCTAGGTAGTCTACCCAACCAGATAAATGGAGGAGAGACACACACATTTACTTTCCATAATAAATGCAAGAAAATGACAGTATAAAGATGAACAAGCTCTTACCTTACCATAGCAATGACAACACCTTTGCAAGCAAGAAAAGACAGCCCTAAATATTAATTTGAATGTCCACAAAATAGTTTTCAAAACAACAACAGGAATGCCCAACTCATAGTTCAAAAATAGCAGCTTTAATGCCAAGAATGCAGCCGCAACAATCACTTGCATGTCCACCAAAACAGTCCTCAAAACAACAACAAGAATGCCCAAAAAGAAAGTCCAACAACAAGCTTGAATGGAGGTGAAATGACAGTCCAAAAATAACAGCCTCAAATGCCAAGAGGATAGTCCAATAACAAGCTTGAATGAAGACAAAATGATAGTCTGAAAAACAACAGCTTCAAACACCAAGAGGAAAATCTATCAGCAACCTTTCCAGCAAGAAGAAGAATTCCCATGGCTTCCAAAACATGCAAAAAGAAGAAGAAGAGAAACAAAATGTGACTCTTTCCCAGCTTTCTCCAAAAAATGCCAAGTGGAAAAATAATAATCCCCTTTCCAAAAATGAAAACCCCAAAAAAAAGAATGTAAATGTCCTCATGCCAATCAAATCCACTTTACTTGCAAGCCTCCACTTACACCTCAAGGACAGCCAATTAAATTTTTGTAAGAAAGTACACTTACACAAGCAAGATTGACAAACAAAAATGCATTTAAGAGGAAAAATTAAACACTCCAATCAAGATAAAGTTGGTATGAAGCTTTGAATGGGTGTGGGACAAGTTTATCTTGTCCCACAAGCTTCCAAAAATACCCTCCAAGTACAAATCCGAGTTTCAAGATGGTGAGGTGTTTTACACTCCAAAGATCAACTCTCTTACACACATTAAATGCAAGGATCAACACATTAATAACTATATTTAAGCAAGTCTCATTTAAATTTATCTTTCACATTCTATTTAAATAAAGGAATGGACACATTCACAAATAAAACACATGCAAGATAACAATAAAAGAAGGACCACATACAAACACAAACAAACCCCCATGGTCACATATAAAGGCGATCCCCCCATGGGAACCCCCCAACAACAAACAACATGCAAACGACTAGTTGCCATGGTGACCATGTTGAATCCAACCATGTTGAATCCATCCAAAATTCTGTTGTGGTTAGTCTTCAATCCCCTTGATGTATGTTGTGATATAAAATAGCTTGCAAAATACAAATACCTCCTTCGGCCTCATGGCCATATCAGAACGCTAAAAAATAATATAATATAAATCTAAGCATCGTATGTATAACTACATAACACAACATCGAAATAGAGACTATATCATTTTATAAATTAAATCAACCATTCTATCCTCATTGAAAATTTTCATTTTCTATATATAATCAAATGATTAAACATCACATATCTGGATAGCATCAATGATATGATTACGTCAAATAAAGCATCAACATATATATATAATTTTTATAATAATCATCATGCATCCTGTATAAGTCCAGTCAGTAATGAAGTCCATAATCCAACATCATACTAAACCAAGACAAAATAGTGTCTAATACATAATCCATAGTCTGATGATCAGAAGAAAAAAAATAGTGTCGAAGGGAAGTGGGCACTACATGAAAGGTTCTGGGTCACCCAAAATGGTAACTACTTGATGCACTAATGAAACATTGATGGAATGACTCACATGGCATGGATCCATGGGCGTCCCAAGAGCATGTTGTATGGAAGGTCCAAGTCAAGGACATGGAATGTTGTGTCGTGACATGTTGGTCCTACCTCCATGGGGACCACTATAGTCCCTGCTGACTCTATTTCTTCATTTTCATATGCTGTCATTGTGATAGTTTTAGCACCCAACTCTATTTCTGACTGGCCCAACAGCTTTACCAACTTCAAGGTGCAAATATTTAGACCAGATCCCTCATCTACAAGTACTCTTTTGATCTTGCGATGAGTAACCACCACTTCGAGATATAATGGCAAGTTATGCTCTGGGTTATTACGCGGGATTACAGTATGATCAAAAGTAATCTGATCCTTGGTGTCTAAGCGTGCAATCATGGCTTGAAGGTTTGCAGGATCTATTTATGTGGAAACCCCTAAATTTTGCAAAGTTTTGAACAAAATGTTTTTATGAGCATTGGATATCTTTAGGAGATCGAGGATAGATATCTTAGCAAACATTTTTTCTAATTGCTCTATCAAGTTATACTGAATTTCCTCAGGGGTAGGTATAGGATCTGGTATGATGAAGCGGGCGCATCTTGTCCCGACTGCGTAGCTCTTTTCTAAGATCTGAATGGTGTTAATATGTTCATTAGATGATTTAATGCATCCAATGAGGGAATCATAAGGACTGTCATTTGTAGGGTACACATAGGCAGTAGTCCTATAGTCATTAGAAGTTTGCCCTTGATCTGTTTTCTTTTACTTTTCATCCACATGGTTAGGAAAAGGTTCCTTGTATATACCCATCTTTTCATTTGAACTTATATCGGCCTCTGGGGGAGACTCTACAACAATATTCCCTTCCTCTATGAGGTTTTGGATATAATGGCGTAATCTCAAACATCTATTCATTTTGTGTCCTTTGACTTGGTGGAAGTCGCAATATTCATTGCCTTTGAACCAAATTGATTTTGGAGCATCTTCTGGGTAGGGCATTATTGCAGTTGGATATTCTACCATATTTGTACCATATAACTACTTTAGGATGGTAGATAAGGATACTGTCAAAGATATGAACGTACGTTTTGTAGGCGCTTTGGGACAAGGCCCTTGTGAAAGTTTCAAGAGTGGACTTGTCTGTATGGATTGGACTATCTTGGAGTCTGTAATGCCATCACCAACATGTTTATTCTTATTAAATAATTTAGGTTTGTCTGTGGATTTGGCTTTGTGTTTGTTTTTAATAACCAGTGAGAGCTTTCTCAATTTGACTACCTTTCTCTATGACTTCTTCAAAGTTCGAGCCACAATGCATTTGCAAGTGAAAGGCTATTTCTAGGTTCAAGTTAGGAACGAATATACTCACTAAATGTTTTTTGAGTAAGGCACAAGAAAAGCGACTAGCTAACCCGTGCCATCATTGTAAAAATCTAGCAAATGTCTCATTGGGTTTTTGTTTTGTGTTACATAGATCGTTCATCATAATGTCACTCTCCATATTATAGGAGTAATGTCTTACAAATTTCTTTGCTAGCATGAGCCATGTTGTAATGGAGCCCTTAGGTATGCTATAAAATCATTGCAATCCCACGGCTCCTAGGCTATGGGGAAAAAGTCATATCAAGAAATTATCACTATATGCGACCTCTTGGCAAGCCATGTAAAAATATTTTATATGATCGCGAGGATCACTTTTACACTTATACTTATCAAACTTGGGGATAGTGAAATGTTTCGGGAAAGGTCTACATTTCCTTCTTGTAATGTCATGAGCATATCTTTCATAGATTTCAATTCATCCTGAATGAGTTGCTCCTTGGTAGGTGATATTGACCTTTGACCCTGAGTTGCTTTAAAGGTATAGTCTTTATGTGGATTGAATTGAAACTCGTTAAGTTTATGTTTGTCTCTGTCTTTACCTATGTTTCTTTTTAAAGCACCTAGGTTCGCTAATTTCTGACTCAACTTCAAGATTTTTTTTTGGAGGATTTCTTCCTCAACCAGGGGATCCTCTTCTTCATCAAATTTTGGAGTAGGGGAGGCCTTCCACTTAGTTTTCACTTTACGCGAAGCCTTAAAGTGAGGTTTACGTGAAGTTTCACCATCGACAATGGCCTTATGTTGCCCAGAAGTGGATGCATATCCCACATCGAAAGGATTATCTGTGTGTCAGACGAATCTTCATTCTCTTAAGTTAGGGCCAATGACCTTTGTTTCTTCTTCACACTCATGTGGAAATTGAGCTCCTAATGCTAATACTCTCGCGAGTACTTGATCTTTGTTATAATATAAGAGCTCGTCAAATCTATTTAGGTCTAACCTTTGTTGTTCTCCTGAAGATTCCAACTCTTCTCCACTATGATCAATTAACGTCTCTGTATCTTTGACTTACGAGAAGAGCGGTCCTAAATTATGACCACTAAATGGGAATGTGTCGAAAGGGTTTTCTCCCATGTGTTTCTCACTTGATTTGGCTGCCATTTTTATGATTTTAGGCATCACTAACGGATGTCTTTATGTAGCTAGCGTCACCCCTAAGTGTATGGTTTTTTGCAATTCGTTTAAAGGGATGTTGGAATTATATCACAATGTATCGTGGATGTAATTTTATGCAGTTTTTACCAAGAAACATTCATATGCACATCCTATGTTATGATTCACTCAATTTTTTACTGCCAAGCCTATACCCTAAGATAGCGACAAAGATGTACCAACGTGTAAGACAAGTTATAACCCCAACAAGGTCTAAGCACTAACATGATGCTATCACAGTCCCTTGACAAGATATACTTAAAACTAGTTTGAATACCGATGAAAGCCAAACCTTCTAAAAAATGGAAGTCACAAATAGATATAGCGTAATAACGTCACCATGATACATTAACCAAGCAAGCAAGGTGTTAGCACCATGGTAACTTTATTATGATATATGTAAATCGTTATCAACATTCTTCAAGAAGAATAAGATGAAGTTGAGAGTGAAACCAAGTAATAAGTATAACAAGGAGTTTTTTAATCATGTGAGTAGCGTAACCGCACAAAAAGGGGACTTATACCGTTTCCTCACAAAAAAATAGAATACGATGTAAGTACCAAGATTGTATGTCTAAGATGCGAACAAGACTATTAGCTCAAGAAGAGACAAAAGATGAACCGAATACACAGTGGTGAAGATAATCTTGAAATTAAGATGGAAGGACTTTTATCAAAGATGTGAAAAGCACACCCGCACACTTTAGACATTTAACAACCCAGCCACAAACATGGATGGGTGTAAACGGACAAAAAATTGATGAGCACTATCTCTGATTAAAAAACGCGCAATGTATGCACCCTTCTCACCCCGAATAATGGGCGATGAGAATGCAAGGGTACTGTTCAAAAGATAGACATAAGCTAAGCAACCACTTAGGTAGAGCTTTGCCTTGTCCGAAGACAAGAACAAAACTAAGAAAAAAGTGGGACGTAGCTTAGGTCCATAATGAAAAGACACTCAATTCGAACTCACAAGGGTTCTTTGCCTTGTCTTAACAAACAAGGTTTAGATTCCAGATGAGCTGTCACTTTGTGATGGCTTGACGTAACAAGGACTAGTAAAGTGGGCTCCTTGAAAAAAAGGCTTTCCTAACAAGTTCTCTCAACTAGGTGTTACAATATTGTCTAAGAGCAAGGCGTGATTTACCCAAAAAGTCACAATGACTAGTTTGGGAGTATCTCAGCTTTATCCCCTTTCAATTACAGTGGGCAATGAATGCATCCATCATGTACTTCTACTAAGGTCGCGATACAGACAACTTGTAACTCTAACTCACAAGGCATAATAGTCAAGTGGGTAAGCGAAGCGCTTCCTGTTTCATCCACGAGGTTACACAATGGTGGACTACTTTAGGGTTCCTGGTACCACCTCCATTGTTGTATCTTAAGGTGTTATGCCAAAGGGGTTATGTTCCAGTTGAGTGGATAGGGACATACCCTTTTTCGAAACCTACAATACAATGTTTTGAATATGGTGTGTTTTTTATCTTGTTTAGCTTAATGTTGTTATAAGTAGCACACTGTTTGGCAACCTGCAAGAACACGTGTATTAGAAGGTTTTGTGTTTTGTCTTAGCTCCTCCTTTGACAATCGTTAGGTCCTATAGACAACAAGTTTTAGAATTTTCTGATTTTTAGGTTGATGTTTTTAAGAAATAGAGTTTTTCACTTTGCTTTTGATTCCTAAGATTGCCAAAAGGCACGAAGGAAGAGCATACACAACATGAAAACTTCCACTGAAATCACATGAAATTTTTACTCCCACCTTTATAAAACAAGTGTTTTTTGAATAATTTATATGCGTTTTGTATTAGTGTTTTTGATCTCCACGATCATCTTGGAAGACGCGAGGAGAGAGCATACACACTTATAAAAAAACTACCTCTAAGTCAAAAACAAAGAACACTTTTAATCTATGCAAACTAAAACGTTTTAAGAAAGAACCCTGTTTTCAATTGTTAGTCCTAAAAACCTGCAATGATGGATTAGAAAAAAGTTTTTGCAAACTGTAAAAAATTTCAATTTTTTAATACAGACACCTACGTGCCTATACTGACACCAGCGCTCCCCAACTGATGGATACGGGCCTCACCTGACGGGTACGCCTGCAGTCAAAAAATAATAAAACTCAAAGAAGTAAACACAGACACTCACAATATGACAGAGACGTGCCTATATTGACATGGACTCTTAGGTTATGACATATATGCACCTAAGCCTAAACAGAGGACTGTAAATTTTTTTTACAAAGTCGAATCTTTTACACCTGCACGTCTAGAGAGACGTATACGCGCCCCATATGACGAAGACGTGTGCGCGTATGTGTATGGGTTATTTCTGATTTTTTACTCGGTCAGGGCCTTTATGCCTATGCATCCAGAGAGGTGAATATGCACCCCATATGACGGAGACATTTGCGCATCTGTGTATGGGTTTTAGTTTGTAAATGATGGGGACCTTCCGATAGGTACGTGCCTGATATGACGGGTACGCTGGGGTTCTAACGTGTAGGTGCCCCTTGTTTGAAACCTATGCGCACCCTGTGAAAAACTTGCAAAAAACATGGATTTTTAAATTTTCAAGAGCAAACAGGTTAGTTGTTAGTCAAAGTATCCTATTTCTATATCAAACCCACAAAATGCATATAAATGAAGGTCATTTACCTAGGGTTAGAAAGTAAAATGAGGAAATAACAAGTGATTTAAGCAAAAAATTTGAAAATAAACTTTGAAAAACCTAAAAGACCTCCATTAATGGAGGGTGGACATAAGTGTCCCACTGGGCATGCCAAATGTGTTCAATGAAAATTTGTAAAAGCCATGGATTTTGGGTAAGAATCTCTAAAGAAACCCCAAAGGATTTTAACAATCTGATCAATGGACCATGTGATAAGAAATGACCAAGGTTTCCTTCTTTGCATACATTAATTTGAAACAAACATGCAAACTAAGCAAATGAAGTTAATCTCTATTCTTTGAAAGCTTGAAATAATGAACCTACGAGGATCTAAGCATTCATTTTATGTGTTAAGTGAAATAGATCTCCCCATTAATGGCTTCAAGGCCAATGGATCTTCCCTTTTACTCTATGTTAATGCTATGAAATACAAGATTAAATTCTTTTAGCTCAAATGAAAGAAGATGAAATACAAACTAAAGCCTAATCAAATTGCTATAATTTGTTCTAGGAAGAAGAGAGAATTCTTAGGAAATGAGGAATTGGGTATAGCCCTACTTATAGTTTTTGATTTGGAAGAAAAGGGAGATTTGGGTGCATGTGGGATAAAGGCTAAAGTCCAAAAAGCACTTTAGCAAGTCAAATAGAGATTTGACTATGTTAGAGGGTAATTAACCTAGGTTAGACTAATTAATCTCTCTTAGAGAGTAATTAGGGTTCTGGAAGGGTTTTGAAGGGCTTAATCAATCCAGTGAAGTGGATTGATCTTCCGGGGAGCTAAAAGAAGTGAGCTAGAAGTGAATAAGAAGCTAATGTAGTTAGAACAAGGCTATAACTGCCCGTTTAAATGGTTTATAAGAGGAAAAATGACCAAAAGGGTGTAGTAGGAAGGGAGTTAGATAGGCCTAACTGCTGGTGTGTCATCAATTTGCAAAAGGAAGAAGCGTTAGTGCACCATTAGAAATAATAGTGTATTGAGAAAACTACAGGTGTCTACAAGTATGAAGATCATACTAGCTAGAGAATAGGATGTATTATGCATGCTAGGAGGTCAAACATCCTTCATAGGAAGGAGGAGTTAGAGAGTGTTGAAAAGATATGGAGACAGGGCAGACATGGAGGAATATTAACTGTGCATGTGTATGACAGATTCAAGGAATGTGAAGTAAGCTCCTATTTTGCAAGGTTTTTGCATTCTTGTACATGTTTTCATAGTCATGTCAGTATGACATTAAATAAATAGATATTGTAGGAGATGAAGGTGAATATTTTATATCCAACGATCACACCTTACTCTGTTATGAGATAATTACACAGTCTTCCTACCCAAATCTCGTGGACTTAGACATATGGAACTTTTATAGGCTTAATTATTGTATGATAAATGTGTGGAAAACTTCCCTCAAGCTCGTGTATCTGACTTAGAGCTATAAAATTCTAAGAGAAAGGAATATCATCATTACCCACCTCTTGGGATGTAAAGAGTATGGTGTATGAAAGGTCATATCTCGGTCATCTAAAGATCTTATCATCTAAAATTTGGAACTAACAACCTAGGAAGACCCCTAAAGCATATAAAAAAAAAGTCATTCCATTTAAATTTTATTTTTGTGACAGTCCTGAAAGAGGTGCAAAATTTTAGTCATAGACCTAATTAAGAGAACAATATTGTGAGCTGGGGACTAACCTATAAGGAATTGGGATTTGAAACTTCAAAGACATCTAAAATTTGATAATGGGTACTGGAATCTAATTTCACATTTCCCATGGAATAAGTTTATCAAAATTTATACACCAAAACCCCCACAGAAAGAGTTAGTAGTAGTCTAGACATGGTACTTGGAGAGTGAGGAAGATCTTGCACTTCTTAGTGAAGAATGGTTATGAAACACAATGAATGATGATTCCACATTGATTTACAAGGTGTGAAAGATGAATTCTAACCCTATTTTTAAAAGGAGTGTACTTCATTACTATAAAACAAAGTTAAGGTCTTATGATGTACTTTCATGGTATTGTTGTGATCAAGACTCATTATAAAGGAGTATAGTATCAAGGCTCTTGCACATGTTCAATGGTGTTAGATGTTATCTATAGGCCATCATGAAAGGCTCCCTCACTGACTCATGTAATCTATAAGCCATAACATTGTAGGTTGGGGTTTATAACCTCTCATTGTGGAAGAAGCATCTCTGGAGGAAAATATAGAATAAGAAGGAACAACCAATTAAGAAGGATCATTTGTTGAATGGTTTAAGAGTCACTCAGAGCTTGTGCAAGTATGGATCTCCTAAGGAGAAGGTAATAAAGGTCAAGGAACATTTACCAAAGCTAAAATCAAATCTTAAAACAAGAAAGAATTGTGGATTCTCATTCAAAGAGGAAATTTGTTCTTGGATCAGTTGGGAGTTGAACTTGGTTGAAGCATGATGTTGCAGGCATGAAACCAAGTATGAAGAGGTAATCAAAGTACATGTTGTAATCTTGTGAAATAAAGAATAAGACTGTCACTAAAGAACTATGTGTATTCATATAGTAAAATGTTCTTGAGTTCATGGTTTTCATGATCTGATCTATATGGAGTAAGCTGAGCTAAGACGTGGCACCAATTCCTATTCATTTTTAGTGACACTTATCTATGGGTCTTTGGAAGTGTCGAGGTGATTGCTATCCTTGTAGGATTGACTTCCCATTGCTCATATTTTTTGGAGGAATGTAGAGCAACTAAAATTCTCCCCATATAAGTATCTTCACAATGCAGGGTGCATTTGCACTTCTTTCTATTATCCTTGGTACATTTCGTTTGGGGATTGATCACCCCTAGTATTTACAACTAGCTCCAACACAAATTTTAGCAAATATCCATGGCAATAGTGGTGAGAGTACTCTCTCCCCCTCTCTCACAAAATAATTAGGTGCACTCTTTCCTTTATTTTGATTTTCTACTTAAACATTACCATTTTCATACTAAGTTCAAAATTTTCAAGTTAAAGTTTAATTTCTCATACCATGGACATTAACTACACTTTTCTCTATAGGTGCTCATCCTGGAAATAAAAAAAAATTAAAACAAAGACAAAGTCCTAGCACAAACACAAGGATATTTGAGAAAATACAAAGTGTGTCTACACACTCAGGAGAATTTTCCTTTAAACACACTATTTTCAATTCCATACTTAAAGTGGGGGTATTCAGACACTCATTTTGGTAATTCTTTTTCTTGCAACAACATAACTTGTACAATGCTCTTACACTAGCCCATACTTGTTCAAGTTGACCAATTATGATATCGATAACTATATCTCACTCATTATTTCTTGCACATATAACCTACTTGTTCACATGATGATCATATCAATCCGTAAAATCATGCTATATGCTCGCATATTCCAATTCCAACTTTTATATTACTGGCACATGCCTATGGGACCATAGTGCCCATAAAGGGCCATAGCGCCCATACTCTATGGGCGGACCTAGACACTTTGGTCCCTCTTCCTCTGACGGTAATTTTATCAATTTGAATTCCTTTGATATACTTATTTTCAATCTTCTCCAAGTTTTTCAAATCTAGAACACATATATAATAAAGTTATTCATCTCCCATTAAGAATGTGATGACCCTGCAACACTATTTTACCAATCACAACAAAATAACCTGTAACAAATAACTGAAGCAAAGGAACTCAAATTGATATTAAATTGCAAGCCTCTTCGAGAGGGTAACCTCCTTGAGCAAGCTCAATATAATATATTCGTCGATGCTTCATTGAGCCTCAAGACCTTCTTATATACTAATTCCTATCTAAGAAACTACTACTTCCCGCACACGTGGGATTATTCAAATATGTTGAAAGGATGACTTACAAAGCATATGTGTCTAACATAACTAATCTATTATAAAGGAAATAAAAGGGTAGGAACACGGGTTCCTAACAAAGAAGGGCATTCATTCTACTTGGCACATAGCATCCTAATGAGAAAATGTTAAGAGCAATCACAAGAAAAGCTACTCCATGACTCCATTGAGATTCATATACTCTTCATACTCATTTTAGGGTAGTTGTCCAGTCAATTCTGCAAGTACAAAAGGTACATTTCCAAAGTCAAGTCAAGCTAGGAAAAGTATCAAGTACAATCATATTGTTGCAAGGTCAAAGTTATCAATTTGGTTTCATACATTCTTGATATCACATGCTAGGTGAGAAAAAAATGTAATTTGAGTCCTCTTTGGAGTTGTGGTGATGTTGGTGGTGCATAGGGGTGCCCACATCCCACCTAACATTTATTTTACATGAATCTCTCACCATCTAGGGTTTTGAAGATTGAATTAGTTGCACAATAAGCATCACACAATATCGGTAGTTCCAAATTCTAGGAATGAGTAAAACATGAAGCAACAAACAAGCACAAAAGTTAAAGAATTTGAAAGAATAAAGGGACAAGGTCACACAAAAAGGTCCATAGTGGGGGTACGATTTCGGCCATACCATACACTTTGGGCCAGGTAGTTTCTCAGGTCACAAATTCAGTAGCAAATCTCTGTTAAATCATTTCAATCTCTTCTAGTCATCAGATCAACCCAAATTAGCACACAGATTAGGATATTAGCTAAGTCCTCTCCTCCACCTCATTTTTAGTGTTTTGTTTCATTATCTACCATTGTTCAAATTTTTATAATGATTATTCCTTATATTTCTGCAAGTAGCCTAAGAAACTAATTGATTAGGATAATCTACCATCACTAACTACCCCCCTAAAAATTAAGCATTTAGGCTAAATCACATATCTATTGTACAGTCTGCATAATTCTATGGAGTATTTACACAAGCTATGTAAGTTAGTCTTACAATCATCGATGGGTTGCGTATGATGCAAAACACTAAAGAAGTCATGTAAGTATACCAGGAGCCACATAACACTAAGAAGATCCGTGCAAGCTTAAGGGAAGTTGTGAAATATTATAAAGTATGAATTGAAGCCGCAAAGTATTGGAGAAATATATTTGCAACCTACAATATGTCAGAAAGGTCGACTAAGTCTCTAATGGGTCTTTTGGACCATGGATTTTGTATTAATTTTAAGAGTTAGGTTCTAGCATTGGTGGGCTATATGAAAAAATCTTAATCGTATGAGGGAATTTAGTTTGTAGCATAGATCTCATAGTAAATAGAGAAAAGTGTAAATGTGATCTTAAGGCTCAAAGTAACATGTCTTTGCAGTGATCTGACATGACACAAGTAAAGAATGTTTGAGTGACTGAATTTTTTGCAATAGATCTATACAAGTATTATTCCTCATTGAGTATTTGAATAATCTTTTTGAGTTGTGTTATTTTTCTATTGGATTCTATTATGTGTTTAGTGCATGCATTGTTTGTATGTTTTCTATGCATGGTTTTGAAGGCTACATGGAATAAGGTGGCTCTAAATTGAGCACCCTGACTGCTTCTGCGTCAATTTCCATTGCCATGTTTTTTACTATCGTCTACTAATTTGTATGCTAATAGGGTCCTAATTTGAATTCAAGAAGTCACTAAATACATAGGCGCATTAATGCATTTAGGGTCCAAGCATACAAGAAATGACAGATGATATCACCACAATAATTTAGAGAAGGCATTCAAGAATAAGGAACTTTGAAGAGAATCTAACAAGTATTATTCACTACACCTTGGGAGAGATCAAACATTTATAGCTCGTATTACAATAGCATAACGACACTTACATTACACTTGATTGCATAGCTAAAGTACTCATTATACTTGGTGCACATTGTTTTCAATATTGTCTATGATTGAGGGGCTGAAAAATATCAAGGATGTTTTGTATTTCTTTGGTGTACTACCTCAATTCTGAAAAACCAATTATTTTTGTTATGATTTTGTAGACCGAACGTCCATATTAGAATTTTGAAAGAGATTAATTTTCTATAGATATGTGTATAATTATCAAGAAAACAATCAAGATTTTTGGAGCCCTAAACCTATCAAATAGTCAACAAATCAATTTCTACACGTTTTCATTTTACAAAAAACATACAGTATAAAAAACTTAGTTTAACTGATAATGGTGAGATACAGTTCTAATGAAGTGCTTAAGGGACTAAGAGTTATTTGGGTTCTCGCTATCCAACTCTAAAGACCATGCTTTTTCTATTTATTCCTATTGAGTATTTTCAAATTTGCACAAAACCAAATATTCTTCTGAACTCTCTCTTGCTAATTACTTTACCGACAATCAATTTAGCAATGAAATCTGATTTAAGTCTGATTCATATAATGAATTTTTATTAAGTTTACAATAATTATCATCATCGTGGTGTCATAATTATCATCAATACCACGCAAAAACATTTTCCTCAATTATTTATAAGTCTATCTCGTGTCAATGTCATAATTGACATCATTGCAGTCTCATAATTCATAATCAATGTAGAGTAAATCTTTCACACAACATTCTTAAGCACCCAAAACTTGTTTTTTATATGTAAGAGTCATCCTCACTCTTTCATGTTCCTATGGGGAATAATAAATGTAACCATTTTAGCCTTGAACAAGATCCTCAGCCTACCTGTGACATCACCAAAGTCATCTTCTTCTTATCCATAAGAAGGTTGCCCATCTTGAATAGATTCCTCTCACGTTACACAATGTATTTTGTATGTTTCTTCGAAACACATTCAGCTAACTGTTTTTTCTTGTTCTATTCACAACGCTTTGGGCATGTGGGTATTTCATGTGTAAATGCAACACATAGATTGTTGGCAACACAAACATGTTGAGCGTGTGCCTTAATATATTCACAAGCAAAGAGAATCCAAACCTTATTAGTGCACGCAACATAACAATGCCACTCCTTTAAGATCACTTCTATAGATACTTGAGCTTTGTGAAAGCGTTTTAAGCTATAACAAAGTTTTCTGAACTTTTGTCCGACTTTTCGAGTCTCTCTACAGAATCCATTATCAAGGGTAAGATCGAAATCGGAGATCTGATCGAAATCTGAGATCTGACGTTTCGAGTCACTCTACAGGATCCATCATCAAGGATAAGATCGAAATCTAACGTTTTTAGTCTCTCTACAGAATCCATCATCAAAGATAAGATCGAAGATATATAATTCTTAAATTATAATAGAGAAAAAAAGATTGGTTATGGAAACTCAGAAGAGGCCCAATAACCTTGCGGTCATATGGAGAGAAATCCAGGGGGCCAACAACTGGGAAGGCCTGCTAAACCCCATCAACCCAATTCTGAAAAAGGAAATTCTCAAGTATGGAGAATTTGCAGAGCTCTGCTACGATTACTTCGACTGCAATACGTATTCCAAAAACTACGGTTGTTGCAAATACAGTCGCACAAAGCTATTCGAGCAGGAAAACGCCCCATCATACGGGTACAAAATTACAAAATACATATACGCGTCCCCGCAGGCGCACTTGCCCAGGTATTTTCTGAGGGCGTTAGCCCCGGTCACATGGAGCGGAGAGTTTACGTGGATGGGTTTTATTGCGGTGGCGAAGGAAGAAGAAGTTGAGCGGCTAGGAAGGAGAGACATTGTGGTCACATGGAGGGGAAGCGAAATCTCTGTTGAATGGATACAAGACCTCCGGGACTGGCTCGTTCCAGCAGGTACCTGTTATTATTATTAATGAAATAGAGTTATTATTGTTTTTTTTTTTTAAAAAATAAAGATTATTTATAAAATGAGAAGGTTGTAGGAGACTTTAGGAAGACAGATTTTAATTAATAAAACAAAATTACGATTTCTGTCCAACGTGTCTCTTGATTAATTATATTTTTAAAATTTATTTTTATATTTAAATTTCAAATATCTTTGTGATTATTTTTTTTTTTTAATTTTTAATCTTTTAAAATAAATTTAAATGTTTTCAATGTTATAATAATTAAAAAAATTTAAGTTATAATTTCTAAATTTTGTATTATTAAAAATAGTATATTTGTTTATTTATTATAATAATTTCAGGAGATGCAAAGTTACATGTTTATTAAGGTATAAGGTTTTTAGTAAATTTTTCCAATTTAATATTTTTTTTGAGTGGTTTAGGATTTTTTTATGAATATATTACTTAAAAAATATTATAGACAATTTATAAAATATTTACAATCACTTTTAAATAAATAATTTTCATCTATATCCTAATTTAGAATATAATTTTCTTATTTATTTTTATCCATCAACCATCAAAAAAATCTTATAATTATTACTTTTTTTACTAGAAGATTATAGAATTGTTTTTTACTATTCAATTTTTTTCAAGAAAACAATTTAACAATGATTTTTATTAATTTCTCAAATTTAATATATACATTTCAAAAATTTAAATAAAGAATATATATACTATTATTATATTTGAACAGAATTCTCACCAAAAGATTTCACATAAAATAGACGTTAGCTTGGGAGAGGAGACAATATGCTTACTCCTTAACTAAGTGTATTGCGTCACAAAGTTTTCATATAACACAACATACATTTTATCCCTTGTAATTTTTTAAAAAGATAATTAGATCTAGATGGATATTCACATAAAATTGTATATTTATTACTAAAAATTTGGTTGTATTTGATGACAGATCTTGGGGACACACAAGGGACAAATAAATGTGTTATGGTCGAAAGCGGTTTCTTTAGTGTGTATAATGCAAAAATCAATAATTCCAAACATGGTCACATGAGTGCTCGAGAGATGGTGCTTATAGAGATACAAAGATTGCTTAATGAATACAAAAAAGAGGAGCTATCCATAACACTATCTGGCCACAGCCTAGGTGCGGCCTTAGCATTATTGTCTGCTTATGATATCGGTCACATGGTGGCTACCTTCAAAGCTCCGATTTCTATAACAGTGATTGCATTTGGGTGTCCCAGAGTAGGAAACAGGTCCTTCGTAGATATGCTCAACTCTCTCAACGTCAAAGTCCTCCATATAGTTAATGTCAATGATGTGGTCACCACGGTCCCTGGTATGGTAATGAATAAGAGACTTAGTTTTCTGAAATTTATTGTGGATTGGATCCCTCTATTTTATTGTCATGTTGGTGTGGAAATATTGGTAAATAATGAAGCTTCTCCCTACCTCAAGCCCACTAAAAACTTTATTTTTCATCATAGTTTGGAAGTATATTTGCATCTCTTGGATGGGTATGTTGGAGAAGGAAAGGCCTTTTGTTCATCTGGTAGAGACCCTGCTCTTGTAAATAAATATTGTGATGTATTGATTGACGAGCTCATGATTCCACCACATTGGTGGCAAGAAGCTTATAAAGGATTAGTGAAGAATGAAGAGGGGAGATGGTCTCAAAGATGCAAAGAAGAAGATGACTAGGAGCCTCTCCAATGTGATTTATCTTAGAAAAAAATATTATTATTAAATTTAGATTTTTTTTGGATGGAGAAAGTATCATCAAAAAATTATAAATATAATTGTCATCATAAAAGTTTTTAAAAACAAAATTAATAAAATCAAAAAGTGTAAAACCAAAAACTATTAAGAAAAAATACATAATCGATTATTTTGTGATTGGGTGCACCTTTTTACCTTTAGATATATATATGGCACATATTCATGACATCACTTATATGTGGTATGTTTATCATAGATTTTATGACTTAGAATTGTGAGTTGTGACCTGTTGTCTACTAGTGTTGAGCCTTCCCAATTAAGTTACAACATATTAGATGAATATTATTGAAGACCGATATTTATATTTGACATAAAAAAATTGTTTGAATTTTCAGTTGCCTTGACAAATATGTTTGTAAATGATATTATGGAGGCATGAATGTTAAAAGGTACATCCAGTTGTGAGGATAGTCATTTCCACGAGACATTATTGTGTCAGACATAATTTTTCCATAGTATAATATGAATTAGTTTCTCATCATTAACATTAAATATTAATGTTATTTTAATAATATTAAATTTTTAATTGTAAGATACCAAGCCTCCATCCTCAAAACTTTTTTCCAAATTATCTTTGTTACTCTTCAATTACTGAAACAACATAAAAAATTAGATATTTTTGGGACATTGGAGGCAATCGGTGTAAGTAAAACTGGATTTCAAATACAATTCTCTGATTGGCTTCTTTCCTTGATATAATTTCACCGACTACTTCCCTTTCGCTTTCTTGTTTAATTATTTTCTATATATTCTTTCAGTGTTTTCTATTGCATGGTTTTTTAATAATTTGATGGTATGCAAACAAATAAAGGGTTTTTCTTTTAATATTGGTTCATCACTAACAATAAAATGTGTATCAACACTTGAACCAAGTGAAACACAACGGGGCTCTTTGAAATAAGTAATTGGATAAGGCCAAGGCGCTAGAGGGGAGACGAGTCGGGAGCAGTTAAATATAATATAAGAGACCCCGCGGAAGCCACGTGCAGGAGGGAGGAAGCGACGAAAGCCTCCACATGCACCCTCGATGTCCTACGTAGATGACCCCTCAAAGGTGCTAAAGGCTAAATTCCAAAGTTCAATACCAATAGAAGACCTATTATGTTGGGAAATGTTTGATAAGGTCGAGGCCCTTTTGTGCATGCGAAAGATGCTCTCATAGAACATGCAGACGCATATGAAGGAGCTTGAATTCGAAGTAAGCAATGAGTCATTTTCAAAGTTGAGACTGAAGAAGGAACCAGGAAGGGTATTTCCTGTCATTGACTCCACTAAGATCTCAGATGAAAATGCATGCAACATGCTGAAAAAAATGGCCATTGAATTTGGGAGAAAAAATATCGATTAAGGGGTTATGGTAAGGAGGATGCGGTAGGATATAGAGTGCAAAGGGTTGAGGAACCAACACCTTGTGGAAGAATTGAAATATGATAAGAAGAGAATGACCAACGTGTATAATAAAGCAATCAATATAGTTAATAACATTACTTGTGTGTGCCCAAACTTGCTAGAACATGCTAAGTCACAATATGATACAAAAATGAAGTATTTGGAGGATATGGTACACTTCTTGTTAATCATGGTGAAAAGTGGGTGGAGGTCGTCAGCAAAAGAATTGGAAAATATGAATAAATAAGAGGTAAAGAAAAACATTGAAGAATATGAAGCACTCATCACAGAGATAAAAGAGGCCACCTAGGAGGAAGAGAAATCTTTTGAAAACTACTAGGATTTTTGTTTGATACATAACACACACACTGCAATTAAAGAGGCATAGCTGAAGAAAATATAGGCCACGATGAAAACCAATAAGGTTGAGAGGGAGATGGTGATGAAGGAGATTTTGGAGAAGATAGATTTAATAAATTCCAAGCGCAATGTTATTAATGAGAGGCCAAAGGATCTAGCCTATGGTGATGTGCAAGATGGATAGTTTAGAGAGTTTCGTAGTAGATTTGTATGTAATGATTAAGGAGATAAAAGAGTAGGTTAATGAGCTAACTTTGGAGAAGCTACCAAATATTGTGGAAACATCACCAGATAAGGCCACTAAAGAGCTTGAAGGATGGAAGCAACTACAAGACATAATAAGCAAATAGTTTCCAAACTACTCCCATCACCTAAGGCTTGAATATTGGATGCACGAGCAGATAGATTTCTCAATCATTAGGGTAATTACCCATATTATTTATTCTTCAGATATTCTTTCATTTTTCATCTATTCTTTAAGGAGCTATTCCATGATTCTTTGTATTTCCGAGGGCAAACAATACTCCTAGTGTTGGGTAATGTTGGACTGAAAACATGGTTAAGTACTAGCCATGCACGAAGGATAAAGACCGCATGCAGGAGTGTGTGCAGGAATCACAAAAAAGCATCAAGAGATTAGAAGGACCGTGCGGGAGTACGGTCGAGAGTAAAAATCAAATAAAGGCCAGTGTGTGAAGGTTCTCGTAAGGTAAGAAGAGATCAATGCACAAGGGTTCACACATACAAACATTAGGCTACAAGACTTAGCCAAATTTCCAATGAAGGCTAAAAATAGGAAAAGCATAGTTGGCGTAGCATGCAAGGCACACCCAGAAATAGACAAGGAAAGGGTAAAAACACATGCAAAGGAGGACAAGAACAAAACATGGATAAAGCTAAATATAGGAATAAAGCATGGACAAGCTTAAGCTATTTATAGCCTTATCTAGAGTTAAAGCAAGGGTTTAAAGGGCATGCATCCTATATTTAGGACATCTATTGTTATAAAGACCTCTTAGGCTTGGGTTGGCCAGATGATCATGATCCACCTGCTTAGGGAATGTTTACTGCTACTGCTTAATTTTTTGCTATGTGCGTCCCTAGGCATTGCCTAGTTTGTCTATTATTCTCCTAGGCTTGGCCTAGTTTGTTCATTGTTTTTTATGTTTGTGGTTTTGGGGCATGCTCTCATACCACCCGTTTTTTGCTGAAAGCTATCTTGTATCTTATTGCATTAATATAATATAAGATCTCTTTTCATAAAAATAATTAAAGCATGTAAGCAGAGAAGGACAAGCTCCCACCGTATATAAGTAGGTGTCACACTCCTTTGAAAGATAGATGAAAAAAGAAGACTAAGAGGTGGATATTGTTGTTATTAGTAATGGCATATGTGTGCAAGTGCAATACTCGATGAATGTTACACGCATGAATGTAATTAGTTGTAAGTGTGTGTGATAGATGTTATTATGATGAATGAATTGTTATGGATTGCATATATTAGTAGGGATGAACATGATATGAATGGTATATTGGTCTTGTTAATTATTGTGCATGTTCATGAATGATTGATCAAGTTATGTTATTACATTTTATCTTAGTTAACCTTATATTACTGCAATGTTATCGTTCCACATGAGATAAATGGCTAAATACTTAACACACATCATGATGAGTGTCACAAAGAGGAAATTTTCTAGTTGCACGTGCTTCAGGTGAGCGCTTAGACCTATGCTTAAGTGAATTTCCAATGCACTTGATTTAGTGAGGTATTGGTAGCTAGACTCCAACACTATATTTAAATATTAAAAAAATTGATTGAAGAGATTATAATTGTCCAGAAAGATTATATTACACTGGAAGAGAATTGAATGTGTATACCTTATAAATTTACCCAATATGTATGAAATTTTTTGTAGTCTGTATGAAGACTTTGCAATATCCAGAAATATTTCCTACACACACTAAACCTATTACTCTGATACCATGTCACAAAAGCTAGGAATGATTAATAAATTATTAAATTAAATTAAATTATCTATCCAAGCATAAATAATTTAGTCCAGGAATATAGTTTAGCAATGTGCAGAATATTTAATAAAATTAAATGAAAAATTAAATTCATAAGTAAATAACAGTATTGACACCAAATTTATAGTGGGGAAACCCATAAGTAAAAACCCCACTCATAAATAAATCACTACCTTTATTAGAATTTCACATAGACTTTTGCCCAGCACCTCCACTTCCTCCTTGGGTCCCACAAATTCTCTTACACAAAAAGTTACAAACAATTTACAACCATTAAATATATTTTTCACAATCTTCACTCTCGTGAGAGATCATCCTATTAAATAGGGTGGATCCTTTGGTTGCACATGGGTGCACCATTTCCCTCTTCATCAAATTAAATCAAAAGATTTAATTTAAAACTTCCACCTTATATGGAAAGGGGACCCAACAACATTTAGTAGCATTTATAGTTAAACTTTAAATAAGAGATGTGAAATGGTGGCCCACCTAAATGGTGTCCCCACTTAATATTATCACCCAACACCTATTGACAGGCTAACCTTCCTCTGCATTTGAGAGGATAAATTCCCTCGTATGATGGGGTTTTTTGTATTTTTGGTGATTTTAGCTAAAAATTATAAAAGGGAAACAAAATTGAGAAGGATATAGAAAGATAAAGAAGACAAAAAAGACAAGAAAGATATAGCAAAATAAACACAAAGAACCGCTAAGATTATCTCAAATATAAACACAAAACAAAACCCTCTCTATCTCGTATAAAGGGCATAATACAATGATGAATGCAAAACTACAAAGCACAAAGTCTTTATTACCCTCGAACTGTATATATATGGCACAAAGTCGATGTACCTTGAAATCCAACATAAAGTCTGAATATCAAGGCATAAAATAAACCATGAAGGAGAAAAAACATGAATGGCGTCATTCAATCATAAATGGAATGACATTGTTTATAATTGAGTAGAATTAATGTTGCCGTGAGAAAAGCATTATATTCATGAAAAAGGGAGAAATATAATATACGCAAAGTTACAATTATTATTCTCCAACATTCGTAGATGAAAAGAGAGGTAGAGAAAGAGATTCCCCTTACAATTACATTTCAGGCCTTATATAGGCATCATGTCTTAGAAGTAGTTATAAAAATATTTTCCCACTTAACCTGGATACAATGAACTCAACTTGGCCCTTGATTTTACACTTGTTTGTCTTGTATAATTACTACATAATTTATGAATTTAGTAAATGAATTAATTAATGTTATCAATATACTAATTCAATATTTGTAATTCAAAAATATGTACATGCCCAAGTCATTATCTTTGGATAGACTAGTGTGGACCATTGTGTGAATTTGTGCTTCTAGGGTACAATTGTTCTCCAAATTGTCCAGGGTGCTTTGGAAGAGATACACTCTATATAATATTTGTAACATAGTCAAGAAGCATTTATATTACACTGCATGGGTCACTTTGACCCTTGAGCATTGCAACAAGAACAATGCTAGCAGCCGATCACACTCTTGCATCTGAAGAGTAGACAAATCATATAAGTGTAGGTAGCACAAACGAAGGGTCAAGTTGTGCAAAAGGTTTTGAGATCCTGTACATGATTCGTGAGTTCTTCATCCCTAGTTCTATCAAGAAAATTCTTTGTGATGTGTTGGCTAAGGGAAGAAGCAAGTGCATGTCCTAACTCTGAACATACAACCATCAATTCTGAAATAACATCAAGAACATACGTCTTGTGATTAGGATTGTCCGATTCCAAATGCATAAAGATCTCCTTAAGTCCTTCAACAATATGATTTGTTGAAAAATATTCAGTAATAAGCAACACCACAGCCCTTACAATAGAGTCTCATTCATCAAAAACTCTATAAAAAGAGAAGTTATTATTTTCACTCCTTCAAAACCATATTCATTGTTCATATTCCCACCAAACCGGAAGAGCAAATGCAAGCATATTCTTCTGTGGCCACGTTTCTCTAGTAAATGCTCAAAAATTCATTATTTCCCATGGAAATGCTACCTAGAGATAAGAGGACATCTGCTCATACAAAAATAGCTTTATTAAGCATATTTTCCAAGTCTTCTTGTTCATCATGTGTTGTGTCACAATTGCTAATAGCATGACCTGATTTGAATCCCTAATCTGACCTCAATCTATGAAATATAATGATGTATCTACTAATAAACCTTATGATTCTATATAGAAGTCGATTATAACCATATTGTGAAACATAACTCTTCAAATTTGGCTATGTAGACACCTAGAATTTGGTCAAGCAATTTTAATACTTAATTTGCACTAACTATCATCTTTTTCGTAAATTGAAGACACTTCCTCAATAAACCACCATCGTCCCTCTATCATCGTTAATTAATTACATTTCACTAATTAATTAGCCCACCT
Source organism: Taxus chinensis (assembly GCA_019776745.2). NCBI lineage: Eukaryota > Viridiplantae > Streptophyta > Pinopsida > Cupressales > Taxaceae > Taxus > Taxus chinensis. The sequence goes on along the minus strand of CM034150.1, from coordinate 673,144,878 downwards.
ATCACTCAAGATGTTGATTAACGACCTTTCGTTAATTAACGTCCACTTCTATAGTGGTCAATCAATTATTCTTAATTAATTATGACCGCTAATCTAAATCAATAAATCATCATTTATTGAACCATTTCCTCTCTTAAACCTCCTGAACCATACTTTTTTCTAATAAGATTCTATAATCTTACCACTTATATTAATTAATCACCTTTGATCAATTAAACCCCCTTTCAACTCCCACAAAGTGTACATACTTTATTAAACATATATGGCCTTTGTATTTCTGCTTTGGGGTTTATCCCACATTCATCAATTTGCTAGTCTTTCTTGAATAGGAAAGCTATATAAGGAACCCTCATCCTTACCTTTCTTCTTACACCTTATTTTACATAGAGTAAACTATATACATTTTGATCTTGAGCCATTCTCCATTGAAGGAAATAGTTTCTCCATCTTGCATCCATTCTTTTAAATTAAAGAGCATGGGAAGATTCAAAAATGGCCTTGTAGCCATTTCTTGGTGAGATTTCATCCTCAATTTATTGAGGTCACCAACATCACATTTGATTGCTAAATGATCTAACTAGGTTCATGTTTAGTTAGCAATCTAAAGAGTAGGAAAGAACTTATCATTTAGTTGTTCATGTATTGAAGAAGTTAGTTTCTATAAGCTCTTATCATGATGGTTTCATGGTAGATTTGATTTTACTTTAAAGTTATTAGGTTTTAGATTCTTTTTATTAGCAATGCAAATTTCTATATGAGCACATTTGGCATGCCCAGTGGGACTTACTCCATTGTCCTTTGTACTTATTTTCAAGTTTTTGTAGTTAAGTTTCAATTTTGGTTACTAACCCTCCTTTTGAATATATTGACATAACTTGTTTTTCTTAACTTGTTTTGTTGAGTTTGCATATGTTGAGTCTTCCTTGTAGGTATAAATGAGGCAAAGTGCTATCAAAATTGGATCTTGATGGGAAAAATTCAATATTTATCCATGTTTTCATGTTTAGAGCTTCATTTTTCAACATTCTACATGCTAGTTTTGTCAATTTCTTGAAAATATTAAATTTTTGAGTATGCAGGTTAGTGTTTGATAGTGTTGAGTCTTCTATTCACATAGTAAGGAGATGGGTTGTTTTCAAAATTGAATCTTTGTTAGAAAAAATAAATATTTCTCCATGTTTTCATTTTTAGAGTTTACTTTTTCATCATTCTACATGCTAGTTTTGTCAATTTCTTGAAAATATTAAATTTTTGATCATGAATGTTAATGTTTGATAGCGTTGAGTCTTCTATTCATATATTAATGAGATACGTTGTTTTCAAAATTGAATCTTGGTTGGAAAAATTTGACCTTTTTACAAATTAAGGGATGTTTTTTTGACATTTTTGAGTACATGTTAAGTGCATACCAATGAGCATAAGAGCATATGTGTAACCCATATTCTGAAGGCCATAACGTTTTCTCCCGAACTCGAAATGACTCCATTTTTTTGCATTGAAAATGTATTGAAGTGAACTATACAATGAAAACATAAATTTAAGATTTAGAATTATAGAAATTATAGGTTTTTCCTTTATTATAAAACTGGTCATTTTTGTTTCATGTTAGATTCATTTTTGATCAACACCACGTATGCTCTTCTCTTGCGCTGTCAAGTGACCTTGAGAATCAAAAATAGCTATGATTATGGATATTTTTCTAACACATTTAAATTCTTTAATGAATGTTGTTTTTTCCATTTTTACTTAGATAGATCAAAGTTTGTGTATACTCTTCTCTCGTGCCTTTTGGCGATCTTGAGAATTAGAAACAACTTTGGTCTTCCTTCTTTTCTAAAAATTTCATCATTTCATTATTGTTTAAAGGAATGAACAAATTGTTAAACATGCTTAATGGTCCTTTGATATCGAATTTTCCATTTTGGGAATGTTACTTGTTGTGTATGATCTTCTCTTGCGTCTTTTAGATGATCTTAAGAATAAAAAAGAACATTTGATCCTCTTTTTAAAATGTTATAAGTTTTCTTGGAGAACTATTAACTTTTGAGTGTAGGACCAATATTCACTGGTCAAAGAATCAGGATCTAAACTAATACCAATACAATTTGTTGCAGGTTGCCAACGGTGTACAAAACCACACTAAGCTAAAAGATAAAAAAACACACCACTATTCAAAACACTGTATTTGCAGGTTTTCGGTTAAGAGCTACAGCTCATCTGTTTTGATCTAGGGGAAGTGCCTTGGTTTAAGCCATAAAACCCATAAATATGCCCACATAAACCCTAAATTAGTCCACACCTTGAGGGGACTGGTGGATGAAACGAGAAGCACTCCGCTTACCACTTGAATAGTACACCTTTTTGAGATTAGCATCAAAATTATCTTCACGTGACCCCAATGAGATACAGCTGAAAGTAATTTATTTCTCATTGTATTGAAGGGGGTAAAGTAAAGTCGAGATATTACTTGGTTTAATCAGTGTGAATTACTTGGAAAACCACGCTCACAGAGATAATTTGTGACACCTAGAGAGTGAACCAATAGGAAGCCATTTTGTATAGGAGCCAAATTTACCAAAACCAATCATGTTTCAAAGAGATCTCACAAGGTGAAAATTTTTTTTGGAGTCAAATCCTTGTTAGTCGAACAAGGGGAGAGTCCATCAAAGTTGGATCCGTGTGACATTGATCATGAAATTTACAAAGTGTTACTTTGTCTTAGTTTTTCACTTGTCATAAGACAACGTTAAACTGTTCTGAAGTTACACCGAGTATTTTTTACCCCCACTTGGTTTACTCCTTTGTTTTTCTTGTTTCCCTTTTGGGACAAAATAAGGCATACATACGTAGTGTTACTTAAGATTGTGTCCACCAATTTTACACCCACTTACATCCTTACTTATTTCGACTGCGATAGTAAGTGTTGAAAGTGTGTTGGTATGTCTTCATATCTTGAGTAACCTTGTCTTGATACTGATGTCAATGCATCTCATTTGTAGCTAGACTTGTTTCATCATCTATCTTCCCTTGAGGTGTTACTTTTCTCGCATCATCTTGATACAATTTCGATACTCACATCTTGTTTCTTGTAAACTTGATTTAAGTGTCTAGATTGTACCGTTACTTTGCTCGCACCTTAACAACTCCTTGGTATACTTTGACATTGTCTCTTTCCAAACATTTCCTCAACCTTGAAAAGTGTTGTTGTTACGTTATTCACATCGTATCAATATTATTTCAATACTAATATATTACTTTTCCACAAAGTTTGATTAACGTATCTAAGTGGTATTGTTATGTTGCTTGTATTCATAACTTCCACTTTTTGAGATTTAGGCCTTGTTTGTATCTAGATTAGTTATAGTATACTTTACATTGGAAGTCACTTCAACCCTTTGTTAATACTTATGCCTTTTTTATTTTAAACTTGACTTAAGTGTTGACATTGTGTTGATCATCTTGCATCAAACTATCATTGAGACACATTTTCATAGGGAGTATTTTCTTTTAGATTGGATTGATTTTCCAAACTTACATTATCGTTCCTTGTGATCGTTCATCTCGTAGACTTGTTTCCTAGGACAATCCTTTGATCCTTTGATCCCTTGGTTCTTCATCTTGACATATACACTTGCAACTTATTGTCTAAACCTTGTTGGATTGTCAAAATTGTGTCATCACGATGTATGGTTTCCTTATATTCCCTTAAGAAAACCACATGAGTATCTCCATACTTATAAAATATCTAGTTGGTTGCCGTTATGCTAACCGAATCAACATGGAACTTCCTTCCCTTTGAAGAGGTTCAATCACACTATCTAGGTCTAGGAATTTGGACCCAATGATGCCAAAAATGACTAACTATCACATGGTTCCTCACACTTACAATAATAAGGAACCTAAGTTTCAGGAATCCACATCAAAACAGGCCCATTACGACTAAACCTTGATTAGTTCTTTGTGCTAGAGAACCCGTTTGGCTACCCATTTCCCCACCTTCATCTTATAGTTGGTGGTATGATTCTGATGATTCTTATCCATGTTATTCTTCTTATTCTAATCTGAAACTATCTTTCAAGTTCCTCTCAGTCTCTTGAGCCTCATCCAATAAACCTTTCTTCAAGGGAGTAACCAACCATCCAAATGAAATTTTCCTCCTATAAGGATTTACGTCACCACAAAATCTCCCCATCATTATTTTTATTCAAATCCTACATCGCATGTCCTCCCTTTATTCATAGGACCCCCATTATCAGTAGCCTCAATGATGCCTTCATCCTTTGAAGATCTCATGAAACTCCAAATTCCTCCAACCATTCCTCTAATTTTACTCTTGAGTCACGGTCCTCACTTTATTCATTGGACCCCTTTTATCAGTTTCCTCAATGACCTATTTCTCCTTCAAAGATCCATGCGACTCAAAATTCCTCTAGTCAATCATCCAAGTTGACCCCCATGTCATAATCCACTGACTTGATATGTGATCCTCTTTGTCTACCTGCACTATGCCATCTTCTAGGAAAACCAATACCGACCCATTCCAAGTCCCCATCTTCTTCCACTCATGAGCCATCTAAATCCAAATACACTTCGGACCTCTTGAGTCACCTTCTTATATCAATCGTCATCAAACATCTTCTAAATATTTTACACTTGTTGGACCTCTTTCTTCTAATCAACCTACTATCATCGACCAATAATGACCCATACATATTGATTTCTTTTAGAATGAAGAAGTAATCAGAGAATTCATGGGGCTACACAATGAGCAAGGACTCTCTTTTAACCTCAATGTGTTCACATATTATGGGGAAGAAGTTGATTCCTTTTTTCAGAAAATGGAGGAAGATCCTAAGATCCTCAAACTTGATCCTCCTCTTGTTCTTCCATCTTCACATTCCCCATTACATGAAGAAACTATTGGGTCTGTCATTGATCCCTGACCTATCTTCTCATCACCACATCATTCTTTACATATCAAAATTCCTCAATCAAAATCTCACCTTGGGTCACCTCCTGGTAGCTCATCATCTTCTTCTATATGTGGGCCACCTCATAGTAGCCCTTCATCTTTTATTTATGGGTTACATCTAGGTCGCTCATTATCATCTATTCTTGGGCCACTTCCTAGTAACCCTTCATCTTCTATCTATGGGACACCTCCTGGTAGTCCATCATATTCTATTCCTGGGCCATGTCCTAGCATCCCATCATCTTACATCTATGGGAAACCTCCTGGTAGTCCCTTTTATTCCATCTTGGGGTGACATCCTAGTAGCTCTTCATCTTCTATCTATGGCTCACCTCTCGGTAACCCATCCTCTTCAATTCTTGGATCATATCCTCTTCATCCATCATATCATCCTTCTATCAAAAACTGGGGCAAGCCCACCATCATTCCTAACATTCCTATCATCAATCCCAAACATCCACTTTCTTCTCCCATTTCTCAGGATCAGACAAATCACACATTAGCTTATAGGAAAACCAAACAGTTACTTCATCAAGCTATGATCAAAAATTCCAAGAGCACCAAATCTCTTAATAATTTAAATGATCATAAATTTAAAAATCACATGTGATTCTAGAATTCACCCCAATGCAAACATCAGGTATGGCACAAAGTGTATAAACCTATGGATAGGGAACTTAAGATCCTGCATACAAAATCCATGCTAAAATATAATTTGTAGTCACTTATCGAATATGATCTCACTATGACCATAAAGATTAGAGATAATATCACTCTTGATAGGAAAAAACTCCTAGTATCCCTCATCAATGAAATCACAAACATTGTTGTTGGATCTTATCACACAAAGTGACATTGTTGGTCCCAACTTCCCAAAAATCAAAATCTCTAAAAAAAATCTTTAAAAAATCAAAAATATAAAAAATGAGAAAACATTACTAAAAAAATAGAAAAGGTACAAAGATCAAACATTGCAATCAGGTATTGCATACACATAGATGCTCTTTCTTCCCTTTCTTTCCATTCCTATGCAAATCACCCACCATTTTCATCCCTTCAGTGATCTATTGGTTTGTCTATTCGCACTCATTGTGTGACATTTATCTCTATGGTATCCATCTGACCTTGATATTTCATCGCCTTGGTAAATTAAATAACAACTAACCACTTATAGATCCTATCAATATCTACATCTAATAAACTTGTTGTGAAGAATTTTTGGACTTATTTGTTGACACTAGCCAATGTCATCATCGCAGTGACTTCCACATCCTTCCATCAAGCCATCATTGATTCTTAACCCCTTATTAAACAATAGAGAGAGAGTTGTGTAGACACCCATAATTACGCCCGAGTAATTTAAATATTTAAATTGTGCTAATTATCCCCCTTCTTTCAAATTGAGGACATATCGTCAAAAGCGCTCATCTTCCCTCTTATTGTAATTAATTAATTACACTACACTAATTAATTAAGTCGCCTATCCAACAAATACCCTAATTAACGACCTTCCGTTAATAAATCACCCCTTCTACCTAGACTAATTAATTATTATTAATTAATTAGCTTTCCCTTCCATTTAACCAATAAATCAATATTTAATTGATTTAATCCCCTTCTAGTGGCCTAAATCGTACTAATATTCCTCTAATTAGCTTCTATAAGCTTACATCTACCTATTAGTTAATCACCTTTGATTAATTAAAACACCCCCCAACTCCCATGACTTGCTAATTATAAATTAAACCATTCTAAAGTAAGGTTACCTTTTATAAAGCAACCTTATCCATTCCTAATCATGTTTTACCTTCATCCCACATGCAAATGGATGAAGTGTTTCCTTTATCCATTGGGCTATATAAGGAGCCCTCCTTCTACCTTTATACCTACACCTAAACTTCTCTAAAAACCAAATGCAAAGCATATAGCAAATTAGACTAAGAGCTTGCCTTTTGTTTTCTTGAGAGTTCATCATCTTGAAGAGTTAAGCCTCTTTCCTAAGTACTTAGGTCATATGGGAGGTGTAAAAAGGGTCTTGTAGCCCAACTTTGACTACCCCTCATTCCTAGGTTCTTAGAACACTAAGAACAACCATTTTTGATAGCCATGGAGCCTACCTAGGTCCATTTCATTTATTTGTTGTTAGAGGATAGAGGATTTTAGATGTTTTAACATTGTTAGTTTCAAAGTTTTATTGATGAATGTTTAGCATCTAACCCTTGTTTAATTTTTATCATGATGGTGATAAGTAGTTTGTTTAACTCTTGTTAATTAAGGCTATTTACGTGTTAGTCTTTTACTCATATTAGAATTAGTTTAAAAACAACACATGCGCACAAGCCGAAATAATTTTCAGAAAGTAAAAAGTAAAAAAAACAATCAAAATATTAAAAATTAAAAACAAAAAATAAAAAAAATATAACTCTCTCTTGGGGTATTTCCAGTATCTCTACCAGGGCTATAGACGTCTAGCTGGAAGTATATAAATTATGTGACTAAAATAAAATACATCTTTGTTGGGGCTATGGATGCTTGGCTAGTAGTGGAGAAATGTACGACTCTCCTTCCAAACTCCATTCACAAATTACCTTTCAAAATAAATCATACCTACACATTGGCTAGTTTTCTCATCATGTGTTGTCTATTAAAGTTTCACTTCAAGAAGTAATTAATTTCCACGTGCACACACTGGATCTCTATGAGAAAACAAGATTAGTATGTGTTGTCACCCTCAAATTTCCCTTTAATTTCTAAGTCTGAAATTGCAAAAATTTTGAGTTGGTGCCCTTAAAGTATGCTTGAAAGAGGTATTTTTGAAAATTGGAACTTTCCAATAACTTTGAAGGCTCATGAAAATCACTTCATCATATGGGAAATTTCTTCCCCTTTCTAAAAAGGTAAAGAATTCCTCCTAACTCCTTGTACTTTTTATGTTATGGCTCGGCGGGCCTAAGTTGGAAAGATTTTCCCTTTGGCGGACTGGACGGAGATACGGAGGTATTTGTGCACTTTGCTCTTTTTACAAAATGATAAGTTGGAAAAGTTTGACCCATGAACCTGCGTGGAGAAGATGAAAGGAAAAGTTCCCAAGGCCCGCGGCGAATAGGTTGTTGCCATGTATCATCTTTGAATCGGGTCGGTGGAGCCATGGAAGACTTCATGTTTTTTAACCTTTTGACCAAAAGGTTAAGAAGTCCCCTAAGGTAAGCCATTTTCCCCATAACCTACAGTGTATCAAAGGGTGCCACGTGTCCAAAGAGCCGATGCGGAGCAATGCGAGCCGGCGGAGGTAAATGGGATTTTGTGCCATTTTGCAGAAATAGGTCAAAATGATACAATGAGAGCCACGCACCCATTTCCAATCAGATGTGTGCCATGTGTCCAGATTGAATCGGAGCTGTGGACCGGTAGGAGGTAAATGATATTTTGTGACAATTTTTTGCAGAAATAGGTCAAAAAATGCTAGAATTGACACTGACGATCCTATTTCCAATCATAGCCCACCACGTGTCCAAGTCAAAAAAGCAGAGTGGGGTTGTGGGGAAATTTGTTCCAAAGTGCCAAAACACAAAAAAATCATGAAAATGAAAGGGACTTCCCCCATGCCCGCTCCAATCTTCTCCTTCCTTGTGGACGGTCCGATTTGAACGTTTTAACATCAAATCGATGGTTCATATTGAAAATGGCAAATAAAATGAAATGTCTGTGTATTTGCACGCTAAATTGGTTTTTCGCCATGGTTTTTCTTCACGAATAGATGAGTTTTGAAAGGGCATGAAGGATGAAATCCATTTGCAAACCATTTTTCTCACCTGGAGGAAGTTATAACCATTTTTCATGAGCTATTTGATGGGTTCTGGAAGCCATTGTCGTTGTTGGAAATTTTGATATGTCAAGACTGTAATTTTGAACCGAAAAGAATCAATACAAGAGCTTCTCTTTTAGTCCTTTGTTCTATCTTCCCTCTCTCCCTCTACTTTGGTTTGTGAATCATTTAATCTCTAATATGTGAAGAGACTTTGTGTTCTTCAAAATGCAATTTCGGAGAACTTTGTGTCTGTGGGATTGTATCTGGTAAAAATGTGAATGGTTCTTCTCTGTATTTCATTTGTCCAATGCAAATAAGGGTTTTCTCTACAATCTCTTTTCCCTGAAAGTATTGCCTTCTTCTCCCTCCATCCTCTCCTTCATTCCTCTATCCTCTTGTGCTGATAATTTTTCTTGTAGAAAATGCATTTCCAAGATATCAGAAGACCACAAATTGATGAAAGTTGTACATTTGTATATATTTTTATCCTTTTCTTTCAATAAGGGAACCTCTCCCATCAAAGAGGAGGGACTTGTTTGTCCCTTGAATGTGGTTTTATCCCAAGTGCAAATTTGAAACCCAACAATTTTTGGTGAAGCATCGTAATGGATATTCCATTTGTGAGTTGAATGTATTGATTTGGGATTTCTTTAGGTTTTTCATGGTCATTTAGGTGAGATTTCATAGGTTTGCATGTGTCGTTCTAGGGACCATTTTAAAGGTTACAAATTGTAGGTCAAGTCATTTTTTGAGTGCTGGTTTCAAGGTTTTAAGGGTTTGTGGAAAAATAGTTTTTGGGAATCCTAACTCGGTCCCAACATACCAAGCTTGGAACATGAGTTGGCTCTGGGGGTTTAGATTACCATTTTACTTTACCTCCAACTGGGCCTACTCATGAGTTTTTTTGGAATTTTTTTGGCTCCTCAAGTTACTGCATGTTTGTGCATTTATGCATTACATTCTCCTTGATGCTCGTGAATTACTTACTCGATGTTCATTAAAGATTACCCTTCCGGTGTTAGTTTCTCTACTTCTCCTTCTCGAGCATATCACTACTACCTGTCATTCTCAGAGCCTGTATTTTCCTGGATTATCATCCCATGAATTAATCCTTATGCTTGTGATTTCATTGTTGCATGCATGTATCCATACTTTCTCACCCCACGTTGGTGACCCACTTGTGCTCTTATTGCATACATCTCTAAAATATTTTTTCAGGTGACCATGACCTTACTTGCTTGCGAAACGGTCATGCATTGATCTAACATTGTGTTTACAGTTCTCTACATCTCAGCTCTAGTGTAACCTTGATTGGATTTATCTCATGCCCCTGTAGCACCTCTATCTTCAGTGGTTTGTAAATTCAGACAGTCTTCGTACCTAACTCACCTACTTTAGAATCTTCTTCATAGTTTACTTGGTGCCCATTAAATGTCCCCTACTCAGTAGGAATTTCCAATGGTTAACTTCTAGTTCACTAAATCTCAACACATGTGATTTCTGACGCCACTCCCACATCATTGTGCCTATCTATCACATAGGTTCATAGTCAATGTGAACCTACACAAAACATTTGACCTGTGTGGTCTTTCCATTGTAAAACCAGCCAGCCTCGAACCTGTGAATTCTCCATGCCTTATTTCCTGTGCCTCAGTGATCTAGTTGTGCACCTCACGTTTGAAAAAGTACAGTGTTCCATTCCTTTTTAAAAACCTCTTCCATGGAAATTTGATGGAATTGGTAACAATGTTGTACGTTGTTACCTATTCTGTTAAAACTAATGCTGACATGACAAACTGCAACAGTGACATGATAGAAAATACTTTTTCCCTATTGTGCAAACTTGTGTGAGAGATAGGCCTAGCCCTCCCACATGGGCCCTCCCTCAATGCACAAGTTCTTCGCTCCAAATCACTGCGGCATCCTGCCTACATCCCTTCTTGGTCGTGCTCTCCACGTCAACTAGATGGTGCAACCCATGTCAACTCCCATTCAGCACCTGCGAAGACTCACTTGGTCACTACCCCAACTCTCATTCTGATTCAGTCCATGCAAACTCATTAATCCAACTTAGTTAGCTTACTGAGATCCCTTGTAGAGCTCACTATAACTTTCATAGGTTGTTGTTTCTGTCTCATGCTTGTCATGGCTTCTCTAACCGTGTTACTTTGGATTTTTTTCATTTTTCTCCCTTTTTAAATTTGTTCAAACCGAATTAAAGGGGAAAACTATTAATAAATATGTCACTACTATGAGGGGGGAATAATTTTCTGGGATCCATTTATATGCATATTGGGATTTTCTAGAACCTTTTCCAGCTCGTTGCATTGTAGTTCTCCACTTCGCCTCTAGCCAGAGTGCGCCCACCATATCCTTGTGCAAAAGAGAGCATCCTTTTTATGATGTGAGAATCCATTTCTCTCATACTAAGTACCCAGTGTTTTTTACCCTTGTTGTAGTTATTCCTTTTTGTGCTTGATTTTTTTGTCGTTCCTCTTCTTCAGTACTAGGAATTATTATTGCCTTCAATATTGTGTGATTCATCACCTACTTGGTCAAAGTGAGTGGTTAACTATTCAATCTATGTCATGAAATTGACACCCTATTTTAATCACACACTACTTATAAAGTGCCATACAATAGGGGGGGTTCATCATTAGTCTTGGTTTTTGTATTACATGCAGACACATTCTCAGATAAGTTAGACATTTTGTAACCTTGCTTGTATCCACACACCCTCTTCTTGAACACTATTCAACTTTTTTCAGACACATCGTGGACAATGATCTTTATAGACTGTCAGAATCAAAGGATTGTTTTATATCCTTTTCCACTTTATCTTGGGAGAGTGAACTATACCTCATGATGTGCTTCTATGGAATGTTACTTTTCTTATGAGGGCCTTACTCCCTTTCTACTTGGCATTACTTTCTAGCATTTACTAATTTTTCTCATCTTAAGGACTATCTCGACATGTGTGACCATGTTGTTGGTCACTTGATATTGCATGTCTCTAGAGTCTCTACGTTATCACGTGGCATGCTCAGATCCTCCTCGTACCATCTCGGAGCATATTTTAGTCCTTGTTTTGAGACCCTTCACATATTTCCGCTTTTTTCATTGTTGCTGATACAATTGTATCCTCCATTTTTAGTTCTTCATGTGATGAGAGTTCCACTGAAAAAGACTCGCTTGTTTTTATCCCTGATGACGAGGATTTTAAATTTTGTTCTGATGAGGAGAGTACTACTAAGGAATCCTATCCTCCTCTCAACCCTATTTTAGAGTATGTCACACTCCTCCCTTCTCATCAGGCATTAGCCAATCTTTTTCCCAGCCTCATATAGTCATTGCATCTATCTATCCTTTTAACTTCTAGTGTATGAGGCCCATTTCCAATCCTCTTCCTTCATCCATGGATGATTCATACCTGTCAAACATCACTCTTATGTTTGTTGAGCCCCCTTCATCGGGAAGAGTACCTATGCCAAACCTTCATTTTATTTTTACAGAGTCCTACTTGTGATAGTACTACACGTTCCTCATCCATTCTACAGGTGTTTTAGAGGAGTCCATTATCTCCGTTGTATCGGGTGTATCCCTTATGGGAATCTTATCACTTCCAATTCTTCGGAGGATCTTCATTGATCCACCCTTAATTATGGATCCCTCTTTCTATTGTTGGAGGTTATTTTATTTCCTTCACTTTACTCTGGACATCATTTCTGGTTGATGTTCCTCCTTAGCACTCTGACAATTCTATGCTTACGTGGAATTTCCTCCAGTTCCTTGGCACTCATTTGCTATAGCTATGTCACACTTCCAGTGGACTAGATTTAGAGTTCTTCATAATGCTTCCTTCGGCTTCCTTCCAGGAGTGGGTAGAATTTTAGTACGTCAATTTATATTCTTCCTAATGGCAGACTCAAACAGTTTGATGTGGCTGGTTATTCTTCAGTCCACAGGCTGAAAATCTCATGTCATTGACACTCTTGTGAGAGACTTCCTAGATTTGCAGAGTTCATATCAAACTATGGCTTCTGTTATGCATTCCTCTTGTCTCCCTCTTCTTCTCTCTTCTTCTTCATCTTCTAGATAGATTTCCTCTTTTGTACAGTGGATACCTTAGCATGCTCCTCTAGTTGAAGAGACTCATATTATGGCATCTTTATTATATTATTAGAGATTTTTTGTCATCTCTTATTGTGGATGTTTATCCCACTAGGTTTTCCTCCACTTCTTGATATCCTTGTTCTTGTACATGGGTATCTCATCAGGATTTATGCCGTAGGACCCATTGCTCGTTTCTGACTTGCCGCCTCATCCTAAGTTACGATGAAGGGGGGTGTTGGTGTGTTTTATTTTCCACATCATTAGGTGAGTCATCTCACTTAGGTGAGATCGTAGGTCCACGTGTCATTTAAGGGTCATTATGAGGTTCTCTTACGCATCAGTGCGTCAGTGCATCAGTGTGTCAGTGCGTCAGTGCGTCAGTGCATCAGTGCGTCAGCGCGTCAGTGCGTCAGCATGTCAGTGCATCATATACATCATTGGGAGTTACACTTCTATTCTGGGAATGTAACTCCCCCTCTCTACTTGAGTTTTCATGATTACAGCACTAGGGGTTACTCAGCACCTCCTATATGTACACCCCATTTGATCTATGAGATAGAGGAGAGTTTTATGGCTTAACCAGGTTCTGCCCGTTTGTCAAATCTTTCCATGCACATTCGGTTGATGCTCGCTCCTCCTGAGATCTCTTCACACTTCCGTTCGCATGTCCGTTGATGTGCACGTTGTCCCTCGTGATCCTCACTTTCATTTAATCTCTAATATGTGAAGAAAATTTGTGTTCTTGTGAATGTAATTTTGGAGAACTTCGTGTCTGTGAGATTATATCTAGTAAAAATGTGAATGGTTCTTCTCTGTATTTCATTTGTTCAATGCAAATAAGGGTTTTCTCTGCAATCTCGTTTCCCTAAAAGTATTACCTTCTTCTCCCTCCATCCTCTCCTTCATTCCTCTATCCTCTTGCGCTGATAATTTTCCTTGTAGAAAATCCATTTCTAAGATATCAGAAGACCACAAATTGATGAAAGTTGTACATTTGTATATATTTTTATTCTTTGCTTTCAATAAGGGAACCTCTCCCATCAAAGAGGAGGGACTTGTTTTTCCCCCTGATTGTGGTTTCATCCCAATTGCAAATTTGAAACCCAACAGTTTTTGGTGACTCTACTGGGGAACGCTTTTAATAGATTCCTTTCTAATACGAACAATAATTTGATCATTCCATTGATCTGACGACTCTGAGATACACACATGGTAGAAGAGCTCTTGGAGTTAAAGATTCTCAATTTCAACTTCTGGAGTAGCAAGGTTTTCCTCTTCCTTCAACAGGGAGAAATAGAAGAGCTTGTTCTACAAGCACACCCCCTATTGAAGACAAAACCCTTGGGAGTGGAATCTCTTAAGAGCAACTCAGCCCTAATCTCTGTGCTTTGATTCTTACTGGTGTTTCAGTTCCTCTTCAAGCAGTTTTTCCAAGGATGGTTATTCCATTATCTTGGGGCCACCAAGTTGGTCCCTTGGCTCTTCCACAACCTTTGCATGAGTTTCCTAGGGGTAATAGAAAGAATTTTCCCAAATTCAGGGGTGATGTGAAAGTACACCCTGATGAACACATTGCAGCCTTCATTGTTGCATGTGGAGTCCTCAGTGTGGAACATGAAGATGCCTCTGTTAGGTTGTTTGTGGAGAGCTTACAAGACAATGCAGCAGATTGGTTTTACCATCTTCGTGCTGGAGTAATTACCAATTGGACCACAATGAGAACAAGTTTTGGGAACCATTTCAAACCTACAGAAGATGTGCATGCTCTGCTTGCCCAAATTTCTCAAATCAAAAAGGAACCACAAGAGCCCATGAGAGAATTTGTGGCTAATTTTAATAAGCTTATTAACAAGATCCCACAAGACACCTGACCCGTTGATTAGATCCAGAAATGTTTATTTTTGAATGCACAACTACCTGAAGTAAGCTATTCTCTGAGGAGATCCAATCTAGCAAATTTGGACAAGGATCAAAGGCTGGCAGTCATTGTGGAAGATGTCTTGATCATGTCAAGAAAACTAAAAATAGAATCCCAGAAATCCAAGACATCATCTTCTTCCTCTTCTCCTGGAGGTAATTCGGATCAGTTGGTACAAAACCTAGCCAATGACCTCATTGCAATCAAAAAACAATTGGCTCAGCATGCTCCATACCAGGATGTTCCAAGGAAGAATTTTCTACCTAGGAACAAACTACCTTCTTCTCAAACTAGGTTGGTAATTGAAGGTCCACCTCTTAAAGTGCCTGTCAACGCAACATGTGAAGTCCTTGAACCTGATGATGAAGAAGAGAATGAATTGTATGATGATCAAGAAGAAGATGTTGATGAAGAGTTGGAGCAGCTTGACGATTCTAGAGTCAACTTCCTCACCACTGAAGGTGTTGATGATGAGGATGATTATAATGATATAGTTTCTTACATGAACAGTGAGTCATATGCTGTCATGACTTGAGAACAGACTAGCAAAAAGGAGAAAGTTGTGCAGCCTACAAAAAAATCAAAGGATTTTTCCAATACCATTCCAATGCTTGCAAAGAGAGGTTCTCCTATGCCCACCACCTCCACACAAAAGGTAAGCTCTGCTGGTTTTCTCCCTCCAATTCTACTTCTAAAGCTTCTGCTGTGTCAAATGATAAAGTTGATAGGTCTAAGGTCTCTTCTATTCCTTATAATGATACCCCATCCACATTTGGATCCTTTGATATTATTGATCACATAAAGAGAACTAAGGTTCAGATTTCTGAGGCTGAGTTTCATCAAACCCATCCCAAAGCCATTTCCAAAATGGTTGATTTTGTCAACTCCAAATCTAAAATCCCATCCCATGTTTCCAATGGTCTTTTGCCAACTCCTTCTTCCCCTTCCCAACCAAATCTTGTAGCTGTTGTCACATCACCCAATGAGAAAATCAGACCTTTCTATGTGACTCTCCTTATAGCAGGCCACAAGCTTAATAATTGTGTTATTGATTCTGGAGCATCTGACAATGTAATTCTTGCTAAAGTAGCTCATGCCTTGGGACTCACTCTTACTCACACATATGGTTATTTTTATTCTATGGAGAGTAGGGAAGTGCCTTTAGTTGGGAGAATCAAGGATGCACAAGTAGCTTTCGCTGCTTGGCCAGAGAAAAAGGTTTTGGCAACCATCTTAGTTGCTAACATTCCTCCTTCCTATGACATGTTGTTGAGTAGAAATTTTTGCAAGGATGTGGGAGGAGAAATCCAAATGGATTGGTCACATGCCATTATCCCAGTTAATGGTAAGATGAGGAAGTTTCTACCTGAGAAGCAGGCTAAATAGATTGTGCAAAAAACACATGATCCAAAAGCACAAATATTGTATGCAGACATTGGGCGTAGCAATTACATGGTCATGTCAACTGATGAGGTAAGTACACCAAAAGAAGTTTGGCTTGATTCTAATGGTGTATGGATCTTGGAATTTGATAGAGGCTACTCTTCAGTTAGTTCTGAAGCTTGCATGGTGCTAATCTCTCCTGAAGCCAAGGTTCATTCTTTCTTGCCTGAAATCTATTTTGAAAATGCAAATGATATAGCTAGTTATAAATATATCATTCTTGGTTTGAAAAGGGAAAAGGAAATGGGAGTGAGAAATATTCTTGCCCATGGAGATTCAGAACTGGTTGTAAAACAAGTTAGAAATATTTGTCGAGTGAAGAATGGAAGGTTGAGGTGTTACAGAGATCTTGTTTGGGATTCTATTGGATTGTTGGATGCTTTCTCCATTGAATTTGTGCCAAGAAGAAAGACTGCTAAGGCTGATCTTTTCAATGCTCCAGAATCTTTGTTGTTTCCTCTCCCAAACTCTTTGGACAATGAATGCAAAATTCCTTGCAACAAAAAAGAGAAGGTTTTGTTTCTTAATGCTACTCATTATGACTCCTCACATTTTCAGGTATTCATCCCTCTGCATTATCACCATTCTAGCAATAGATGCCTTCTTATTGCTCCATCTGAGGTATGAAAATGTAACACTTCTTCCAACCATGAAGAAGATAAACAACTCAAAACTCCTTTCCAATCTGTAATAGAGTTTGTGGACGATATGTCATGTGCTGAGGCTAAATGTTTTTGTTTTGAAAGAAATGATCCTATGCTTGTGGAGGTGGATGTTTTTCATAACAAGATGGATCAGACTTCTCTCTTTCCCATGGTTGAAGAATTGCAATTTGTAGAGATGAATATTGTTATCAATCATCCTCTTGTTGTTTCGAATTCTTTCCATGATAAACAAATGTATGTACTTGCAAAAAATGAAATCAGCGAAGGCATTAATTCTCCTATTATTTTTTCTGATAAAATATGTGCACATGGATATTTTGGTAGTCTCCCAAAATGGATAGAAGATGGAACTTCATGCTTGAAATCTTCTCTTCAAAATTCTAATTTTAATATATTTTTTTCAGCGTATTCTATGGAGTGTTGGAAGAATGAAGAAGGTGTGTTCTCTAAGGATAAAACAACAAATATTCAAGTTGAAGAAAATGATAATGACGAGTCATTTGGTTCTTCCTTCCCAATTATTCTTGAAGGTTGTTACAAGGAATTTTTTTTGGAAATACATGGGTTTCAAGATCTATGTCATGATAGTTGTCAAACTTATCACATAGATGTGATCAACAGTTCAGTGAAGTAGGGAGTTGGTGTTGCAGAGATTGGATCTTGTCTTAAATCTAATTTTCATACTTCGGTTGAGTACAGATATCAGTTTGGAAGCAGCCATGCATTTTATGAGAATTTGGATGGAATCATTCTCTCACAAAAGAGGAACTTTGGGCAGGTATTCAAAATTTCACAAGAATTGGATGTTTTCAGTCTTGGGTGGCCTTCTTGTCTCATTTTTTCTTTTCAAGCCACATAGTATCCACATGAAGTTTTGGTGTGCTCAATTGCTCATTTTCCAGTCATGGGTATCTCATACCTTTACTTGGTTTTTCCACAAAGGTACTTATTTTTCCCAGCCTATATCTAGAGTTGTGTAAAGTCCTAGGTGATTAGGGATTCCCTTTATACATTTTGTATAGTCTTTGTTTTTGGTTTGTTTCCTTTCCTTCCTTGTGTGTGTTGTCTTGTATTGATTTTGCCTCTTGACTCTATCACCCAATGGATAAGGCACTAGTCTTCATTTTCTAGAGTTGGTCTGTTGTTCTTGATCTTGCCTTGTGCCTTTGTTTCAAGCCAAGTCATCCCTAGAAAGAGCCAGCTATTGTCACCCTCAAATTTCCCTTTAATTTCTAAGTCTATAATTTCCCAAAAATTGAGTACCTGATGCCCTTAAAGTATGCTTGAAAGAGGTATTTTTGACTTTGTAACTTTCTTAAAATTTGAGGGCACATGAAAATGATATTTTCAAAAAATATGTGCATTTGTATTTTCATGTATACGGGGAGAAACATAAGATCAAATAAAATATCATTGTTAATTATTTAATCCAAAAAATTAAGTTATGAGCTTCACGGAGCTAAGTGCTCAAATTATAGACACTCAAATTTGGAAGACTAGCAGATCTTTGACACTTCTAGTTTGTGCACAGTGCACCTTTTCTAAGACAAACAGGATAACCTTGGAAAATTCTCACTTAATAAATCCCGTAGAGGGATGACTCTTGTATAACTTGTTTATTCTTACTACAGGCCGATTGTCAAAATATTATGAGAATTAAGCTGCCACGTAAAATTTATATTAAAAATTGGGCTTAATGGAGCCATTTAACCCTGAGCTATCATGTTTCTCATCCATATGACCAAAAGGTTATATGAAGTGTTAGTCGGCTTGGATAGTAATGTATTAGATGACTTGTAGGGATCTAAGGGCACCACGTGTCCAAAGAGCAGATGTAGAGTAGCGGGCTGACAAAGGTAAACAAGATTTTGTGCCTTTTTACAAAATAGGTAAAAATGATGCAATGAGAATCGCACACCTATTTCTAATCAACACATGCCACATGTCCACGTTGAATCGAAGCTGTGGGCTGGCGGAGGTAAATGAGATTCTACATTTTTTTGCAAAATAGGTCAAAATGTTCAGAATTGCACCGCGGCCCCATTTCCAATCATAGCTTGCCACGTGTCCAAGTCAAAAAAGTAGAGCAGGGCTGCGGGGCAATTTGTTCCAAAGTGTCAAAAACATAAAAAAAATCACGAAAATGAAAGGGACTTCCCCCCACCCGCTCCAATCTTCTCCTTCCACTTGGATAGTCTGATTTGAATGTTTTAACATCAAATCAATGGTTCATATTGAAACTGGAAAATAAAATGAAATTTTTGTGTATTTGCGCCAATTGGTTTTCTTCACGATTGGATGATTTTTGAAGGGCATGAAGGATGGAATCCATTTGCAAACCATTTTGATTGCCTGGAGGAAGTTGTAACCACTTTCCATGAGCTATTTGATGGGTTATGGAAGCCATTTTCATGGTTGGAATTTTGATATGTCGGGACTATAATTTTAAACCAAAAAGAATCAATACAATATCTTCTCTTTTATTCCTTTGTTTCTCTTTCTTCCTCTACTCTGGTTTGAGAATCATTTAATCTCTAATATGTGAAGAAACTTTGTGTTCTTGTGAATACAATTTCAGAGAACTTTGTGTCTGTGGGATTGTATCTGATAAAAACGTGAATGGTTCTTCTCTGTATTTCATTTGTTCAATGCAAATAAGGGTTTTCTCTACAATCTCTTTTGCCTAAAAGTATTTCCTTCTTCTCCCTCCATCCTCTCCTTCATTCCTCTATCCTCTTGTGCTGATAATTTTCCTTGTAGAAAATGCATTTCCAAGATATCAAAAGACCAAAAATTGATGAAAGTTGTACATTTGTATATATTTTTATCCTTTTCTTTCAATAAGAGAACCTCTCCCATAAAAGAGGAGGGACTTGTTTGTCCCCTAATTGCGGTTTCATCCCAAGTGAAAATTTGAAACCCAATAGTATGTTACCAAGTGTCTTATTTTGGACCTTGTTCAAGCTCTTACTTTAGACCTTATCTTCTCTCGTGATTTCTGCCTTGGGATACTCACATTTAAACCGTCTATCTTCTATCTACATTTTCCATATCCTTCCCTAGCATTCACACTTTTCTTCTATTTCATTCAGAACATCCATGTGTATAAGATTACATTTTTACCATGTTTAAAAGAAGTTGTCCCTTGTTTCAATAAACAATCTTCCACTTCTATCTATCATCTTTTTCTCGACCAGCTTGCACTGGGGGCATGATCGCTCCTTCATAGCACTTCATTATTTTGAGTTCATCATCACGTTGAACATATCCATCTTGGCCTTGATCCAACTTATCTTCTTCTTGTATATTCATGTGATATTTTCCCTTATACATTCTCACACCTCTCGTTGGGGGCATCTTTGCATCTTCATTTTCATGTACATAGCTTCAGAAAAATTTTATAAAAACCTTAAAAATATCATCAAAAATTTAAAAAAAATCCAAAACATTGGTAAAATCATCACAAAATCCAAAAAATTATTAAATTCAGCAGAAGCATTTATAAGACACATGGTCCTCAAACATAGAAATATGTCCTACAAAACGTATTTCTTTGGTCCTCAATTGTTCATGCAAACGACTTGCAGATCATCTGGATCTACCTCCATTAACAAAGATGGTTTTCTTACTATGTTTGTCCTCCCTTGCACAATGAGTTACTTGGTACTATTTCATAGTGCACAATTTATTTTTCATAGGACCCTTATGTCCTCTGTATATTCCCCTCACATGTATCCTTGCTTGGGGCACTATTTTTAACCCTTGTCGTTAAATCAAACATCTAGGAATTAAAGCTTGATAACTAAATTAATTGAGCAAATTATTTATAAAACGAGCATTATTGGGTGTCTTTACCTGGTTGCTTGTAAAAGGGTGTGTTTTTCCTTTCTAGAGGATTTTATTACATTTTGGAGGCTCTTGGACCATTTTGATTCATTTTCTCTTCGTAATAAAAGTCTTTTTATTGCATGTGGGCTAGTGATCATGTCCTCTAAGCCTTGTACCAAGGGAGTTCCTTGCAATTGAGACATTGTTTCTCACATAAAATTATTTTTTTCTCTCGTCTTCTTTTTTTACCTTGTTTCATGTTTTTTTATGGTGTTAGTTTGTTTTGGTCTCTTGAAATTTATTGTGGTCTCCAAAATTGTGTATTTTTATGTTAATTATAAAGTGAGTGGCCCACTATTTCACAACTTATAATCACATATGATTGTAATCAACACACTAGACTATAAAGTGTCACAAATATGGGGTGAAAATATTGTTCTAAGGTGTGTGTTTGTGTGTGTGTCTTCCTTTCTCTTCTGTAATTTTTACTTGTCTCTCCCCTCATGTATGGACTGGTTTTTGAGTTGACTTTTCTCATGTCACCCCAAATTAGTTGAATGGATATTGTAGACACCTAGAATATCCATTTAGCACATGCTTTAATGACTGATATTGTCACTAATTATCTTCTTTCTTGGCATTTTTATAATAATTACGACACTTTTTCGCTAATTACCTAACATTTTCCCTCTATCATATTTGTTAATTAACGACATTTCAATAATTAATTATCCTTCTTATCATTAAGGATGTCGATTAACGACATTTAGATAATTAATATTCACGTTTCTACTTGGGTTAATTAATTATTATTAATTAATTATGACTCACAACTCTAAATCAATAAATCACCATTTATTGGATCAAATTCCTCTCTTACATCTCTGCAAATCATACTAATTTTTTTCTATTTAGCTTATATAATCTTACCTCTACCTATTAATTAATTACCTTTGATTAATTAAAACATCCACAAACTTTCACATGACTTACTAAGTGACAAATTAAACTCTAATCAAGATTACCTTTTATAAAGCAACCTTATCCATTTCCTAATATTGTTTTAACTTTATCCCAGATTCATCAATTTGCTAGCCTTGCTTGAATTCAGAAAACCTATATAAAGAACCCTCATTCTTACCTTTCTTCTTACACCTTATGCTTTGAATAGTGAAAACTATAAGCATTTTGTATCTTGAGCCATTCTCCATTGTTGGAAATAGTTTCTCCATCTTGCATCCTTTCACTCAAATTTGAGTAATATGAGAAGATCCAAAAATGGCCTTGTAGCCATTTCTTGGTGAGATATCATCTTCAAATCTTGAGAAAACCACTCCATTTTTATTGTTAAAGTGATCTAAATAGGTTCATTTGTTAGCTAGCTATCTAGAGAGTAAGAAATAACTTAGCATTTTGTGATGAGACTTTTCATGCATTGAAGAAGTTGTTTCTCATAAGCTCTTATCTTGATGGTTCTATAGTAGGTTTGATTATGCTTATAAGCTACTAGGTGTTAGCTTTGTTTATTTAGCATTGAAATTATCTATATGTTCACAAGCTACACACATTTATTGTCTTCCATCATATGCCCAAAAAAACCCACAACATTATCTCCATTCAAACATTTTGTCAAGCAATTCACATGGTTCCATCATCCATGAATTCAACATAATTTGAAACCTTTCAATTCTTGTAAATTCATCTAACACTCCCATACTATTCACCTTGAGAAATAGTCTTGTTTTCTCTATTTCAATATGACACTTGATAAGATCATATAAGAATGAACCATGTTATGCAATCAAATTTCAAATTGTTTTCTTTGAAATTCTCATTCGATCACCACTAATATCACATTCTATAGCCCTGATTAATCTCATACAATTGTGTAATGCACGTTATCCTAAATAATTGACTGTGTAATATTAAAACCATGACTATCTCTAGGGATGACATTGCTGGCAAGCACTCGCATACTCTCAAACATTACCTCCGAATGACCATGAGGAACATCATCAAAACAAAAAATAGGGCTATCTTCAAATGGACTCTGGGAGTATCAGTTGGTATGATAATTAGAATCATTACAATAATTCGATGTTCCACTAAATACCAAAAAATGTCTTGTGACTGTCAAATATCAAAGAGACTTGTCAACATTCTCTTGGTTGGTTCTCCCATATGACAATCCTTATGAGGATGGTGTAAACAGAGAACATAACCATCTTCCATATGACACTCTTATCATGGCTGGAGTTTTATTTTGTTTAATTCAAAATCCTTAGTTTTATATTTATTCGATGAGTCGGTGTTGACTAGGAACTAGGGAATTGTTCCACATGGGCTGGTCGGGGACGACTTCACTGATAACCATGATTAACCCTCAATTTTTTACCCATTGGATGCATCACACGTATGGGGAACTCATAGAACAATGAAACCTATGGAATGTTCCCTAGGTTCCTATGATAGCCGACTTAGCTGAATGGCTTGATTTAAAATATAAATTATTAAAACAATGATTTATTAAGAAACCACGAGGAGAAAACCCACTAGTCAGCTAGGATAATAATATCATTAAAGAACATAAGGGATAATTTTACAATGAGGATTTGTTGGAAAAATCATATGATTTGGGAACATACAAAACCATTAAAACCAAAGACCAAAGTGAAACAAGAAGCATGTTATCGAGAAAGTATTTTACTTTTATTTTTACTCCAATGAGGGATAATTTGGAATACAATTCAAGAAGGGATATGTCGGGGACCAAAAGGAGGAATAATTTGTATTAGTATCAAAATGTGATTTGTTGAAATGAATTTTCAACTATTAAGTGTTTATACTTGAAATTCATCATACAGGTTATTTTTACACAATGGAACAAGAATTATGAGTTCTCAGATTACCTGATTTTGAGCAAAAATATGACCGACATGTTTTGCATTAATTATTTCAATTCCATCACCTTCATGCAAACAAGTACATCCATTTGGTAAGACTTTCATGTCATAACACCATTCGTGAGTATATATAAGTAAATCATACCTTATTTAAGAAACATGGCACTTTATGAACTCCTCGTGAAAAGGCTAGCACTAAAGGCACTCAAAGCTCCCTAAATAGTTAAATAACTCATAAAAATCCATTAGGGAAGCACTCTCCATTAACCTAAAGTATCCTTACAGTTTTAGGAGTCTCCATTTTCATCAATTAAGAAAACAAAGTGAACATTCCCAAGCATTTGAGAAATTGTGAAACTCAAGCAAGGCATTGTGAACGCATTGTTATCAAATTCTGTTTGCACTACGGTAGATATCACATGTTGGGAGAGTGGCATATGGTTTGATGCCTCTTTAGAGTAGTGTGTATGTTGGAGGTACAGAGGGGTTCCCACAACCCAACTAACTTTATTTCGCAGGAACTCCTTACACTACAAGGGTTTGAGGTTTTGAGCAGAGTTTACAGAGTCATTCTTAAGGTGAGATAAGAAAACTGAAAAACACCAACACACATTTACAAGTAGGTGAAACATTCAAGAAGTTTTAAACCCAGATTTCAATCATATCCAAGACTATACAAAATTCTTGGGACCATACAATTGTTATTGACTAAGTTGTATGGTTTTTACCAAGTTGTATTTCATGTCACAATTTCACAGACAAAACATTTCTAGTTCCACATATGCTTGTTCCTACACTTAGGTCACCCAGACCACTCCAGATCCACATAGAATCAACTGAGTTCACTCTCTCCCTTATTTTTTGACATTGGTAAAGTATCTAGTCACTTTAAAAAGTGTTATTTAGAGTTGTTCATTCAATGTTGGAAGTTAATTAAATCATAATAGTCACCTATAACATTAGTCATACTTTTCGCGTATGTTAAATAAAACATTCTTAAAATAAATATAAATAAATAAAAAATACATACTTAGTGTGCAAGAAGATGTAATATCTATATATTCAGATTTAATAGAGGATAAATTAATTCTAGCTTGCTTCTTTGATGACCATGAAACCATCCCACTTCCCAAAGTGAAGAAATAACATAAAGTAGACTTCTTTTTTCATTAAGAGAACCTATATAATCTAAATATGTGTACCCAAATAGACAAAGAAATTTTTAGTCTGAAATGAATATTTTGTTTATAAGTACCTCTTATATATCTAAAAATGCTTTTCACAACTTGCAAAAGCTTTAGTGATAGATTGCCATATATCTAAAAACTAGTGAAACCCCATAACTGATATCAAGTCTTTTCATAGTGAGATACATCAAACATCCCATGAATATACTAAAATTATTTTCATCAAATAAAGGAATTTCATCCTCCCTTATAATATTTTCTCTACTTGTAATTTCAGTGTACATGGGCTTACAATTGTGAAGGTCGTACTTTTGTAACATGTCCTAAACATACATAGCTTGAAAAATGAATACTTCCTCTTTATTTTGATGGACTTCCATGCCAAGAAAGTAATTTATGATACCAAGAAAATTCATCTCAAAGTTTCATTTCATATCTTCCTCAAAGATTTGTAACATCTCAATAAATTTTCTTACAAATATCAAGTCATCCACATAGAGATAAACATATAACATACTAAAACCTAATGCTTGTATGTAAATATTTAGTTCATTTTAACTTATTACAAAGCCTTGATACAAGAACCATCTATCAATTCTTGAGTACTATTTTATTGGAGCTTTATTTGGTCTGTAAAGAGTTTTCATATTAACTTATACACCCAACATTCTTCACCCTTTATCTCAAAACCTTGTGACATCCCCAGATATACTTATTTCATCACTCCATTCAGGAATGCACTTTTAACGTCCATTTTATGGATTTTACTGAATTATGGTAAGAAACAACAAATGTTATTCTTATAGTAACTTGAAGAGACACAGGTGCAAAATTTTCCTCATAATAAACCACATATGTTTGTGCAAGCCCTTTCATAACTAGTCTAGTTTTTAGCTTATCATTTGTACCATAATTTTTAGCTTTGGTTTTATAGACCCACTTTACATTCTAATGAAATTTTTATAAGATGAAGGTTGAATAATATTCCATGTAGCATTCCTCTCAATAGAATCCATCTCAATTTTCATATCATAAACTCACTCTTTCCTTTGACTAGTTTATGAATAACTTATAGGTTCATTAACCATAGATGATAATGAAAACATAATATTTTCCTCAGAAGCATCATAAAATAAATTACCTTATTTGTTTTGAAGAATTTTTATCCTCCTCTCGTAATTCATATATCAAATATTTGATTTTTTTGATGTGGATTTGAAAAACGTTTATGTTTAGTGTTGATGTAGATGGATGACTAGTCTCTTAGAAATAAATAGTATTGTTTCCTAATAAACTAGAAACTAATTTAACAAGATTTTAATCTATATAAGGACATTTTTGATCAGATAAATATAATTGTATTCAAGAAAGATCAAGTTATATAAATACAAGAAAGAGTGATAGATAGCGTTTGTATATTGACTCAACTCATCTCTATAAGTCTAAACTGATCATGAGCTGGTAATAGATATGAAAAGGTTAAATCTAGGTTGTGTAATCTCTGATTCAGAAACTAGAATGTGATGGTCTCAAGGACATAAGTTTCTTGGAGAAGACACATGTGCTTGGGTGAAAGCATATATTTTGGGTGCTAATTTTTTTGGGATAGTTGTGATCATGGTTCTTCCTATGTCACGTATTATCGACTTTAGTTCATTATAGGTCATGTCAGGTTTGTTGCTCTTTTAATATGTTTCACATGTACCTGCAAAATAAACCCTAGCTACCTGCACAAGACTCAAGTTCACATTAGGCTAAATAAAAAATGCATATGAGAGAGTTAGATTGACCATGATGGTCACCTCGATGCGATCTTATTTCTGATCATTGCACTACATTTTAGACTTCATGTAGTTATAGTGGTGTGTGATTGAAATTGTGTCCCTTGAGCTAGAATTCCCTAGCTCCATTTGCATAAAAATTACCATGCTATAACCACTTATTCCAATGCAAAAATGTGTGGCATGGAATTTAAACTAAACTCCCCCTATGCAGTGAATAATGCATCCCAAAATGCAGTCCTTTGTGTTGTTATTTAGTGTGTGGTAGATATAGATATGATAGTCCAATTTCCCCTTAGAATAGTTCGTAGGTTTTGAATATATATGAATTCTTTGTTTGAATTTTAGCACATAGTGACACCAGAAGCCGACCTAGGTCATGAAAAGGAGACACGAAAAGATCCAAAAGTTAAAGAAACCTTATAAAGTAGAAAAATGGAAGCAAAGAGGAAAAAAGTGCCCAGAAGGACATTAGTGCCTAGGCGTTACTGTCCTTTCTGGGTGGTATTATCCTGTAGCAAGAAAAAATAAAAATAAAGACAGGAATAGGGATCCCTGTAACTCAACCAAAAAATGAAAATGTTGAATAAAAGACATGAGTAGAGCCAAATAAAGCAAGAAAGGGACCAAAGAGGTGTCACTAGTGCCTATTTTCCATACTTATAAATCATGTTGTTGTTCTATGTTTTTGCATGGGATGAATTCACTAGAAAATAGGATAACGATATCATAGTTTTGAAAAATTTCAATGTTACACTTTTCCAAGACACCCCCAAGTCAGAATTTTACCTATTTCAGTCTTATCCTATCATTAAAATGGTCTACATGTGTTTTTCATCCATTCCCCTAGGTGATTCAGGAATAAATGGTTATTCAAATAACTTTTGGATCAGTCTCTCTAAAAGTGGATTTTCAAGCAATCTTAGGAAGGGGTATCATCAGTCTTTCTAAGCCTAGTGCATAAGCCCTGGAGTGGAACAAAGGTATAAATTCATCAAGGATGCATATACAAGAGCTATTAACATCAAGGAATAGATTTTGGAAGATTTTGGGAAGTTTCGGAGGTTTAGGAGCCATTTCATTGAAAGCGGTTTTTTGAGCCCGAAGGAGCTTACACCACGGAAGAGTACCCGAGTTTCAAGTGGTGATTTTGGGAACTATGGAATGAGTTTTGAGCCCACTAAGATATAATTGGAAATAATTTAAAACCTTCTACATGGTGGAAAAAACATATCAATCTCAAACCTTATACTTTTTTCTACGCATCTCATTCTTTCCATGCACCACGGGTAATCCTGAGAAAAAAATGAGGTTTTTAATGGTTTTAAATCATAATCAAGACATTTAACCCATACCATAATTCTAAAAATTCATTTTCCATGTGAAATCATATAAATAATTATGCAAAAATTCATCTGGGAGCTCAACTTATGGTCTTTATAAGTCATCCTCCAAGGTATGTTATTCGATACTTAGTCAAATTTGTTGAGGGAAATATGGAAACACCAAAATGAGGAAAAAAAATTGTCCCAATTTTCCCTCACCAAGGGTAATATGTACAAAAAAAATTTCCCTCCCCCCTTTGAGCACTTTGGTTCCTCATATGACCTTGATGGCTCACTTTAAGCTCCTTTGACCAAGTTGACTTCCTCCTCCACCAACCCCCGCATGCTCACCACTTGTCCTGAAAAGGATAAGGTGTGATTTTTTTCACCTATTATCCCAAACCAAAGGTGAATTTGGGTAAAAAATTCTCCCACCCCTTGGTTTCCTTCACATTCCTCATACGACCCTCATCCGATCCTCAGGTGTTTATTTTTTGCTCTACCCCTTCATTTCTCTCATCGAATGAATAACCACCACTTATTGCAAAAGGATAAGGTGTAATTTTTTGAACCTATTATCCCAAAAGAAATGGAAAATGGGGGAAAACAATGTTCCTCACCCCCTCTCTTCATGCTCAAAGCTATATAATGTGGGAGTTAGCCATTTTCATGCTCATAAGCCCACATTCTCCCTACGTTGCTAAAACTTTGCCAGATTTTTTCTAGAATCTTACATCCACCATTTTCATCCTCCATTTATCCCATTCATGCTACCATGATTTGAAAGAGTTAAAAACATGAAAAATCTGGATTTTTGAAGACAGAAAATGAGATTTTTTTCCTAAAAGACTGTCAAATCCGCGAAGGATATTTTCTCATATCTAAGAAACTGGTAGATGAATCCTTGTGGGATTTTTTGCATTGTTTTGAATTTCTAGGTGCCTTAAAGTTCCAAGAAGAATTTTTTACATACATGCTCTATATTTTTTACAGCGAAGAAACCCTAGTTTCCCCGTAACAAAAATTTGAAATTTAAAATCTCCACTTCTAGACACCGGGTAGACTTGAAATTTCTGAGGTGCACTAAAATCAAAACCCCATATATTAGAAATAATTAGAAATAACTTGCAAAATTTTGTGACAGAGAGAATTCTTGATGATGAAGCAAAATATTGAGAGAAAGAAAGTACTGTACATCTGAGAGGTGTGGAATATTTTAAATCTTCATTGTATATCTTGTCAAAGCTTTGGATAATATATTGGATTGTTTCTTGGTGGACCTATCTCACACTGGGTGAACCACGTTAAATATGGTGTTGATTTATGTCTCTTGTTTTGTATATTGAACCATTTCCTAATCCAAATCAATAAATCATCATTTATCGAACCATTTCCTCTCCTAAATATCCCGAAGCATACTAAATTTCTTCTAATAATCTTCTATAAGCTTACCCCTTCTATTAATTAATCATCTTTGATTAATTAAACCTTCTTTCAATTCCCACAAAGTGCACATACTTTATTAAACATACATGGCCTTTGTATTTCCTCTTTGGGGTTTATCCCACATTCATCAATTTTCTAGGCTTGCATGAATTGGCAAGCTATATAAGGAACCCTCCTCCTTACCTTTCTTCTTACACCTTATTTTCCCTAGAGTAAACTATAGGCATTTTTATATTGAGCCATTCTCCATTGAAGAAAATAGCTTCTCCAGCTTACATCCATTCTCTCAAATTGAAGAGCATGGGAATATCCAAAAATGGCCTTGTAGCCATTTCCTGGTGAGATATCATCTTCAAATCTTGAGAAAATCACTCCATTTTTATTGCTAAAGTGATCTAAATAGGTTCATTTGTTAGCTAGATATCTAGAGAGTAAGAAATAACTTAGCATTTTGAGCTGAGACTTTTCATGCATTGAAGAAGTTGTTTCTCATAAGCTCTTATCTTGATGGTTCTATAGTAGGTTTGATTATGCTTATAAGCTACTAGGTGTTAGCTTTGTTTATTTAGCATTGAAATTATCTATATGTTCACAAGCTACACACATTTATTGTCTTCCATCATATGCCCAGAAAAACCCACAACATTATCTCCATTCAAACATTTTGTCAAGCAATTCACATGGTTCCATCATCCATGAACTCAACATAATTTGAAACCTTTCAATTCTTGTAAATTCATCTAACACTCCCATACTATTCACCTTGAGAAATAGTCTTGTTTTCTCTATTTCAATATGACACTTGATAAGATCATATAAGAATGAACCATGTTATGCAATCAAATTTCAAATTGTTTTCTTTGAAATTCTCATTCGATCACCACTAATATCACATTCTATAGCCCTGATTAATCTCATACAATTGTGTAATGCACGTTATCCTAAATAATTGACTGTGTAATATTAAAACCATGACTATCTCTAGGGATGACATTGCTGGCAAGCACTCGCATACTCTCAAACATTACCTCCGAATGACCATGAGGAACATCATCAAAACAAAAAATAGGGCTATCTTCAAGTGGACTCTGGGAGTATCAGTTGGTATGATAATTAGAATCATTACAATAATTCGATGTTCCACTAAATACCAAAAAAATGTCTTGTGACTGTCAAATATCAAAGAGACTTATCAACATTCTCTTGGTTGGTTCTCCCATATGACAATCCTTATGAGGATGGTGTAAACAGAGAACATAACCATCTTCCATATGACACTCTTATCATGGCTGGAGTTTTATTTTGTTTAATTCAAAATCCTTAGTTTTATATTTATTCGATGAGTCGGTGTTGACTAAGAACTAGGGAATTGTTCCACATGGGATGGTCGGGGACGACTTCACTGATAGCCATGATTAACCCTCAATTTTTTACCCATTGGATGCATCACACGTATGGGGAACTCATAGAACAATGAAACCTATGGAATGTTCCCTAGGTTCCTATGATAGCCGACTTAGCTGAATGGCTTGATTTAAAATATAAATTATTAAAACAATGATTTATTAAGAAACCACGAGGAGAAAACCCACTAGTCAGCTAGGATAATAATATCATTAAAGAACATAAGGGATAATTTTACAATGAGGATTTGTTGGAAAAATCATATGATTTGGGAACATACAAAACCATTAAAACCAAAGACCAAAGTGAAACAAGAAGCATGTTATCGAGAAAGTATTTTACTTTTATTTTTACTCCAATGAGGGATAATTTGGAATACAATTCAAGAAAGGATATGTCGGGGACCAAACGGAGGAATAATTTGTATTAGTATCAAAATGTGATTTGTTGAAATGAATTTTCAACTATTAAGTGTTTATACTTGAAATTCATCATACAGGTTATTTTTACACAATGGAACAAGAATTATGAGTTCTCAGATTACCTGATTTTGAGCGAAAATATGACCGACATGTTTTGCATTAATTATTTCAATTCCATCACCTTCATGCAAACAAGGACATCCATTTGGTAAGACTTTCATGTCATAACACCATTCATGAGTATATATAAGTAAATCATACCTTATTTAAGAAACATGGCACTTTATGAACTCCTCGTGAAAAGGCTAGCACTAAAGGCACTCAAAGCTCCCTAAATAGTTAAATAACTCATAAAAATCCATTAGGGAAGCACTATCCATTAACCTAAAGTATCCTTACAGTTTTAGGAGTCTCCATTTTCATCAATTAAGAAAACAAAGTGAACATTCCCAAGCATTTGAGAAATTGTGAAACTCAAGCAAGGCATTGTGAACACATGGTTATCAAATTTTGTTTGCACTACGGTAGATATCACATGTTGGGAGAGTGGCATATGGTTTGATGCCTCTTTAGAGTAGTGTGTATGTTGGAGGTACATAGGGGTTCCCACAACCCAACTAACTTTATTTCGCAGGAACTCCTTACACTACAAGGGTTTGAGGTTTTGAGCAGAGTTTATAGAGTCATTCTTAAGGTGAGATAAGAAAACTGAAAAACACCAACACACATTTACAAGTAGGTGAAACATTCAAGAAGTTTTAAACCCAGATTTCAATCATATCCAAGACTATACAAAATTCTTGGGACCATACAATTGTTATTGACTAAGTTGTATGGTTTTTACCAAGTTGTATTTCATGTCACAATTTCACAGACAAAACATTTCTAGTTCCACATATGCTTGTTCCTACACTTAGGTCACCCAGACCACTCCAGATCCACATAGAATCAACTAAGTGCACTCTCTCCCTTATGTTTTGACATTGGATAATTATCTAGTCACTTTTAAAAGTGTTATTTAGAGTTGTTCATTCAATGTTGGAAGTTAATTAAATCATAATAGTCACCTATAACATTAGTCATACTTTTTGCGTATGTTAAATAAAACATTCTTAAAATAAATATAAATAAATAAAATATACATACTTAGTGTGCAAGAATATTTAATATCTATATATTCAGATTTAATAGAGGATAACGTAATTCTAGCTTTCTTCTTTGATGACCATGAAACCATCCCACTTCCCAAAGTGAAGAAATAACATAAAGTAGACTTCTTTTTTCATTAAGAGAACCTACATAATCTAAATATGTGTACCCAAACAAACATAAATAAATTTTTAGTTTGAAATGAATATTATGATTATAAGTACCTCTTATATATCTAAAAACTCTTTTAACAATTTGTAAAATCTTTAGTGATAGATTGCCATATATCTAAAAACTAGTGAAACCCCATAATTGATATCAAGTCTTTCCATAGTGAGATACATCAAACATCCCATGAATATACTAAAATTATTTTCATCAAATAAAGGAATTTCATCCTCCCTTATAATCTTTTCTCTACTTGTAATTTCAGTGTACATGGGCTTACAATTGTGAAGGTCGTACTTTTGTAACATGTCCTAAACATACATAGCTTGAAAAATGAATACTTCCTCTTTATTTTGATAGACTTCCATGCCAAGAAAGTAATTTATGATACCAAGAAAATTCATCTCAAAGTTTCATTTCATATCTTCCTCAAAGATTTGTAACATCTCAATAAATTTTCTTACAAATATCAAGTCATCCACATAGAGATAAATGTAACATACTAAAACCTAATGCTTGTATGTAAATATTTAGTTCATTTTAACTTATTACAAAGCCTTGATACAAGAACCATCTATCAATTCTTGAGTACTAATTTATTGGAGCTTTATTTGGTCCGTAAAGAGTTTTCAGATTAACTTATACACCCAACATTCTTCACCCTTTATCTCAAAACCTTGTGACATCCCCAAATATACTTATTTCATCACTCCATTCAAGAATGCACTTTTAATGTCCATTTTATGGATTTTACTGAATTATGGTAAGAAACAACAAATTTTATTCTTATAGTAACTTGAAGAGCCACAGGTGCAAAACTTTCCTCATAATAAACCACATATGTTTGTGCAAGCCCTTTCATAACTAGTCTAGTTTTTAGCTTATCATTTGTACCATAATTTTTAGCTTTGGTTTTATAGACCCACTTTACATTCTAATGAAATTTTTATAAGATGAAGGTTGAATAATATTCCATGCAGCATTCCTCTCAATAGAATCCATCTCAATTTTCATATCATAAACTCACTCTTTCCTTTGACTAGTTTCTGAATAACTTATAGGTTCATTAACCATAGATGCTAATGAAAACATAATATTTTCCTCAGAAGCATCATAAAATAAATTACCTTATTTGTTTTGAAGCATTTTTATCCTCCTCTCGTAATTCATAAATCAAATATTTGATTTTTTGGATGTGGATTTGAAAAACGTTTATGTTTAGTGTTGATGTAGATGGATGACTAGTCTCTTAGAAATAAATAGTATTGTTTCCTATTAAACTAGAAACTAATTTAACAAGATTTTAATCTATATAAGGACATTGTTGATCAGATAAATATAATTGTATTCAAGAAATATCAAGTTATATAAATACAAGCAAGAGTGATAGATAGCGTTTGTATATTGACTCAACTCATCTCTATAAGTCTAAACTGATCATGAGCTGGTAATAGATCTGAAAAGGTTAAATCTAGGTTGTGTAATCTCTGATTCAGAAACTAGAATGTGATGGTCTCAAGGACATAAGTTTCTTGGAGAAGACACATGTGCTTGGGTGAAAGCGTATATTTTGGGTGCTAATTTTTTTGGGATAGTTGTGATCATGGTTCTTCCTGTGTCATGTATTATCGCCTTTAGTTCATTATAGGTCATGTCAGGTTTGTTGCTCT
Organism: Taxus chinensis; assembly: GCA_019776745.2. Lineage (NCBI taxonomy): Eukaryota > Viridiplantae > Streptophyta > Pinopsida > Cupressales > Taxaceae > Taxus > Taxus chinensis. The sequence continues at coordinate 673,110,676 of CM034150.1, read as the reverse complement.
TCTAATATGTTTCACATGTACCTGCAAAATAAACCCTAGCTACCTGCACAAGACTCAAGTTCACATTAGGCTAAATAAAAAATGCATATGAGAGAGTTAGATTGACCATGATGGTCACCTCGATGCGATCTTATTTCTGATCATTGCACTACATTTTAGACTTCATGTAGTTATAGTGGTGTGTGATTGAAATTGTGTCCCTTGAGCTAGAATGCCCTAGCTCCATTTGCATAAAAATTACCAGGCTATAACTACTTATTCCAATGCAAAAATGTGTGGCATGGAATTTAAACTAAACTCCCCCTATGCAGTGAATAATGCATCCCAAAATGCAGTCCTTTGTGTTGTTATTTAGTGTGTGGTAGATATAGATATGATAGTCCAATTTCCCCTTAGAATAGTTCGTAGGTTTTGAATATATATGAATTCTTTGTTTGAATTTTAGCACATAGTGACACCAGAAGCCGGCCTAGGTCATGAAAAGGAGACACGAAAAGATCCAAAAGTTAAAGAAACCTGATAAAGTAGAAAAATGGAAGCAAAGAGGAAAAAAGTGCCCAGAAGGACATTAGTGCCTAGGCGTTACTGTCCTTTCTGGGTGGTATTATCCTGTAGCAAGAAAAAATAAAAATAAAGACAGGAATAAGGATCCCTGCAACTCAACCAAAAAATGAAAATGTCGAATAAAAGACATGAGTAGAGCCAAATAAAGCAAGAAAGGGACCAAAGAGGTGTCACTAGTGCCTATTTTCCATACTTATAAATCATGTTGTTTTTCTATGTTTTTGCATGGGATAAATTCACCTAGAAAATAGGATAACCATACCATAGTGTCAAAAAAAATTCAATGTTACACCTTTCCAAAACACCTACTAGGTAAGACATTTCCCCTACATCAATCCTACCCTATCATTTAAATTTTATATATGTGTTTTTCATCCATTCCCCTAGGTGATTTAGGAATAAATGGTCATTCAAATAACTTTTGGAGCAATCTCTCTAAAAGTAGAGTTTCAAGCAATCTTAGGAAGGGCTATCATCATCCTTTCTAAGCCAAGTGCACAACCCCTGGAGTTGATATAAAGTATACAAATTCATCAAGGATGCATATTCAAGATCCAGGAACATCAAGGAACTCATATTTTGGAATATTCTAGGAAGTTTCAGAAGGTTTAGGAGCCAATTCACTGAAAATGTAGAGTTTTTGAGACCGAAAGAGCTCACACTGTACGAAAGAGCACCAAAGCTACAAAAGTTGATTCCATGAGCTCCAAAATTATTTTTGAATCCAAACTATATATCATTGGAAATAATTTTCAGTCCTCTACATGGTGGTGAAATTATAGATCTATCCAAAGCACCATGTACTTTTCTAGGCAACTCGTTATTTCCAAGCACATATGGTGGTCCCTAGAAAAAATATATTTTTGAGGATTGTTTCAGTCATTATCAAGGAACAAGACCCATCCCACCCTTCTCAAAATGCCTTTTCCATGATAAATCATATAAAGAAGTGGAAAAAAAATCATCCAGGAGCTCAAGTTATGGTCTTTTCAAGTTGCCTCCTAAGGTATGCATTTCGATACTTAGTCAATTTTTGGGATGCCACGTGGGAACATAAGGCTGAGGTTACTTTTTGTGTCCTCTTCATCCCTCACCAATGGGATGAGAGGGAAAAAAAATTCACCCTCCCCCTTCTTGGCTTGTTGGTCACCCATGTAACCCTGACAACCCAATTTAGCCCCTTAGAGCAACTTTTCTAGCTCATCTCTCACTTCATGCATGATAGACAAGTGGTAACACCAAGTTGAGGCACCATTTTTTATGCATATTGTCTCAAAACATTGTAAAAATTGTGGGTAGAAATAGGTTCCCTCCCCCATGATTACCTCAGGTCACACATGTGACCAAATTTTGGCCCCGGGAGCTCATATTAAGACCCCTCTCCATTTTTCTCCTCAAATGAGAAAGTGACACATGCTAAGCTTAGGATAAAGACACCTTTTCTTACACCCATTGTTCAATTCCAATGGGATAATATGGGTATAAAAATGTGCCCTCCCTCTCAATCCATTAAAAAACTATAAATTCAACACTTAGACCATTTTTGCTCATTTCCCCACAACTCTCCATATGCTATTGGAAATCTATCATATTTTACCTAAAATTTTACATCCTCAATTAATTCCATTCATGCTCCCATGATCTAAGAAAATACAATAACATTAATAAATCTATATTTGTGAAGATGAAAAATGATATTTTTTCGCCTGAAAAGAATTAAAACCCGCAAAAGAGATTTTCGCATATCTAAAAAAATGGTGCATGAATCTTTACAAGGTTTTTTGAATTCTTTTTAATTCCCAGGAACCTTAAAGTCCAGAGAAAAAATTTCACATGCATGCTCTAGATTTTTTATAGTGAAGAAACCCCATTTTATCATGACATAATTTTAAAATTTAAAATCTTGCATTATGGAGATCGGATCGAAGAAAAAATTCAATAGTTCACTAAAAGAAAAACACCCATATCAAAAAAGGTGGTTTCATCAAAAACTGAGGTCCAAAACACCACTTTATAAAAATAATAAGCCTCCTACATAGGAACTTAGCTATTTTTAGTTAGCCATCACAAAAGGTAATTTTGGCAGAAACATTGTGCATAAAGGTCATCCAGAAGGTCAACTTGAGTGATCAGAGACAAAAAGGGATGAGATTTAAAATTTAATAAAAATATTAAATCCCTTTCTTAGGTGTGGGAAAACATCTCAGGAACCATGAAATTCAAGTTCGCGGGTGTCAAGCCAGTTAATGATCTTTCATTTGAGTATGTGGAAGTGGGGGACAACAATGTCACCCACATGGATCTCTATAATCTTAAAACATGAATGCTCAGCTACCTAAGGGAGCATATTTAAGAAAAAATATTCATAAGTGGGTTGTATGCAGTGGGTGGTCACCCTGTGTCTGTACAAAGTATTGAATTGGTGCTGATGTGTTCTCACAATTATGAACCTGCGACGAAGACTATTCGAGTGGATGATGGCTTGACTATGGCAGTGATTGCTCCTAAGGCCATCTCGTATTCCATGCAAATCCCTATTTAGACTAACATGGCTATCATATCAAAGGAAATGGTGGTGAAATAATGGAATGACATAGATTTATACATGTAAGGTCTTGCATTGGGATCATGGTTAAAATCAAAGAGAAAGCCCTCCAAAGTGCTGAAATCCCTCTCGCGGATTGAGTTTCAAGAAGGATATTAAGATACAATCACCCTTCTCAACTGGGTGATGGGAGATAAAAACACAAGGTATTTCAAAGAGTGGATTACACTATTCATGGTGATGATCATTGAAGGAAAATAGAAGGTTGACTGGGGCCAAATCATTAGCAAAAAACTTGCACCGCCAATAGTTCCAAGTGTTTGTCTCAAAGAATTTTTTCATGATTTAGTACCTAGTGTATCTCCTCATCATTTCATAGTCATTCAAGGGGCTAGCCCTCACATAAAATATTTCATCCAAGGCTCCAAATTTTAAAAGACACCCGTAGTTGGTGTTTAAGGAAAGTAATAGGAACTTCACTCATGTGAAAAATTCCTTCATAATGTTCATCATTGGGACTCTGGAAGGTAACCTACATTCAAGGATGTCACCACAAGTGGATTCCTTGATCAAAATATATGGCTCATTCTTTATCTAATTCTCCACTTTTTCATATATTTGGGTTTCTCTTTATGATCACGCCTTGTTGAGGTTACCTCGATACCTCAATGATTACATTGCATTGTTTGAGCTTTGCAGACAATTATTGTAGGTGTATAGTAAAATCATAAACTAGAAAATGAAGGCTATCTATTTCCCTATATCAATAGTGGTCTTCACCTATAAAAGCACCAACAATACATCACACTTGGAAGTGGACTTCGTTACTTTGAGCTTACATTCATACACTCTAAGGACCAATTTTGACACAAAAATGGATCTGGATACTTTCCATCTTTTAGAATCACATCATGTCCTACAAGGTGAAGATTAATAGGCCAATTACACATATGAAATCAATGTCTGGGAAAGAGATTATATGAGGATGACCATTGGAGAGATGAATAATTATAGTTTTATGTGGTAAAAGAAGGTATCCAAGATGATGGTACAAAGTTATATGACCTAGAGTTTTAGGCAGTGAAGGCTTCTTATTTTTCAGTAGTGAATTGGAGTGTATGTGATTTAGGTGACATTGATAAAATGACAGATGTGGTGATCAAAAGAAAAATATAATGGTTTCAAAATAATAAGGTTCTCTCCAATTGCATCAGGAATTTTCCCCGTACTCAAGAGCCAAGCCTTGTATCATTCATCACCAAGATTTGTAGAGGTAACTTCAAGTTTAGGATCACTCAGGAGGAAGCTCAAAATGTAAGATCATAGAGTTGGGAGTCCTCTACTATGAGAGGTCACAAAATAAGATACAAGTAATAAAATAACCATATTAGAGGAACAAGGAGAACATGAAGAACCAGACTAGACTCCATCCCTTTAACTTTCCTAGGAGGTTCCACCTCTTATTGTTACTCTTGCTCCCTCTTTACAAAAAATAACCCTTCCATCTGAGTAAGAGATAATAAGAGCATAATGGTTACAGAGCCAGAGGCAGGTGAGATGTTTCCTTAGATGAAGTAAATTATTTCAAAGGGGACTGGTACCATCTAACAAGTCACAGTTCCTGATCTATTGACAATAACATTGTTGGCCAAATGAAAGAAGAAGAAATTTACACAAGTGGCCTCTTATTTTTTCAATTGTGCTACAAGTGAATAGTATGTTGAACTGGTATGACCTAAGATAATCAAGCCAGTGGAATAAATTACACTAGATCATTCTGAAATGAGTATTATTCCTTTGGGCCTGACCACTCATGAGGGAGATGAGCATATGTTTCAAGAGTCTTCCACTTTCATCATTATGATAAATTAAGAATACAAAGATAAGATCAATTTTGTGGAAGATCAAGTAAACAACATCTCCTCATACATGCAATATCTCATGGACCTAAGTGCTTCATCAATACCAATTTAAGAAGAAGTTCCAATAAATAGCATTGATCTGGAGTCCATCCGAAGAACTTAGGAGTTCACTATTCAAGGATGAGAAAAAATCAAGTGGACAAGTATGGTCATGGAAAAAGGAAAAAACATTAATTCTAAAGGTAATATCACTATTCAAATACACGTGTGCAACTACAGTAAAATATCAGATGCTCGGTGAGGAATTGGAAAAATAAAAGGAGTGTTGGGACCCGATTCATCCATTGGTAGTAGAGATGGGATATAATCCTTGAGTATTGATAAGTAAAAAGATCATCAATTGCCCATCTAAGGACTTGCTACCTGTGTGAGAAAGAACTCTTGTGACCGGATATGAAATGATATATCAGGTTATCATTGAATTGGAATCAAATGAAGAATGGGCCTACAAGATGCAATATCATGTTACCAGTAGATTTCAGAAGCTTGGCGTGCCTGTTATGGAATAAAACAATACCGTAGACGAGTTGTTGAGACTGTTTGAGGAACATGTGAAGAAATCAGCTAGAGACCCATTATCTTTCAACAAAGACACTTTGGGGTCTCTATCTAGGATTCAAACCACCATTTCATTGATTGTGGAAAAACATCAGTCATGGTTTGACAAATGAAAGGATGTCAATGATGCTTCTAATGGTTGGATGGATTCCCTAGTTGTGTGCGTATCCCTCATACGGATAAGGTTACATCTATGCAGTGGCTCAATTTTTTAAGGAGTTCAAGGGAGTTGAAATTTCCCCAATGGAGCTTGGCAGAGATTGGTCAGGTAGCAAGGTAAGATTGGTAGGAGTGGATTCTTCATCAGCATAATTCTCTCTCTTCTCTTCCTCCCCCCTCTTTCTCTCTCTGTCATGTTCTAATTCTTCGTTGAGGTTGCACTTTTTCATAATGCATTTTTTTAATTAAAAAAAGTGACTTTATAATTATAATGTAATAAGTTTACCCTTATTTTATAAAAGGGGACTTAATATTTTCCTAAGAATGTAAAAAGTCATAAGTTGTGCAAAGGCATATGAAATATCATGTGGGGGTAGAAGAAGGGTCTCTTCTCTTTCTATAAATTGTAAAGTCACCCCTTTTCTAGGGGGTTGTAAATTTTGTGTTTTCATGAGAGAGTATTCATTATGAAGAAGTAAAAAGATAGCACTTCCTCTCTTTCCCATCTATGTGTTCTTCTCATTATCATATTGTACAATTTTTCTACAACATCAATGAAGAAAAGAGGATTTTTTTACCTATTTGATAAGGAGATTTGTGATACTTTGTGCTTAGAAAACTTAACTTGTCTTACCGCCCTTTACAAAATTGTGTTTCTTCTTATTTATGTGTGTTGGAATTTTCTGGTTAATGGTTGTAAGAATCTGATTTTCTACTAACAATGTAATCCCCCTCTTTTTTTCTCACTCCCTTTCCCGCATTCCTAGAAAATTCCCCTCTTGCAAGAAATTTCATTTTTTTCCACAGGGTCAGTAGAATGCCCCTGTTGGATCCTTTGCTGTAAGGCCACCACAGATTCAAATTTCACACACGCATAAAAATACGGAGCTGCACCATTGTTCAAGTAGAGGGACTTAGATTCCCAAAGATTTGGAAAGATATCCACCATTTTTTCTACCCGATAAATTTCCTCACCAATAATTTTTGGCACCCACTGTGTAGTGGGTTTGGTAGGATCTACACCTAAATTACAACCTCAATAAAATACAAAAAATGTTCAAAAATCCAAAAATTAAAAAAAAATTGGAAGTTGAAGAGTCACATGATTCATATGTCTCATAACTATGGATATTTCAGGTAACCCTCCTCTCTAAAGGCTTGAGTTGTTATTCCATATTCAAGAAGACACGATCACAAAGGAAAGGCAGACATATCGACCCAATTTTTGAAGAAATTCAATGAAGACAAGATATAATCATAAATTCAAGGTTTCCCCTTCATCTAGAAACTTCTCTCACAAGCAACACAAGTGTTAATCCATTGGACGTTGAGTTTCTGTATATAAACAAAAATCTTGAAGACTTTACCGATGTAGAGACTGAAGAAGAAGATCGAGCTACATAAGAATCTAAAGTAAGAGTTGAAGCTAAGGTAAGAGCTAAAATTGAATAAATAGAAAGAGATCAAGCAAGAGAAGATGAAGAGATGTAGCCTTAGCCACAGCTAGAGCAAGGTTTGAAGAAGAAGCTGAGGAATAAATGACAGACCAAGATAGACCCAAACCAATTGTTCCATGGAGAAGGAGTACCAGCCCACTTGTACTTCCACAACCACTCCATGAGATACCAAAAGGATCAAGGAAAATATTTCCTATGTTTATAGGAGATGGTTCCCAACTCCCTGAAGAACACGTAGAAGCTTTCATCACCGCATGTGGAGTGTTGGGTGTCAAACATGAAGATGTATTTGTTATATTGTTTGTAGAGTCATTGCAAGATAAGGTGGCCGAATGGTTTTACCTTCTACCATCAAGGTCAATCACTTAGTGGGATGATGATATAATGAAATGCTTTGAAGATAGATTCAAATCTATATAAGATTGTCAATATCCCTTGGTCTAGCTAGTACAAATGAAGAAGCAGTCTATTGAATCTATGAGAGACTTCATAACCAAATATAATTGGTTAATCAGAAGAATCCTTGAGGATGTCATGCCTTCAGACAATAGCTTAAAGAGATTCTTTATTAGTTCCCTACAACCCGAAGTTGGATTCTTTCTTAGAAGATCCCAACCCATTGATTTGAAATAAGCACATGATTATTCCATTGAAATGGAAGATGATATGATTTTGTCTAGAAAAGTAAAGAATCCCAATGGTAAACAAAAGGGCCAAAGTTTTGGCTCTACTACCACCTATCCAATGATTCAAAAAATGGCTAATGATATGATTGATATGAAAAATAAACTCTTCCAAATCATGATGAGGAATGTACCAAAGAAGAATAATAATCCAAACAGGCCAAGTATAACTCCACTTCCTCGTCATCTTTCCCTTAAAGCACCACCAATTAACACAACATGTGATACCGAAGAACAAAAGGAGGAAGTTGAGGTGGAATAACCAGAAGAAGAGGAATAAGGTGATGATGGAAATGTTCTTGAAATCGAAGAGGTTGATGGTGATACTCATAATGGCCTCATTGAATATATTGAAGAAAGTAAGGATGAATATGATGAAGAATTATTAGGCTTCTCATGTGAAGTGTTCACTCATTCCTAGTCAAAGAAAGGAGATTCATCTTCGGTAGCTGCAACAGAAAAGAAGGAAGATCCTCCCGTTGAAGTTCCATAGAACAAAATCATTAACATGGGATATTTTCTCCCACCATGGATGGATTTAACCAAAGAGAAACTAGATCCACTAGAAAGAAATAATCCTGTTACCATGGCAAGTAATTCCTCTGGTACCTCCCCTAGTTCAAAATCTATTTCTAATACCAATCCTTCACCTAATGTTAGTCTTGTTAAATATACTAAGGCCCAATCCAAATCAGCCACCCCTTCCCCTTCTAAACATGCTACCACACCCATCAAATATACTCAAGCCCATAAGGTAGCAAAAACTTCACAATGTAAAACTTCTACCATTCCTGAAACATCATCCCCACTCACCATGTATCCATTTGATTATGTTAAACATGTGAATAAAACCAAAGTTTAAATCACAAAGATGGAATATTCATAAACACACCCGACTAATTTCAAAAGATTCATTGATACCGTCAAAAGTGGAAGTCCAAAGCCTAATGCTACAAATCCAAAATCTAAAGTTCTAAGTTACCCACACCATCTACACCTCCTTCCTAAAACAGGTTGGCATTTAGCGCATCAAATACCAGCAAGGTAGAACCCTTCTACCTATCCCTTATAGTTAAATGTTACCAACTTAATAACTGCATCATAGACTCTAGAGCCTCTGACAATGTTATGACCATCAAGGTAGCCAATGCCCTAAAACTTACCTTAACTCGTACTAATGGCTCTTTCTATTCTATGGAATCCAAATAAGTCCTACTGGTGGGTAGAATATAAGATGCACATGTTTCCCTAGCTGACCCTATAGAGAAGGTATTGCACACAATTCTAGTGGCTGACATTCCAACTTCTTTTTGCATGCTCTTAAGAAGAATATTTTGCAGAAACCTGGGTGGAAAGAATAATTGGACTGGTCCTCTACGACTATCCCAATGAAGGGAGAGTTGGAAAAGATATTTCTCATGTGTAAAATGAAATATATAGTTCAAAAGTCATATGACCCAAGGGAAAATATTTTGTTTCAAGATAGTAGAATGGGGAATTATTTCCTCACATTGGAGAGGGGTGAAATTTTTCCTTTTCTCATCGAAGATGAAGAATATCAACTATGGACCATGGATTTTGATGGAATCCACTCAAGTAGAGGGTCTTGAAAGGAACGATAACCAAATCGTACCAAGCCAAGAACACAGATGCTAATCAAACACCACGATCTATAAGATGAAAGCAATTCGCCAGAATATATTTACATAAACCTTTGCAAATAAATGAGAAGCAATATCATAAATTGTTATGGAACTCAATGAAATATAATGAGAATGGGCCTTGCTTAAATAGGCAAGGAATAACAATCTAAGAACCAGTCAAGGTCGCAGATCAAGCCATAAATCAAGGAAATAACTAGTCATCAAAGAACTAGTCAAGTCTATAGATTTATGAGAGAACTAGACATCAAGGATCTAGTAAATACCATAGATCTAGGAAATAACTAGTCAATACCATAGATCAAGGAAAGAACTATACCTAACAAATAGATAATATCTCCTAATATCTAAATAAGATAAAAGAAATATCCACACACATAAGTGGGTGACGATAAATACAATAAAGGTAAATAAAATACCTAGGTGAACATGAGCTAAGGTAAATACCTACTCTAACACCCCCCCCTCAAGTGAAGCTAGGGGCCAAAATAGAAGTGGCATGTCCACAGTATGAGTCCCGACAACTAGGCCTGATGAGGTACTCATGTACAATAATTGGGAAAAAGGGACACCGCAAGGCACCCAAAACCAATAACAACAAAGTAAAAGAGAGTAAAAACCCACTCCAAGGCATCCCAAGAAGCTCAGCTCAAAAAAATCATAGAATGTTGAAGAAGTTTGGTGTGCACTATGGTCTGAATCCACTGCTCGATCACAAAACTCAAAAACAACTGACACTAGGTGCCACCAGAATAGCTCCATACAAGGATACTGTCAACGAAGTGATGTTGAAAGTGAAAAAAAAACACCAAACATAATTTGATCAACTGCTGCAAATAGGTGTGCCACGATCCAAGAACAATAACCAAAGCAACAAGGCAAGGACACAAACTCCAGAGTGTCATGATCCATGAAAAACTAAGGTAACAAGGCAAGAACACGAAACCCGAAGAAGCAGGATCAACACCACACCCTCCCATACTACTGAATGGGTGGAGTGATGCTACAAATCTGTATGAGTTGTCATAACAACTACTCAAACACTGAAAATCTAACACTAGGCTCCACCAGAATAGCTCCCCCACAAGAGAGACTGTCAACATGCCAAAAGTGTCAAAAATACAGATACAAAATCTCTCAACAAACAAGAGAGATACACTACACCAGCTAAAGAAAAATACTCAAAACAAGAAGCATCACAATGCATAAGGTATAGAAAGTGGAGCAAGAGGTCGAATGGTGGAGGAGCCATGCTTGTAGAGTCCTCTCAACTGATGCCTATATCACCTCCACGAGTGATCAGATATCCACCCCAAATCAACATAGATGGATGAAGAAGATGCCTACATATGACTTGGTGCAAAATGCACAATGGGTGCATGTAAAAGAACATCAGAATGTGTGTCAGGTTGATCATGCCTGATAGCTGAAATCTCAGGTTTCTCAATCCTGAGTGAAGGTGTAGAACTCATGTGTTGCTCATGATCCTCAGAAAAAGTGGAGCGAACAAAAAAAGGAGCTCTGTCAATGTGTGATCCGAACGAAGTATCTGCTCGAAAACCAATGTCATGACGAGAATTACATTTAACATGTGGAATAGAGGAAACAATACCCTATGAATGTCTACCAATGACTTTGCTAGTGAGACCCATAGAACGGAGCATACGAGAACTGAATGTAGTGGTATGCTTCTTAAAAAAACCATGCAACTGAGTAGAAGTAGGATACACAACATGTGGTACTGTAATAGGCACAGATGTGGAAGAGCATGCAGTAACAAGCCTCATAGGTTTAGAAGAATCAAAAGCATGTTCAGGCTCAAATACTGGCAGATCAATGTCAATGGGTACAAGAGCAACAACTGCAAGTGGACTAGGAGCATGGATATGGTTGTCCACAATATGATGGTGATGTTGTAGGCTAGCAAGTTTGTTCTGCAGGGAGTGTATTATTGTATCCTTATCGTGAATGAGTGATTGTAGAAGAGAATTTCACTTCTTGAGTGATCTATTTTCTTCCAAAAATTTTACAATATCCTCTTGAAGTCCACATACTTCATAGAAAATCATATCATTCTCAGAATCCATGATAGGTACAAATTGTAACTCCCAAAAATTTAGGACGTCGGGCTCAGCCGAAATTGCATCCACAATTGATTACAACACTCATCCATATTTGGCACTTTATAATTATAGTGCAAGTCTCAAAATAAATAGCTCCAATGGAAAGAGCATGAAAAAACAAGCACTTTTGCAAAAAACGGCACTCAAAACTGAGTTACCGATCAAAAGTTACAAGCTTTTTAATATTTTGCTCTGTTATTTATTTTAGGTGCCACTAAAACGAAGTAAAATGTTGTTGCCTTCACCGCACAAATAAAATTAAAGGGGGCTGAAGTTAAGCACCTACTAGTAGGAATCACAATTTTTAAGCCCTCATATGACCATACCATATGACCAAGGGCTAAGGAGAAGCCTCTGTTTTCCATAAAAAATGCACGCAGCAACAAAATACAACCAAATCCCAAATATATGAATACACAAATAATTTATTTGCAAAATAAAACTTACAAACGGATGTTAATAGCAATTTCCAGCTCTGATACCATGAAAGGAACGATAACCAGATCGTACCAAGCCAAGAACACAGATGCTCATCAAACACCATGATCTATAAGATGAAAGCAATTCGCCAGAATATCTTTACATAAACCTTTGCAAATAAATGAGAAGCAATATCACATATTATTATGGAACTCAATGAAATACAATGAGAATGGGCCTTGCTTAAATAGGCAAGGAATAACAATCTAAGAACTAGTTAAGGTCGCAAATCAAGCCATAAATCAAGGAAATAACTAGTCATCAAAGAACTAGTCAAGTCTATAGATTTATGAGAGAACTAGACATCAAGGATCTAGTAAATACCATAGATCTAGGAAAGAACTAGTCAATACCATAGATCAAGGAAAGAACTATACCTAACAACTAGATAATATCTCCTAATATCTAAATAGGCAAGGAAATAGGCAAGGAATAACAATCTAAGAACCAGTCAAGGTCACAGATCAAGCCATAAATCAAGGAAATAACTAGTCATCAAAGAACTAGTCAAGTCTATAGATTTATGAGAGAACTAGACATCAATGATCTAGTAAATACCATAGATCTAGGAAAGAACTAGTCAATACCATAGATCAAGGAAAGAACTATACCTAACAACTAGATAATATCTCCTAATATCTAAATAAGATAAAAGAAATATCCACACACATAAGTGGGTGAGGATAAATACAATAAAGGTAAATAAAGTACCTAGGTGAACATGAGCTAAGGTAAATACCTACTCTAACAGGTTTGGGGCTAGTGTTGTCTTGATTTCCCCATCAGGAGAATTCTTTCCATTTTCATACAAGATGTAATTTGAAAATACCAATAACAATGTAGAATATGAGGCTGTCCTCCTTGGTATAGATGTTGATGAGTCTATGGGCATCAACAAGCTTAGGTGTGTCAAAGATGCAGAAGTAATATTCAAACAAGTAAGAGACCAGTACCAGGTGAAGAACCCAATACTTCGGCATTATAAAAAAAAGAGTATGGGATTTCATTGAATATTTTGATGCTTTTTTGATCCAATCTATCCCTCAAGATTAAAATAAAAGAGTTGACTCTCTCGTGGTGTCAGCCTCCTTGGTGACTTTACATCCTTCTTTTGTCAAAGATAAAGCAACAATGGAAATGGTATTCATGCCTAGCATCCCAGACAATGTGAATCAATGGAAATTATTTAACGATGATAATCAACTCCTCACCTTCTTGGAGTAGAAAGATAATTTCAGCAGTCTTTTCTTTGAAGGAAGTGAGAATCCCCATAGGGAGTTTGTAGCAGAAGAAGAATAGAAGGAAGGAATCAAAGGAGTTGATGAATAAGGACTACTAAAATTAAAATGGAATAATATTTCGAAAGGTCTAGTTTCACTTAAATATCTGTTTGAAAATCGTGATGGATTCATCAAAGATAGATCCAAGGAATCGTAAAGATGCACCGCAGAATTCAAGAAAGAGAACATTGCCACTCCGAAGCAACCCAAAATGGTGAACATTGGAAAATGTTTCTCTACCAAGGATAAAAGAATATTTATCTCACTATTGAATAAATACTCGGATGTCTTGTCTTATTCGTATCATGATCTCAAATCTTTCCAACAAAAATAAATGCATCAATCCATTCCCCTAAATCCAAAAGAAAAACCTTTTAGGTAGAAGCAAAGGCCCTATAACCCAAAGATAACATATACTATCAAAGAAGAGGTATAAAATATTTTGAATGTGTTAATCATCTTCCCTATCCATCATTCAACACGGTTAGAAAATATCATTTTAGTGCGAAAGAAGAATGGGGAAATAAGAATATGTTTTATATTTTCACAACCTAAACCAAGCTTCCCTAAAGGATAACTATCTGCTCCTAATCATGGAGCACATTTTTCAAATAGTCATAGGGTACAAAATACTCTTACTACTTGATGGATTCTCGAGGTACAATAAAATCGAAGTAGCGAAGGAAGATAGAACAAGACGAACTTCACTACACCTTGGGGAACTTTTGCATACAACAAAATTCCTTTTGGTCTAATCAATGTGGGAGAAAATTTCATGTGAGTGATGAATTTGACATTAAAATACTTGAAGCATTTCATTGTGATATATCTAGATGACTTCATGGTATTCGTAAAGAAGAGAGGGTACCATATTCATCATCTTGATCAGGTACTCATGAGGTGCAAAAAGCATGCTATCTTCATGAATCCTAAAGTGTATCTTCGGCTTCACTTAAGGTAAAATTCTTGGGCACATATTGAACAAGGAACGAGAAAAGATTGATCTGGAGAGAATAAAGGTTATTCAAGAGCTATCACTGCATACAAGTAAAAAGGAGTATATTCCTTCTTTGGTAAGGTCAATTTCCTCTGGCCCATTGTCCCAGACTTTTCCAAATTGACCAAGCACATAACAATCATGATGAAGCCACAAGCTAACTTTAAATGGAACAAATAAGAAAAGGTAGCATTCAAGGAAATAAAAGAAGTAATAGCAAAGGCTCCCACTTTGGTGAGACCAGACTTGGATAAATATTTCATCTTATATCGTTATGCTTCAAAACATACAATATCGGCTATCTTGGTGCAAAATAATGAAGAAGGACTAGAAGCCCCCATCACTTTCATGAGCTCGCCATTGAAGAAACATGAATTGAAATAAAACTAGTTGGAAATAAATGCATATGTAATGGTCAAGGTGGTGAAAAATTTCAGGTTGTATATCCTCAAATCGCACACCATAGTCACGGTACTAGGATCGACCATCAAGTCCATTCTCACCTAGCAAGAACTGAGATCAAAAAGAGGCAACTAGGTAGAAAAAACCTAGGAGTATGATTTGGAGATCTATCCCTCCATCTTATTCATAGGTAATGGTTTGTGTAGGCTAATGGCTGAGGATGAGGCTCTCAAAGCTCATCATGGTGAAAAAAATGTTTTTCCCCAAATATTTCAAATACTTTCCCCCAAGTCCTCTTGTTGAGTACAATAGATGAATGGTATGCTGACATTTCTTACTTCTTAACCTATGGTGAGTGCCCTCCCCATCTGGACTACAAACAAAGAAGAACTCTCAAGTTGAAGAAGACCAAGTATATCATCTAGAATCATGCACTTTCTAAGAGGGGACTTGATGGTTGCTTTCTCAAGTGTGTAGAAAAAGAATAATAGGAGAAATTGTTGAAATATTATCATGACCAAGCATGCGAAGGACACTTTTCTGTGATGGTCACAACTCATAAGATCCTATGTGGTCAGTATTACTGGGCAATGTTGTTTGCAGATTCTCAAGAGTGGGTGTCTAAGTGAACTTGCTAAGGAGATATGGGAGACTTTGAAACTTGGATATTGAAGGAGAGATCGGGAGTGATCAGTTCCCAAACCAACATATCTTATAAATATTTAAACATCTTATCACTAAACTAAATATTTGAGCATCCTAGCACTAGATAAAAGAGTGTTGGGAGAGTGGTCTATTTTGCTTTCTACCATCACGCTTCCTTGAAAATAGGTTCTACCACTACAAATGACAATATGAATCCATTTTTTAACTTACTTATTTGGTCCCAAAAACCCTCGTAAATAAATATAGAAAAGGAAATGATGTCTCATTACCCCCACTTTACTATGTAATGGTGTAATTGCTTGGTAAATTGAAACAATGGTGCCTAATATATGGGATTGGCTCCCAAGTTAGGTCATCTGGGAGGAAAACAAATTAGTACTTGGAATAGAATTTGAAACTACTAGTATTGATTTGGAAAATAGTATTACATTGAATTTTATTGTATTTGAAATTGCTTTCAAGTATTTATTCGCCCCCACATTAGGTCATTTGATGGAAAAATCATATCTATGAAAATGTGGATTCATTGCTACTTAGAATAGATTGGAATTTCACATTTTGGAAAAATAACCTTCATAGGATTTGAATATTTTCTTTGATTGTTTGGAATATAGGATGATTGTATATCGTATTTGAAAAAAATGCTTGAATTTTTTGAATGAGGGGTAATAGGATACCCTGAATATCCCCCACCTTTCATCAAAGAGGGGAGAGGCCAATTATCGAAGCATGAGTTGAAAGACATGGCATTAAATGCCTTGGAGATAAATATGGAGTCAACATATGAGCATTATAGTAGGGAGTGTAATATGAAATTATCATAGACCCAATCATAAGGAGCAATTCTAGGGAATTTTCCATATGGAAGATATCAAAATTTGATGTCAATGTCGTTGACGATATGAAAAATGGATAAACAATGTTAAAGATATGAAAGAAACAGTGATGAGGAATTAGTTGTTGTGGAGGATAGTATAAGAACTATAATAATTGTTGGTAATGATATTTTACTATAAATAGTAAGGTGAAAAATTCAAAAGGAACTTCACTTGTAAATATGAGAATTGTGATTTGAGCTCTGAGAGATAAAAATGCCACATGCATGAGAATCCATCCCGACTAGGTTCGAGAGGGTGATAGAGGTCATTTCTACGTAGACGATAGATCGGTTAATAATTTTGCATATCAAATTAGGCAAATATATGTAGTTTTAGTCAATTTTTACATTTTTTTAATTTTTAGCTATTTAGGTGTTTCTATCCAAGACGGTGTTTGGCTGGGCTGGTTCTATCCTTTGAAAAAAACTATACAGATTTGGGCGCTAGTGTCAAATGAGTTGGACGATTTTGTCCAAGTGTGTTTGGCAGCTTGTATGTTGAGTTGTAGCAATATTATTAGTACTAATGTTGTGGGTTTTTATCTTGTTTGTGTTTTACAACAATATATAAACTTGAGGGATTTATATAGAGGTAGAAACTTGTCTACATTGTTATTGTCATGTGTTTTTGCAAGGGCAAAATTAATGTTGAAAACATGACAACTTTACCTTAGTGTCAAATTTTTTGCTTCTAAGCCCTCCTAAGCACTTCTAAAGATCAGTTCTTCCCCCTTGTGTCAAGCCTATCCTCACCCTATAAGTGCTCATATGTGTTTTAATACCCTTCCTAAAGTGTTTGAAATGTGAAAAAAATCTCATGAGGTTCTTTCGATATTGTGCTTCTCAAGGCAGTTTCTTCAATGAACCTATAAAGGTTATTTCTAGCCTTTCTCAGACAGGTGTGCACCCTCTGGGATAAAATTTAAGGGTCAAATTCATAGATAAGTTGTATTAATGAGCTAATATCATATTTAAATATATTTAGGAAAGTTTATGGAAGATTTAAAGGTTTAGTGACAAGTTCAATGAAAGCGGGTTTTTGAAGGTGAAGGAGCTTGCAGTTCAAAACAATGCCTGAGCTTTGGAAGATGATTTTGAGAGCTCCGTAAAGAGTTAGAGTTAAAAAAAGATACCATTAGAAAGATAATTTAATTCTATAAATGATGATTCTTTTAAAAAATCACAATATTAAAGCACTCCTTTCCACAGCCTATTTTAACAGGCACACCTTGTGGTCCCTATAAAAAGGTTATGTTTGATGGTGTTTAAGGAATAATTAAATCAAGGGACCAATCCCATTATTCTCAAAAGGATGTTTGGAGTCCAAATCATATAAATAAATTCTAAAAATGTCCTCCTGGAGCTTCGACAACTTCGTCTTCAAGCTCTCTCTCAAGGTACGATCTCGCAGTTATTATTTTTTTCAAGTAGACACATGTTAACCTAAGGTTTAAGTACACTTTTTGCACCAATTTTCCCATCCCATTCCATCCCATGGGAAATTTGGGACAAAATAATGCACCCCATATAAAATTTATCCTTTGGTTCCTCATATGACCCAATCTCAGCCCCCGGGAGCTTTTCACATGCTTTTCTCTCTCCTTTGCCAGAAAAATCACATTATGCCACTTGTTAAGATAGGGTGAGGGCACACTTTTTGTACCAAATTTCCCATCTCCATGGGAAATTTGGGACAAAAATTCACCCCATATAAAAATTGATCAAAAACCAAAAAATTTCTAAGTCTTTAAATCTCATGTGCTTCCCCATTCCATCCCACACTCCATAAATGCATTCACTCATGCTCACCACTCCTTACCACTCAAAAGAACAACTTAAAAATAAAAATAATCCTCCTTGGCAGAAATTAAATCATATTTTTAATTTGGTTATGACATTCAAACATGAAAAACCCTCTTTTATGCCCTAGTTCTCCCGAATCAAGCTTTTCTCATAACTCGTGTTCCTGAACTCTGTTTACCATGAAATTTTAACCATGGATTCCTGGTGAAAATGCCTTTAAGATGATTATTTACATGCCCTTATTCATGTTATTTTTTATATCCAAATGAATTTTTCTACAAAATTTTACCTTTTCTCAGAACTGCAAAAACTTGGCGATCGGAATCCCCTGAAAATTAGAGCAAAGCCTTGAAATGAATTATGAAAACTTATCCAAGTGGTTTCATTCGAATATAAAACCGGAAAGACCACTTTCTATTTTTATTAAGCCTCTATGTGAATACCTACTAAAAATATTAATTCTAAGGAAATATGGTTTCTAGTACTTCGACATTTTCCTTTAAGTGCAAAACATCCAAAATGGACAAATTTGGTAAAAATTGGAAAAATTAATAATAATAGACACCCATGTGAACATGTTAAAAATAGTAAATGGCTGAAATGAGTTAAAGTGGTCACATTTCAGTCACTCACACATTATCAAATGATCATGGTACTCACAGAGGTCTCCCACTCAAATTTCAACAAAATTACCACATTTCCCAATGCGGTGAGCAAAAGGTGCCACAATCGGAAAAAGCATATTTTTGTCCTGAAAGATAATTCAATTCTTTTCTCACTGGGTGCATAGTGAAAAGGTGGAGGGAATGGGTTTTGATCTCATTCTTATTTCCTTGCTTCATGAACAAAATTATTTTTTCTCATGCTTCACTCATCGTTAGTGCTCCCACATTGGTAGAATCAAGATCATGGTTGGGTGAACAAAGTGCATCCAATTTATCCCATGTGAATGGTTTCTCATAGAGATGTGACAATGTCTCAATTATCAAAAATATTTTCTCAATGAGGGGAGTTATCTGTTGGCCATTTTATGTTTATGTTATCATTGATGTCAACTCCATTGATGGAAAAGAGTGCCATGGTGTAGTATGAGTTTCCATGAGGTGTTAGTCTATGGTCAAACATGAAGGTTGATTGGTGGTGCCCAAGTTTGGTGAGTCTTATGTTGTCTTGGAGCATAGTTGAGTAGGCCTAGTTATGGTTTGAGTCTTCCCAAGTTGATTGGATGTTGTTATGAGGTTAAGCATGGTCATAATGATATGTTACAAGTGTACATGAGTCTTCATGAGGTCATCAATGTCAGTTCATGAGTTTTCAGTGTTGTGTCAAGCCATTCCAAGCCTATTCCTAGCCCTAGAGTATGCATAATGAGTTATAGGTGTGAGATTTGTACTAAATCAGTCACTTTGGATCTTGGTAGAAGCATGGCAGTAGTATACCTGATGTGTATGGTGATTTTTAGGTCAGTATTAAGAGGTATGATGCATTTATGAGGTCCTTGGGAAGGAAATAGTGAGAAACATGCAAGTTCGCACAAGCAAGTATTAATGGTTGGAGAGTTTCAGATGTATTTTGGATATGTGGTGAGTTTTATTAGTTATAAGATGTTTTATTTATGCTTCATGACATGTTTCAGGTTAGTATGAACAATGAATTGTAAGATATGCATGTTTTGGCAAAATCGAGTAACTTACAATGTGTTTTTTAGGTAAAAATGGACCTTCTGATGCACATTGTGAAATGTATGGTTTACATGGGGACATGAAATCTTTGGAATATATTTTTAGGTCAGTTATGAATCTTTCACAAAAATAATGAGGTGTTTTGATTTTCACATTTTTATGAACGATCATTAACAAGGTAAGTTGGTTTGAAACACTAGCTAAACCCTAGCTAAAAGTGACTTGGAGAAGATTACTTGTAACAGCCGAATTTTGATTGGTTATGTGAAATTTATGAATTGATGTTATAGAGGACTCCTACATATTTCCAGAAATGTATATTAGAGCATGTGACAGTATGTGGGCCCCACCTGAAAAATACTATTTATGAAGAAGTTTGGTTTATGAAAAATATCTCCAAAGAAGGTATAGTATAAATTATCATTTCTAATAAATATAGAGTTTTTTATAGATTTATATGAATTTCTTAGGTCATGCTGATCCTTAAAAAGTGCAAAGTGTGCCCTATTTGTGAAGACTAGTTTTTGGAGTAGTTTGGAGCAACTTTCTGTAAAATTGAGATTGCAAGAGCTATAGGTGGATTTAGGACTCCATTAAAGTTGTGTTGTCATCATGGTTAAGAGTAATTTCCAATTATATATCAAAATTTATTATCAGATATAGTATGAATAATTTATGACTCATTATTTGAGGGTTAAGTTTTGGAGGATGCTTGTTTTGACAAGGTGCAAAGTGGCTTCATAAGGTAAGTAATCGTTTCTGATTTCTTCATGATTTGTGAATGTTTCTAAGTGCTTATAAAAAAATTCTAAGGGGTTTCCATTTTTTTTAGTGTGGAAGTGAGTTTTTAGGTGATCGAGTAATTTGGGCTCATACTCAGTTCTTGAGTCCTAAAAGGCATAAAAAGTAGTTTGCAGAGATTGGATTAGTTGAAGGCCTTCCACTTGGATTTGGAAGGAGTTAAAATATGTTATGGAAATATGATTCATATTATTTACATTGTAATAATTATTTTGTCTTTTTGAGTTGATTTGATGGCTCTTTCAAGTCATTTTGTGAAGAAGAAGGTATGCTAAAGTTCAAGACAATTTTGCTTTGGCTATAAGATTTAGTTGTTTAAGGCATGAGATGAATGGTTTTATGATTATTATCACCTGTAGAGTGAATATGGATTAACTTGGTTCGTATTTAAGTAATTTTTAGGTCTTGTAAGTGACATAAATGGTGCAAACTAGCTAAGTTTGTAAATCTGGTTTCTGGGGTAGCATGTTTTGGTGAAGAGAAAAGTAGATGTGGTTTGAGCATGTAGTTGTTTCATGAGTTATAACATTCATATATGTGTTCTAAAGGTCATATTAATTCCATATTGTTGTTACATGTCATATTTTAGGTGATATTGGGTGGTATTAAGGCCCAAATTTGAAGACTAGATGTTAGAAACAACATTTGGTGAAGGATATGATCATGTGGGCCCATGTTATGATTTATTTGATTGGTCCAAGAAAAAGTGAAACCATGGATGATGATTAAATTTTATATTACATATGTTTGGTGATTTTTGGATCTTGAATAATCATGGTTTTTGTGTGAGTGGATTTTTCTCATCCTAGTGATGGGTTTTTGAGGTATTTTTATGCTTGTATGGAGGTTTTAGACATGGCCGACCTATATGGGTCATATGTGACCATTTTAATGAAGTTATTGGGATGTTATTATGATTAATTGGTTTAAATAAATGTGTAGGACCGATATCCCTTAGGTTAGAAAGAAGATAAGCTTATAAAAGTGAAGTTAGAGCTCATTTTGTGAGCTAGTCTTGTGCATGGGGGAAAAGTGTGACCCAAGAGGGAGAGTGTACAAGGTTTGAAGGAATCAAGAGAGAGATGATGATGTATTCAAATTTTTGAATATTTATAGAGAATATGTGTTTAATGGTTTTGAAGCCAAATTAGTCCATGAAATACCTAGAGAGAGAGAGAGAGAGAGTTGAAGAAGGGTGTGCTTGAACAAGGTTTTGAAGGAATTTGGAACTTAATTTTGAGATCACTATCAACTATGGTATCAACATATTTTCAATGGTCATACTTCATAAAAGTATTGTGTGATGAGTCATATTCATGCAAGTATCTTGTTTTGAGTAATATCAACAAGGGCTTAGGGATTGGTGCTACTTGTGGGGTTGGTACCTCATTAAAGAAATTTCTTATGATGTGTAATATTCACTTGAGTATTTTTTGTGCGTAATATCAGAAAAAAAATTCAATGGGTTTTCGTCCTCTTGAGGGTTTCCCACTTATATCTTGTGTTATGGTGTTTCCTCTCTTGTTCATGGTTGATTGCATGTATGTTATATAGTGGTGTGCACACATTAATGGATGGTTAATTGATTATTAACTTAAGTGAGAAATATGAAATTAAAATTAAGTTTGTAAGGACTGATTCACCCCCGCTCAGTACATTGTGCTTCCAACAATTGGTATCATAGAAGGTCCTTGAGAAACAAGTTTAATCACTTGAAGGAGATCCTAGAAGCACAAGAAATGGGTAATTCCTTAGATGTTGAAGCATCCTTGAGGAAGAAGTATGAAATAGATGAGTCTTTGATTCATAGATTGCAATATCATATTAGTACGATGGAGAATGAACATGTACAAGCCTTCAAAAGGATAGTATATCAATTTGAGAGTATATTTAAAGCTATAAAGGTTAAGGAAGATGATTGTTCCAAGTATGAAGAAAGGTTTAAAACATTGGGATATAATTTAGAGGAAGCTTCCAATAGGTTGAAAATGTATGGGAATTTAGAAAAGAGTTATGAAGCTCTTGATGGGAATCTAGAGAGCTAAAGAGTTGTGAATGACAAAACAGGTCTAGGGTTTAAATAAGAACATGTGAATAATGATGATGAATTTGGCCCAAGATCTCAAGAAAAAAATAAGGGTGTCAAAGAAGACTGATGTAAGAAGGTCTAACCTTGTAAGACAACTTGATGTTATAAGGCATGGTTCTTATTTCAATGGATAGTTCTATACTTGTAATGTTTTGTTTCTTATAGCAAGGGATTGCAATAGGAAGTTCCCAAGAGGTGAGTAGTCTTGGAATGATGAAAAATATTTCAAGGGTCATTTTTACTCATGTTGTGAGTATTTCCATATGGTAGATGATTTTGGGTAGAATCTTAGTGTGTACGAGCCTAGAAGATGGAAGAATGTAGTGTGTTACAATTGTCATAAAAAGTGACATATTGCTAGATCTTTTCACCAAGGTAATTCTCCAAGGGGTCAACAATTGGCTTCAACCTCCAAATAGGCATAATGAAAGAATGTTCAAAAAGAAGAATAGTTCTCTGAATGATTCTAAGGTTGGTATATCATATTCTAAGGACAAGAAGGGTGTCTCTATATCTGATGTAAATGAAGAAGATATTAAATTTTTTAAAGACATCAAGAAGAATGAAGATCAAATTGTTGTAATAAAGGATTCAGATTCATCTTCCAGTCAAGGTGAAGCATTTCCTAATGTTGACAAGGATGTGAAGGAGAAATAAATAGTGAAGGTAGAGTCAAGCTCTTTCAAATTGTCAACGAATGTTAATAAGGTTAATAAAGAGGTAGTCAAGGTTGGCAAAACCAATAAGGTTTTGTTGGATATTATTACAAATGAAAACATCCATATGTTCCTATCATGATCCCATTCAAAAGATAATGAATTTGGAGATGTGATCATTGTACCTAAAAAATATAGATCTTCAAATGGAATGAGAAAGAAGGAAAGAGAGGGGATTGAGTATTTGGGCTCATTTGATAGTTACATATTGTTTTAGTGATCTAATGTGCCTTGAGTGTCTTTTCTAAGCTTCTAGGAGTCATTCTTCATCTGAAGGAATCATGAGTAAGTCTTGAAGTTGCATCATCATATGTTGTTGTTTCTCTTAGTCCTAATAAGGTATGTTGTCTGAGTTTCGTACTGATTGTTTAATCATGAAGAATATGATGTCACACGTTCATGGTCTATTTCATCAAGGTTTGTAATATGAGTATAAATGTATTTGTCATATCATGTGTCTTGAAATGGTCTGTTATTCCTTAAATTTTATATTCAAGAGTTTGTACAGTTATGTTCTTATGTCTGTAATGTCATATTATGAGTATGAAGTATTGTTAGTGTAAATTGGCTCATCTTATGTAAAGGTCATGTAGTTATTTTCAAAGGATGTATGTTAAGCCATGATAATTAAAGTGTAGAATCATTTCATAGTCACAGTTTGTGATTAGATTTTATAGCAAGGTATAAAAGGTCTTCTTCACCTCATGAAGTTAGTTCTAAGTGAAAACGAAGTTCCATAGGACTATCACAAGCTTCAATGTCTATATCAAACATGTTATGGGTGAATAATTATGTCTTAACATGTAAAGTTAGTTTTGGGTTTGTGGTGATCAAGTTAAGACAAATGTTGCATAGTACGAGTGTAGTCTTGTATGTGTACATTCCTTCATGTGATTCACATGAAAGTTTTGTTTATGTGATTCAAGAGATGCAACTGTGAGTATAAGGTTTATTGAGGCATATCAATGGAAGTATATCTTAATACATGTCTATATATGAGGGAATGAAAGTCTATATTAAAACATAAAAGGCACAAATTCTTAATGCATGAAATTCAAAAAGTACATTTCTCATGAATTATAGTCGAGATGGAGAAGAAATATAAGCAAATAAAATGGAGGAAATTTGATCACTTATTTGTAGGGAGAATATGGGAGCTAGTGAACAAGATTAACCATCCCTTGAAATGACGAATTTTTCCCAATTTATAGCTTTACAATTCATCTCTTCGTCTACCCCTCACATGAATTTTCATATTCCCATTACAAGTGACTTTTCACATGAACTTAGGAAACAAAAAATAAGTCCCATTTTTTATAATTGAAAAAGGGACTTTTACATTGCACAATTATTTCATAGTCACTTTAATGAATAAGACAAAAATTCATGAGTGTTTACAATGAATAATTATAAAGGAGGTGGAGAAGAGGAGAAAGAATGAGGAGAGAATATAACTAATGCTCCAAAGCATGGATGAGGATGCCTTCGCCTTTGATGAAGATTAGCTCCATTGATGTTGAAGATGAAAAATTACTACATGATGACCCTTTACAACATTATTATGCTCCACTAATGAAGATATCTGATGATGTCCTTTTGAACACTTCTCCCTCTTTTTAGGTTTATTTAAATGATGCAATTTTACACATTTCTTAGATACACAGAGAAGAGGAGTGATGAACACTTTAGAAGAAAAACCACTAGGAACATTGGAAGATAATGTTGGAAGCGCAATGGAATGAGAAGGGAGGGTGAATCAGTCCTCACAAACTTAATTTAATTTTATATTTCTCACTTAAATCAATAATTATTTAACCATTCATTAATGTGTGCACAAAATTATATAACATGCATGTAATCGACCATGAACAAGAGAGGCAACACCATAACAAAAGATATAAGTGGGAAACACTCAAGGGGAAGAAAAAACACTGAAAACTTTGTTGTTAATAAACATAACAAATACTCAAGTGAATATTACACATCACAAGATATTTCTTTAGTGAGGCACCAACCCCACAAGGAAAACTAACCATTAAAACCTTTTTTATAGTACTCACAACAAGAGAATTGTGATTCTCATGGTTTTATTTCATTGAATTCATAGATAATGTTCTAGTTTTGAAACAATATAATTTGTTATAATATTTATTGTGAAAAACCCCCTCTTAATTATTCTCTTCACACCTTTCCTTCAAGATTTTTCCACCCTTGTAGTTTCTACAATCACTTTTCCACAGCTGTAGGGAAGTATCCATGTGTGATCCTTAGTTGAAATACCACCCCCAGTTGATAGAATAGTGTATATAATTTCCTTATTTTCAATAAATGGATCTGCCCCATTTAAGTAGAGGGACTTAGTCCCAGAGCGTTGGCAAGAATCCATTAATTTTTCCCATAAAAAAAATTCTCACCAATAGTTTTTTGGCACCCACCATGGGGTATATTTATCATATATGTACCCAATATATGAACCAAAAAATCCACACAAAAAATTTATATATTCAAAAAACCATAAAAAAAATTGGAATCCATTGTTGAAAAAACCTACTCATCATTCATGTAAGTGACCATTTGTATTCCATAGTGTCCTTTCATATTTTCTTTGCAATATTTTCTCAAAACTGGTTGAAATAAGATATACCATGTTGAATAGGTTGGGAGGAATTGTGTATCCTGCTTTTGAGGCTTTACAAGATCAGTGAGAAAAAATCAGATATAATACATACTACTTCTCTCAAGCTTCATCTCCATGTGATTCTTCAAGTGCCACACCTGTAATCCTATCCAAACTCCTATTGATACTCCCCCTAAAAATCCTTTTGTTTCTCCTACCTTCCACCCACCATTGAACTTTAAATTTTTAGAACAAGAATAAATTGCAAAAAAAGGAGAAAGACCCCAACCCATTGTTACATGGGTAAGGAATACAGGTCCACTCACTCTTGAACCTCCTATTTATGATCTACAAAAAAATTCCCGCAAGAAATTTCCAAATTTCAAAGGATATGGCACAAAAATTTCCGAAGAACACATCTCTGCCTTCATCAACTCATGTAAAATATTGAAATCAAACATGAAGATGTTGTGAGAATATTTGTAGAATCTATGTAAGAAAAATAAATATAATGGTTTTTATCTCCTACCATCTAGATCCATCACAAACTGGAACGACATCAAATCCATTGAATATTGTCAAGACCTCTTAGTGCAGTTGGTTTAAATGGAAAAGTGGCCCAATGAGATTATTAGAGACTTTGTAGCTTGTTATAACTAGTTCCTAAAGAGGATACTCTTTAAAGCATTTCCCTCCAATGACAATGTGAAAATATTCTTCATCAATTCTCAATTTCCTGATGTAAGATTCATCCTCTGAAGATATTTACCTACAGATCTCGCAAAAGCTCAATAAATTTCCATTGAAGTAAAATATTACATCATCCTATCAAGAAAAATAAAGAATACCTTCAAGGAAGGATAAGGCCCAACATCCCAAATAAGAGAGAACATTGATCCATTGTTATAGAAATTGGTAAATGAATTGACAATAATGAAAGAGGGAAGTTTCCCAATGAGCATTCCATCAAGAATTTCTTAATAGAAATAAGATTGTAGGGGAACCCCAAAGGATTTCCTTGGAGATTGCATATCAATGAAATTTGTAGAAATCAAGAAGATAAAGAAGGAATTGAATAAGAAATTGAAGATGATGATTTCATAGAGCTTGAAAAAGTACACAATGATACAAAAATTAGATTCTATGAGTATTCTAGAGGTGATGAAGATGATGAAGAAGATACAATTGGTTTCTCATGTGTGGTATTCACCCATTATCATCATAAAAAGGGATATTATTCCTCGAATAGTGTAAAAAGAATAATATTGAAGATCCTATTGTGGCTACTCTAAAAAATAAAGTAATCAGTCTAGGATCTTTGCTTCCACTCTCCATGGAGTCTGATTTGGAGAAACTTGATCTCATGGCAAGAAAGAGGTCACATGTTATTCCAAGTAAGTATTCCAATGCTCCTTCTAATTCTAATTTTGCTCCTACAAAATCTAGTCCTTCAAGAGTCTCTAATGTAACTTCAAAATCATCCTATTTTTCCCAAACCTCTACTCCCACTTTTAAGTCTATCCTAACTTCAAAAGAAGTGTCTTCATCTCCCTTTTCCACATCTTCTCCTTTTTATATCATAGGACATGTGAAGAAATCTACAGTACATATTTCTAAATATGAGTATTTATGGACTCATCCCAAACAATATGAGAAGCTAGTCCATCATATTAAGGGTAGTAGTTCAAATCCCATTACCATGACCCCTAATTCTAAAGGAATACTACCAACCCCAATTACACCTCCATCACAGAACATGTTTATTATGATTGCATCAAATACTAATAATATTGATCATTTCTATGTCTCTCTTCTCATTAGAGGATATCAATTGAACAATTATATAATATATTTAGGTGCCTCTGACAATGCAATGAGCATAAAGGCTTCCAATGCCCTCAAAATCACCTTGACTCATGTCAGTGGCTCTTGTTACTCCATGGAGTCAAAGGAATTCCCACTTTTAAGGAAGTTCAAATATGCACAAGTGGCTCTTTCCAAATTTTTAGACAAGAAGGTGTCATTGACTATCTTGGTATCAGACATTCGGTCTTAATTTGGAATTTTGTCAAGTATAATTTTTTCTGAAACTTGGGAGGAAAAATACAAATGAACTGGTCTTCCACAACCATTTCGGTTAAGGTAGATATGGAAAATTTTCTTCCAGTGAAGAAGATGAGATATACAGTGTAAATTTCAAGAAATACAAGAGCTAACATCTTGTACCAAGATAGTGGGTATATGAATCATTTCATAAAATCTAAAGAGGAGGAGGAGATCCCTATCTTGATAGGACCTGACATTCCTTGTCGATGGGGTGTTGATCATAAAGAAGTACAGAGAAATCTTGAGTTATAAGAGGAAATCCCCAAGTTTCCAAATGATGCAAGCCATGATGAAGATGGAATGGTTCGTGATGAGTTCCAAGCTAATAAATCAGCTAATGGGTTTACCCATGATGATGAGGTTTTATCTTTCCCATTTGAAGATGAAAATTCTCAAGACCATGTCATCCATGAGGAAGAAAATCCAACATGTGATGAACCTTTGAAAGGTTTGAAAGAAGAATCAGTGCAAGAAATGCTAAGAATTGCAAAAGAAACAAAATACCCTTATCTCAGTCTCAAACTCCTGATTCAGGCCATGGATTTTTAAGACAAGTATGATTCTAAATTTGAATTCTCTACCAATTCAAAAATTGGTCACAATGAATTCTATCAGGGTGAAATTTTTGATGTCCCTCTTGAGCTAATAATTGATGGATACGTTGATGAAAGTGAAGCTTTATATTTCCCATTTGAAGAGGAAGATGACTTCTATGAGGAAAATATTGAAACAAAGGTTCTTAAGTCCTTTTATGATGAATCCTATCATATGGAGGAGGTAGTAAATTTTAATGAACCTTGGGATGATGGATCAATATCTCCAAATTGTTCCACCAATTTGAAAAAAAAAAGATTCCTCAAATGAATGTGATGATGAGATCTTGACAGTTTTGAAGAAGGATTCCTTGCAAGAAATATTGAAAGAAGAAGAATGTATGGAAGATACCAAGCTAAGTCTTGGCCTCATGACTCATGTTATGGCCATAAAAGATAGGTATGAGGTTATGTTTGATTCTTCATTAAATGTCCAAACACCTCATAATGAAATAAAACAAAAAGATGAATTCAAGGCCTCTTATGAAAAATATTCCAATGAGAATGAATGTGGGAAAGAATATAACTCATAACATTTAAACAACCCAATAAAAATTCAGCCTTCGGGAAATGATGAGATGCAAAATGAGAAATCAGCAGTGTGGGGGAACACAGAAGGCAATTTGTAATTCGAGATTGATTTTCAAGATAGTAAGAACATTGGAATTTCTGAGTGACCTGAGAATCAAAGGGATTTTTTAGGATCACTCCTACCAAGTATACATGCGATCATGAAAGCACATGAATTTCATAAGAATTTGATGAAAGGAAACTACTTTCTCAAACCATTCATTGACTTCATAGAAAATCACCACTATGTGGTTACCACTTCAAAGGTAACTTTTGAAAAGAACAGTTCTATAGTGAAAGTGGGTTGTCTCCCATATGTATCATAGGTGATTTAGATTTGTGTGTTTTCCTTTCTTATATTTGTTCACAAAACCTAGGCACTTCTTTCCACATCTAATTATGGGAAGCTAAACCTTGCAATCTTGAGAAACAAGTCTATTTTTGAGATGTTTTTAGGTATAATTAGATCTTTAAACCCATTCCATTGTCTTTATAAGGATCTTGGGAGTAAAAATCACATAATGGTTGATCAAATAAGTCTTCCTGGACCTTTGTAAACTTCATCGTCAAGGATCTCCTCAATTGAGATCCATCTATTTTCATGAGACTTTATAAGGGCAAATTTCACAGGTGGACACATGTCAACATTTAGGCTAAAGTGTTACTTTTTTGTCCATTCTAAGCTCATCCCAAGGGGAAAATGGAGGAAAAAAAAATGCACCCCATGAATCAATTTTATCCCCTATCAACCATCACAGTGACCCATGTGTGTTGTCCAATACCCTTTCCCAAGTGTTCTTAATGTAAATGAATGCACTAGCTACTATAGAAATTAGCAACTTAGAAATGATAGAAAGTTTATGCTTACCTCAGATGTGTGATTTCTTCAATGAACCTAGAAAGGATATTTGTTGAATTTCCAAGACAGTGCAAATAAGGAGCTAAGAATAATATTTAAAGTGATTTAGGATAGATATTAAGGGAATATTTGAAGGTTTCCCGACTAAGAGGTTCCAAGTGAAGTAGTTAGCTTCCTTTGCAGATGTCAAGGAGCTATTTGTTTAGATCAAAACTGATGCTAAAAGAAAAAGCATGCAAAAACAAAGTTATCATTGAAGCTTCGTAAAAAATGGTAGAAGCTGATCTACAATATAGCATTAGATAATGATAACTACAAAGGTCTAATTAGGTTACCTAGTCAATGGTTTGATGGTGACCTAGATCAGTGCACATACAACAGTCGATGGTGACCTGGTAGGCATGGATCTAAAGGTCCTGTAGAATGAAAGTATGTAGACCTGTAAGGTCTTGGAAGTAAATTTGGATAGCTGATAAGGACCCATCCTAGCTGTTGTACAAAGGATCTATAGAGGAGTCAAGGGTAGAAAGGTAGGTAAAATGACAGAAAAAGATGGTATAGGTAGCTCCGATTACTTAGATGGACAGGGCCCTATCTCAATGACGATCAGGGATGATCGGCAGTTAGAAATGTATTCAGAGAAATGCAAAGCATGTCAGGATGAAAGGATGAAAATGGAACACCTATTTTTTCACAAAGGATCCTATCCCATGGGAGAATTTGGGACTATTGAGTGATGGTTCCCCATAGTTAAGTTATAGACTTTCAAAAGTTTAATCATATAAGAAAGCAAATATCAGCCCTCGATAAGCTTTTCACATATAAAATTCAAGAAACCTCACGTCAAGGAAGATTGTGAGAGTTACAAAACACATTGTCATGATGGATGGTGATGTATGTAAACTATTGTTGGTGCACTAAATCACAACACCCCCTTGGGATGTCTGAAACTTGATGGGTGGAGACTCTTAGTGTGATCACATAACATGGAAGGCTAATTCCTAAGTGTGGGACTCTTGCGAAAATGTGAAAAGCTCCTTCCACCCCTGAAGGCCGGTAAATATATTCACTAATGTTCACCACTAGTCACCACCGTAAAAATGTACCAGGATTTACTCAAAAAAAACTAATCTAACTTGCCAAGGTAGATAGGGTAAGAAGATGCATAAAATAAAACCTTTTACTGACAAAGGTGATGCACCGAGGAATGAAGAACACCTGTCTTTTGCCCTATGAACACAAACCATAAAAAACATAATGTCAAGATCATGCACATGATAACCTAAACTTCGTTTACCAGTGAAAGATCAAGAATGGATGCCTGGTGAACACGCATTTGAGAGGAGTATGAGAATCATGCCCCAATTAATTCCATGCATTTATTTTCTCCATAGCTTGATATTAATTTTCACATACAAAATGCCAAGAGGCAAAGTTGCATTACAGTTTTACAATGGGAGGTTGGTAACTCCACAAATTCACCTTGCCAAATTGAGAAGCAAGGGAGGGGCAAGAACAATGAATTATCCAACATTTATGAAAGAAGCCCCTCCTTACAATCCGATAGGAGGAAAAAGAGAGGGAGATTTTTAGGAATTTGAATATCTGCCCCAACCACCTCCAGAATGCACCTAACTCATCTCAGGAAATTATGGTTTCCAATAGGTTAAGATATTCCTTTAAGTGCAAAACATCCAAAAAGTGGCGAACTGTATTTTTCATTTTTAAGAACTTTTTCCCACCCAATTAGTAAGATATCCACATCCATAGTTGGATATGCTAGGACCTCGTAATATGGGTCCAAATGAAATTCCAACCTTGCGTGACATTTCGAGCTCCCTGTGACAAAGTTATGGTGATCTGAATATTGGTCCCACGTCAAAAAGGTCTTCTGCCTGTCGGGTTCGGGGCAAATCTCCTCTGCATTTGCCAATCGTGGTTTGAGCAAAAGGATGCCTTGACATGTGTTTGATGTTTTTTTTTATCTGAAACCATACTTCCGCCAGTCATTTCTCAATGGCATTTCCTTTATGAAAAAGTTAAGGAAATATGACTTTGCATATGCATCGGGTTTGGAGGATTTGCTCGATCATAAGGATTTTGTCACCCCATGCTTTCACTCGATCATCAATGTTTCCCACTGAGTGGCAAGACCAAGATCATGGCCTAGGTAGTGTTTCAGATTTGTAGAACTCTCAAGCATTGGGACATCTCTTGCGATTTGTATGCTTCATGAAGATCTCATAGTTTCTCGAAACCCGAAACCCAGAAGGATTCCTTGTGTGTCGAGGTTTTTTAACCTCCCCGACATATTTTCCTTTGTGTTTGGTTTTTGAACTTCTCAAGACATTCATCACTCCTCTGTGTCGGGTTTTTGAACTTCTCTGACATATTTGTCCTTGTGCATCGTTGTCTATATTTACCTCAAAAGGGGGTAGAGTATATACAACAGGACTATCATAGGATAGCTCTAGAAGTCAATGAAGAATATTTGATTGCTCTCAACTTGCTTGATTATCTAGAAGATTGCCATGATGCTCCATTAATGGAAAGAATTCAACACTTACTTTCAATAATAGTGAGGTACACATGGTGATTAGGTAAATGGGTCACCACTGAAAGTATGGGGTCAAGTTCTATCCCAATGGACATGATCTCTCTCATGATCATTAAGGCGGGATCCCACTTATCTTTCCCAAGGGTTGGGTAAGTGATTCTCACTCAATAATTAGGTGGGATCAGATGACTCTGGGAGATGAATCCATGGTAGTTGGGGCATAAAAATAGATGGGATGAAAACTAGAAAAGCAAGGTGATTTATATGTAGGATAAAATCATTCCTAATTAAAAGTTGATTCCCCTGTGTCATGAAGATCTAAAATGGTTCCATTAATATACACTCCCCTAAGGATTAACATGGATGGGATAATTGGAACATGTACCCATCCTTGGAATTATTAATTAATTAAGTAACGCCCCAATTAATATAATAATGACTTGGGATGTCGGAATTTTATTAAATGAGAATGCATCCAAATACAATATGCATCACGTGGGTGATGAGGATATAGATACCGAAATCATGTGTCTACACTGGGAATCTTCGAAAAGTGAGCCTTTTTGCCTAGTTTTAAGCCCCCCACCTCATATAACCGTTGTGAAAAGGATTGCCACTTGACATCGAATAGAGTGCCTAGTGGATTGCACTATTTTGAAGCTTTTCCATCACCAAAGGGATTCTGTCGACAAAGGGGGGTAAAAAATGCATCTCCATCCCTAAGACAATAAAAAACTAAAAGTTGTAAATGTTTTCTATTTATCCACGATTTGGAGGAGATACCTCCGTGAGTTGTATACGCCGAAAGTAAAGGCTTCCATGGAGGTCAATGTACTACCAGATTTTTCTACTAAATCCAATGCAATCCATTATTCCTCTCATTGTATCTGACCATTCCCTCGATGATATCAGCTGACAAATACACATGAAATATGCATTTTATCTAGACACCATGCCCATTTGGAATGTCTAGAGGACTGGCTTTCCTCGGAATAGACAAAACATTCAGTCATCTTTTAAGTCTGGTTAGACAAATCTAGAGATTGAAAATTTAGGGACGCAGAGCCATAGGTCGAGGGATCTTTTCCAAGAACCTTCAAGCGAATAAAACATTGAAATAAAACTCAAA
Organism: Taxus chinensis; assembly: GCA_019776745.2. Lineage (NCBI taxonomy): Eukaryota > Viridiplantae > Streptophyta > Pinopsida > Cupressales > Taxaceae > Taxus > Taxus chinensis. The sequence goes on along the minus strand of CM034150.1, from coordinate 673,076,780 downwards.
TATGCTCTAGATGTGGCCATATCAGGATGGTCTAGTATAAACCATAGCTTTGAATGCCTTTGTTTTCATTTTTTACCATTTCATTCATCATTCTAGTTGTCATGAATCGAGGGATACATTTTTGAACAACGAGATCAGTAGGAGTAAGGAGGTAGACCTATCCATTTGTGAAACTATTTTCATTTCAAATCTGAGGTGGGAAAGTGAAATATCTAAAATAATTAGAGAATCGTATTAATGTGCATTCAACTTGACATGAAAGCAAAAAAAAACAAATAGCATGAGGTACCTCTTAACTTCCCATGCTTTTTAGTGGACGATAATCCCCTGAAAATCTGGTGCCAGAGCTTTGAAATGAATTATGTAAGACTTTTGCAAGTGGTTTTTTTTCAAAGGTCCAATGACTGGGAAACAACCAGGGATTTATATCGCTATTAAGTATATATGGGAGAACCTAATAAAAATCGGGACTAAGTCACAATGCAATGAGAATGCAGCATTACATACTCCTGCATTTTCATTTCTGACACTGATTATGACACTTGAAAATGGCCCGTGGTTGACCTGAAAATGTACAAAAATGGCCAAACCCTCATGTAGATCAATGCAATGGTGAATATTCTAAAAATAGTACAATGGGTGAAATGCAGATAAAAACTGATCACATTTCATTCCTTCATTGAATCCTACAATGATTTTGAATACCCAAATGGAATCTCCCCCCTCCATTTTCAGGAGTCAATAGGATGTATTCCCCGATGTGGTGAATGCAAATGATTGATCAAAATGATACAAAGATGCTACATGGTCTGTCACCGATGGCACATTGTGGACATTTCATTTCAAGCAGGTTGGGTACATGATCAAATATTTGCATTTGCTCATATTTTGCATTTAGCATTAGCCATTCTCTTGTCTCATTAATCAGAAATTATTTTGTCTCATGCCTCACAATCCTCATCAGTTCTCCCGCAGTGGCCTGAATCTGAGATCAAGGCGTGGGTGAAACCCCCATAGTTGAGAAGAGCCAAAGGCTCAATCTCAAGTGAATGAATTGATCATGACAGTTCAATAATATGTGTCTACACAGGATATAGGTAAATGATTTTCTCAATGTAGAGAAGTCAACTTCTATCCATCATATCTCTATCATGATCATTCTACTTCCCACTTAGGTCTCTCCCAATACCTACTCTCACTCAACTTACCTAGAATGTCTCTAAGAGATCTCTACCAGTGTTAGAAAGGGTCTATCTTGTGAGTAATTTTTCATCTTCAACATACAGTGGATTGACGATCTTCATCGAAGGTGCAAGGCATATCTTGATCCATGATTTGGAGCATTCCTTATATTCTCTCCTCATTATTTCCCCTCTTCTCTCGCCCCATTTCTAATTCTTGATTGTAATCAATCATGAATTTTTTTCTTATTCATTAAAGGTGACTATAAAATATTTGTGCAATGTAAAAGTCCCTTTTGCAATTATAAAAAAGGGATTTATTTTTTGTTTCCTAAGGTTATGTGAAAATTAACTTGTGATGGGAATATGAAAAATCATGTGGGGGGTGGACAAAGAGTTATGAATTGTAAATCTATAAATTGAGAGAACCTCCTCATTTCAAGGGATGGTTAATCTCATTTACTAGCTCTCATACTCTCTCTAGAGACAAGTGATCAATTTTACTTCCATCTCTATTTGCTTATGTTTCCTCTCCATCTCAAATATACTCTATGAGAAATGTACTTGTTGAATGGTCATGCATTAAGACCTTTGTTATTTTTGTATTTTGTTCCTTGTTGATTCTCATGGTGTTATTCTCATTGAATTCACGGGTAATTTTTTGGTTTTGAAACAATAAAATCTGTTGTATTATTTATTGTGAAAAACCCCCTCCTAATTATTCTCTTCACACCTTTCCTGTCAAGATTATTCCTCCCTTATAGTTTCTATAATGCAGTTTGCCACAAGTGTAGGGAATTACCCTTGTGTGATTCCTTGGTTGAAATACCACCCCCAGTTGATAGAATAGTGTATATAATTTCCCTATTTTCAATAAATGGAGCTACCTCATTCAAGCAAAAGGACCTAGTCACAGAGTGTTAGTGAAAATCCACTAATTTGTCCCATCAAAAACTTTTCTTGCCAAAAATTGCTTACATTGGGCTTGGAGGAGGAGGAGTGGGATGTTTGGTACCATGTCGGGATGCATGACATCATTGCTGATATTAGGAGAGATACTCCATAATATGTATCTAATGAACTACGTTGTGCTGAGAGTTGGTATGCAGATACTTACACATTTTGGCTACCCACTTGTGAGATGATCACAGTGACATTAAAGGATGTATATAGGATTCTTCAGTTTCTTGGTTATGGGGAGAGAGAGTACAAGTTATGGCCCCTGGAGATACACAGAAGCTAATAGAGGGTTGTGAGACAATATAGTATTTAATATGGTCATGGGAACGTGTTGAGTCATCAATCATGCTAGATAACATTGTAAGATCAAGTTTTTGCATGATTGCGGAAGTTTATTGTAGTAATATATAACATCTAGTGTCGTACATTGGATGGCGCTAGGGTATTTATTTCATATAGGATTCATGCCATTTTCCAAAGACTATTGAGGAGTATGTCACACAGTATGGGTGGAGATGGTGTGTTTTGGCACACTTATACAAGTATGTGTATCATTTTATAGAGAAGGACCATTTTGGTGGTATAAAATCCATTAATTCATTATTACATGTGTGGGCATATGAGCATATTATTATAGCATGCAAATGTTGAATGGGATCGAGGGAAAATTAGGGTTTTCCTAAGATATCTTTGCATTTCTTGATAGGTAGGACCTGAGGAGCCAATGGTTTGATATGATGACCTATAGGTTGATGTTAGATAGGATGGGGCATCGGAGCCTTTATTTAGAGGCCATATAGGGACTATGGAGGGTGGGTAGAGGATGATACAGAGTTACGTGTTACATTTGACACACCATGTGGTCTAGAGGATAGGTTCTCTGGGGTGACATAACTTATTTCAGTATGAGCATATTATCTAGATAGTTTTACCTTACATAGAATGTGCCCCCAGATCCATATATATGACTATAGATCTATACAAGTAGTGAAGGATAGAAGGAGCTTAGGAAAGATCTCATGTTACGAATCAGTTATAGTTACCCATGAGTACTGAGGAGAGGGATCTCAAAGATAGTGAGTGAGTAGATTTGATGATGTGGGGTGTACCCATGGACTTATACGTAGTTGTGGTGTGGATAGAACTAATGAGGTGTTATTATATCCAGTTGTTTATAGATGTGGCCGGAGGTCATTCTAGGTGGACCTATAGGAGTTTTATAGGTAGTAAGAGTGTGAGCAACTATGCCCCAATGATAATGTCACAGCGATAACAATTATGCAACATAAGTAGAATTGATTTGTATTATTTGTGATTATATAGATGTTGATATTGACATTTGTGATGATTAAATACTACATAAATATTATATGATTGTAGGAGATGAGTATTGGAAACTGATTATAGACACATCTATACATGCACATTGACTCATAACATTTGCCCCAAATATGTGCTTATGGAGGGATGTATGTTAGAAGAGGGTTGATCATATTGTTAGTGTGCATGCCTATTTGTTCAATCCAATGGCCATAATAGATAATAGCCTCTGTACATGTACCATGTGTTGCAGTCTGAGTGAGATGAGGTGAGGAAAAAGTTAGCATAAGTATCAAGAGGTATTCAGAGGAGGCAACCTCACTACATATGTATGTTTGAAGAGACATGTGGATATTTTTAGACCGAATATGCGGAGGTCGTGGTTGAGGTAGCGGAATTACAAGAAATATTGGAGGAGCAACGATCGTGTCACAAGGTCAGCATCAGAGGGTCTGATTGGGGGTGCATATAGTTTTATAGGGTAGTATATAACCTCTAGTAGTAAGGGTGATGTATGATGTATATAGATGGTCTTGGATACTATATTTCTATATTGTAGAATTTTTTTGAGCTATATATATGATGATATTTTTGTTGAATGATGTAGTCTTGAGTTATATCGAGTTGCTTTACTTATGTGATGTGAATTGATTTTGATGTTTTGATGAGGGATGAGAATAATAACATAGATGTTAGAATGATGTGAAAAATGCGATACTATATAATACATATATAGATAGGCATGCATGTTGAATATAGATTGAAACTTTGATAAAAGAGAGGCAACAAGTAATTGATCATGTGTGTAATTATCATACTAATAGAAGGATAAGACATGAAAGTGAAATAGTATGAAAGGAATGTATGACCTTTAGCGAGAGAGAAAGAAATGACTATTCCCAAGTGACTTGAATGGATGAGATATCCCGAGTATAGGTTCCAAAAGATAAACCCATGAAGTGATCATAGTTGTACTGAGAATGATGTGAATCTAAGAATGACAAGTGATGTCTCCTTCGAGACCTTGAATTGGAGAGGTTAAAATAAGAAGTGGGGAAGATGGCTAATGTAATAGTCCTAGAAGGATACAAGATGACTAGAAGATGACGAGAGGTAGTCAAAGTCACAGACAGCTGAGCATGTGGCATCCATGGCATGGAGAGAATGAGATCTATCAACATGTCATGCGTGATAGGTAATGATAAATCGGTCCTCAATACAATTTAATTATCGATCACAAAGAGCATAACAATCATTGTCATGATGACCATTGTTCCTATAAAAATTACATAATCGTTGGCTATGATTGCATCATAACTAGATGAGGAGGAGAATGCTCATTACAAGGTAAATGAATCAAGCCTCTCATTAAGAAAGGTTTGTATAACATCATGTGACCTACCAGAATGTGAAAATTATAATGGCTCGCGCTGAGGAGGTTGATTTAAATGATGTGGAGGCCTACGCAAGAGAGGAGAATGTGCATGAGTATATCTATGAGGATATGGTGATCGTGAAGATGGTGTAATGGGTAGAAGAGAAGAAGAAGTGTTATGTGGAGTAGGAATGGGAGAAGGGATAGGAGGGGTAGGAGTATAAGAACTAGAAGTATGTACAATAGTATGATCATTAAGAAATTATTTTTCTAATGCTATAACTTTGAAGTGAAGAAGAGTAAAAGCTTCACATGTATCATATAATGAATTTTATTTCAAAGGATGAATTAAGCCATGACAAAATATATATTTCATTTCTAGATCAATAGGATGAAAAATTAAATAATGTATGCAAGACTTGAAAACGTAAAATATAATCCTGAATTGGTCCATTCTTTCCTTTATTCAAAGAAGTTAAATGCTCAAATTTAACTTTAAGACCATTATTAAAAATAAAACAGTCTAAGAAATGCCTCATTCCATATCAAGATAAGTACTAATAGATCCACTAGGAAAATGATGAAACCAATGAGAAGCAATATCAGTAAGACTACTAGGAAAATCTTTGAGTAACAATCTATCATTAGAGAATGAATCCATATCTAGTTTGAAAGCCTTAAGAAGTCAAATAAGGATTACCCGTCCCATCAAAAAGTGAAAAAGTAAGCATAATAAAACCCTTAGGAAAGGTTAGAATTGTAAATATTCTTAGGAATGATATTTCCATAAAGGGAATTATTATCAGTACTAACATAGTAGGCCCTACTTTTAAGAGTAATAGTATGGATCTTATTTTTCAAATCACCAATAACATTCATAAGAGAAAAAACTTCTTGGGGAGGGATGACATACACATTAAAGGGGCTCATTAAGGGGTTGGATTTTCCCATTGTGAGGTAGCCATAGGGACACTATTAGGTTAGAATTTAATTTAGGATCAACAAGAGGGTAACTAGTAGTAGGGATGGAAGGAGCCTCAATATGAAGAGAGGTTTTCTACACACATATATCAACAAGCTCAACCAAAGGAGGAAGGACAAACAACATACAAATTTTCCTTAACAATCATCATTATTTGTACATTATCTTTAGAAACATCAAGAGTAGTAATACATGCATCATGAATAAAATCATATTGTAACATAATGAGAAACATTATGAGAAGAATATCAAACATATGGTCACAAGATAACAACAAGGAATAGAAGGAGTCATGGATGCAAGAGAAGAAGAAAGATAGGTCTCTTTAGGCAAAATGGTCAATGGAACAAGTAGAAGGTGAAAGTGATGGGGAAGGATCTGAAATTAGGAAGATCAGCCTCAACATGATTATTCCTGAAGGATTTATGCATATGTAAGGTAGAGGAGAAGGAGGAGGAGGAGGGGAGTAGGGCCATAATATGATAGAATTGATAATCATCAAGAGATTCAGGAGAAAGAGAAGTATCATTACCAATGCCTTATTCATCAAAAAAATTAACTAGGTCTTCAACACATGTCTCATTAGTAGAAATAGACTCATTATCAAAATCATAAAGCACTAGTGGCCTCTACTAGGGGGTAATAATACAACATCTAGGTATAGGTTTGTAAATCTTGGTAAACACACGAGGTATGGCGGGATTGTAAGTAGGGGTAATATGAGACTTGTGATAGAAATTGGATTCATCCTCAAGCATTGGTGAAATAAGTTTGAATACCAATCATAGGAATGGATTCATACTTACGAGAACTAGACTTGGATTGATGGTTTCACAACATCTTTTGGTAGGCCATGAGGAACATAAAAAATAAAGGAGCCTAGAGTAAGCTAGGGTTTGATCAATAAACATGTTCACCAAATGATTTAACTAAATTAAATATATGTAAGGACATTGTTGATCAGATAAATATAAAAATAAACATAGCAATATCAAGCTAATAGGAAATACAAGAAAGAGTGATAGATATGGTTTGTAGAATGACTCACCTTGTAACCATAGGTCTGGACTGATTTTGGGGTGGTAAATGGATTTGAACAGGCATATTTATGGTTGTGTAAGCTCATGATTCTGAAACTAGACATGTGATGATCTCAGGGACAAGTAGTTCCTTAGGAGAGGAAATAGGAACCTAGGAAGCTAACATCTATTATAGGTGCTAGTGTCTACTGGAACATTTCCTGATTTGATTCTTCCTGGTGTCACTTATTTGTCACCTTTAGCTTCATTGTAGGTCATGTTAGTTCATTGTTGCAATTCTACTCTATGTCACACATGTACCTGCAAAATAAACCATCTATCTACCTACACAATATTCAACAACACATTAGACTGAATAAAAAATGCATATGAGAGAGTTAGATTGACCCCTAACGGTCACCCCAATGTGATCTTGTTGCCAAGTGTTGCACTATATTTCAAACTCCATGTAGTTCTTGTGGTGTGTGATTGAAATTGTGTCCCTTGAGCTAGGATTCCCTAGTGTCAATCACACAAAGAATACATGGCTACAACTACTTTATCCTAATGTAAAATATGTGTACTATGGAATTAAGAATATCCTCCCCCTATGTAGTGAATAATGTAACCCAAAATGCAGTCCCTTGTGTATGTTTCTCTTTGTATGTGGTAGATATAGAAATGATAGCCCAATTTCCCAATAGAATAGTTAGTAAGTTGTGTGTGTGTGTGAATTCTATCTTTGAATTTTGGCACATAGTGACACCAAAATATAACCTAGGTCATGAAAAGGAGACAAGAAAGGACCTAAAGATATAAAGCAAATTGACTAAGGTATAAAATTGGAGAATGAATAGTACAGAAGTTTCCCAGAAGGCCATTAGGGTCAGGGTGACACCAATGTCTTAGTCTAGGTGGTACTATCCTACAGACAAACAAACATAAATGATAAACTATAGACAGGAATAGGTATCCATGTGACTCAACCAAAAATATGTAAATTCTAGATAAAATAGATGTCAGCAAATCAAAATAAAGAAAGAAAAGGACAAAAGAGGTATAACTACGTGCATAGTTTCCAAACTTATAAATCATGTAGATAAAAACATAATAGAGGCATAATTTAATTGTAATAAGTACATATTTTAGTGACTACAGAAACATATGTAGGATTTTTAAACCCTAAAATTATTCTTCAATAAGATTATTTTTCACTCATGAACCTTTTATAAATCTAATCATGATCAATATACATCTTATTTTCAATAAAATTGCAATCCCTAGAAATAATTGTGGTTTTACTAGTAAGATTATAAAACTTGTAAGCCTTACTTTCATCACTATATCTTGTGAAGATGTGTGTCAAACTCTTAGGATCTAATTTCTTTCCCATATAATCAAGAACATGAATAAACTTAAAACAACCAAATACATTTATATGATCTACATCTAATTTTTTACCAAACCATGCTTCATAAGGTGTCTAGTATTTAACTGCCATTATAGGACTCCTATTAATGATGTAGACTATTATTTATACTACTTATGCCCAAAAACTCATTTCCATATGATTATAATCCAACATAGTCCTTGATAACTCCAGTATGGATCTATTTATTTGTACAACACCATTTTTTTGTGTTTTGTAAGGCGCTGTTAACTCTCTTTTGATTTAATGTGAAGTAAAAAATTCATGAAACTCATTAGAAAAAGAATATCCTCCTCTATCTATTCTTAAGAACTTGATGGAATGAACACATTATTTTTCATTCATAACTTTTAAAAGTTTAAAACATGAAAATTTTCTATTTTTTTAACAAAAATACCCACATAAAACAGGTTACATCATCTATTAATGAAATTAAATACAAATTCCTACTAATATCATTGTAAGACATTGGTCCACATAAATATGAATGTACCAGCTACAAAGGTATGATTTCTCTCCATTTCTTGATAGGGAAATACTCCATGTGATGTTTCCCAATAGTACATGACTTGCATGTTTTTTCTTTCTTTGAATCTAGCTTAGGAAGACCTCTTGTGATACCTTCTATGTCAAGAATGTGTAATCTTTTAAAATTGATGTGACCGTATCTTGAATACCACAACAAGTTAACATCATCAATGGTGGAGAGAAAAAACATCCTCCTTCATAATATTGAACCTTAATGGAAATATATTATTCTTTTCCATATAGTATTTTCAAATCATTATATTTCCAGGTTTCTTATTAAAAATTGAATAAACACCATCTTCAAAAAACATTTTAAAACCCTTTTCAACTAGTTGACCAATGCTACCTAAATTATGATTCAAATTTGGAGAAAAGTAAAAATATTTCATCTCACCCTTGAATTGTGGTGAGTTGCATGATGACATTTCCTTTAACTTGGATAGACTTTCCATCTCCAAAGTGCACTTGGATTTTGAAATAATATTCTAACTTTTTGAAACCATCTATGTGACTTGTCATGTGATTTGAGCAACCCAAATCAAGAAACCATAAATTATTTCCATCCTCTAATCCCACATTGCATACAAGACAATAGTCTAAGTCATCTTGACCCTCACTTTGTTTATATTGAAATTCTATTTTTCCACCCTCTTGATTAGCTTGATTCTTAGTTATCAATATCTTCTAATCTACTACAGATGGCTCATATCACTTCTACAGTCATTTTTTCTTCTTATCAATATGTATATGGTTTATCCACCAATGTAACTAGTAACTATTCACTTCAGGGTTCTCTTGGTTGTAGCGACACCTCCAAATCAAAGGATCTCCCTCATGATATGTTCTTATCCACTGTTGTTTTTACTTTGAACCCTAGATCTAGGGTTGTTGGATCAAAGTCTTATTCCTCGCCTTGTACTATTAAGGTTTACAATATGACCCTTGTGTTATATTAGAAGGAATATATTTTGCAATAGGTTTTAGAACTAGAAAAATTATATTCCTAGTAAGGAATAATTTGTACATTTCACAAGTTTTGGACTTCTCTAGTTGATATTAATGCCTATATCTCTTATAATTGGAAACCTCGTTTTTCAACTAGCCTTTCTATTTATCCTTGTGTTAAAGTATATTTCATTGTGATTTTTGATTTGGTATTAATTGAGAGGAAATATTGACTTTTAGGCCATGTTCATGGGGCCCAACTCTTATTTTCTTATAGTAATGGTTCCCATATTTTAACCCCTTAATACATGACTTTTCAATTGCCCCAATTTGGGTATGATTTCCCAATCTCCCATCACATTTCTGGGGTAATTATTTCCTCTCAGTTATTGGCAATACCTTAGATAAGTTCATTTCAATTGCTCCATAGAAAATGTATCTTATTCAATCTATTTATGCCCGTATTTATTTGGAAATGGATATATCCTAATGGTTATCAAACAAAATAATGTTGAAGATTGGGATTTATTTGGGTCTAACAATTAGAATTTGAGGAAATTGATTTTCAATGCATGATATTGTTTTGATGTTGGTCATTTGGTTGAATCTTCTCCAAAAATGCAAGAATCTCTTTCCTAAAAGAGGAGAAAGTATTCTACTTGGTGAAAAGGGGTTGATTTCCTTCATTTTCATGTTCATGTCACTTTACAGGGTCAAGACGTGGTAGATGATTTGGTTAAAGATTTGGAATCCCCCAAGAAAATTTCTATTAACCAAAATATTTTGGATATGGAATCACCTAAAAAAGGTTCCTTCCCTACAAAGGACGAATTAAAAGTGTACTACAACTATGTCTTCTAGGACTCATAGCTCCTTTCCTAAAAAGGCTACCAAATCCACTATAACTTCTACTCTAATGGTCATTAACCAACCAGTTGAGCCTAATACCCTTGTTCCCTCTGTCTTTTAGAACTCTTCTGCCTTGGTGGAATCAAATGAGTGGACTTTGGTCAAAAAAGGAAAATTTCTTTTAAAGATAAAATCTTCATATAAGGTGCTACTAAAGCTTGAGGGATGGGGATCAAAATTTTCAAAGTTATGGAAAACGTGAGTAGTTACATAACCTACAAATGTTTTTTACTATGCATATATTTTGCTTTTTTAGGGTTTAAAGAAACCATGCTTTTACTACTGGAGATCTATTTTTTGTTGCGGAAGACTTATCCATTTGGTTTTTCTAGGATGTGAGATTTTTTTTTAAGATTTTACAAAATTTAGGTGTTTTTTACCTTTGTTGTAACATTAATATTATAATGACTATATTAATGATTATGAATGAAAGGGTGAGGAATAGTAACCCTCTTATTTACTAATAAAAAACAATCTTTCATAAAATGACCTAATATTTTGCAATAATGAAAAGTAAAGTTTCTCTTGCCTTTACTTGTGAATTTAGCTTGATATTTTCCCTTTTAATTTGAGTTTATTTAGCTCCTTTAATTGTATTTTTTATTTTTCTCTTTAATATTTGAATTACTTAAATTACTTTCCATAGTTGTAAGTGTCTGTTTTGGATCCTTTGGTATAGTCTCATTTTATCGTCATGGGGCAAGAGAAAACCAACTAATTAATCAACATTTATAGTGTTCATGTCCTTACACTTCTCCAGAGTGATCACAATATGCAACCATATTTGTGTCAAATATTTC